>JARQOC010000003.1:315354271-316554271 GCA_033576535.1 Allobates femoralis
AGTAAAATTTCCAGGATGTTAGCGGATCAAGACATAGGTGCTAGGGAAATGGGCAGTCAGAAATATAGTCAGAGGTTGAGAAACAGAACAAAGAATGAGGACAGAAACAAGGCAAGCAGACAACACCAAACTTAAAGCTACAACTGGCAGTGATTTAACCATTGCCAGCCAACTAAAGAGGCAAGTAATCACCCTCAAGGACAACACTTCGAGGAAGCAGACTAGTCCCAGCCTGTGATAAGACTGTACAGCAGTCCTCAATTTGCATGGGAATGGCTCAACCTGCTCCAGTCCCAGATGGGGTGACTTTGCTGTCATTCAGTATATTGACAGCCCAGTATGCTTGTCTCATCTATTGGGCAGCTAAGATGTCATAGCGTTATTATGACACATTGAGTGACTGATTTGTGAGAGTTAAGAAGAATACTGTACAACCTTACAACATGACTAATATTCTGGAAAGTGTCCCTGCATTAGGTAACCCCCTCAAAGGAATAAAATGAGCCTGTTTGCTGAATTGGTCTACTTCCACCCAAATAACAATTTTCCCACCTGACAGAGGAAGACAAGTTGTGCATAGTCTTTTTGGAATTGGAAATGGAGCCACCACCCTGGCCGGCTGGTTATGGCAAATTTATATTAGTGCACAAACTTCACAAGCAGTTACAACATTTCTAATATCATTACACTTGGAATGCCACCAAAAGATCCCATCAATGGTTTTCCGCGTAGCTGTGACCCCAGGATGGCCACTCTTGTAACAGACTTAATCTTAGGTACACAGGTCATTTGGAAGCTAAAAACTGGACTTTACTGATCTCCACTTCTAACTCTGAATATAACATAGAGACTACAATGACCCTGATGAAGAATGGAGGATGGAAGTTCCGATGGAGAAACTGAATGACGACTGTTTGATGAATTACACCCCAGGCTACTGCACGACATAGCAGATGAAATTTTTGAACCATAGTCAATGAAAGAAAGTACTGGTCATATGTCAGGCACACCACGACAAATTATACATATATATAAATAATTTTATTGATGCAAAAAGAACACACCATTAATAAAAAAATTACACCAAAAAATTGCCATTTATAAAGTATACAATATATACCTGCCTATGCAAAGATATATTAGGCACAAAATAGGTGCAATAGAGCCATAAGGTTAGTGCACACAATAAGACTTCAAACAAATGATGCCCGAGTTCTGAAGCATCCACCTCTACAATTAATAGTTCCTGGAAATCGGGTTGGATTAGGACTGAAGAAGACATGAAGCACTCTCTCCAATTTTTTAAAAGACCCAATATAGCATCCAAAGACCAAAACTTTAGATCCTTCCCTGATGAGTGAGGTCAGTAAGAGGTTTAATAATCTGAGAAAAAAATCCTAATTTATTTTGTATAATAGTTGGTGAATCCTAGAACACATTGCACCGCTTTAAGGTCACAAGATTGAACCCAGTCCATTATGGCCTGCACCTTGCCAGGATACATCTTAAACCCTTTAGCCAATACAAAAAAAAACAAAGAACAAAATCTCTTGAATAGAAAAATACATTTTTCTAATTTAGCAAAGAATTCTTTCTCAAATTTCATAATACAAAACGGACATGTTCATGCTGAGAATGCAAATAAGGTGAAAAAATGTAAATATCATCAAGGTAAGCTGCAATAAATCTTCCAATGCAATTAGGAAAAGTATTATTCATAAGTTTCCAAATACCGCTGGAGTATTGTTTAATCAAAGGCATGACAAGATTTTTAAATATGTTAAAAACACTGATTTTCATTCATTAGGGTGGAGGCACACTAGCATGTGTGTAAGTTGGAGAATTTTTAATGCAAGACAGTCGTGCAAGTGCTTTCCTTATGGTGGTGTGAGTGTGCATTTTTTTCTCAGCTGACACCCGTGTGATGTCCGTGTACAATGCATTTTTAACATGGTCTTTCTCATGCTGTATAAAGTTAGAAGAGAATAAGCAGACAAATAGGATACATTGATTTAATAGAATAGACAGATAGATAGATGGTAGGAATAGCTAGATTGGACTTCCCAGTCTCCTGCTGATACTTCCAGGGCCGCCTATTAAGCTACTTGCACTGCTACTGCACTGTCAGGCAAACAGCCAATCACACAAACGTATGCTCTGTGAGAGCCTTTGTGATTGGCTGTTGTAGTCAGACTGCATGTCCTCAATCTGGACGGTGCTTCTGCTTGGTTGCCATGCACATTAGTGTATGGCAACCAATCTGCTGTCATAGGGTGTTAAATAAATAAACAATAAAAAAACGTATGGAGCTTTGCAGTATTGTTAAGTCTAGCCCAGTTAAAGCGGACAGCTGCAGCTGCGACCCTCAGCTACCTAATTTTACCTTGGCTGGCAAAAAAAAATGCATGGGCTCCGCTCTATTTATAATTGCCAGCCAAGGTAAAACTAGGCAGCTGAGGGCTGGTATTCTCAGCGGGGTGAGGGCCCATTGTTTTAGGGCCACCTACACTAAAGAATAGCAGCACGCAGCCACCTCTGAAAATGACGCATTTATAAGAAGCATAATTTTCCAGGCACTTTTCAGGCTCTTACAGAGGCCCTGGTGGCAGGTGGCTTGCTGGGCACTGGGTAATAAGGGGTTAATACCAGCTTTGTTTTACCAGCTGGTATTAATCCCTGAGATTCTAAATGTCAGGCAAAATTAGACCCGGCCATTAAGAATTTCCAATAATGGATTAAAAACGAAAACACAGAGAAGAATTAATTTCTATGAAATAAAAACACAGACACTTAGAGACGCCATCTTTACTACTCCCTCCCCACCTTAATACCATCCACAATGCTCATCTTCTCTGTGTTCTCTCTTCTTCAACAGATGCAGCTCTGCTATATCAGAGAACACGGGGAGGAAGAATGCTTCTGCTTCCCTTGCCCTCTGATCACTGAGTGAGCAGAGACTGCAACGTGGTAAGCGGTGACATTACCGCTGACACCATTGCCATAGTAACCGAACAAGCGGTTACTATAGCAACAGTGATCTCGGATCACCGCAGTTAACTCCCCGCTTATTGGCACCACTATCACCACAGCTCCTGAGTGAGTTGGCTCATTAAGGAGCTGCAGGAGTTAACTCCCTGCTTTTGGGCGCCGCTATTCACTCAGCTCATTCAAACAGATTAAGGAAATGCTGTCTGACTACAACAGCCAATCACAGAGGCTCTCACAGAGTGTGCGTTTCTGTGATTGGTTGTTTGCCTGACAGTGCAGTGAATATGCAAGTAGCTTAACAAGCAGGCTGGGAAGTAGCAGCAGAGACTGGTGAGCCTAATCTAGCTATTCCTAGCTATCTATCTAGCTATTTGTCTATTCTAACGTTTACCAGCATGGGAAAGCCCATTCTACAAACTCTGTGTGCTGTCTGTGTGTGATTTATTTTCTCGCACCCTTGGACTTTCATTGGCCCCTCACATGTGAAACGTGCATACAGGCGCAGCATGCTGTGAGTTTGACACCAGTGTGCCTGCACCCTTACCCTTCTGGATGCATGTCAAATTGTAAACCCCTTTAAGATCAAGCTTAGAGAACCACTTAGCCCACATAATCTAACTATATTGGTTGTGTATGAGTAAAAGTGGGTATGTATTCTTAACCAAGATTTTGTTCAGGTCTTGGAAATCAAAGCAACAAAAAACCCAACAACTACAGTGGAGCAGGAAAGACAAATATGTCCTTCCGTAAACTTTTCATGGTAATTTCAGGCTCTGACAAATAGTAAAGGTGAGATTTAAGTAATTTGGTGTTAGAGACAAGATTAATAGCACAATCATGGGGATGCAGTATCACTACCTCTTTTTCTGAAAATACATCTCCAAAATCTCTCAGGTACCCCTGTAGGCCCTCCAGACTAGAGAAGTCTATTTGTACTGAACTTAGACATTACGTAAAACAATTAAGGCTTAACTTAACAATATCCTTCTTAGGCGGGCGTCACACGCTACAATATCGTGAGCGATATTGTTAGCGCTCACGTGCACGCGCGATCGCTAACGATATCGCTCACATCGCTGGTGAGCTGTCACACAGACAGACTCACCAGCGATGTGGAGCAGCGACATCGCTGGTAACTATGGTACACATCGGGTTACTTGGCGCCGCGCGGCGCTTAGTAACCCGACGTTTACCATAGATACCATCTCCCAGCATAGGCTGTGCCGCTGGGAGATCGTTCATCGTGGTGTCACACACCACGATGAAGCAGATTAAACAAGCGTTTATCGCTTGATATGAGCTCCGGCTCTCATATTTGCGATGTCACGATCAAGCGATATTACATTGTAAAATCGCTTGATTGCACGCAGCGATGCACAAACGATATCGCTTAAGCGATCAAAACGCAGATCGCTTAAGCGATATCGTGCATTAAATTGAAGCGTGTGACGGCCGCCTTATACTAATTGATAACAGGATCATGACTAAACAGCAATGGAAGTCCCAGTACCAACTCAGCAGATAAATCCAAAACAAAACAGGAGATGGATTCAGACTGAAGAGTTTCCACTTGGAGAGTGAATTCCACTGTTAACAGCTTGACAAGATGCTGATGTACTGATGTCTTGTTAGTGGCGCAATGTTTAATGGGTTTTCAAAACTAGCTGTCTGTAATCCTAATTTCAGAACCAGTCACGAATCAGTAAAGTTAGGTGTAGACTCGCAGTCAATGAAACACAATGCTGATAACTTCCGATCCATGAAAGATGGGACCACATAAGCAGTACTTTATCAAAGGAGTAAAAGGTACCTAGACGTCTGGGTGACCTACTGGCAATCATCCAGACTTAGGTATTTCCCGACAGCTTGCTTGCTTGAGGGTGGGTTGGACAGCCCTTTAGAAAATATCCAGCAAGAATACAGGAATAGTGCCCAAGATTGCTTTGACGTCTCCTCTCCACAGCACGAGAACAGGCAGGTCCAATTTCCATCAGCTCCACGTCAAGTAAATGCACATGCTCAGAGAAAATGTAAAAACTACCCTACTGTTTACCTTTACTCTCAAGAATTCTGTGATCCATTCATATGGTCAGTGTAATGGCCTCCTCCAAGGAACAAGGAGGGTCATGAAGACCCAGAGCATCCTTGAGAGCTTAAAAAATGGATCTACGTAATTGGCACCTGAGAGCAACATCATTCCACTGAACTTCAGTAGACCACTGCCAGACATTGCTACGGTAATCCTCAGTGGTACTACCTCCCTGTGTCAGGTTCATGATCTTAGCCTAAGACCTGCTTCATGTCAGGTTCTTCCTAAATTAAACCTAATGGTCCATTTACACGCCGCTACGGAAAGGTAGAAACCGGCAGGTATCAGAGACAATTGTACCTGATACCTTGTAAACACCGCACAGTAGCGGCGTGTAATTCAGGTTGTTCCTCCCTGTCTCTTTGGATACCTGTCTTTCAACCTGAATTACACGCCGCTACTGCGTGGTGTTTACAAGGTATCGGGTACAATTGTCTCTGATACCTGCAGGTTTCTACCTTTCCGTAGCGGCATGTAAATGGACCATTAAGCATCAATGAAGGCGTTGACAAAAGACCAATGAAAATGCACAGTAACTAACGTAAAAAGCTTTGAAAAGTTGCATCATTTT
This sequence comes from Allobates femoralis, assembly GCA_033576535.1. Taxonomy (NCBI): domain Eukaryota; kingdom Metazoa; phylum Chordata; class Amphibia; order Anura; family Aromobatidae; genus Allobates; species Allobates femoralis. The sequence continues at coordinate 315,359,920 of JARQOC010000003.1, forward strand.
GGCACAATTCAAGGCTGTGCTAAAATTTCCCAACTTTTGGCTTTTATTGCCAATTTTGCTTAGCTCCGACAAAATGTGTAGAGCTAGGTGGAACAGAGATTTCATGACTGCCACGAGCACCAGCGTTCACTATGCCACAAATTCTTACTTTGCTTATTGATGCCTTTAGAGTCTTAACTGTAGCTCTTGGGTTTTTACAACTTCTTTGAGCATTACACCATCTGATCTTTCTGTAACTATGCTGTGACATCGACTCCAGGGAAACATTTCTATTGTCTTAAATGTGTGCCATTTATAAATAATCTGTCTCACTGTAAAATTACGGAGTCCAATATGTTTCGAAATAGTCTTATAATCAATTTGGCATTAAATTACCATAACATACGCCTGAATGCTCTAGGCCAGAAAATGGGTAAAACGTCTGGTTTTATAGAAGTGATCCCATGGTTTAAGTTGTGTGTTGTTGTTCATCTTGTGCTTACCTAATTTTGACCTTATAATTATCAGATTTTCTTTTTTAATGATGCGTAGAACCATAGATTGTGCTTAGTTTTTTGTTAGGACACTAGTTTTCATTGTGTACATACATGAGATTTATTTTGACTTTGATTCAATTTTTTTGAAGGGATGAAAATACATAATATCTATTATATAATTGCGAATAGCTTTTTTGCCCCTTCGACTTCCGGCGTGGTCATGTGGATACGTCGACTCGCAGCGGCCATTGCGACAAGTTCAAAGCCGACTCGCAATGCCCGCGCAGCGAGCATTGCGAGTCAGAGACTCGCGTTCTAGAATCCCGATGCATGTGCATCGGGCTCCCAGCTAGTATTTTATAACGGAGAAAAATCTGTTCTTGAAGAGGTGGGAACTCTTGTGCAGTCACAGCTACTGTATATATATATGGTGCTAGCATTGTAAATGAAATGTATGGAATTAAAATAAAGAGCCATTGGTAGGCAACTCTTTTAATGTAATCTCTTGTATGTGTTCCCAGACTTAGTTTTGTCTTTTTTCTAAAAGCACCATTCCAGCTTCTTTTTTATTGCATTATTGTAGAGGTGCTTTAATTCTAAGTCCCTGAACCCTGTCATATACTCACCCTCCGCCACCTTCATCCTTTTTCAGCGGCGCTCCAGTCAGTCTCTGCTGAAAACTGACCAGCTGGCAGCTCCACTGCTTCAGAGTGCATGACAGAGTCAAATATCAATGTATCTCTATGGGATCCTTTTTCTGGCTCTCATAGAGATGTATTGAATACCGATGAAATAGCTTCTGATTGGCCGAAAGCTAGCATGAGAAGATATTGCCACGGGAGGAGCGTTAGTAAATTGTCAAGGTGCCAGATGGGGAGTATAAAACAGGGGCTTACATTTAACTCCAGTGCTGGAAAAGAAAACACTGCAGTGGTGCTTTAATTTTGTCTTTTAACCCTGAGCCTGAGTTTAATCTTGTAGGTTGAAAGGGTTTTCGCATGCAATCTTTGGTGGAATGTGGAATAACTGAACTAATGGGGCATTCCCCAAAGCTGCATTAGGATATGTACTGTAGTTCTTTCTTCCTTTTTTTTTTTTTTAACATATGCAAACATTGATGCACGTGAACTTGGCATAACAATTTTCAGAAATGTAACCTGAAACAAAAATATGGACATTATTTCCTATTCAATGAAGCAAGTACTACATTGAAAATACCATTGTAAGGTTTGGTGTGGCCAGATTTTCTCACAACTTGCTTATCTTTTGATTTGACTCAGTGACCGGGAAGTAAATTATTTGCTATGATTCTATTCTGTAAATGATTATGTGCCCAGGTATTTGATAACAAAATGATTGTACTTCTTCCTTCTGCTTTTAATATGCTGCTATTATCAGAAAAGGCCACCTTGACATTTTTATGGGTTCTACATTTTTGAACAATGTGTCTTGGGTGGACAAGAATTACTATGCCTATATGCAATTTTTTAGTTGTATAAGGGTACCTTTACACGCCGCGGCGAGAAATGTTGGCAGCATATATATCGCTGCCAAATTTCCTCCTAATTGCCTCCTTATTGCGGCGTGTAAATCAGGAATTTGGCGGCGATAATAGAAATGTCGCCTGGTTTCGATTTCAGAGCACTGCTCTTAAATCGAAACCAGGCGACATTGGTTTTATCGCCGCCAAATTCCCGATTTATGCGCCGCAATAAGGAGGCAATTTGGCAGCGATAATTCCAGCGAGAAATATTGACGGCAAAAATGTCTCCTATGGTTGTGACGCGTAAAGGTACCCTAATGGTACCGTTACATGCTGCTACCGAAAAGTAGAAACTGGCAGGTATCGGAGACAATTGTACCTGATACCTTCAAAACACCGCGCAGTGGCGGCATGTAATTCAGGTTGTTGCTCCCTGTCTCTTTGGATACCTGTCTTTCAGCCGTGCTGAAAAACAAGCCGGTGTAAACCCTATGGTAGCGGCGTGTAATCGGGGCACAGGAAGGTATTTGCGTCACCTACTGAATCCCTGGGGCATGCCACAGCGTCATGGATACCACGCCCCATCAGCGATCATTGGTGGAGGCTCCTGCGTTACGATTGGTTGTCCCTTCACAGGGCGCCATATTTAAAGAGCTGTTCATTCATAGTCTTCATTTGGAATAGCGTCATGTATTAGCCAGCCTTCCTGCGCTGGCTGGCCAATCATGACGCTATTGCGTTGTCCGATCAACGCTTTAGCGTCACAGACTACACACCTCTGTAGCGGCGTGTAAATCAGGGAAGGTATTCCACAGGTAGTTAGCCAAGGCACCGTCGGCACTTCCAGGGAGCGCAAATACCTTCAGTAGAGCACGCTGTGGCGGCGTGTAAATGCGGTATTAGATACCGTTAGGAACCATTGAAAACGTGCACGTGCGGTGCCTACCTGTTGCTACCCTCGGTAGCGGCGTGTAAAGGTACCATTAGAGTGTGAAAATTGGTGGAGAGGTACTCTTAGCACTGCTAAGCAATCCACAAAGGCTAAGAAGAAGACAACTACTTGTAACTAAGACCTAATAGGCTGCACGATTCATTGTTGTACTGACACGTTCCTCAGTCAATAGATGTTCAGCATTAGACAGGAGCAGTTTAATTACCATAGGTGCAAAGTGCTGAAAAATTAGAGGGGGAAATACATATCACCTATAAAGAAACATTGCAAATTATAGGGCAGTTTTTAATCTTAAAGCATGACTTTCATTTTCATTTTTATTTCATAAATCAATAGTACACATGAAAATAAGCAACTTTGTAATATATTTTATCAGAGAAGTTTCCTTCTTTCTCTGCCAAAATGTGTCAGTTATTATCAAAAGACTTTCACATTACTGAGATAGGAGATGGCAGTTTCTACTGATCAGACTCTATGTAGATAGAAGAGAGAGGAGAGAAAACTCTGCCTTTAGCCCCTCCCATCATCATAGAATCTCAACAGTAACAACTGCCATCTCCTATCTCATTAACAGGAAAGTCTGTCTTCACTGAAAACTTAAATTTTACCTCAGAATTTAAAAGTTTGATCATGAAGACTATTCAGTTCTTGCAGAAAAAGGAGCAAATTTGTCTGATGAAATATATTACAAAGTTGCTTATTTTCATGTTTACTATTGATTTATGAAATAAAAATGAAAATGACAAATGTTTGCAGTGCACAGTGCGCACGGTTGGAGGATTCACAAGTCGGCAGTCACATATAGTGGATGCAGGCTTTTCATTCTAAACCAGGCAACCACTTTAAATAGCTTCCAAATAGTGATGGGCGAGTCCTAAATTACTCGGAATCGCTTGACTCTAGCGAGTCCGAGCCCGGGACTCGCTACTCGTTGTGAGTTTAGCGAGTCCAATGTTAATGAATGGGGAAGCGAGTAATAGCGAGTAATGTGCGATTTACAAATCGCAGCTGTGTCTCGGAAGCTTCAGGCTCTATCTGCTAGGACTCGTTACTCTGCGAGTTTCCCAGCGTTTACTCGCACAGTAACGAGTCCAATGCAAATCAATGGCAATCCTAGTTTTGTCAGAGACTCTGACAAAACTAGGATTGCCATTGACTTGCATTGGACTCGTTACTGTGCAAGTAATCGCAGGGAAACTCGCACAGTAACGAGTCCAGCTGTCTGCTCTGTGCCCTCGGGTCCTGCAGGCTGCCGCAGCTCCAGGGTCCTAGAGCCCGCCTACTCTTCCTGTACACAGAGATGATGTAGCAGAGCTGACATTGTTCTCAGTCTGCTCATTCGCTGTGCATAGACATCTATATTTATGCACAGGGGATGTAGCAGAGAGGACATCACGTTTTGGACTACGTCGGACGGAAGAGGATTTTTTTAATTAAAGATGGAGTCCCTAATGGCTTTTTTTTTTTTTTATTTCTAATAAAAAATTTTCTCTGTGTTGTGTTTTTTTTAACCCTTTATTGGAGATTCTTAGTGGCTGGGTCAAACCTGGCCTGACATTAAGAATCTCGGGCTTAATACCAGCTTGTATAACAAAGCTGGTATTAACCCTTTATTACCCAGCGTGCCACCGCCACCAGGGCCGCTGGAAGAGCGGGGTTCAGCGCCAGAGGATGGCGCTTCAATGAACGCGCCATCTTCTGGGGCGGCTGCGGGCTGCAATTTGCAGTGGGGGGTGCCCAGAAAGCTTGGGCCTCCCTGCGCTGCGGATTCCAGCCCCCAGCTGCTTAGCTGTACCTCGCTAGACATAGAAATTGCGCGGAGCCCCACGCATTTTTTTTTAAATTATTTCATGAAATTCATGAAATAATAAAAAAAGAGGGCTCACCTATATTCTTGTGTCCGGCCAGGTACAAATAGGCACCTGGGGGTTGGGGGCTGCCCGTCGCTGCCTGCTGGATCCGGCTGGTTCCAGAAATACGGCGAAGCCCACGTGAAATTTTTTTCTGAAAAATCAATAAAACAATCCTAAAAAAGGGACTGCATCTTTATTAACCCCTCGCCCATCGTCCAGGGGTTAATAAAGATGCAGTCCCTTTAATTTACATTGTTTTATGGATTTGTCAGAAAAAAATTTCACGTGGACTTCGCAGTATTTCTGGAACCAGCCGGATCCAGCAGGCAGCGACGGGCTGCCCCCAACCCCCAGGTGCCTATTTGTACCTGGCCAGACACAAGAATATATGGGAGCCCTTTTTTTTTATTATTTCATGAAATAATAAAAAAAAAATGCGTGGGGCTCCGCGCAATTTCTATGTCTAGCCAGGTACAGCTAAGCAGCTGGGGGCTGGAATCCGCAGCGCAGGGAGGCCCAAGCTTTCTGGGCACCCCCGCTGCAAATTGCAGCCCGCAGCCGCCCCAGAAGATGGCGCGTTCATTCAAGCGCCATCCTCTGGCGCTGAACCCCGCTCTTCCAGCGGCCCTGGTGGTGGTGGCACGCTGGGTAATAAAGGGGTTAATACCACCTTTGTTATACAAGCTGGTATTAAGCCCGGGATTCTTAATGTCAGGCCAGGTTTGACCCGGCCACTAAGAATCTCCAATAAAGGGTTAAAAAAAACACAACACAGAGAAAATTTTTTATTAGAAATAAAAAAAAAAGCCATTAGGGACTCCATCTTTTCTTAAAAAAATCCTCTTCTATCCGGCGTAGTCCAAAACGCGATGTCCTCTCTGCTACATCCCCTGTGCATAGATATAGATGTCTATGCATAGGGAATGAGCAGACTGAGAACAATCTCAGCTCTGCTACATCATCTCTGTGCACAGGGAGAGCAGGCGGGCTCCAGGACCCTGGAGCTGCGGCAGCCTGCAGGCTGAGAGCAGACACAGAGCAGACAGCTGGACTCCTTACTGTGCGAGTTTCCCTGCGATTACTTGCACAGTATCGAGTCCAATGCAAGTCAATGGCAATCCTAGTTTTGTCAGAGTCTCTGACAAAACTAGGATTGCCATTGATTTGCATTGGACTCGTTACTGTGCGAGTAAACGCTGGGAAACTCGCAGAGTACCCAGTCCTGCGAGTCCCTTACTACTCGCAGAGTAACGAGTCCTAGTGAGTAGATTCGCCCATCCCTACTTCCAAATAAATTGATTAAAGGTAATCTATCAGGTGCTTTGGTAGTACAATACTAATGGTATCCTAAACAGGGCTTGGGCAGCCCTTTCAGAATCTGTAACTTTTATTTCTCTAGCTTGTCCAGTTGTCTTGCTGTAAACCTCAGAGAATTCAGTGTTGCGTGCTGGCCAGTCAAAATCCAAACTGAATATTCTGTGCTCCCCATGCCCATAATCCTGCACACATCTTCTCGACACTGAGGTCAGTGTCAGTAAATGACAATGAAGATTTTTACTATCACTGACCTCAGTGTCATGAGGTGGATGGAATAATTGGTGTGGGGGACAGTGCATATGCAGTTTGGATTTACATACACTTGACTAGCTAGTGCGCCACGTTGAATTCTCCAAGGGTGACTTAAAGTAAAACAACTGGAGAAGCTACAGCAATAAAAGCTACTGATCCTGAAAGGGTTGGCCAAGTCCTTTTTCAGGATACCATTAGTATGCTACTAAACAAATCACCTGACAGATTTCCTTTAAAACATGTACAAGTGCATCTCAATAAATTAGAATATCATCAAAAAAATCATTTATTTTAGTAATTCAATACAAAAGGTGAATCGTATTTTAATATATAGTCATTACAAACAGAGTGACCTATTTCAATTGTTTATTTCTGTTAATGTTGATGATTATGGCTTACCACCAATGAAAACTCAAAAATCATTATCTCAGAAAAATAAAATAAATAACATAAAACACTTGCAAAGGCTTACTAAGGATTTAAAATGATCCCTTAGTTTGGTTCATTATGTTACACAATTATAGGAAAGACTGCTGACTTGACAGATGTCCACCCAGAGCCTCCCTGATGTGGTTTTTACTTTAATAAAGTTTTGCTACTGAGAACGGAGTGCCGCCTTTCATTTCTTTTATTCCTTGTGTTAAGCCACTCATGACCTATAGACAACGCAAGAAGCGTCTTACCTGGGCTAAGGAGAAGAAGATCTGGACTGTTGCTCAGTGGTCCAAGGTATTGTTTTCAGGTGAAAGTAAATTTTGCATTTCATTTGGAAATCAAGGTCTCACAGTCTGGAAAAAGAATGGGTAGGCACACAATACATGCATAAGGTTTAGTGTGAAGTTTCCACAATCAGTGATGGTTTGGGGAGCCATGTCATCTGCAGGTGTAGGTCCACTGTGTTTTATCAAGACCAAAGTCAGCGCTGCCATCTACCATGACATTTTTGAGCACTTCATGCTTCCCTCTACTGACAAGCTTTCTGGAGATGGAAAGTTCATTTTCCAGCAGGACTTGGCACCTGTCCACACTGCCAAAAGTACCAATTCCAGGATTAATAACTACAGTATCACTGTGCTTGATTAGCCGGCAAACTTACCTGACCTGATAGATAGCCTGATAGAGAATCTATGGAGTATTGTCAAGATGAAGATAAGAAACATCAGACCCAACAATGCAGACGAGCTGAAGGCTGCTATCAAAGCAATCTGGGCTTCCATAACACCTCAGCAGTGCCACAGGCTGATTGCATCCTTGCCACACTGCATTCATGCAGTTATTCATGCAAAGGAGCCCCGACCAAGTATTCAATGCATTTACTGTACATACTTTTCAGTAGGCCAACATTTGAGTTAAAAATAATTTTTTCAGTTGGTCTTATATAATAATCTTGTCATGCCGTTGGCCTCGGGGCTGGTCTCTCATGGACAGGGAGACTTGTGCTTATCCCGCAGCTCAATGCTCTCTGTCCCTGCTGCGGGGCCGGTCTCTGCTAAGCAGGGAGATCGGCTCCCACCACACAGCTACGCTGGTTTTGCTCACCATGCTTATGGTTCCACATGGCTGTCTGCTTCTTTGTCTTCCAGGGACCTGCATCTTCTTGGCAGGTCTCCTGGGAATTTTCATAGGATGCGCGCCCCGCATTCTGCACACATTTAAAGGAGCAGTACACCTGTTCCCTATTAGAGCTCTCAGCCTAAGTGCTGAGTTGCTCTGTGCATACAAGGCATCCTGCTCTTGAGGGGGGTGCCTGGGTAACGTGTTTACTCACCAGGAACATTGCCTCTTTCCAGGTTGCACTTCTGCAGTGCTCTGCACTAGGACGACTGTTGCCTTACATTTTGCATTATACTATCCTGGATCTCTCTGGATGCTCTGGATTAAACACCGGGCTGGCCAAACCTCTCCTGAAGTGCACAAAACCATTTAGATTCCTATACCAGCCTTTCCGGGATGGTACGGAGCTCCCAGGATTCATCCCATCGACAGAGACAGTGTTCCATACTCTCCTTCTCTCTTCTGTTTGGCTTGTACAGGTCAACCGTCTGGTCCGGGATTCGCAGCATTTAGACCTCCTGGTGCTGTGCTGGGATGTATCCCTCTATAGGGGTTCCCTCGCTGGTGCACAGCTACAAGAGTTCAGTGTTGCAATCCAGAGGGTCCTCCCCTCTGATACATGTCTGTTTTTTAACTTGCCTTTAATAAACATCCTTTGTTTTACTGAAGTCACTCTCCAGTCTCTGCCACTGCCCCACCAGTGGTCTTGTGAGCCCACTTAGCATCTCCACGCTCTTGGGGGTGTAACAATTCTTTTTGGGTTTTCATTGGCTGTAAGCCATAATCATCAACATTTACAGAAATAAACAATTGAAATAGATCACTCGGTTTGTAATGACTCTATATTATGTATGCATTTCACTTTTTGTATTGCATTACTGAAATAACTCATCTTTTTGATGATATTCTAATTTACTGAGAAGCACTTGTATTTGATGCACTGCAGAAGCAGCTCCAGCCTGTAATGTTTCAGAGGCAATACTCCCATTCTCAACCACACTGACCTTGTGCACTCATGAACCTATGCTAAAACCTATGCTAAATCTATGTGATTACCTACACTTATAAAAAAAAAACAATATTACCGTATATACTCGTGTATAAGCCGAGTTTTTCAGCCCAAAAATTGGGCTGAAAAGTCCCCCCCTCGGCTTATACACGGGTCATACGGTATGCTGTGTGGGGGGGGGCTGTGACCGGGGGCTGGAGGAGGCAGGAGGGGGCCGCGGTGACCGCAGGCGGTCACGTGGGGCCGCCTCATTAGTGCAATGAATATGCACGGCATCCCCCGTCCATCAGCGGCGGGGGGATGCCGTGCATATTGCACTGCACAGCCCCCTCCTTAATATGGCTCCCCCGGTAGTAATAAACAGCCCCCCCTCCTTATCACGTCCCCCCCAGGCTGCGGCAGCTGTTAAAATAACAAACACTGTATACATCACCTTCCGACGCAGCTCCTCCGCTCCTCCGGTCCTGTGCCCTCCGCTCGCCGGCTTCTTCTTCCTTGATGTGCCGGTGTCATGTGACCGGGCGCAGGAGATGACGTCATTTCCTGCGCGCGGTCACAGAAGTCGGCACATCAAGGAAGAAGAAGCCGGCGAGCGGAGGGCACAGGACCGGAGGAGCGGAGGAGCTGCGTCGGAAGGTGATGTATACAGTGTTTGTTATTTTAACAGCTGCCGCAGCCTGGGGGGACGTGATAAGGAGGGGGGGCTGTTTATTACTACCGGGGCTGCTGGATACTACACTGGGGCTGCAATACCACTGGGGCTGCTGTATATAGGGGCTGCAGTACCACTGGGGCTGCAATACCACTGGGGCTGCTGTATACAGGGGCTGTATACTACCACTGGGGCTGCAATACCACTGGGGCTGCTGTATATAGGGGCTGCAGTACCACTGGGGCTGCAATACCACTGGGGCTGCTGTATACAGGGGCTGTATACTACCACTGGGGCTGCAATACCACTGGGGCTGCTGTATATAGGGGCTGCAATACCACTGGGGCTGCAATACCACTGGGGCTGCTGTATATAGGGGCTGCAATACCACTGGGGCTGCAATACCACTGGGGCTGCTGTATATACGGGCTGCTGTATACACCACTAGGGCTGCAATACCACTGGGGCTGCTGTATATAGGGGCTGCAATACCACTGGGGCTGCTGTATATACCACTGGGGGCTGCTGTATATTATACTGCTGGGGCCTGTATACCACTGCTGGGGGCTGTATACCTGTGCTGGGGTCCACCCTCGGCTTATACGCGAGTCAATAGATTTTCCCAGGTTTTGGGGGCAAAAGTAGGGGGGTCGGCTTATACACGGGTCGGCTTATACACGAGTATATACGGTATATAACAATAAATGTTAAACTTAAGGAGGGGGTCTGAAATCAAAGGTGATTTTCATACTATGTCTACTTAACCTAAAGGGACACTGTCAGGTCATTTTTCAGTATGATACCAATATTACCCTTGAATAGTGGCTGGGCAGACCTTTTAAAAACATGTCAAATCATTATTGTACTGTTTGTAGTTTCCATGTTATCAGCATTGTCAGACCCTGCAGGGAGCTTCTGGATTAGTCCTCTCCATTTTAACCAAACAGGAATAGTCCTGGCTGTATAAACTGTCATGTAACTATGCACTCCCTCTCAGTAGCTTTGTCCTCTCTCCTCCCTCCTCCCTTTGCTAACAGTGCAGTGTCAGGTTTCAGTAGTTTCTGTTCTGATGAAGACAAGGAGGGAGCGAGCTATTGCCGATCTGACTTAACTAGACTCCATCTGTTTCTGTAAGCAGGCATCCTGCTATGACAGTTTCTGTGTTGTATTTCACCTCTTTCTTGGCTGCAGACACAGAGGAGAATACAGCAACCCCTTCCCCTAGTGATCTCTGTGCAGTGATGTGGTGTGAGTATGTGACATCCATATTCATGCATGAGGAGTGGATAGCAGAGAACTAAGAGGATCATTCACTGTGAGTGACAGATGCAATTAATCTCTTTATTTGAAGATTACAGAAGATAGGAGGGAGATATAAATAAAAGAAATACATGGATAGAGAGAGTTTAGAGAAGGAAATTAGCAAATGATAGCAGTTACATATGGATTTTTGACCTGACAGTTTTCCTTTAATAACGTAATCACACTACTAATCTAATCACTAATCACTACTACTGATCACTACTAATCACTAATACACTTCAATGAATATTTCCCAAATGTTCCCTTTTTACAGTCATGTTCTATCTGCTTTTCTTTTACTTCTAATATCATTTCGTTTGAGAATACCCCAGGGGCGTATCTAGGGGGGTGCAGCCGGACCTTTTGCACCGGGCGCAACTCTGCTGGGGGGCGCCGCCGCGACGGTGCCATCATGTCAATTGTCAGGCGTCCGGCGGTGGGTGACTACAGCGCCGGCGCTAATCTCCGCGCCGCCCTGCATATTGCGCGCCACCCTGCTGGTCCGCTCCCTGGCAGCAGTTCCCACCCCCCCCCCCCGGTCACGTCGCGGCCGCGCGGCTGCTGACGTCACCCGGCGCGTCGCAAACAGTGAGCGCGCGCCGCGCTACAGTGGGACAGAGCAGAAGAAGAGGAGCTGCTGCAGCCTGCCTGCCTCCCTCCTTCTGACTGAGTCGTCCGGCCCGTCCTACTCTACACACACTATGAGGTATAATAACCCCCCCCGGACCTCAGAACCAAGGCTGCAGGGCAGCGAGGCTGAAAGCTGGAGATGACAGCACCGACACCCCCCCCCCCCTGCTCCTCATCTACCCGGGGGCGGGGGGCGCCGAAATAGAGCTGTGCCCCGGGCGCCATGAAGCCTAGTTACACCTCTGGAATACCCTGTGCATGCTGGGATACCTAAATGGAAAGATAGGGGCTGGGTATTCCCTGCTTTACTCAGTTTGCACTCCAAGCTCACCGTGCGATATTCCTTTGAATGGTCACTGACGATCCCTCGTTGGCTATGGACAAGTGACAAACTGGCAAGAGAGCTAACTGTCAATGCTCATGGAAAATGAGAGAACACAATGAGCACAGAGAAGAGAGACCATCCCAGCCCTTAAAACAAACGTTACTATTGAAATCCCAATTTAGGGTGGTGATGTCTGCTTCAAGGGGCTAGATTGGTCTTTTTTGCTTGATCTTTTTTTAGACACTTGGCTTGGCTGATTCTTGGTTGATTCTTTGTGTCAAAAATGTATTACTAAATATTTTTGTTGTCTCAAAGATACAAATAATTTTCTTGGAAAAATTGGGGTGATAACATTAGGCTCCTGCGTACAGTATACCGGATGTGCAAATTTTATATACATACTGCTGTACCTGTGTGTGCCTTTGTGGAGCCCACTGGGACGGGGTACTCGGTGCCGGACCGGGGTACTGCTGGGGGATGTCACGGCGGTCCTGGTCCGGACCGTGTCCCGGGTTCGCACAATAAAATGAGGGGTATTTACAGGAGATAAGGTTTGTCGTGACGCCACCCACGGGTTGTGGTCAGGGTGGCCACCGCTGCTGCAGAACCTCCGGGATGATGTTTTGGCAGCTTAGATGGAACGTCTCTCCGCAGGTAGAGCCTGGTTCCCTGGGGCAGTGGTAGTTAAAGTCTGTGATGGTGGTTACAGATGTTGCAGGAAAGTAGAGGTGGTAGTAGAGCTGATGAGAGTGGAGGCAATGGCAGTTTGAGGGAAAGTGGGGCTTCAGCACAAGGATCACACACACTCACGTTTGTTGTCGTTTTCCAAGTCTTTACTTTGCAGATGGTATAACAAAGTATTGTCCACGGAGTCTGTACCGGGGCCAGGTTGCTCCCACCCTGACCGGGTCCTTGGCTTCCTACGTCTGCGCTTTGTGTGTGGCCCTGCTGCCGCCTTTAGCTGAACTGCTGGCCCTGTCTCCCCTCACAGGTACCAATCTGCTAGGCAACTTGAGTCCTCTGTGTCACTGACCCCTCCTTGTTGCTTTGCTATGGTACAGTGAAGATGGTGGACCTTCACTATTCCGGTATTCACTGTCCTGTCTGTCTCAGGCACAGCCTCGGATCCGGTATCCGTCCTAAGCGCCTCTCCGGGGTGAGTTTAGGATAACTCCTTGTCCTGGGTGTGTTCCTCTGTTTCTCTGATTCCTTTCCTCAGACCTCTCAGGACCTCCACTGCCACTTGACTCTCCTCCAACTCCAGACTCAACTCCAGACTAAACTCAACCTAAACTCACTAACTGTCACTTCTGCTCTGAGGTAAACAACATTAGCTCCTCCCACTCTTGCAGGTGCCACCTAAGCTCCTCCCACTTTCTAGTGTAGTGTTGAGTGGGGAGTAAACCCGTGTTGATGTTTCTGTGGCACATTAACCCTTGGGGTGCCACACCTTGCCTTGTATTGTTCATAATTATTGTATGTGTCTATATATGCCCCTTTTCACATGTAAAGCACCATGGAATAAATGGCACTGTAATAATAATAATAATAATAATAATAAAGAAGAATAATAATACTGCAAGAAGAAAGAATTGAAGCAGAGAGAAGTTATGTGAGCATAATAAATTGAGCAATTATACCATAAAGTTTTTGTTAACTTTTATGGACAAAAAAGCTTAATTAAACCTGAAATATCATAGTTTTTTTTAAGATTTGTACTTGCAGTTGCTGGTGACTTGGATGGGATACGCCTCAGCTCTAAGTTTTGCTAATATATTCTTCAAGCTAATTGGGAGTAATTTCATATTTACACCAGGCTGTATGAAATTTATAAAAAAAAATGGGCTGTCTTAACAATGATATATTCATAGAATGGTCAGGCACAGAAGAGGATTTAATGGGATGTATTATTTAAATTCATGTCATGAATATATATTTTTCTTCATAATATAGTGACCTACTAATTATTTTTGCTAAATTAATCCTTTACACATGACATACTGGTTTGTAATATGCTGTCTCCCTATCTTTGATGAATGCTCGCAATCTGAGCCCACATCTTTCCCGTGCCATCATCTAGATCTTAGAGCCCCGTTACACCTTGCGACATCGCTGCCGATTACATAGGTGACGTAGGAGCGTGGCCTATCAGCGGCGACATCGCCTCTACATCACTTAATGTAAAGGGGCGATGTCGGCGTCTCCGAGAGGTCACCTGGTTTCACATCAGTGATGTGAAACCAGGCGGCTGATATGGGGCGATGTGTCTTCATCGCCCCATGTAACCGGCCGCCGGCGACCTGACAGGCGATGGGAGCCATAGGCTCACATTGTCCTGCATCGCCGCTGGGGTTTTGAGACAGCCCGGCGGCGATGCCGCCTTTCAGCTCGCCAGGGCGCCGCCGGAGGTGTCGCCCCATGTAAATGGGGGACGGCGATGCTGGCGGGGTGCCAAAAATGTGCGCCCTCCCGCTCATCGCCGCCGACATCTCCGACGGCGGCAGGTGTAACGGCACCCTTAGGGTACCGTTACACGTCGCAACATTGCATGCAATTTCACTTGCAACTTACTGGTTGCAGTGAAATCATGGACACATTGTTCCATTTATACACAGCAGCAAAATAGAACAATGTGTCCATGATTTCACTGCAACCAGTAAGTTGCAAGTGAAATTGCATGCAATGTTGCGACGTGTAACGGTACCCTTACAGTCAATCTCTGAGGCAATGTACCCATGATGAGCTTTTGGTGAGTTTTCAGTGATGCAGAATTTTTGCATAATTTTATCACACAATATTTAAATTACGTACTTGTGTTTTTTATGTGTTTTTGTTGCATTTTTGATGCTGCGGTCTTTGTCTGTTTTTTGGGTGTTGTTCCGCCCCAGCCAGAGGTACTCAGATCTCAGGCACGGTGTTGGGATGTCACGGGCAGCGATGCCTGAGGCTGTGGGCCCCAGGGACCGCAATGGAAGGGGGATGAAAAATAATAAAAATGTCAAGTCGTGACGCCACCTGTAGAGTCCGGTGATGGCACCGTGCTGCTAGGGCCTCCGGGGTGATGGGCGGCAGCAAGATGGAATAGCTCTCTACAGGAGGAGAGGGATCCCCGGGGCTGAGAGTTGTAATGGTGGAATAGGGCAGCACAGTCGTTTCTGTGCAAGGTTGGAGTAGGGGAGCGCAGTCAGTGTGGTGCAGGTGGAAGGAGGGACACGCACACATAAAAGTCTTTTGGTACCTTTACTGTTGTTTGGTTGCAGGTACGGTGATGTCACAGTCATATGATGAGTCACGTGACTGATCACAATGTGACAGTCAAACTGCACTCAGCGCCGCAGAGAGTAGGAGGGAGAGCAGAGGGGTAGCAGGGGAAAAAGAGACAGATACAGAGGGGGAGAGGCACAGCCTGCACACGGGGAGAGAGACAGACTGCACACAGGGGGAGAGAGACAAACCGCACAGAGGGGAAAGAGAGACAGCACACAGGGGGAGACAGATGAACTGCAGAGACAGCGTACTAGGGGAGGCAAGCACAGAGAAAAGAGACGTGCACAGGTGAATGGCAGAGACAGCACACAGGGGGAGACAAGCACAGAGAAAAGAGACACGCACAGGGAGGGGAGACACATCACACAGGGACCGTCCTTTCAATGCGATAGCATCGGGCCCACATCTAGTTCAATAATAAAAGCAGATATCAAGAAAAGTATTTGCAATTAATATGGAAAGAAAAGGCATGTATGCATAGTTTAAATTGAATATGAGATCCCAAAAATGTAGTTTGTCATTTGAAATATCCATACGGTATGTCTAATGTATGTCAAACTAGTACACCAATGAAATTAAGATTAAATGCGCATAGATATGATAGAAGATTATGTAAGGAAAAATGCAGAAAGTTAAAGTGGACCAAAAAGAGAAGAAACATGGCGAAACTAGTGCAGCGCAACATTTATTTTGAGGGGAGCATTTTACATTGGCAAATAGTAGAAAATGATTATTATGATGTGAGAGAAGGGGTTAATACTGGGCGACTCTTGCAAAGAAAGGGAGGGATTTTGGATACAGCAATAAGAGACACTTGACCCGAAAGGATAAATGAAAATTGCAATTTGAATGTATTTTTATTAATTAGGATTTAATTGTGACGCGGTTTAAGGTTTACATACCATATGTTGTTTCTTGAAAATGTAGGTAAGTACATATGTTTGTATGACACTAAATATTCATCAGTACATAAAGATCAGTATGCTGGAGAAGAGGGTTGTGACCTTCAAGACACTACAGAATGCTGCTGCTCCTACTGTGCACCATATGCATGTCTTCATTCATGTCTTTTGAGGCTCTGTTCTCGTGATGAGTTTTTGGTGAGTTTTTCACTTGCACATTTTTGCTGTGTTAAAAATGCAACATCTTACATTTCCAGCAAAGTGAATAGGATTTATAATAATCTCATGCCCACTGTGCTTCTCTTTCACTCAGCATAAACTGACATTGTTGTCTGAAATCTGCACATGTCAATTTCTCTCGCCAGTGTGCTGAGTTTTATTTCCCTCATGGAATTATATTAGATGCAGAAAATTCACAATTAAAAGACGCATTGGCGTTATTAATGGGTTTCTGCAGAGAAAACACAGAAAAATGCATTTAATTCACACATGGCTGTATCAATAAAGTTTTGCCAAAGCCAAACAACAGGAAATGTCAAAAACAAAATAACTTTATTTAAAGCATGAAAAAAACACACAACAAGATAAAAAATGCATGTAAGAAATGTACTAACTTTACATAATAAATGCAGAAATGCTTCAGAAAATCTGCAACATTGAAAAGTCACCAAATTCTCATTGTGGGAACGTAGCTTGAAAGCTACTTAACTCTGCACTCATCAGATGTCAGTATTTGCATGATGATGTATCAGCCACGAATACTGTGTCTGAAGAGAAAAGTACAGACATCTCAAGTTGTATGTAGTGAATGTATGGATTGAACTGACGTGGTCTATGTACTGCTATTTTTAACAACATGTGCAGTTGAAATCTTCCAAAAATAACGAAAGGTTTGAGAGTCAAGATTGTGAATTTCTACCTATGCAAACATAATTACTAACTAATATGGCTTTTATTGTATATGTAATTGTTTGTGTTTGGTCAGCTCATAATATTTGCTTTAAATGACATTTTGGTCTTAATAGTATACCAATTTATTTTTGTCACTTCTATTTTGCTAACTAAAAATCCAATAAAAATCACTTGAACAACATTGTGAATTGTTGTCGGTTTTGGTACTTTTATAATGCCCTGTTTGTGGCCAACTTCGCATGTCCGTTCAAAAAACTCATGTGTGGCACGTTTCATTTTGACCATCCATGTGTATTTATGTGTCATCTCTATGCTATCGGTATGCTGTCTGTGTGTACATGTGTGTCGTCAATGTGTCATCAGTGTGATGCATATTGGAAGAATTGCATGACACAAATGAATGCTTTTTTATATGTTAAAGATGTTTAAAGAAAGACATATACTGTATTATATTATTGCACAAATCCCCGACATTTTATGAAAATTGCACCTTTTAGTGCATTGCAAGTGGAGCTTATTGTAATTACCAGTAGTCTATATGATGGGGAGCCTAACAAGACATATGAATGAAAAAACTGCACTGCTTTCTCATTCTTGGTAAGCAGCAAGATAGACCACATAGCTATGAGCTTATATTATTAGGTCCTCCTCAGCCTAAAAAAAACATCCCACAACGACCCCAGAAATGGAGCATAACGAGACCATGGAGCTTCACTTTGGTTCTTCCTAATGACCTCCTGCTTTGGCAACTGGGGTAATGATCCTTGGTGTTGATTTCAGGTGTGAAATGTCCAAAAGCACAGCTGACATCAAGCTCTGGTGCTACTAATGGAGAGGTGTCTATCAGACACCCCCATTACTAGCCCAGTAATAAAAGAAAAAAAAAAAACACAAATTCTTTATTGAAATAATCACTCCCTGACATTTGCCTCATTCCTCAAATTTATTAAATAAAAAATTCCCCAGCAAATCCAGTGTAGAAAATGGAATCCAATATATTCCAACAATTCTGATGTAGTCCGCAAATAGAAACCTAAAAAATAAAAGAGAAAAAAAATAAGACACTCTCCCATGTTCACCAATTTATTAAATTCAAAAAAATCCTGAGCAAGTTGAATAAAGTCCATGGAATCCGATGTTCAAAGCCCATAGAACCTTGTTCTGATGTTCCATAGGGTTTTACAGCAGCCACTGCAGGGTCACGCAGTGCTCTGCGTGACCTGGCCATTCTGATTAGTGGTGGTGTCAGTAACATAACTGACGTCACCCCTATACAGACATCCTGGCTCATGCTGTGCTCTGCATTAAAGCCAGGGATTCTGATTAGCGGTGATGTCAGTTATGTTACTGTATGATGGAATCCTGGGCACTAGTGGCGACAATATAGCTCCAACCAGCCTTGCTCTAGGGTGTTGCATGAGTCTTATCCATATAGACAGTTAATTTCATTCCACAAGAAAGAAAAAGACGGCACTCACCCTGTTCGTTCTTGAAGGTGTATTTCTTTTAATCCATGTGCATGGAGTGGGTTACAAGAGGTTAGGGAGGGAGGGGGGTGCGGTGGAGGACGACGGGCGCACCATTTCGCGTTGCTCCCGCTTCTACGGGTCCAACCGAACGAACAGGGCGAGTGCCGTCTTTTTCTTTCTTGTGGAATGAAATCAGTTATGTTACTGACGTTACTTCTAATCAGAATCACCGGGTTACGCAGAGTGCAACCTGACCCCGCAGTAGCTGTTTCAAAGCCTATGGAACATTTGAAAGAGTCTCCATAGGCTTTGGACGTTGGATTCCATGGACAACCTGCTGGGGAATTTTTGATTTAATAAATTGGTGAACGAGGGAAATGTTGGGCAGTAATTATTTTTAGGGCTCGGACACACTTCCCTGAACTGTACTGTGCGGAAAAATCACATTGCTCCTGGACCAATGTTAACTAATGTCCGAGAGCACATTTCCGAGTCTGATACGCATTTTTCGCATCCAATTCTCGGATTGCGAGTCAATCACAACATGTTGCGATTCTATGAGAGTCACAGACAAGACTCGCCAATGCAAGTCTACGGGTCCAACAAAAAACACGGATTGCACTCAGACCGCATTCGCACCATTCGAGTCTGATGCGAGTTTTAATTGCTACATTACCATTCTGTAGCTCAGACAACTGTACAAAATGTTCCTGTAAATGGTTATACAGTAAATAGCTGCTGAGGAAAAAAACAGATTGCACACGGACAGCACTCGCAAGCCACACTGACCAAAACTCGGATCACACTAATCCGACTCTCGGATCCGGGAATCGGACAGTTTTTCCACTCGGATGTGTGTCCATACCCTAATACAGTATTTTTGTGTGTGTTTCTCTTTTTTATTACTTGTAGAATTGGAGCATTACATGATGCGCCACTCTTGGGGTGGCTGTTGGCTGGTATTTTTAGCTTGCGAAGGGCCCAATAACCATGGACCTTCGCAGCCTGATAATATCAGCTCACAGCTGTATGCTCTGCCTTTGCTAGTTACGCAAAACGCTACAGAAATACAGCAAATATGCAGCAATTTTTATACCTGTATTTTTGACTGACATTGGAGTTTAATATGTGAAAGAAGCTGCAAAAACACTGAAAGAAGTAACATCTTGCAAATTTATTTCTGCACCAATTTGCAAGAGAATATTCAATAAGTACATGAGACTTTAGGATTCTCATTGACTTTGCTGGCATCGGGATTCCCTTCAGATTTTGTCACAAATCTGCACTCAAAAATGCATTAAAAATGCAACCTGCTTGAATCAGCCTTATTATTCAATATAATTAGAAAACTATTTTTTTGTTCGCAGGAATTCAAGTACTGGACTGAGCTACGAGGAACAAAACTGTTTTTTTACTCTGACAAAAAGCAAGAAAAGGTAAACCATGTGTATCTGTGTTTGTATCAGACAGATGACTGATGAAACATACATTCTATCAAATTAATTGGCAATATTAGATTTAGTATAAATGCTTTGCCAACATGCATGGTAATTGTGTACTAAAAATGCTGCTAAAATATATAGCGTAACAATGTAGCTTGGCAAAATGCATTGTTGTGGTGCCCCACCTCTTTATAGAGGCCTTCAACATCTTCGGTGAAGTACACTTTGCATTCAGCAAAGATTTGATGTCTTCCATCCAGAGCTTCCATTCAAATCCCTGCAAAACAGGATTCCGTCACATCTATTCTTTAAGAGACAAATAGACTTTTGTTGTTGTGTCCATCTTTTCAGGCAGATTAGGCTAGGGTCACATTTGGAAGGATTCATCCTTTGCAAGAAGGTAGTTTTTTTCACTTGCCATTTTTTGCCTTTTTAGCGCTAGCATTAACGCATGCGTTTGCCATAGACTCCCATGTTAAAAAACACGCATTTTTGCAAACGCTTACCGCATTTTTTGGTGCTTTTGCAAAAACACCTAGCGTCAAAAGTGTTGCACTTTGACCATCCGCTTTTTGCATGGGAGCTTATGGAAGCGTTAACATTAGCGTTTTTCACAATTTTGAATTGGGAAAAACGCTAGGTTTTAGCGCTTCCATGGCTCAAGTGTGACCCTAGCCTTAATGAGTGCAGTTGTTGTCAGGGGTTGTAACAATTGTGGCAATTCTAAACTATTTTTACAAGAAAATTAATGTGCCCACAATATCCAACTTACATTCTGATGTGATGCCAGCAATTAAATTATTAGAAAAACTTAGAGGGCTTCATCCTTTACTCATTTAGTGCCACATGAGCTTGGGATGTTGAATATTTCCCATGGCAGCTGGGGATATGCGACTGGGTTAATGGGAAACACATTTTGCGCACAATCTTGCCTTCATATTTCATAGTGCATTACTGAGATTGGCAATACTCTTCCTTTTGGGGCTCACAATCTAGATTCTCTATCATTATGTCTTTAGATTGTAGGAGGGAACCCGTGTACAAGAGGAAACCCACACAAACACAGGAGGACATACAAACTCCTTGCAGATGTTGACCTTGGTGGAATTAGAATGCAGGACTTCAGTGCTACATTGTTATTTCCACAATGTGCATTATACTTTTCTCAAAACACTCAGATAATGTTTTAAATAGATCATATCTGCATGTTCTTCTATGGAAGTAAAGATTCATGGGCAGTTTTCATTTGTAATCAAGGAATTTGCCTACAAGATATTAATGTTACCATACAATAAGAACCTGAAGAAGTTGTTTCGCTCATGGTGGGCTAGGGCTTTTAGTAATTATTATTAGTAGCCCCGATGATTGTCAATCATTAGTAAGCTAAATATTTTTCTGATTCAGTATTATACAGTATTATAGTGTAATATTTATACTGTTAGGATTTCTTTAATCTGAACAGTCTAGTGGTTGTAACGTGATCGCTCATCTGTGATTTGCATACAGGTGCTCTTGTGCCAAACACCTTCGCTCATTACCGTGTATGTAAATCACAGGCAATAGCTCATGTGACAACTGCTGGAACTATTAAAAAGAAAGGAATCCTAACTGTATGTATATTACACACTGTTACAATTCCACATATTAGACTAGCTACAAAATTCCATATTCCGCAACTTAAGAAAATCATTGACTATCAACCCTTAACATAAATATAAACAAATAATCTTTTTTTTTTGCTATACATAATAGGTACTATTATGGAAAAAAAATATCAAAAAAATTGCAAGCAGTGCCTGAGTTGCAGAGAGGTAGCTGAGTATAATGATAATTTTTACTCTAGAGTAGATTCCTTATGTATTAGTAAGGGCGGCTTCACACTGCAGTCTGATTCGGTCCGGGGCTGTCAGGGATTAACCTGACAGCTCCGGACCGGATCAGCACACAGGACCAGAGGGCTAATATGCCCTCCGATCCGGTGTGCAGCCTGCCGCAGCTGCCGCTGCTGATTGTTTAAGACCGCGGCTCGCAGGGAGCTAGTCGCGGTCCTGAATTATAACAGTTGCGTGCCGCCACAGGTGTCCGGTTCCCGGATCCTTCCTGATCCGGCCCCCTTAGGCTCCCATGTTGAGGGAGCGCTGGATTGCCCCGGAAGGATCCGGCGGAATCCGGGAGGATCTGGGGCAATCCGGTGGAATCCGGGAGACACAAATTATGGGGAGATTGGTCTCCCCGGACACAAAAACATTGCAAGCAACGTTTTTGTATCCGGGAGAAAAATCCCTCTTGTCCCGGATTCTTCCGGCAAGATGGAAGCCGAATGGCAGATAGCTGCCATCCGGCTCCATCCGGCCCCATAGGATACTATGGAGCAAAAATGCGGTCTGGGGCTGTCACCCCTGACAGCCCCGGACCGGATCGGACCGCAGTGTGAAGTCACCCTAAGATGACAAATTCTAATTATCCTCCTGATCTAGTAAGGTGCACCAATGCTTTCAGTATTATTACATACTAGATGGCAGCCCGATTCTAAAGAATCGGGTAGTCTAGAATCCATGTATAGTTTATTTACTAATAGTTAGGGTAGTGCGGTGAAATTAATTGTATGTATACAGGCGGCTCTGTGGGTAGCAGAGTATATGGTGGCTCACTGGCTAGCACTGCGCGCGGTGAGATTAGTCAGCGCAGCGGCGTGGACAGAGTGGTCAGCGCAGTGGCGTGGGCAGAGTGGTCAGTGCAGCGGCGTGGGCAGAGTGGTCAGCGCAGCGGCGTGGGCAGAGTGGTCAGCGCAGCGGCGTGGGCAGAGTGGTCAGCGCAGCGGCGTGGGCAGAGTGGTCAGCACATACACACACATACACACACACACTCCGCTATACTTACCACCGACCCTGCGTCTTCTCCGGCGCCTGGATCCTGAGTCAACATGTGGCCACCCCCGGACGACTGGAGAGGGCAGAGTACGGCTGGAGAGGGCAGGGGACGGCTGGAGAGGGCAGGGGACGGCTGGAGGGGGCAGGGGACGGCTGGAGGGGGCAGGGGACGGCTGGAGGCGGCAGGGGACGGCTGGAGGCGGCAGGGGACGGCTGGAGGCGGCAGAGGACGGCTGGAGGCGGCAGAGGACGGCTGGAGGCTGGAGAGGGCAGAGGACGGCTGGAGGCTGGAGAGGGCAGAGGACGGCTGCAGGCTGGAGAGGGCAGAGGACGGCTGCAGGCTGGAGAGGGCAGAGGACAGCTGGAGGCTGGAGAGGGCAGAGGACAGCTGGAGGCTGGAGAGGGCAGAGGACGGCTGGAGGCTGGAGAGGGCAGAGGACGGCTGGAGAGGGCAGAGGACGGCTGGAGAGGGAAGAGGACGGCTGGAGGGGGAAGAGGACGGCTGGAGGGGGCAGAGGATGGCAGGAGGGGGCAGAGGACGGCTGGAGGGGGCAGAGGACGGCTGCAGGCTGGAGAGGGCAGAGGACGGCTGGAGGGGGAAGAGGACGGCTGGAGGGGGAAGAGGACGGCTGGAGGGGGCAGAGGACGGCTGGAGGGGGCAGAGGACGGCTGGAGGGGGCAGAGGACGGATGGAGGCTAGAGGAGTCAGAGGACGGATGGAGGGTGGAGAGGGCAGAGGAGGGCTGGAGGCTGGAGAGGTCAGAGGACGGCTGGAGGCTGGAGGGGGAAGAGTACGGCTGGAGGCTGGAGGGGGCCGAGGACGGATGGAGGCTGGAGGGGTCAGAGGACGGATGGAGGCTGGAGTCGGCAGAGGACTGCTGGAGGGGGCAGAGGACGGCTGGAGGGGGCAGAGGACGGTTGGAGGGGGCAGAGGACGGCTGGAGGCTGGAGGGGTCAGAGGACGGATGGAGGCTGGAGTCGGCAGAGGACGGCTGGAGGGGGCAGAGGACGGCTGGAGGGGGCAGAGGACGGCTGGAGGGGGCAGAGGACGGCTGAAGGGGGCAGAGGACAGAGGGTGCACACAGGGTGGAGGACAGAGGGGGCACACAGGCTGGAGGACAGAGGGGGCACACAGGCTGGAGGGCAGAGCAGCGTGTGGGGCTGCAGACTCACCGCGGGCCGGGCATCAGGTGTACTGTAGGAGGAGAGGAGGGGCAGGCAGAGCTGCAGGAGAGGAAGTCCCGCCCTCCCTCCTCTCTAGGCGCGCGGCAGGGAGCACGGGTACCCCCATGGTGTGTGTGGCCCCCCGAGGTGGCGGGCAATGGGCTCCCCCTGCCCCCCCGGTATGTGCGCTAGTGTCTGGAGGGCAGAGGGTGGAGGGGAGTGGCTGGAGGGCACACGGAACTTCCGAGATCGGAACGTTCCTGTGCCGCTGCCTGTAGCCGGGCTGCGCGCGGCTACAGTGCACTGGATGACGTCACCAGCCCTGTGCGAAGACCATCACGGAAGTGGGCGTCGCCTTTTCCGGAAGTGGCCTTCGGGTTTTATATATAAGATTAAATTATTTTCCAACAGTTCATATCTTATAGCAGGAATGATAGGGCAGATGGGTAATGTACCTAAGTCTAGCATGCCCACTATATCAGAAAGAAGCCGTAATATATGAAATACATTCTATCAAAGGATAGCACTAATAGGGATATGAACATGGGAAACAATATCAGATGTGACATACCAGTGGTGTCACTGTGGTAACTCAGCATCCTCTGGCCCCCTAACTGTATGTATATTACACACTGTTCGAAGAACCTGTCCAAGGGTTCGCTAATACGAGCGTATACATCGCATTTGTGCTATCCAATGTTTTGTCAGATAGCACTTGCTCCAATATTATAATATTGGGCAAATCGAACAGCATTTTTTTTAGGCTGATTCCACATGCTGCGATGGGCAGTGTACCCACTCAAGTCTATGGGAGCATGCAAAACATTGGACTGCTCTGAGATGTAATCTGAGTGCAGTATGGTATATGCTCACACATACAATAGAGAAGTGGAGTAATTAGGTTCTTTTTCTTCTCTGCACCTGTGCTCCGATTCTTACACGGAAAAGAATAGGATCACAAAAAATAACACTCGGCTCAAACGCTAATCAAGCTTTGATCTGAATGTCATTAGCATAATCAGCCTAATCTTTTGCATGAGGGAATGTACACTTGTTGTGACCCCAGACCAAAATGCAGCAGTCATAAGGCCAGTGTATTCTGCTTCCAGGGTCAAACAGTTTGGGGGGGATGTCACGGTGGCTCTCCTTGGAAGTCGTGGCCACGACCAGTAATTAAAATGAGAATATTTACAGGGAAAGATAGAGTTTATAAAGTTTATTGTGATGCCATCTGTGGTGTCTTGACAGAGACTACCAGCACTGCTTGTATAGGACCCCAGGGGATAGGCGTTTAGGCAGCTAATTGTAACACTCCCCACAGACAGAGCGGGCCCCTGGTGTATAGGTGGAGGTTATGTGGCTGATAGTGGTTATAGTTGTTGGTGCAGGGAGGTGCTGAAGAAGTGGATAGACACAGGGGTTGCAGTATTTACGAGTCTCTTTACTGTAACTTAGTTCAGCTCCAACCCAGCCGGGGTCCTGTGTTCTCACATATTGCAGCTTGGCCAGCTCCCAGATAGTCTAGGTACACTCCACTGAGACACCGTTCATAAGCCTTTTCGTGCTGCTCTTTCCTTTTTGCGCTGTTCTCCTCTCTCTCTTCCTCTGTGCATTCGGGCTACAAGTCCCTAGGCAGACAACTGCGGGTCCTGTTGAGCGACGGTCTGGCACATCTTCTTGACCCTCTATAGCAACTGTGCTTGGGAGAGTACACGGTGATGGCCACTGCACTTACAGTACAGTGGCCTCTGGTTTCCTGGCTTGGTCTTAAAGTTCTACACCAAATTTGGGGCCAGCACCCCTCATGCAGCTAGTTCTTCTACCCAACCTGGAAGTCGGCTGTAGATTCTGAGTTGTCTGAACTGGGAGTTTGTGGCTGACCTACCCACTGGTACTGCTAGGCCCCAGTTCCAGCATCCCTTAGAACTCCATCTTGCTTCTTCTTCCTCTCCACTAACTACTCTGACTAGCTAACTCCTCCCACCCCCTCAACCTACTCCTTTCTCCAGCCAGCAGATGGGGTCTGCTCTCTCAAGGACATTCTTCCGCCATGCATCTCCCTGGCCTGGAATTAGGATGGGTGTTGGGTGAGTGGTTGGGTGTTTCAGCTTTGTGTTCCCATTTTACCTGAGAACAATGGCACAACACCTGTGGAGTAGGTACAGTACCACTGTGGTGACTAAGAAGCAGGGACGCCACATTCCCACCTGGTTAAGCACAGCACATGCCTGGGAGAGTACACAGTGATGAGCACTGCACTTGCAGTGCAATGGCCTCCGGTTTCTTGGCTTGGTCTTAAAGTTCCACACCAAATTGGGGCCAACACCCCTTGTGCAACTAGTTCTTCTACCCAACCTGGAAGTCGGCTGTAGATTTGCGGTTCTCTGAACTGGGGGTTTGCGGCTGACTTATCCACTGGTCCTGCTAGGACCCAGTCCCAGCGTCCCTTAGTACTCAATCTTGCTTCTTCTTCCTCTCCGCTAACTAGAATTACCCGCTATGAGGATGATATAGTTTAGAATACAATGGGTAGATACTGTTGAAAGAGGGCAGGCAATAAATAAGCTGTAGTAGATTTATAAATAAAATAGAAAAATTCTTGGATGCTAAAAAAATGAATGGATTAATGAATAAATGAATGAGTACATAAATAAGTAGCTGGTGGATGAATTAATGAATGACATGAATAAATAAAATATATATATATATATATATATATATATATTAATAGAAGTGAGGATGATTCTTGCCTTCAGCAGATGAATCTGCTCTGCAACTGCACGGATCAGATTACAGGACTGATGCTGTGCCTAAGGACTGCTGAAGGCAGCTGTGAGCAAAAGATATATGCATATAATGTTAGAGTGATAGTAAATGGAATATTCCTATATCACCTACACTTCAAAAATAATTCTCCCCTCTCCAATCCATCTTAAATTCAGCAAGGTTCATATTCCTCTCCAACCGCTTCACCGATGCCTCTATCCTGTGCCATGCAAGGAAAGAGAATGGGAGCACAATGTGAAGGACAGTTAATGCAGTGTATTTAGCAGGGGGCCAGATTGGCCACTCACCTGGATGGTTGTGCACCCCTGCACAACTCCGGTCAATGAGGAAGGTGCCAGGAGAGGCATCGAAACGCGTAGGAAAGGAAATAAAGAAGATCTTTTGCTATCCAAATTGGATTCCTGGTGATTTGTGGGGACTTGGCAGCGCGCACTGTAACACACCTTGCTTTCCCAATCCTTTGATGGTCGTTCCACGTGTGAGTGGTCGGTGGAGGTCCTGCAGCAGCCAAATATAATCCTTTGCCTTCAAACCAGTTGTGGGTCTCACAACTGGGCTAGGTGAGTGAACCTTGTTTTACCACCCACGTTTTGAGTGTCTTGAGTGATAGGGCACTATTGCGCCTCTTGTTCCCCCACCTCTTGTCTTTTTGATATACAGTATGATGGCATTTTTTACCACCCTTTTGTGCCTCCCCTATTTCTTCATAGATTTTAAACTTGCTAGCAGTGCTCTCAGTCCTCCTGGTATCTGTTGAATTTTTGTTACTCTGTATTGTCTCATATTGTGTATACATGTCCCCTCTGAATTGTGTTACTCTGTATTGTCTCATATTGTCTGTATATGGCCCCTCTGAATTGTGTTACTCTGTATTGTCTCATATTGTGTATACATGTCCCCTCTGAATTGTGTTACTCTGTATTGTCTCATATTGTCTGTATATGTCCCCTCTGAATTGTGTTACCCTGTATTGTCTCATATTGTCTATACATGTCCCCTCTGGATTGTGTTACTCTGTACTGTCTCATATTGTATGTATATGTCCCCTCTGAATTGTGTTACTCTGTATTGTCTCATATTGTCTGTATATGTCCCCTCTGAATTGTGTTACTCTGTATTGTCTCATATTGTCTATACATGTCCCCTCTGGATTGTGTTACTCTGTATTGTCTCATATTGTCTATACATATCTCCTCTGAATTGTGTTACTCTGTATTGTCTCATATTGTCTGTATATGTCCCCTCTGAATTATGTTACTCTGTATTGTCTCATATTGTCTATACATGTCCCCTCTGAATTGTGTTACTATGCATTTTCTCATATTGTCTATACATGTCCCCTCTGGATTGTGTTACTCTGTATTGTCTCATATTGTCTGTACATGTGCCCTCTGAATTGTAATGTGCTGCGGAACATGTTTAGCACTATATAAATTATTTTTTTATTATTATATTATCTAAAGGTAAAGTGATGGAAGTTCTTTCTTTTAAGTACAGGTCTAAGATGAATCAGCAGGGGTGAACGCACTAGGGCTGTGGGGGAACAGACCTCAGAATGAATGCTGCACTGATGCCTCCCAAGAGTAGCTGTGCATAGAAAATATATGCTATATATTATGATAAATTGATAAAGTATGGTATAGGATGGATCAGATAGAAAGTGTATATAAATACAAGTGAGAATTAACCATGCTGTTCTGGTCGGGTCTACTATACACTTATAATGTTCCAGTCATTTTTGACTGGACCTTTTAAAGTCTTGATTGTTAGCCAATTTAAAGAGAACCAACCAGCAGGTTTTAGGGCTATAAAATGAAGACAGTTCCTTACAGGCAATATTTATATGCATGGTTGCAAAGAAAACTTATCAAAAATTTGTGCAGCAGAGGCACAGAGTTTGCAACATATTAGCATAAGAGGGGCTGGGTTTCTTTGTATTACTCCACTGTTTGCCTAAAGCCAAACCCTCCCTCCACCCCTCTCTCCCTCCCTCCATCTCCCTGCTTGTGATTTTCACAAGCAGTAGAAGGCCCTGCACCCTCCAGTCTTTGCATGTCCTGATTTGTCTCCTCTCACAGACTAGGACAGATCTCTACTATTGTCATCACAGATCACAGATGACAATAGTGGTGATCTGTCCATGGAGCATGGTGGGAGTTGCAGTGTCACTGGCTCAGGATCTGCAGATCCAGAGACACTACAACCACCAGAATACTGCATTGCACAGTCTGTGCATCCACAGACACTACAACCCCCAGCATTCTCCATCACACAGCCTGCAGATCCAGAGAAACTACAACCACCAGAATGCTCCATCACACAGTCTGCAGATCCAGAGACACTACAGCTCCCAGCAAGCTCCATCACATACTCAGCAGATCCAGAGACACTACAACTCCCAGTATGGTCCATCACACAGTCTGCATATCCAGAGACACTACAACCCTCAGCAGAAGTGGGAGATGGAGGAGATAGAGAGATGGAGGGGGCTGAGTGAAGTGATGATATGGGCAAACAGGATTGTCCTGGTAGAGTGACAGGGTGGGAGAGAGGGAGGGGGGTTTGGCTTAGAGCAAACAGAGGAGTAATAAAAAGAAACCCAGCCCCTCTTATGCTAATGTGCCACACACTCCATCCCTCTGCTGCACTTTGTTTCCCGATGTTTGATAACAGTTTTCTCTGCAACCATACATGTAATCATTGAAGTAAAGGTATGAATGCACTCAGTATCCCAGAGCCTGTAAGGAACTGAATTCACTAAATTGCCCTAAAACCTGCTGGTTGGTTCCCTTTAAGTGTTTTTTTTTCTTCATAAACAAATGAAAAATAAAATAAAAAACTTAATTGTTATCTTTTTGCGTCAAAATGTTACATGGCCTTATTGCAATATTCATACATATTGCAGATTTGCACATAAAAAAAATTGTCATATAACTATAAACTCTAATGGTACCTTTACACGCCTCTACGGAAGGTTAGAAACAACCAGGTGTCGGAGACAAATGTATCTTGCACCGTCAAAACAACCCGAGGTAGCGGTGTGTAAATCAGGTTGTTGTCACCCGTCACTGTCGACACCTGTTTTTGAGCACTGCTCTAAAACAGGTTGGTTTCAACCCGATGGTAGCGGCGTCTAAATGAGGTACAGGAAGGTTGTTTCATCACCTAGTTATCTCCCTGGGGCGTGACACAGCCTCCGGGAAACCGCCCCCCTTCAGCGATCATTGGTGGAAGCTCCTACATTACGATTGGTTGTCGCTGCATAGGGGGCATATTTAAGGAGCTGACCAGTCAGACTATACAATTGCAATAGCATCATGTATTAGCCAGCCTTCCTGCGCTGCCTGGCCAATCATGATGCTATTGCATTGTCCAATCACCGTACGAGCGTCTCGTAATCCACAACTCTGGCACGCCTATGTGTTGTCCCTGCTGCCCCAGGTCCTCCCATATTACCTTCTGTAGCGGCGTGTAAATGAGGGAAGGTGCTCTACAGAAGGTAACCTGTGGCACCCGTCGGTGCCTCCAGAGATAGATTAAACCTTCTGTTGAGCACTTTGTAGCGGCGTGTAAAGGCGGTATCGGGTACCGTTAGGAACCGTTGGAACATGCTCGTGCACGTGAGACACCCGGTTGTTTCTAACCTTCCGTAGTGGCGTGTAAAGGTACCATAACTAATAATATCAAACTGTATTTAAATATATTTAACCAAAAAAAAATAAAAAGTAAATTTTTTACATATAAAATGGTAAATAAGGTTCACGGTGCTAAATTTACTGATTGCATTCATCAGATGTATAATTTACATTTCTTTTGCATAAGTACTTTGCACAACTGCAACATATCACATTTGTTTTGTGATTACTTGATGTTGGACAGACGGAGCATCATTTCTGTTTTAGGCTGGTTGTGTTGCTGGTGGAGGCCGTTGGTATCGTAGCAGTGCTGATGGAAGCCGTTGGTTCACTTTATTTAGCATGCTCTTGGATCCTGTGGACAATGGCTGCCGCTTCATCATCTCTGGGTGTTACTTTCTTTCTTAGATATATGTGCTAACTAGTGATTTTCCAACTCCTCTATAAAAATTATTGTTTTATATAGTTTACTAGCTGTAGTACCCGGCTACGCCCGGGTTAATAAATAACTGCTGTTAGCTATAACAAAATAGAATTTGAATATGTCATATTAATGACCTGTAGGAAAATAGAAGCTGAGCTGTGATTGATTGCTATAGGCAGCCTAATAAATCTCCAGCCAACAGTAAACCCACCCCCTGGCCAGGCAGTATATGTTACCTCACACATACACATAATAGACAGCTCATGTGACTGACATCTGCCTTAATTCCCTATATGGCACATGTGTTGCATATTGGCTGTTTTTAATCATATGTTTATGTTTGGAAAATAAAGATAGCACACGTATGAGGCGAGTTGTGTGAGGTGATTTGTGCACATCTGTGTCTGTCTGTGTGGTGTGTGTGTCCCTGGGGTGTGTATGTGTGTGTCCCTGTGGGGGGGTATGTGTGGTGTGTGTCTCTGTTGTGTGTGTCTCTTTGTGGTGTGTGTGTGTGTGTCCCTGTGGGGTGAGTGCATGTGTCCCTATAGGGTGTGTATGTGTGTGTGTCCCTGTGGGGGTGGTCTGTGTGGTGTGTGTGTGTATCTGTGTTGTGTGTGTCTCTTTGTGGTGTGTGTCCCTGTGGGGTGAGTGCATGTGTCCCTATAGGGTGTGCATGTGTGTGTGTCCCTGTGGGGGGGGGGGTCTGTGTGGGGTGTGTGTGTCTCTGTGTTGTGTGTGTCTCTGTGTGGTGTGTGTCTCTTTGTGGTGTGTGTGTGTCCCTGAGGGGTGAGTGCATGTGTCCCTATAGGGTGTGTATGTGTGTGTGTCCCTGTGGGGGGGTCTGTGTGGTGTGTGTCTCTTTGTGGTGTGTGTGTCTCTGTGGGGTGAGTGCATGTGTCCCTATAGGGTGGCTATGTGTGTGTGTCCCTGTGGGGGGGTCTGTGTGGTGTGTGTGTCTGTGTCATGTGTGTCTCATTGTGGTGTGTGTGTGTGTGTGTGTCCCTGTGGGGTGAGTGCATGTGTCGCTATAGAGTGTGTGTGTGTCCCCTTGCGGGTGTGTGTGTGTCTCTATGTTGTGTGTGTCTCTTTGTGGTGTGTGTGTGTGTGTGTGTGTGTTTGTTCGGGTGCGTGGTGAGTATCCAATGTTGGGGCTGCACCTTAGCGACTATACACTTGCTGTTACTCTTTGTGTGCGTGTGTTGTGTATACATGTCCCCGTGCGTGGTGAATATCTCATGTTGGGGCCCCACCTTAGTGACTATGTGCTGGTATGTGCTGTTAGTCTTTGGCGCTATCATTAAGCCCCTCTCATTCACAACTGTCAACTGGTAACTGTCACTTTTTCCCCATTATGTAGATAGGGGCAAAATTGTTTGGTGAATTGCGCGGGGTTAAAATGTCGCCTCACAACATAGCCTGTGACGCTCCCGGGGTCCAGACGTAGGACTGTGCAAAATTTTGTCTCTATAGCTGACAGCTGTCGATTTTCCTCCAATATTTTTCCATTCACTTTTTCCCCATTATGTAGATAGGGCCAAAATTGTTTGGTGAACTGGAACGCGCAGGGTTAAAATTTCGCCTCACAACATAGCCTATGACGCTCCCGGGGTCGAGACGTGTGACTGTGCAAAATTTTGTGGCTATAGTTGCGACGGTGTAGATGCCAATCCCGGATATACACACATACACACGTTCAGCTTTATATATTAGATTTTTGTTCCAATTTGGGCGTATTTCTCATCATAACACGAATGCATTGTATGCTGACACATCAAGAATGTTGTAAAAAAACAACCATTGGCCACTGATTTGTTTTGCGTTTACAGGTATAAGTGCCTATGAGTTGATCTAGAGTATCAACTGCCCCTTTTGTGGCATTGTAATGTAAAATCATATCTGGCTTTCTGTTGTTTCAATTACTGATTGCATTGTGCTCATCAGAATGACCCATTTGTGGTTTTGGGGAATGTAAGATACTACTGTTGTATCCTCAGTAAAATAAAACAAAGAACTATTAGGGTATGTTCACACTCGTGTATATGTTGCCGCATATTTGGCAGTGACGCTTTTTTTGCGCGTGTGTGCGCGCAAAAAGCCACGACTGCATGCCGCCACTGCGCTTTTCCCGAGGCTATGTTAACATGTAGCCTATGGGGAAAGCATGCCGAAAAAAGTGCAAAGAATTGGCATGTCAATTCTTTTTGCACGCATGCTTTTGCAGTGAAAGCGCACACGCTAAAAAGCGGCAAACCGCGGCATCTGCACGCCTTTCAGCAACAGCCATAGCTTTTGCTGAAAGACGTATCCAGCTTTGTTTTGCACTGCTTTTACACATGCGCTCACAAGCGTCATGTATAAGCAGGGATACGCGCCCATTACACTACGTGTGAACGTAACCTAAACATCTCTCTCACTGAGGATATCTTGCGGCAGTTCTAGCTACTTTTTCTAACAGTGCCCAGCGTGGTCATTTTTCTTTTCAGCAACATCTGCCCCAGTTGGTATGATGTGAAAAAATTGTCGCATGTAACATTGTGTCCTTTGAGTCCATGTTTCAAATCCAAAACTACTCGCGTGACTTGATACCTTGAAAACACCACCCTTTAGTGTAAGGGTACCGTCACACACGTCAATATTGCATGCAATTTCACTTGCAATTTGCTGGTTGCAGTGAAATCATGGAAACATTGCTCCATTTGTACACGGCAACAAAATAGAACAATGTGTCCATGATTTCACTGCAACCAGCAAATTGCAAGTGAAATTGCATGCAATGTTGATGTGTGTGATGGTACCTTAAGATAGGCCACAGTAAAACAAACACATTTGTCAGACAGAATTTATTAGTGCTCTTTTCAGGTCAGCATTACACAGTAATAGAACCCGCTAACACAAGGGAAGTAAGAAAATCTTTTCATTTACAATGTGAAATATTGACAACTGAACTGAATTATTTTTATATGAACGGCAGGGAAAATAAGATAAACCAAAAAAATTTTGCACATAACTATACTGGATCTGCAGTATCATAATTTGAAAATGTATGTATGTGTAAATCTGCATGGACCAAAAGGCATAGATAAATTGATAAATAGTAGTAAATGCAATATATAGTCTTTTAGTCTCCTCCTGTGACTCCTCAAGTGTTTCTTTAAGTGTCAGAAATATCCCAGAAAATGTAATTCTCTATTACACAGTCTGCATTCTCAGCTATCCATCTCATCCACAGGTATATGGCATGCTCCTAAATGAAAATTGAAAATTCAATTCACACTTGATTCTCAATTTGCATCTCTTTGAACTGCACCAAATTTTTATCTTCTGCTCTATGGTATGAGGCCTGTCTTCCCTGCTGTGTAATTAGCTAAATTGTGTCCTCTTTCCTGCAAAGGTTAATCTATGCTGCTTTATGTGTTTAGCATACAAATCTAATACCCCTCCCCTCTGTTCAGCTGGACCCATTTTCTTGACACTTATGGCGGGTTTACACGTCGCGATATCGTAGTACGATTTCAATCAAAAGTCACGTGGTTCAATCGTTGGAGCCGAAATCGTGCCTGCGTTGTATGGTGTGAACGTCCAATACGATGCAGGCACGATGTCAATGCGATATCGGGGATTGAATGAGCGTGCTATTCAATGCTCCGATATTGCATAGCGATTGAAGCCGGATCGTGCTGTGTAAACGCCCAATTACGATGCGATTTGAAACGTCACCCATTCACTCCCATGTTAAGTGTGCGATCCTGGGTTGGGAGGCGGAGACATCGCACGGACGTTATATTCCCATATCGCAGCGTGTAAACATTCAATGCGATGCGGGAGGAACGTGCACTAATTGCGCGCTCCCGCGCCATTGAGTTGCGATATCGAAACGATATTGAAGCGTGTAAACCCACCATTAAAGCTGTATATAAATGATACATGAAGGTCTCCTTGACTGTGAGTCTTCTCCTGTGTCTCCTCAAGTGTCTCTTTAAAGGTACCGTCACACGGGGAGATATCGCCGGCGATGTCGCCGAGATTTCCTGTTCAGGCGATGTTGAAGCGACATCGCCTGTGCGTCGCCGCGTGTAACAAGGCAACTGAACGGCGATAAATCTCTGTTTCTGAGTTCAGAGATTTCCCAACAGTGTCGGGAAATCAGGCGATGTAGCTTGAGCGATTCGTATGCCTACTGCCGTGTGGCGCGGCGATAGCAATGGCACAGGCGATGTCTGTGTTCAGGCAATCCATTCTGTATGCCACATTGACGGTGAGGTGGTGCTGTGTGACACGGCGATCAGAAAAGCCAACATCGCTTCAAGTTGTTTCAGGCGATTCCGGAATCGCCTGATCACCCTGGGTTGCCGGCGATATTGCTACGTGTGACGTCTCACGAGTGATGCTGAAGCGATGTCGATGTGCGCGTTCATGAGATCGCCGCAACATCGCCGGCGATATCTCCCCGTGTGACGGTACCTTAAGTGTTAGAAATATCCCAGAAATAAACCATAAGAAACCGGAAGGTACCAGCTATACCAGTCCCACTTACTTGATTCAGAGGCCGGGCACCGCTGCAAACCCACACGCAGTCAGGAAATCTTCGCTCCGTGCTGGAGCCTCTCACTGCCGCTGGCTGGCACCGCTCCGCTGGCCTCCTCTGATAACATGTGGTGCACCTCCGGTCATGTGACCCAGACTCGTAACTCAGCAACAACAATAATGGCAGCACTCACCGGTCTTCGGGGGAAAGTTCCTTTATTAATACAATGCACTGCGTATTTACAGCGGGCACAGCAGATGCGCACTTGGGGGGTGCAGGGGGGAGGATGGGGAAACAACGGACCGTTTCACGCCTCTCATGGGCGCTTGACCAGGTTTATGGCACACACATGAAAAGCACTTCCTGCCTTATAACACCACCCAGCAGTGTTCAATTAACTCTTCCCTTGCCTCAGCAAACATGCTGTATCATTAAATTGACATACAAAATCTAAATCTAAAACTACAGTTCTTTTTTATTGCACATATTAACATATCAAAAACCAGCTTATTCTGCTCATAAAAATACTGACAGTTCATTCTTATCATTAAAACCTATTGGACCCTGGGCTCTCAGCCTTATGATCCATTTTGCTTCTTTTTGTAAGAGTAGTTTATGTAAATGACCACCACAAGGCGGCATCACCACTCTTTCTAAGCCAACAAATGACATAGCTTTAGGGTCACTATTGTGAGCCAACCTCATATGCTCGATTAGCCTGGTAGAACCTATCCC
Organism: Allobates femoralis; assembly: GCA_033576535.1. NCBI lineage: Eukaryota > Metazoa > Chordata > Amphibia > Anura > Aromobatidae > Allobates > Allobates femoralis. The sequence goes on from JARQOC010000003.1 coordinate 315,395,857, forward strand.
TGATTCCAGGGACCTCCTGTGTCCCCTGAACCTTACAAAAAGCTGTCTAATTGTTTTTCCCACATAGTAACGCCCACAGGGACAAAAAATCGCATACACCACATTCCTGGTCTTGCAAGAAATAAACTGTTCCACAGAATGTCTTGAGTGACCGATTTTTATCGGGTTCTGGACTATGTGCTGTTGGCAAAAATTGCAGTCGCCACATTTAAAATTACCTTTAGGACTCTGTTTTTCCAGCCATGTTTTTTCAGATGATAATCTTTTTTTCACTATCATGTCACCTATATTTTTACACAGTCTATGTGTCACTAGTGGTCCTCGCAATGCCACTTCCCTCAAGTGTCTGTCACTTTCGAATAAGTACCAGTTTTTCTTAATTGCCTGACGTATGGCCGAATCCATAGGGCCAAATTTGAAATTAAACATGAACCTTTTCTCTTTTCTTTGGCTACGATCTTTTTCCAACCTTCTTTACAAGTAGTATTTACTCTAGCATGTGCCTCCTTTAACAATTTCTCAGGAGAACCCCTTTCTTTAAGCTGCACTTTTAAGTCCTTGGCCTGCTCTTGAAACCCTTCTTCAGAGCTATTTAGTCTCCTCAGGCACAGCAGCTGGCTGTATGGCAGACCTCTCTTAACTGAGTAGGGTGATTACTTCCATAGTGTAAGAGGGAGTTTGTCGCTGTCGGTTTCCTAAAATTCTTAGTACATATGGAACCCTCTTGTACAAACACTTTTACATCCAGGAATTCTAAAGTTTCACCACCCATCACTGAGGTAAACTTCATATTCATGGTGTTCTCCCTGTTAAGATATTGCACAAAGGCTTCAAATTCATTTTTGCCGCCATCCCAGACGATAAACATATCATCCACATAGCGTTGATAACATTTAATATTATTCAAAAAGGGATTGCAAGAATTATAAATGTACCTGTTCTCAAACACCCCCAAGAATACATTAGCTAAAACGCATGCCACCAGTGTCCCCATTGCGGTACCATCTATTTGCAGGTACCACTGATCAAGAAATTTAAAGGCGTTATGACTTAATACAAAATTTAGGGCCTCAGCCATGAATTCAACACCAGAATCGGATAATTCCGATGCCCTCAGGACCTCACTCACCACCTCCAATGCCTGGTCCTGTGGGATTCTGGTGTAGAGGCTCTCCACATCCACAGAGGTTAGTAGGAGTCCCTCCTGCCATTCTACACCTTTGTCCTTTATAAATGCCGGTATTTCACTCACCAAGGGTTGCAACCTCCAGTCCAAGTATCGTGAAAGGGAGCTTCTCCCCTCTGCAGATCCCTCCACTGGCTCCCAATTCACCAGCATATCCAATTCAAAGTACTAACATTGACTTACAAAGCCGTCTGTTCCGCCTCCCATATATCTCTGAACTAATCTCCCGAAATCATACAACTTGTTATCTTCGATCCTCCCAAGACCTCCTCCTTTCCTCCAGACTTGTACATTCCTCATCTAACCGACTGCAGGACCTCGCCTGAGCATCCCCAACCTCTGGAATTTTGCACCCCAACATGTCCGACTATCCCCTACACTCGGAAATTTCAAGCGGAACCTGAAAACCCATCTCTTCAGAACAGCCTACAGCCTGCAATGACAATAGTGCCACTCTGCCACCACTGGACCTGGCCCTCCACCACCACTGGACCTGGCACTCCACCACCACTGCACCCAGTGCTCCACCACCACCAGAGCAGACCCAACCTACTGTCTCCCTACCCGTTGCCCTGTAGAATGTAAGCCTGCAAGGGAAGGGTCCTGTCTCTCCCCTCTGTATCAGTCTGTCACTGTTAGTTTGTTCGTTGTATTGTAAGTTGTTTGAATTATAACCCTAAACATTTCATGGGATATTTTGCTTTAACCCCTATAACTTAAGCTGAAAGTCTACACTTCAATTGCATTTCTGTTGTTTAATTTTAAATAAAAAATAATGGCATGCCGAATGAAAATCACAAACAATTATTATTATTTATTATTATAGCGCCGCTAATTCCGTGGCTCTTTACATGTGGAAGGGGTATACAAAGACAAGTACAAGGTACATGGACAACATATGGCACACAGGCACAGAAGGAGAGAGGGTGCTGTGCACGAGGGCTCACAATCTACGAGGGGACGGGTGATGATACATTAGGAGGGTAGAGTTGGTCATGCGGTGGTTTGGTGCACCGAGGCTCACAGTAGGTTGTAGGCTTGTTGGAAGAGGTGAGTCTTCAGGATTCTTTTAAAGGTTTCCAGAGTAGGTGAGAGTCTGATATGTTGGAGCAGAGAGTTCCAGAGTATAGCGGATGCACGGGAGAAGTTTTGTATGCAGTTGTGGAAAGAGGAGATAAGGGGGGAGCAGAGGAGGAGATTGTGAGTGGAACGCAGGTAGGTAGTTTGAAATGGATCCTATAGTGTATAGGCAGCCAGTGCAATGACTGGCATAGAGCAGAAGCATCTGAGTAACGATTAGCTAGATAGGTGATCCTGGCTGCTGCATTAAGGATGGACTGGAGAGGGGAAAGTCTAGTGCAGGGGGAGGTCAACCAAAAGAGAATTACAATAGTCAAAGGCGGGAGTGAATCAGGGCCACAATGAGGGTTTTTGTGGTTTCCAAGGTGAGAAAGGGGTGAATTCTAGAGATGTTCTTCAGGTGCAAGCGGCAAGAGCGGGCAAGAAATTGTATATGTGGGGTGAAGGAAAGATCAGAGTTAACATTAACACCCAGACAGCGAGCCTGAGAACTAGGCGTTGTTGTGGTGCCGCACACTGAGAGACAGGCCCGGACTGGCCATAGGGCATACCGGGAGTTCTCCCGGTGGGCTGAAGTGGAATTGCACCGTTGCGGCCGCTCTTTACCTTTAAGAGCTTCGCCTGCGGCCCCTTTCTGTCTGTCTGCGGCCGCCGGCCGGGCACAGCTGGGGAGCTGCACAGTAGCCGCAGCCGCGTTTCCGGTGTGGAGCTTCCGGCTGTGTTCCTGCAGCCGGTTCTTGGAGGAGGAGTATGATGACTGCTCCTCCACTCCTCAGCGGCTCCAGCCTCCCTGAAGCTTCTGTACACCCTGCTGACCAGGGGCCTGGGGCCATGCAGTACCTGCACTGTCGGCTGGTACCGGGCACGTCCTCTGGCTTCATCTCCTGCGTGGGCTGAGCGACCTCCTTCATCCTGGGCGGTAAGAAGGAGTATTATGCCTCCAGCCTGGAAGTTTCTGCAGTGTGTCTGGACTCTGTCTGGTGGCTGCGTCTCCATCTGAGGCACAGGGGATTTATTTGTTTGAACTTTCACTGCCCCCCTCCCCCCCCCAGATCTGTGACCTGTCAAACAAATGCCATCAATCCCACAGACAGAGCGACGGACCGAGAGCAGAGTCCTGTCCTGGATGGTAATTGTGACTCAGCAGAGCAGCACTGTAAGACCATGTATATCCCTCCCTCTCCATGTGTATGTGTGTGTACTGTAAATGTGTGTATGTATGTACTGTATGATTGTGTACATATGGATGTGTGTCTGTATACATGGATGTGTGTCTGTGTGTGTACATATGAATGTATATGTGTATACATGGATGTGTGTGTACATGTGTCTGTGTGTATACATGTGTCTGTATGTATACATGTGTCTGTGTGTATACATGTGTCTGTGTGTGTACATGTGGATGTGTGTGTATACATGGATGTGTCTGTGTGTACATATGGATGTGTATCTGTATATATGGATGTGTGTCTGTGTGTGTACATATGGATGTATGTGTGTATACATGGATGTGTGTGTACATGTGTCTGTGTGTGTACATGTGTCTGTGTGTGTACATGTGTCTGTGTGTGTGCATGTGTCTGTGTGTGTGCATGTGTCTGTGTGTGTGCATGTGTCTGTGTGTGTATACATGGATGTGTGTGTGTGTACGTGTGTGTGTACGTGTGTGTGTGTACGTGTGTTTGTGTACGTGTGTCTGTGTGTACATGTGTCTGTGTGTGTACATATGTCTGTGTGTGTGCATGTGTCTGTGTGTGTGCATGTGTCTGTGTGTGTGCATATGGATGTATGTGTATACATGGATGTGTGTGTACGTGTGTACGTGTGTGTGTGTACGTGTGTGTGTGTACGTGTGTCTGTGTGTACGTGTGTGTGTGTACGTGTGTCTGTGTGTACGTGTGTCTGTGTGTACGTACTACGTGTCTGTGTGTACGTGTGTCTGTGTGTGTACGTGTGTCTGTGTGTGTACGTGTGTCTGTGTGTGTGCATGTGTCTGTGTGTGTGCATGTGTCTGTGTGTGTGCATGTGTCTGTGTGTGCATATGGATGTGTGTGTATACATGGATGTGTGTGTACGTGTGTCTGTGTGTACGTGTCTGTGTGTACGTGTGTCTGTGTGTACGTGTGTCTGTGTGTACGTGTGTCTGTGTGTACATGTGTCTGTGTGTGTGCATATGGATGTGTGTGTATACATGGATGTGTGTGTGTACATGTGTGTGTGTGTACGTGTGTGTACATGTGTGTGTGTGTGTGTGTGTACGTGTGTACGTGTGTGTGTACGTGTGTCTGTGTGTACGTGTGTCTGTGTGTATGTGTGTATGTGTGTCTGTGTGTACGTGTGTCTGTGTGTGTGTGTGTCTGTGTGTGTGTACGTGTCTGTGTGTGTACATGTGTCTGTGTGTGTGTACATGTGTCTGTGTGTGTACGTGTGTCTGTGTGTGTGCATGTGTCTGTGTGTGTGCATGTGTCTGTGTGTGTGCATGTGTCTGTGTGTGCATATGGATGTGTGTGTATACATGGATGTGTGTGTGTACGTGTGTCTGTGTGTACGTGTCTGTGTGTACGTGTGTCTGTGTGAACGTGTGTCTGTGTGTACATGTGTCTGTGTGTGTGCATATGGATGTGTGTGTATACATGGATGTGTGTGTGTACATGTGTGTGTGTGTACGTGTGTGTACATGTGTGTGTGTGTGTACGTGTGTGTGTGTGTGTACGTGTGTGTGTGTGTGTGTACGTGTGTCTGTGTGTACGTGTGTCTGTGTGTACGTGTGTCTGTGTGTACGTGTGTCTGTGTGTACGTGTGTCTGTGTGTATGTGTGTCTGTGTGTGTGTGTGTGTCTGTGTGTGTGTACGTGTCTGTGTGTGTACATGTGTCTGTGTGTGTACATGTGTCTGTGTGTGTGTACATGTGTCTGTGTGTGTGCATATGGATGTGTGTGTGTATACATGGATGTGTGTGTATACATGGATGTGTGTTTACATATGGATGTGTATATGTATATATAAAAATATATATAATGTATATGTGTGCACAAATGGATGTGTCTGCATATACACATATACTGTGTGTGTACATACGGATGTGTGCGTATATATAATGTGTGTGTACATATGGATGTGCGTGTGTGTCATATGAATGTATGTGCATATATATATATATATATATATATTATAGGCCCAGTTCACATCTGCGTTTTGGCTGTGTTTGGCTTCATTTAATGCAAAACGCGTGTGTTTTTGCAAATGCAGCCCAAAGCGTTGCAGCCCACGCTTTTGGCTGCACTTGCAAAAGCACATGTGCTTTGCGTTTTGCATTGCTTTTGCATTAAACCCTGTGGGTGCGTTTTGGAATGTGTTTTTAGGGGTAAAAACACATACAAACGCAAATGAAGCCAAACACAGCCAAAACGCAGATATGAAAAGGCCCATACTGTATGTGTGTACATCTGGATGTGTGTGGTGGACACTGCACAGTACCACTTCTCCTGTCCTGTATACTGGGTGTGATCCTCAGTATCTGTATTATTCTGTATATATACACTGCACAGTACCACTTCTCCTGTCCTGTATACTGGGTGTAATCCTCAGTATCTGTATTATTCTGTATATATATACACTGCATAGTATCACTTCTCCTGTCCTGTATACTGGGTGTAATCCTCAGTATCTGTATTATTCTGTATATATACACTGCACAGTATCACTTCTCCTGTCCTATATACTGGGTGTAATCCTCAGTGTCTATTATTCTGTATATATACACTGCACAGTACCACTTCTCCTGTCCTGTATACGGGGTGTAATCCTCAGTATCTGTATTATTCTGTATATATACACTGCACAGTACCACTTCTCTTGTCCTGTATACAGGGTGTAATCCTCAGTATCTGTATTATTCTGTATATACACACACTGCACAGTACCACTTCTCCTGTCCTGTATACTGGGTGTAATCCTCACTATCTGTATTATTCTGTATATATACACTGCACAGTGACACTTCTCCTGTCCTGTATACTGGGTGTAATCCTCAGTATCTGTATTATTCTGTATATACACACTGCACAGTACCACTTCTCCTGTCCTGTATACTGGGTGTAATCCTCACTATCTGTATTATTCTGTATATATACACTGCAGAGCACCACTTCTCCTGTCCTGTATACTGGGTGTAATCCTCAGTATCTATATTATTCTGTATATATACACTGCACAGTGCCACTTCTCCTGTCCTGTATACTGGGTGTAATCCTCAGTATCTGTATTATTCTGTATATATACCCTGCACAGTACCACTTCTCCTGTCCTGTATACTGGGTGTAATCCTCAGTATCTGTATTATTCTGTATATATACACTGCACAGTACCACTTCTCCTGTCCTGTATACTGGGTGTAATCCTCAGTATCTGTATTATTCTGTATATATACACTGCACAGTACCTCTTCTCCTGTCCTGTATACTGGGTGTAATCCTCAGTATCTGTATTATTCTGTATATATACTCTGCACAGTACCACTTCTCCTGTCCTGTATACTGGGTGTAATCCTCAGTATCTGTATTATTCTGTGTGTATACACTGCACAGTACCTCTTCTCCTGTCCTGTATACTGGGTGTAATCCTCAGTATCTGTATTATTCTGTATATATACTCTGCACAGTACCACTTCTCCTGTCCTGTTGTCAGAGAGGCAGTATTGGACTTTGTGATTTTCAGCATTTAAATGGTGTTTAAATTAATTATCTCCAATATGGAAGTCATCACTTATCTTCTGTACAGGACTTTCCTTTCGCTCTGGATCTGACCGCTGGGACCCCACAATCCCGATAAACGTGGCTTTGTAGATCACCATGTAAATGGAGCTGCGGTTGATTTCCCTTTGCTGCACCATTCACATGTGGCTCTTCAGAAAACTCCTTTAAGGGTACTTTCACATCAGTGTTTTTTTTAAATCGCAACTGCTGCGATTAACGCATAACGGCTGCACTTGCGGCACAGTTGCGGCAAGCCCCATGCAATGTCTATGGGGCTTGCGGTAAGTGTGCAGCAGATGCGGCAAGTGCGGTTTCGGCTGACCGCGTTTTTTTTTCGCGGCCGCACCTGCCGCAAGTGCCAAAACCGCACCTGCCGCAAGCCTGCATATACATTGTATGGGGATTGCAGCAAGTGTGCCGCAAGTGCAGCCGTTATGCTTTAATCGCAGCAGTTGCGTTTTTTTCATGGCAACTGCCGCGATTTAAAAAAAACGCTGATGTGAAAGTACCCTAAGAAAGTGATGAGGCCACGACAATGTAAAAGCTAAATTCACTGATCGCGGCTGATGGGTGATATAGTATGTGGGCTGCTGGGACTTGGTTTCCAGGGCTGCTTTTTGGTCCCAGTCCGGCCCTGCTGAGAGAGAGATGTCATATTTAGGGAGGTTAGTGGAGGGCGGGAGCAGAAGTAGTTCAGTTTTGGAAAGGTTAAGTTTCAGGTAGAGAGCGGACATGATATTGGAAACTGCGGTTAGGCGGTCATTGGTGTTCTTTATTAGAGCGGGAGTAAGGTCAGGGGAAGAAGTGTATAGTTGTGTGTCGTCAGCATAAAGATGGTACTGAAAGCCAAATCTGCTGATGGTCTGTCCAATAGGGGCCATGTAGAGAGAGAGGAGAAGAGGTCCAAGGACTGAACCCTGAGGGACCCCAATAGTGGGGGGAAGAGGGGAGGAAGTGGAGCCAGCGAATGATACACTGAAAGAGCAGTCAAAAAGATAGGAAGAGAACCAGGAGAGAACCGTGTACTTGATGCCGATGGAGTGCAGCATGGAGAGTAGGAGATGGTGGTCAACAGTGTGAAAGGCTGCAGAGAGATCAACAAGAATAAGCAGAGAGTGGTCACCATTACGTTTTGCTGTCAGAAGGTCGTTGGTCACTTTGGTGAGAGCAGTTTCTGTAGAATGTAGAGAGCGGAAACCAGACTGTAATGGGTCTAAAAGAGAGTGAGTAGAGCGGTAATGAGTGAGGCGGGAGTAGACCAGGCGCTCCAGGAGTTTAGGTCTGTAGTTGTTGGTGAAGGATGGGTCGAGAGAAGATTTCTTTAATAATGGAGTGTTTGAAGGAGAAGGGGAAGATGCCAGAAGAGAGGGAAAGATTGAAGATTTTAGTTAGGTGATTGGTGACCACCGGAGAGAGAGACTGGAGTAGGTGTGAGGGGATGGGGTCAGCAGTGCATGTGGTGGGACGAGAGGAGGAGAGGGGCCTAGAGGCCTCTTCTTCTGTGACCGGGTCAAAAGTAGAGAGTGAGCTGGAAGAAATGTGGGGAGAGGTAGGGGTAACAACAATTTGAGGTTGAGAGTTGATTTCTTGACGGATGTTTTCTATTTTCTCTGTGAAGTAGGAAGCCAGATTATCAGCACAGAGGTCAGTGATAGGGGCCTGCACTTTAGGACTGAGGAGAGAGTGAAAGGTGTGAAAGAGTTTTTTGGGTTGTTGGATAGTGAGGAGATCAGGGTGGTGAAGTAGGTTTGTTTGACAAGGTGAAGGGCAGAGTTGTAAGTTCTCAGCATAAATTAATAGTGGATAAAGTTTTCTGGAGTGCGGCTTTTCCTCTATAGTTGTTCAGCACTCCTAGAGCATTGCTGGAGGAATTGAGTTTGTGATGTGAGCCAGGGCTGTTTTACTCTGTGTTTGGAGGTTCTGAGGGTGAGGGGTGCTACTTGGTACCAGGGTGCTTCTGAGAGAGTCATTTAAATTAAGTGATTGACTGCCAGATCGGGACAGGAGAATGAGGAGATTGGGGACAGTGTTGAGTGTAGAGAGTCTGTGAGTGTATGAGGGTTAATGGCCTGTAGATTTCTGAATCTGTGATATGTAGGAATGTGCTTGGTGAGCGTGAAAGAGAGAATGTTGTAGTCTAAGAGGCGAAGTGGTGAATTATCTAAGGAGAAGATTGAGCAGAGCCAGACAAAGATCAGGTCAAGGGTGTTACCATCCTTGTGTGTCACCGAGGTTGAGAGCTGAGAGAGGCCAAGAGATGTGGTTAGAGATAGGAGCTGGGATGCAGATGAGGAGATGATGCTGGTTGTGGGGAATAGGAGGTTGCATACCTCATTAAAATGTTTCCTTTTATGAGCGACCTCAACCGAGTTATCACTGAACACGCTTATCTTGTAACCCCTTATTAGGAGCGGCTGACGTCATTTCCTGAAAGCCTGAAGCAAGCGCTCTTTATCCTTATAGTCTAAATATCTAGTGATCACCTGGCATGGTCTGGGTGGGTGTCCTCCTCCCTGGGAAGCTGGCCCTCCACGCTGTGTATCTAGTGGCTGCGGAACACCCACTCTGTGGGCTCTCTCCACTCTGCAGAGGTTCTTGACTTCCAAGGCCTGGGGTAGCTCTAATTCGCAGATATCATTCACCTGGTTATTAACAATAGCCTCTGGGAGACCCACTAGAATCAAATTATTTTTTCACTACCTGTTTTCCAGGTCATCAATTTTGTCCCTCATCCAGCCTCACATTTTAGTAGCCTCCTGGAGCTGAGTTTCTAGGGCTGCTATTTTCTCCTCTGCCTCAGAGGGGCGATGCTCTGCTTCTTTCAGCCTGCACCCATGCTGAGCAGAGGTCTCCTGCAGCTCTGCCAAGGTGGATTGTATTGTAAGATCGTATACAGGAGAAAGGGACTATGAGCGTGCTCCCGTTCCAAGGAATGCAATTGATTCACGATTTTTGCAATTCTTATGGTGGCTTTTATTTACGCGTTTCTGGGTGAACCCCTTCTTCAGAAACACCACACAAAAAAGATGTACATCTTTTTTGTATGGTGTTTCTGAAGAAGGGGTTCACCCTGAAATGCGTAAATAAATGCCACCATATGAATTGCAAAAAACGTGAATCAATTGCATTCCTTGGAATGGGAGCGCGGTCATAATCCCTTTCTGCTAGATACGATTTTACACTGCAACACGTGGAAGGACTGCTGCAGACCGAAAATAGCTTGACATCTACAGTTGTCACATGTGATAAATGTGGTTGTGATGTGTCTCACAATCCTACCAGGTGAGCAGTTTAGCGTTTCCTACCTATCCTTTCTGTCTAAACAGATAAACACTATTGTTCACCGAATTCCCTTTCAGTGCAATACAAAAAGATGGATTGTATAGTCTATTTCAGGGTCAATTTTAACTCCTCTGCTGAATGAGCCTTCATTTCTTTAGCTAATGCAGAGTAAGCGACCAGGACCTCTCCCCCCTCAGGCTCATCCCTGCAGCTGGGGGGGTGGGAGGATCCTCTGCCACCTTCCCCTCTACGCCGCTGCTGCTCATGGAGCGTTTTCTCCCTCCAGCTCCCGCCCACCGCCATCTTGCCTGAGGCGCCAACATCTTCCTCTCCCGCACCATCCTCTCTGTCACGGCTCATGCTCCTCAACCACCGCTCCATCCACTCCAGGTACCGGTAAGAGACAAACCGCCACCTCCTCACAATTGATGTCAGCTTTAAATGCTTATTACGGCCACAGGTGCACGGAGCTGCAATCTCCTGCTGTAGCTACATCGGCACCGGAACCGGAAGCATCCCCAGCTGTTTTGAGGCATGACGTACAGAATATGAATTAGATTTCAATTGTTCAACTTTCCTGGATAAAAATCGCAACAATTTTTGTATACGCAGGTGTGAACTCATTCTTAAAGGGAAGAACCTATCACCATGAAAATATAGTCTAATCTACAGGCACCATACCATAGAGCAGGGGAAGTTTTATGTTGTTGTTTTTTTTTTTAGATTTGATGCATACTGTATGTCAATTTTAAAGGTTTTCCATTACTTTTTTTATAGCTTTAAGCTTTTATTTAAACAGGACTTAATTGAACAGAATGAAATGAATGCACATAACAAAACAAGCACAGTCAAAGAAAATGTCTAAAATAATTAACCGCAATTGTTGAACTTTATTCACTATCAAAGTCCAATGGCATGTTGAAACCTCAGACATGCAACCTTAAATAAAAAAGAGAAAGGAAAATAACAGCAGGAGAGGGAATAGAAAAGAAGGAAAGAGAAAGAGAAGAAAATGAGATTACCGTATATACTCGTGTATAAGCCGAGTTTTTCAGCCCAAAAATTGGGCTGAAAAGTCCCCCCTCGGCTTATACACGGGTCATACGGTATGCTGTGTGGGGGGGGGCTGTGACCGGGGGCTGGAGGAGGCAGGAGGGGGCCGCGGTGACCGCAGGCGGTCACGTGGGGCCGCCTCATTAGTGCAATGAATATGCACGGCATCCCCCCGTCCATCAGCGGCGGGGGGATGCCGTGCATATTGCACTGCACAGCCCCCCTCCTTAATATGGCTCCCCCGGTAGTAATAAACAGCCCCCCCTCCTTATCACGTCCCCCCCAGGCTGCGGCAGCTGTTAAAATAACAAACACTGTATACATCACCTTCCGACGCAGCTCCTCCGCTCCTCCGGTCCTGTGCCCTCCGCTCGCCGGCTTCTTCTTCCTTGATGTGCCGGTGTCATGTGACCGGGCGCAGGAGATGACGTCATTTCCTGCGCGCGGTCACAGAAGTCGGCACATCAAGGAAGAAGAAGCCGGCGAGCGGAGGGCACAGGACCGGAGGAGCGGAGGAGCTGCGTCGGAAGGTGATGTATACAGTGTTTGTTATTTTAACAGCTGCCGCAGCCTGGGGGGGACGTGATAAGGAGGGGGGGCTGTTTATTACTACCGGGGCTGCTGGATACTACACTGGGGCTGCAATACCACTGGGGCTGCTGTATATAGGGGCTGCAGTACCACTGGGGCTGCAATACCACTGGGGCTGCTGTATACAGGGGCTGTATACTACCACTGGGGCTGCAATACCACTGGGGCTGCTGTATATAGGGGCTGCAGTACCACTGGGGCTGCAATACCACTGGGGCTGCTGTATACAGGGGCTGTATACTACCACTGGGGCTGCAATACCACTGGGGCTGCTGTATATAGGGGCTGCAATACCACTGGGGCTGCAATACCACTGGGGCTGCTGTATATAGGGGCTGCAATACCACTGGGGCTGCAATACCACTGGGGCTGCTGTATATACGGGCTGCTGTATACACCACTAGGGCTGCAATACCACTGGGGCTGCTGTATATAGGGGCTGCAATACCACTGGGGCTGCTGTATATACCACTGGGGGCTGCTGTATATTATACTGCTGGGGCCTGTATACCACTGCTGGGGGCTGTATACCTGTGCTGGGGTCCACCCTCGGCTTATACGCGAGTCAATAGATTTTCCCAGGTTTTGGGGGCAAAAGTAGGGGGGTCGGCTTATACACGGGTCGGCTTATACACGAGTATATACGGTAATTTATGGAATGTGAATCAGCAATGTTATAGAAGTCTGAAAACAGGAAAAAAAGGCATAAAGCATCAAGTTGTGCAGCCCGTTTTGGCCATATACTAGCCCATAATTTTAATCATAAAAAGTGACAAAAAAAATCAATGTCTCCGTAACTTACTTGCCAAAGATTCATAGGTCAAATTATGTTCATGATATTACAATGATATTATAACACTCACGAGGTCCAAGTGTTACCAAGTTTTTAATGATACCATAATGCCTTTTTCAATTGTAATTTTGTATCATACGTTTTCCCCAATGGCAGTATTACCACCTCAGTAATCGGATGTAAACATCCATTGTTGTCGCACACTGTTTAGTGCAGGGGTCTCAAACTCGCGGCCCGAGGGCCGCATGCGGCCCCTGGGGCTTCACTATGCGGCCCGCAGCACCTTGGACAACATAATGATGCATCGTCCCAGTGCAGGGGGCTGCTGTAGTCCCCGCTGTGTGATGACTTCTGTCCGCAGCACTAACAAGCTCTGCCACTCTGCAAGATAAATGCAAGCTGCCAGCCAATGAGAGGCCCGCAGCTAACGGCAGAATATGACGTCTCCTGCAGGCCTCTGGCTGGGAGATTGCATTGATCTTGATGAGCAACAGAGCTTGTCTGAGTGGCGGCTGGTGGAAGTCATAGCACAGTGGAGGCCGGAAGTCAGTACAGCGGGGACTGCGGCGGCCCCCTGCACTGGAGCGATGCATTATTAAAGTGAGAAAAGTGTGAGTGTGTGTGAGAAGTTGTGTGTGTGAGGGTGAGTGTGTGAGTGAGGATGTGTGTATAAGAAAGTGTGTGCGAGTTTCAGTGTGTGTATGAGTGTGAGTGTAAGAGTGTGTATGAGGATGTGTGAGAGTGTGTGTGTGTGTGGGGGGGTTTGTGAGTAGGTTTGTGTGTGAGTATGATAGAGTGTGTATTTGAGTGTGTAAAAAGAAGGTAAATCAGGACGGGGGGCATCACTATAACAGTAGATCAGGATGGGGGGCATCACTATAAAAGTAGATCAGGATGGCGGACATCACTATAAAAGTAGATCAGGATGGGGGACATCACTATAAAAGGGGATCAGGATGGGGGACATCACTATAAAAGGGGATCGGGATGGGGGACATCATCACTAAAGGGGATCAAGATGGGGGACATCACTACTAAAGGGGAATGGGGTGGGGGCTTTCACTAAAAAAGGAGATCAGGAAGGGGGACATCACTAGAAAAGGGGATCAGGATGGGGGACATCACCACAAAAGGAGATCAGTATGGGGACATCACTACAAAAGGGGACCATGATCGATGGGGGACATCACTAGAAAAGGGGATCAGGATGGGGGACATCACTACAAAAGGGGACCATGATCGATCAGGGACATCACTAGAAAAAGGAATCAGGATGGTGGACATCACTAGAAACAGGGATCAGGATAGGGATCATCACTAGAAAAAGGGATCAGGATGGGTACATCACTAGAAAAGGGGATCAGAATGGGGGACATCAGTAGAAAAGGACATTACTACAGGATGGGGACATTACTACAAGAAAGGGATCAGAATTTGTACTCTGGTATTACTAAAAATATCACTTCATCCTACAAGGGATGCGGCCCCCCGCTGTAAATATTTTTCTATGTGCGGCCCACCAACCCAGCCGAGTTTGAGACCCCTGGTTTAGTGGATGCTGCTGGATACTTTTGATCAGCTCCTAATCAATTTATGGTCTCTGATCTGCAGTAATTAACAGCAGCCACTAAACAGTGTGGCAGAGAAGTTCTTTTGCTCTATACATTGTTTACATCCATCCAGTGCTAAAGCTATTAACAGATGATTGGTTAGGCTCCAAAAGATTTATATATATAGTGCTATTAATTAATTAATATTACTGTCCCCATTGGAGCTCACAATGTAAACATCTCAGGGTTGCTTCACACTGCGGCATGATCTGGTCCGGTTCTGTCTGGGAGGACCCAGACAGCCATGGACCAGATCAGCACACAGGACTGGGGGGGCTGTTATGCCCTCCAGTCCAGTGTGCAGCGCATGCAGCTGCAGCTGTTGACAGGTCAGGACCGCAGCGCCTGTGGTCCTGACTTATGAGCAGTGGGAACTGCGTGTGCTGCACACCGGATCGGAGGGCATAATAGCCCCCCAGTCCTGTGTGCTGATCCGGTCCGTGGCTGTCTGGGTCCTCCCAGACAGAACCGGACCGGATCATGCTGCAGTGTGAAACTGGCCTTACTAGTATGTCTTTGCAATGTGGGAGGAACCCAGAGTACCCTGAGGAAACCCATACAGACTCCTTGCAGAAGTTTGTCCTTGGTAGTAATTGAACCCATGACCTCAGCACTGCAAGATTGCAGCACTAACCACTGAGCCACAATGCCACCCAAAAGCCCCATCAATCTAATATTTATGACCTATTCAAAGAATAGGGCATCAGTATTCTAGTAGGAGATGACTTTAACCCTAGCACATCAGTTAAGGCCCAGTTACACACACAGATAATTGTGCAGAGATTGTTCACATGTGGCCGTGTACAAATGGAACAATGTGTCCATGATTTCACTACAACCAGTGATCGGCAAACAATCTCTGCACAATTATCTGTGTGTGTAACTGGGCCTTTACCTATACATAGGACGGATCTGAACATGGTCTAATGGTGGTGTTACACGCTAGGATATCCTGAACAATATCCTAGAAACGTCACGGATTTGTGATCGCTCAAAAGATATCGTTTGAGCGTCCTTGCATATAAACCAATGATATAGGAAGAAAAAATTGTTGGATCCTTCATCAAAGATTTGAAATCCTGACCTCAAATCTATCGTTCATCGTCCAATTAACGCTGCTTCAGGACGCATCATCGTTCAGTGTGACAGCTTTTTGAACGATATCGTTCAAAAAGCTACTATTCCTGCCGCTTTATTACATCGCTCACTCCTTCGTCTCATATTTAACTGCTGCATTGCCGCATAGGATATCCTTGTGTGTGACAGCGCACTAATGATGTCGG
The DNA here is from genome assembly GCA_033576535.1 of Allobates femoralis. NCBI lineage: Eukaryota > Metazoa > Chordata > Amphibia > Anura > Aromobatidae > Allobates > Allobates femoralis. The sequence continues at coordinate 315,411,488 of JARQOC010000003.1, forward strand.
AACGATCATGGTCACGTGATCGTTCCAAGGATATCGCTAACGATATCCTAGCGTGTAACGCCATCATAAGATGTGTTCTGTTAAGGCCACGTCACACGTCTCCCGTGAGGGTCATTCCATGTCAAGTGAACCAATGATTATTACCTCTATATTTTTAATTCTTTTGAGATTTTGTTATTTGATAATAGCATGTCAGACAATGCAAAATGTGAAGAGAAAAATTTTTTAAAAAATTTATTTTTTTTTTAAATGATTTTCAAAGTTCGGAAAAAGTGTGAATTTCGCTGTTGCCTGCCTTTACGTTTCTCCTCATAACTAAGGCTAGGAATAAGATAGAGAGACAAAATAAACACCATTCTACTCAGAACTATACAAGCTTTCACCAGATATGTCACAAGAGGATCTTTGTTAATATTTTACCCATGTGATCGCAAGCGCAAAACTTTAAAACGTATTTACGAAAAATCGGCGCGCTTTAAATATTTCAAAAACTGCCCATGTGTCTGCTTTGCTCTTAGCCACATCTGTACCAAATTTCAAATTGGGATCGCAATGGGATCATATTTTAACATATTTTACTATTAATAGCGTCAATGGGTCATTCCATATCAAGTGATCTAAATATGAATATTTTTTTTTACCTGACGTCTTTAGATTTTTTTTTTTTTCTTTCCTTTATGAAGTACTACTTTAGTTAATTACAAATTAAAAGTTTGGAATTTTTTTCTTCATCAGTTAATTTTTTACAGATTTTTAAAGTTTAAAAAAAGGGTGAATTTTGGCCTGGTACGACTTTAAATTTTTTTATCTCGGGCTAGAAATAAGATAGAGAAACAAAATAAACACCATTCTACTCAGAACTGTCCAGGCTTTCACCAGATATGTCACAAGAGTATATTTGATGGGATCATATTTTAAAATATTTAACTATGGTTAATCTCATTTTTATTAAATTTTGAAAAAACATATGAAAGACATACATTCAATCTTTTAACAAAATCTTGAGACATATAAAATATACAAAAAGAGAATTCACAAAGTTATTAGTAACTTTAAGATAAGCTGCAAATTTACTTTTGCGCTTATCTCTGGTGCAATATATACTACAATCTAAATATAATTCCAAACACTCAAGTATACAACCTTTCTCAGGGTTTTGAGATGTTCTGATGTCAAGGGGACAAGCAGCCCCAGCAGAATGATTTTTATTACTTGGCCCCTTCTAACAGGTTGACCACGTAAGTGGGTCATTACCCGTTGAGGCCTAGTTGGAATAGTCTAGCGACGTGTGTACCGGAAAGGAAGGCCGAAATATTAATGATCTACTCACAGCTCAGAGTTTTCGATACCTGTCTAATGTTCACTAGAATTCTGAAGGTATAGGCGTAGAAAGGAAATACCTAGACTGAATGTATCAGATGGGAAGAAAAGAGAGATAGAAAAGAAGAGAGAGAGAGAAGAGAAACAAAAACCATTAGAAACAGTTATACTGGGAAAGAAAAGCCACGTAAGAAAAAAAGAAAAAAAGGAGGGGGGGGACGGGTGAGGTATGGGAAGGAGAAAGGGTACTCATCCCACTGGCTCCCCATCAGCCAGAGGTCGAGCCATATTATCTGTGCTGGAAAAGATACTCCTAAATTCTGCAGAGTCGTGAAAAAGAATCCATTCAACCCAAATCCCTAAGAATTTGTTCCGAGATCCCGACGCATCAGCTGCGAGCTCCTCCATTCGATATATGTCCATCAATTCTTTGAACCAATCAAGTAGAGATGGAGCCCGGCTTGATTTCCAGAACCTCGGGATCACAGCACGAGCAGCCGAGATGCAAAAACGGAGAATATCCCTCTTCTGTAGCCCAATAGGACCTGGAAAAATGGATAACATTGCCGATTCTGGGCAGCATTCGGCTTGTTTACCTGTTATCCGGGCGTATGCATTGAAAACCTCAGACCAGAACCGCCGGATTTCCCCACAACTCCACCAAATGTGTATCATTGTACCCTTCTCTTCCCCACAGCGCCAGCAGGTATCAGGGGTTCCAGGGAACATGTTCCGGAGTGTCGTCGGGCACAAGTACCATCTAGTGAGCAGCTTATAGCTTCTTTCTTGTGCAGAACAAGCGCTAGCTAGTGAGTGAGTAAATATAAAGCATTTCTGCCAATTAGCTTCTGAAATGCTACACCCCAATTCCCTCTCCCAAGCACGTTGGAAGTAAAGGGTGCCCTGCTCTCTCATGGACCCTAAGGCCTGGTATAGAACTGATATTTTGCGCCTCGGTGGAGCCTCCAGTTGGAATAACCTCTCCAATACGTTGGGCGTCAATCTTACCCTGCAAGAGTGGTCAGCTGAATATAAGTATGCTCTGTATTGGAGAAATTCGAATCACTTAAGAGGTCTCGTAGGTTCTTTGAGTTGTAGCTCTGCCATCGGGGGCAAACCACCACTGGACAGAGTCTGTCCTTCTCGGGTGTCATCCACAATCCGCCAACATAAAAATCTCTGCCTGTCAAATCTGGGTGGGAAAGATGGGTTGGAAAAAAGGGGAGTCAAAGGGCTAAGTCTGTCGTTTAAGTGGAGGGTTTTCGTCACTAGGTGCCATACCTTCAAGGTGTTTCTGGTCATGTCTGTCAAAGGTACTAGGTCTGTGGAGTCTTTAGGGGAAATCCAAAGCAGGTGTTTCAGCGGAATCCCCAAACCCTCTTGCTCCACCCCTACCCATTTCTTGGAGGACGCATGATAATGCCAATCTAGAGCTCTAACAAGAGAGGAAGCCTCAAAGTACGCTCGTATGTTGGGTAGTCCAACCCCTCCTCTGGTCTTGGGCAAGGATAGGATATTCATTCGCATTCTGGACCTCTTGCCCCCCCAGACAAATCTAAGGATCATAGATTGCATTTTGGAGAGGAAGCCTCAATCCAATAGAACAGGAACTGTCTGAAAAGTATATAAGAGTCGGGCAAGACATCCATCTTGACTACGTTTATTCTCCCGAACCAGGATAGCTTTAATTGTCTATAGGAGGTAAATGCCGATTCCGCGTTAGTCAAAAGGGGTTGATAATTTAAATTGAATATTTGTTTAAGATCTTTTGGTATAAGGACTCCCAAGTACTTAATGGCTTCTACTTTCCATTTAAATGGGAACTGTTTAGATAGATGAGAAACCAATTCTCCAGGCAAAGAAATATTGAGTGCCTCGGTTTTGGAGCAATTCACTTTAAAGTTGCTCAATTGTCCGAACCGTTCAAACTCCATTAAGACCGAAGGGATGGAGACCAGGGGCTGGGAGATGTAAAGTAGCAGGTCATCTGCAAATAAGGCTAATTTGTGATGACTCTGTCCCAGCTTGACCCCATGGACGCATTCATTGGACCTAAGTGCAAAATATTTAACTATTATAGTGTCAATTCAAAAGTCACCAAGAACACAATCAGTCATTTTTTCACAATTGCCCGTCAATAGTTTGAATTTGATATAAAGAAACATAGTCTTGTAACATATCAAATGAAAGCTGTTACCGTTCTGAGTAAAATGATGCCTCTCCCACTTCATTATCTTATTTCTAGCCTGAGATAAAAAAAATGTAAAGTCATACCAGGCCAAAATTCACCCTTTTTTTAAACTTTAAAAATCTGTAAAAAATTAACTGATGAAGAAAAAAATTCCAAACTTTTAATTTGTAATTAACTAAAGTAGTACTTCATAAAGGAAAAAAAAAAAAAAAATCTAAAGACGTCAGGTAAAAAACAATATTCATATTTAGATCACTTGATATGGAATGACCCATTGACGCTATTAATAGTGAAATATTTTAAAATATGATCCCATCTCGATCCCAACTTGAAATTTGGTACAGATGTGGCTAAGAGCAAAGCAGACACATGGGCAGTTTTTGAAATATTTAAAGTGCGCCGATTTTTCGGAAATGCGTTTTAAAGTTTTGCGCTTGCGATCACATGGGTAAAATATTAACATATATCCTCTTGTGACATATCTGATGAAAGCCTGGACAGTTCTGAGTAGATTGGTGTTTATTTTGTTTCTCTATCTTATTTATAGCCCGAGATATGATAGAAAATGTAAAGCCATACCAGGCCAAAATTCGCACTTTTTTAAAACTTTAAAAATCTGTAAAAAATTAACAGATAAAGAAAAAAATTCAAAACTTTTTTTTTGTAATTAGATAAAGTTGTTCTTCAGATAGAAAAATTTTTTTAAAAATCTGAGGACGTCAGGGAAAAAAAATATTCATTTTTGGATCACTTGACATGGAATGGCCCACGAACGAGATATTTCAGACAATCTTTCGAGATCGTTGGTGAGATGTCACACATCTAGATATCATGAAGGAGGCGCCAACGATGTGGTGAGTAGCTATCATTCGCACAACCCAGGAACGATATTTGTTCAATGTTGTGAATAGGCGAAGTCGTTCACAAGATCGTTATCGTGGTGTCACACGCAGCGATGCAGCAGGTTGAACGTTGGTTAATTGAACGACACACGATGGATTTGAGGTCAGGATCTCAAATCTGTGATGAGTGATCAAACAATTTTTCACCGCAAGATCGCTTGGTCACACGCAACGATGCAGCAGGTTGAACGTTGGTTAATTGAACGACACACGATGGATTTGAGGTCAGGATCTCAAATCTGTGATGAGTGATCAAACAATTTTTCACCGCAAGATCGCTCGGTTACACGCAACGATGCACAAACGATATAGTTTAAGCGATTAAAAAAACGTGACGTTTCAGCGATATCGTTAACGATATTGATTGAAGCGTGTGACGTGGGCTTAAGTGTCACACTAAAAGTTGTAATGTATTGCAATGCATGTGTATTGCAATACATTATACCAGTAATCAAACTAATAAAAGTTACATTCCCATAGTGGAAATAAGTAAAAAAAAGTAAAAAAAGATAGTAAAAATATTTTTTAAAAATTTACAAAATAAAGAACAAAAAAAAATAAAATAAATTATCATACCAATAAATACATAGATATACCGTATTTTTGCATTATAAGACGCACTTTTGTTCCCCCAAATTTTGGGGGAAAGTGGGGGGTGCGTCTTATAATGGGAATATATGGTCCTTTACTGCTGGGGAGGCTGAGTGCAGCTCTGCAGTGGTGTCCGGAGCCGGAGCGGGCTGGCTGCGGTCCTCAGGAGGCAGCGGGAGGTCACGTGCTCCCGCTCATTAGCCTCCTCCAATATGCACTGCACTGCCGCTGTCCATCACCTTGGTGCTGAAACCAGCACCAAGATCTGGACAGGGGTGCAGCGCATATCAGGTGTGCCTGCACTCACTTCCCTGTGCAGGCACAACTTGCCCCCATCACCGTTTAAAGCTCCCCTGCTGGCGTGCACATAATAAAAATAAAAAATCATTACTTCACCTTCTGACGATCGCGCTCCCTTCTGCCAGCTGAGCGGTGACTTCCTGCTTTGGTCTCGGTATCGGGTCATGTGACCAGAGTGCATCATGTGATCGGATGTCATCACAATGCACTCCCGATGGCTGACCCAAAGCAGGAAGTCACCGCTCAGCTGGCAGAAGGGAGCGCGATCGTCGGAAGGTGAAGTAATGATTTTTTATTTTTATTATGTGCACGCCAGCAGGGGAGCTTTAAACAGTGATGGGGGCAAGTGTGCCTGCACTGGGGGATGAGTGCAGGCACAGGGGCAAGTGTGCCTGCAGTGGGGGATGAGTGCAGGCACAGGGGCAAGTGTGCCTGCACTTGGGGGTGGGTGCTGGCTCAGGGGCAAGTGTGCCTGCACTGGGGGATGAGTGCAGGCACAGGGGCAAGTGTGCCTGCACTTGGGGGTGAGTGCAGGCACAGGGGAAATTCTGCCTGCACTGGAGCAAGTGTGCCAGCACAGAGGGGTGAGTGCAAACACAGGGGCAAGTGTGCCTGCACTTGGGGGTGAGTGCAGGCACAGGGGAAAGTGTGCCTGCACTTGAGGGTGGTGCAGGCACAGGGGCAATTCCGCCTGCACTGGGGCAAGTGTGCCAGCACAGGGGGTTGAGTGCAGGCACAGGGGCAATTCTGCCTGCACTGGGGCAAGTGTGCCAGCACAGGGGGGTGAGTGCAGGCACTGGGGTAAGTGTGCCAGCACTGGGGGAGGTGTGCCATCAATAGGGGATGTGTGCCATCACTGGAGGACGTGAGCCAGCACAAGGGGGTTATATCCCAGGATGAGGAACAATGTACCAAGATGAGGGTGCTATGAGGGACATGTGTCCTATATTATTTGTAAGACGGACACTGGCATTATAACACGGACCTCATTTAACATTAAAAAATATTTTTTTCTCTTTTTCTTCACCAAATTTGGGGGTGCGTCTTATAATCAGGTGCGTCTTATAAAGCGAAAAATACGGTATGTAAAAACACTATTTAATACCTTCGGTAAAAAAAAGTAAAAACCATGGTAAAAAAAACTATGCCTTTTCATTTTACTGCCGAAAAAAAGTGGTATAAAACATAATCAAAAAGTCACATATAAAAAATGTGATATCACTGAAAAAATCTGCTTTATTAGCACTAAAATTAAGAAAAGTTATAGCTCTTAGAATATGGAGCAAAAACAATTATTTTATTCTATAAAATTGTTTTTATTGAATAAAAGCACCAAAACATAAAAAAATTATATAAATATGGTATCGCTGTAATTATACTGACCCTGAAAAACAAGACCTTACTAAGCCTCATCAACAGAAAAAAAATATTATGAATTGAAAATAGTGACACAAAGAAAAACATTTTTAGTTTCAACTAAATTTTATTGTGAAAAAAGAAAAGCAAAAGCGTATAAACAATTGTTAATACTGTGTAAAAATAGTCCCCTCGCAGGGGGTTCAGGTTCATATAGCAAGGCATTGTTACATTATTTATAATTTGGTATTGATGTAAAACATATCTTGAAAAGTTGGGTAGAGGCATGTTCATAACAGTTCAACAAGGGATAACTTTGGGGGGAGGGGATAACTCTATGGGATGGCGTGTGGATGTCTGTGGGTTGTTATCTCGTTGGTCCAGTCATCAGGGTGTTTCGCTTTCCTTATAGAACTTAGTGTTATTGTGTGTTTTACGTTGATAGTGACATTACTCTGTGAAGGTCGTGGTCTTCATTTTTGGTTATCCAGGGTTCCCATATAGCCCTGAAGAGATCCATGGAGTCATTTCTAGTTTCCTCTATTTTTTCAAAGAGCATTATGGAGTGGATTTGGCGCTTTTCCTGTACACGGTCAAGTTTCAATACCCTCTACCTTTGATTTCCAATTTGTTTTCTAGGATTAAGGGGGCATGCTGGTTTACTAAGATTGACCTTAGGGGGGCATATAATCTAGTTCATATTAAGCAGGGTCACGAATGGAAAACGACGTTTAATACGCCTGAAGGCCATTTTGAATATCTTGTGATGCCGTTTGGTCTTACTAACGCTCCATCTGTTTTTCAGTCCTTTATGCATGACATATTTTGGGAGTTTATTGACAAGTTCCTGATTGTGTATTTGAAAGATATTTTGATTTTTTCTGACGATTGGGATTCTTATGTGGCACAGGTCAGGACTGTCTCTTTCAGATCCTTTGTGATAATGCTTTGTATGTTAAGGGGTCTAAGTGTTTCTTTGGGGTCCAGAAGGTTTCTTTTTTGGGCTTCATTTGTCTCCTTCGTCTATTGAGATGGATTCTGTTAAGGTTCAGGCTATTCATAATTGGGTTCATTGCTAATTTTTCCAGCGTGGTTAAACCGTTAACCGATTTGACTAAGAAGGGCGCTGATGTGGAGCATTGGTCCCTGTGACTGTGTTCGCCTTTCAGGAGCTTAAAAGATTGTTTACTTCTGCTCCTGTGTTACGACAACCTGATGTCTCTCTTCCGTTTCAGGTGGAGATTGATGCCTCTGAGATTGGTGCAGGGGACGTTTTGTTTCAGAGAGATCCTGATAGTTCCACGATGCACCCTAGTGCCTTCTTTTCCCGTAAATGTTCGCCCACTGAACGCAATTATGATGTCGGCAATCAGGAGTTGCTGGCCATGAAGTGGGCATTTGAGGAGTGGCGACATTGGCTGGAGGGGCCTAAGCATCGTGTTGTGGTCTTGACTGATCACAAGAATCTGGTTTATCTTGAGTCTGCCAAGAGACTGAATCCTAGGCAGGCTCGATGGTCCTTGGTTTTTACTCGTTTTGATTTTGTGGTCTTGTACCTACCTGGTTGTAAGGATATTAAGGCTGATGCTGTCTCTCACAGTTTTTTTGTCTGATTCTCTTGAGGTCTCAGAGCCGGTCGGCAATCTGAAGGAGGGGCTTGTTCTTTCTGCTATTTCCCCCAATTTACGACTTGCTCTTCAGGAATTTCAAGCGGATAGACCTGAGAGATATCCTGTGGGGAAATTGTTTGTTCCTGCCCGATGAACTACTCAAGTTATTTTTGAGGTTCACTGTTCTGTGTTGGCCGGTCATCCTGGCATCTTTGGTACCCGGGATTTGGTCAGTAGATCTTTTTGGTGGCTTTCCTTGTCCCGAGATGTGCGTTCTTTTGTGCAGTCCTGTGGGACTTGTGCGCAGGCCAAGCCTTGTTGTTCCCGTGCTAGTGGGTTGCTTTTGCCCTTACCTGTACCTGAGCAGCGTGGACACATATTTCTATGGATTTTGTTTCCGACCTACCTGTTTCCCAGAGGATGACTGCTATCTGGGTTATTTGTGACAGGTTTTCTAAGATGGTTCATTTGGTTCCTTTGCCTAAATTGCCTTCTTCTTCGGAATTGCTTCCGTTGTTTTTTCAGCATGTTGTTCGTTTGCATGGTATTCCAAAGAATATTGTGTCTGACAGGAGTGCCCAGCTTGTTTCTCGGTTTTGGAGGTCCTTCTGTGCTAAGCTGGATATTGATTTGTCTTTTTCTTCTGCGTTTCATCCCCAGTCTAATGGTCAGACTGAGAGAACTAATCAGACGCTGGAGATTTATTTGAGATGCTTTGTGTCTGCGGATCAGGATGATTGGCTTGCCTTCTTGCCTTTGACCAAGTTTGCACTTAACAATCAGGCAAGTTCGGCTACTTTGGTTTCGCCCTTCTTTTGTAATTTTGATTTTCATCCTCATTTTTCTTCGGGGCAGGGTGCACCTTCTGCCAGTCCGGGTGTGGATTCTGTGGTTGAGCGGCTACGGCAGATTTGGGATTGCGTAGTGGACAATTTACAACGTTTTGCTAACCGTCGTCGGTGTGTTGGTTCTCGGCTTCGTGTTGGAGATTTGGTTTGGTTGTCGTCCCGCCATTCTCCTCTGAAGGTTTCTTCTCCTAAATTTAAGCCTCAGTTCATTGGTCCTTACAGGATTTCTGAGATTATTAATCCTGTCTCCTTTCATTTGGCACTTCCGGACTCCTTTGCGATTCTTAATGTCTTACATAAATCCTTGTTGAGGAAATATGTTGTGCCCATGGTCCCAGCTGTGGCTCCTCTGGACCCAGTCTCGATTGATGGTGAGTTGGAGTATGAGGTTGCGAAGATTTTGGATTCCCATCTTTCGAGACGGAGGCTTCAGTACCTTGTTAAATGGCGGGGTTATGGCCAGGAGGATAATTCTTGGATTTTTGACTCGGAGGTCCATGCCCCTGACTTGGTTCGTGCTTTTCATCTGGCTCATCCTGGTAAGCCTGGGGGCTCTGGTGAGGGTTCGCCGACCCCTCCTCAAGGGGGGGTACTGTTGTGAATTCATTGATGAAGAATTCAGGTTGTGAGCTCCCTCCTGAGGTTGTTGTTGGTGATGCAGCTGGCTGTGTTTTGGAGAGTTTCTCAGCTGATCCTGATGATTGGCAGTTTGCTTAAGATTGGAGCATATAGGTGGTTGGGGCTGATCAATCTCTGCCAGTTGTAATTATTTCTGGAGGTGTCCACATCTCTCCCTGATTTCTTCCTGCTCTGCTGAATCCTTGCAAGCTAAGTGAATGGTGTTTGGTTATTTTGTGGCACACATGTTGTGTCCTTGAGGATCTGCTTATTGCTTGTCTGAGTTGTGGGTTGATATTTAGTCTGCATATTTGTTTACCTGCTCCCAGTTAAGAAGTTTTCTTCCTAGGTATGAACCACTATTCACTGTTGTCTGCAACTTCCAGTTCTGCTGGTGTTAGAATCTATTTATTCTAATTTGATTCACAGATGTTCCTGCAGATTTAGAGGACGGCAAGTCTTAGCAGACTCAGGGTTATTTTTTGGTACTATCTGCTGTTGGAGATTTTTGATAGTATATTTAGCTTACAACTATCTTTTGGGTGGTTGAGCATTGTGTATATTTGTGATATTAATCCTTTGCCCAGAGGCTCGTCCATACATTTTAGTTCAAATTCTTTTGTTTTTGGGTGTGCTATATTTTTGAGTAGGGTTTGTATGAAGTGTTATATTTGCTCTAGTCTAAAGGTCTCTGTGGATTGAATTTTATATCTCATAATGAGTGCGTGCTTGAGTATAAGTGTCGAGTGGTTAAGGAGTTGTAGTCTGTGTATATTGTTTTGTTCCCACCATGTGTGGTTTTTGGAGGAGACCCCAGGTTGAAACTTTGGGTTGTTAAGGTGACTGGTGGGATTGGAGGGAGTATTGAAATCTTATAGATCTCCATAGTTGTAGGGTGTGGAGGGTGCATGGCGAGTACGTATTTAGGTTTTTTGGTAGCGTTCTCGTGGCTCACAGAAGATCCCTCAAGGTGTATTGGGCTAATTGTGAGTTCTCTATGTGGATCCATAGGCGGGGCTGTTCTGCTTTGCATGTATTGTTGCCATTTGGTCCATTTGCGTTGCTCTGTAGTAATGCACGAAATTCGGCAGCGATACACCCTCTTTTGTTTTGTGCTTATGTAAAGTCTGCATTGATATGCATGGTCTCTTATTATTCCATATGAATCGGTTAATTTGGGAGTGGATCATTTTGAATATGGACTTTGGTATTGGTAGTGAATGGAAGAGATATAAAAATTGGGGTAGCGTGACCATCTTTATTGTATCCTAAGAAGGAGAGTGCTGGGGTTGACCATTTGTTGAGATTCTATTTTTTGCAATATGTGGCTGTAGTTATATTTGTATAGGGTGTTTTTATGTGATGTCAGATTGATTCCGAGATAAGGGATGTAGTGCTCTTTTGTGTAAATTTAAAGTTGAACAGAATTATGTTTCGGTCCTTGGCTGGGGTAATAATAAACATTATTTCTGATTTGTCCATGTTGACTTTCAGTCCTGAGATCTCCTCGATTTGTTTAAGGGTTGCTATAAAGTTTGGGAGCAACATATGGAAGTTCGTTAGGGTCAGTAGTAGGACGTCCGTGAAGAGGCTTACTTTGTAGGTGTGTTTCCCTATTTTCGGGCCTGTAATATCTTGATGGGATCATATCTTTTGGGCTAGGGGCTCCATGATTATAGCAAATAAGGCCGGTGACAGGGGGCATCCCTGCCTTGTGCTTCTTTTTATGAGTATTGGTTCTGGGGAGGTGGATGGGAGTTTTAGGTACGCAACCAGGTTGTTGTAGAGGAGCTTAAGGGAGTTTGGGGCTGCCTCAACAACTGATAATCTGTTCAGAACGTGGAACAGGTATGGCCAGGCTACTGAGTCAAAGGCCCTTTCTGTGAATTGGTGGGATCCGTGGATATCTTCTGGGCATAACACAGTGACTCTCCCTCCTTAGGTTTTCAGTTGTGTAACTCCTATATATGGTTTATAATGATTGTGTAGCGACCGGTGGTAAGGCCGCGGGTGTGTGTGTATGATCTTTCTCAACAGAATCCCCATACTCAGGTTTAACCGATAATAACATTTCTTTACTGTAAAACATATTTATCTCACAGTCAACCGAACTATATGCGCACTTGTATATATTAGAGTCTCTGAATCTTCACTTCTGCCGGGTACGCAGCAAGAAAAAAACACAACAATGAAGGTATCTTTCCCTAACTTTCCCTAAAATCACGTACCAGTCTATCACAGAAGAAGATGTCGCTCCCACGTAGCAGGCCTGGGGATCTCCTCACTCTTCTTCTTTGGTCTCCTTCTGCAGGTAACAGTCTGTCTCTCCCAGTCTCAGGGCACACAGAGCAACAGCAGAAGGGAGATCACAGCAGCACAAATGGCTCCCTTATGTCGGTCACGGCCCCTGCACAAGCACTCCGGGTGCACGGCGGGCAAGGTTTTGCAGAGCGGCCAGAGTCACAGCACCAAAGTCCAGTGGCCCAGGATCAGTCACAGGGGCTTCTGCGGGGTGATTTTTCCGGCAAGGTGTAGCCAAGTAGCCCTCTTTCAACAGACACCCACAGGCAGATCTGTCCTGGTTGAATTCTGTTTCTGCACTGACTTCCTGCTCTCTCTTCCTGAGTAAACACATTTGCTGAAAAGGGACTTTCCCACTTCCCTGTGTTTGTTTCAGCACTTGTCCACAAGGGGCAGTAGCGGACTGTGCACAGTTAATTTCTATATCCATTTCTATGATACAGTCAGAATTGCACACTTCATTACATACCCCCCCACTTAAAGGTTGACAGTCCCTGTCAACAACCATCGGCTCCAAGGCAGTGATGGCCGTTGATATCATAGGGATTGATCTCCGGCGGAGTAGGGACCTCTGTCGGGGGAAACCGTCATCCCCCCGTTCACCTTCGCTCCCTTGTTCAGGGCTCACAATATCTCCAATAAACTCAGTCACATTTTCTACCCGGGGAGAGTAGGATCGCCGGCGGTAGCGGCGCCGGTTGTGGGGCAAATCTGCTTCCTTTAACGGGAACACCCCCGGGACCGGTGACGTCGGCGGCCTCTGTACCCTTCTCTCCCTTCACAACATCAAACTGTACCACCTCCCCATCACCAACGCTGCGGAGGCACTTACGAGGATTGTTACACTTTATGGCAGTCTGATGTACAAACACGTCATCCTTTGTGTCATTCCTGTTGATGAAGCCATACCCATCGCGGACATTAAACCACTTCACCGTACCCTGGACCCGAGTGGCCAGCACTTGCTTATCGGTCTGGCTCTGTCTCTTCACACCCTTTTCCCTGATCTCCCCTGCCGAGCGAACCGCTTTGGCTGGGGCGTCTAGTTTAAAGGTGGCTGCTGTTGTGGGGCATGGCTTGCTGGTTCTGGTATATCGGACCACGGGTGGAGGATGCGGACAACGGTTTGCCCTATGGCGGGGGTCGCCGCATGTCCAGCACCTTCCCATAGGCCGACTGGGTTGCTGTCTCGCTTGCCTGTCCGCCTGTTGGTCTAGCCTGAGCTGTAGCTGCAGTATCTGTTTCTGCAACTCTGCTACTATCTGCTTCAATTCTTCCGTGTCACTGCTCGGACTGCTGGCACCGGATATGGACCTGCAGGCCGTAGTATAAGTCTGGTTATAAGGTACTACCGGGAGGAGATTCTGTTGATCACACATCCTGCCGACTACGCCAGATGTAGCGACCGGTGGTAAGGCCGCGGGTGTGTGTGTGTATGATCTTTCTCAACAGAATCCCCATACTCAGGTTTAACCGATAATAACATTTCTTTACTGTAAAACATATTTATCTCACAGTCAACCGAACTATATGCGCACTTGTATATATTAGAGTCTCTGAATCTTCACTTCTGCCGGGTACGCAGCAAGAAAAAAACACAACAATGAAGGTATCTTTCCCTAACTTTCCCTAAAATCACGTACCAGTCTATCACAGAAGAAGATGTCGCTCCCACGTAGCAGGCCTGGGGATCTCCTCACTCTTCTTCTTTGGTCTCCTTCTGCAGGTAACAGTCTGTCTCTCCCAGTCTCAGGGCACACAGAGCAACAGCAGAAGGGAGATCACAGCAGCACAAATGGCTCCCTTATGTCGGTCACGGCCCCTGCACAAGCACTCCGGGTGCACGGCGGGCAAGGTTTTGCAGAGCGGCCAGAGTCACAGCACCAAAGTCCAGTGGCCCAGGATCAGTCACAGGGGCTTCTGCGGGGTGATTTTTCCGGCAAGGTGTAGCCAAGTAGCCCTCTTTCAACAGACACCCACAGGCAGATCTGTCCTGGTTGAATTCTGTTTCTGCACTGACTTCCTGCTCTCTCTTCCTGAGTAAACACATTTGCTGAAAAGGGACTTTCCCACTTCCCTGTGTTTGTTTCAGCACTTGTCCACAAGGGGCAGTAGCGGACTGTGCACAGTTAATTTCTATATCCATTTCTATGATACAGTCAGAATTGCACACTTCATTACAATTGTATGCTCTCACTCACTTTATACTTATTAGCTGGATGCTGATTTCCCTCTCCCCCCCCCTCCCCATGCTATTGTTACCCCCTCTGGCCCGTTGTGGGCGCATGCTGTTTAATTGTATTTTGGTATTACCCCAATAAAAAACAAATGGTTTAGTAAAAAAAAAAAAAAAAAAAAAAGGCCCTTTCTATGTCTAAGGCCAGGACAGTTAGAGATGACTTGGATTTGTTGGCATTGTGTATTATATTGAGGTTCCTGCGTATAATGTCTGGTGCTTGTTTCGATAGTATGAAACCCACCTGGTCTTTGTGTATAAGGTTAGGGAGGCAGGTATTAATTCTATTGGTTAATATGTCTGTGAAAATGTTAAGATCTATATTTAATAGGGAGATAGGCCTGTCGTTTTTGATGAGCACTGGGTATTTTTTTGGCTTTGGGATGACAGAGATATGTGCGGTGTAAAATTCTTGGGCATGGTCTGTCCTGAGAGTAGGTTGTTGCAATATGAGTGTATGTGGCTCATTAGTATGTCCTGGAATTTTTTATATTATAGTACCTTCAGTCTGTCCGGGCCTGGTGCTTTACCAGCTTTTAGTTGTTCGACGGTGGTCAGTATCTCTTCCATTATCGGTGAGTGTAGTTTTGCCACGTAGCTAGGAGTTAGGGATGGTAGTGGTATAGTGGCAAGGAATTCGTCAATTTTGGGTTTGGTAGAGTGTGGGTTGTCATTATATAGATTCTGGTAGAATTTATGGAATGCGGCGTAAATTTTATTTGGGTTGTGGGTGGTATGTGATTGTTCATCTTTAATTGAGAAAATCATGTTTAGGCGCTCCTTGTCTCTGAGTTTGCGTGCGAACTTTCTGTCCATCTTATTGGAGTACCTATAAAATGTCACCTGTGCCCACCTAATGGCTTTTTAAGTATGGGTTGTTAGTATTGTGTTGTAATTTTGTGTCCAGTATTTTCTTAGTGAGATATTTGTAGGGGTGGGATTGGTTGGCAAATTCTAGTTTACTGAGCTTGTCTTCGAGATCCACATGTACCTCTAGTCTGTCTCTCTTTTTTTGGAGGCCAGTCGTATAAGTACGCCTGTTATGTATTTTTATGGGCCATATAAATGTTGCCTTCTGTGACTTCTGGGGATTTGTTTGTGCCGAAGTAAGTTTTGAGCTATCTGCTTTCTGATGTGGGGATTTGTCAGTAGGGATTTGTTTAGTTGCCATCTGTAAAGAGATGATGTCTCAGTATCAGTTTTAAATTCTGATAGTACACAGTCGTGGTCTGACCAGGAGGACGGGATGTGTTTAGAGTAGAGAAGGGAGGTTAGGTTGCTGGAGTTCGTTAGTATCCAGTCTATTCTGGAGTATGAGTGTTGGGCATTGGAGAAGTAGGTGTAGCCCCTCGAGTGTGTGTGGGTTTCTTTCCATTTAAGTAGGTTTTGTAGAGTTTTTCTCTGTGTTAGTGATGTTGAATCATTGTTGGGTTGAGCTAAACAATGCCCGTCGATGGTTATGTAGAAGTCTCCTACCCAGAGTAGGAGGTTGTAAGTTGCATCCCCTATCAGCTTCATTATGGTATGGATCATTTTCATTTGCATCGTCAGGGGGCATAGCTATTTATGATATAGATTCGTTTTGATTGAACCATCCCGCGTATTATGAGGTATCTACCTTGTTTGTCCGCGGTCACTTGTTCCGGTACTGTCACGCTGGGAGTGGGGAAGACACCCAGCGTAGGATAACGACGGGGGGGGGGGATCAGGAGTCCCTAATGCTAAGGGCACAAGAAGGAGACGGTGACCCCTAGACTTCCTAGAGCTGACCCTGTCTGCCCTAACGTCCCTATACAGTCTCCTCAACTGTCGCCGACCACGAACCTCGTCCCTCTCTGATCCTAGATCTATCCTATCTAAGGATCAGATAGAGAGGTTCACTAGACCCCTCCACTATCAACTAAAGACAAACACCAGGGAAGACAGACATTTGGGAAAAGGAAACACTTATCTGACAGCAGAACACAGCAACCTCCACAATCTCAGCTTCTGCTGGAGCAAGGATAAAGTGTGCACAAGGAACTATCACCTGCACCGAGGAAGGGTAATGAACCTCCTTATAAAGGTGGAAGGAGTCTGCTGGGTCCTAGTGACCTACAACATTGGTGGATAAAACCAGACCGAGCGCAAGACCTCCACAGCCGTCTCCCCATAATAGAGAGATCTCATCACACCTTCTCTCCATCAACACAGAAGGTAAATGCCCCTGAAAGAGACGGACCATCCTCCACCATTATGGCTGATGGGCCAAACGCTGGGATCGTCTGCGCGTGGCCTCCACCCTGTCATCCGTGCCACCCGTGACAGGTACAAATGGGAAGGAGTTGTTTTAATAGGATAGCTACTCCCCTAGTTTTTTTATGGTGGGATGCCAGGTGGGATTTGGTGCATGACTTATGGAAGAATTTTGGGAAGGAGCTGTCTGTAAAGTGCATTTCCTGTAGTAATATGAGGTTCGGGGCATGTCTTGAGTAGTCTATGAACGTGCATTTTCTTTTCAACGGGGAGTTGAGCCCTCAGACGTTGTGTGATAGTACCTTATACATTCACAATGGGGGATGGCGTGCTAGCAGTCGTGTGGGATCTGTCTCCGTGTAGTGTGGTGGTGGTCAGTTTATGTTCTAATTGGGAGTGAGTTAACCTTGGAATTTTGGGGGGTTAGGGGTGGGTGGGTAGACATATCAGGTACAACACGGGTGGTATTAGGCCATATTGGGCCCCGAGTGTTCAGGTCTCTTGCAACTAGGACCATTGGTAACATCGGCCCAATTTGGGGTAACATATTTATTCTAGAGGCACTGCGTTCTCTGTAGGGTGGTTTGTGCAGGGTAGGGGTTGGGAATTTGTTGTCTTTTTCAGAAATCATCTGGTAGTAGTTAGGATTGAGCGTTTGGTATGTGGGAAGGGGGGGTCATATTATTTGGTGACCTAAGCTTTTTAATTGCCTTGGTGGTGGTTTCTAGGGGATTGGGGACTAGGGTATTTCGTGCGGCAAACTTCTTGGTCGTTGTGGTAGAGCATTGGTGTCAATCGGGGGAATACCTGCACTTTCTAGGGCTTGTCGGCCTTCTTCTTCCGTTCTCGGAGAGTAGGTTATGTTATTGCAGTTGAAGATCAGGGCATGTGGGAAACCCCACTTGTATTTGATGTGCATCTTCAGTAGTGCCATTGTGGTGCCTTTCATTGCTCTCGTTCTCATTAAGGTCGCTGGGCAGATGTCAGGAAATAGGGAGACTGTATCTGGTGATCTTGGTAGAGTAGGTCTGTTGCATACGGCTGCGAGTATCAGGCCTCTTGATTCTTCATGGTGTAGTTTAAGAACCACGTCTCTTGGCGATGTGTCTGATCTGGATTTTCCTAGAGCTCTGTGAATTCTGGAGGCTATCACGGTCTGCTTGTGGGAGTAGAGATATGAAGAGTTTGGAGAATGTCACTTTTAGATTAGTTTCATTTTCTGGGAGGCCTTTGATTCTTATGTTTCCTCTTCTTGATGGGTTTTCCATGTGCTGGCATTTCAGCTCCGGGTATTCAATTCTGGCATCTTGTTCTTGGAACAGCTTCCTGTCGGTTTCTATAGCATCAGCTGTGTCATCCATTCGTCTTTGTAGATCGTCAGTGCGTTGAGTGATGTCTTGGATTTGGTGTGCGAAGTTGTCGACAGCGGCCGAGAGCCCGGTTCTGAAGGCCTTGTGGACGCCAGGAGTTCCTCCATAGCCATCAGGGTGCATTCTATGGGAGGCTGGTTCCAATTTGTTGGGGGCTGTTGGTGGGGTCACCCTGCCCTGATGGGGTTGCTTGGGTGGGTGTCATTTCGTATGCAGTGGGTTTGGTGCATTGTGGGAATAGTTCCGATATTGGCTTTGGGTTGGATTCTCTTACTGTGGTGCGCTTCATATGCATTATTTTAGGGTCTGAAAGGTTTTGGTTGAGTTCTTACTCGGTGGAGTTGGTTGTGTGGTAGAATGGTAGTGTCTGTAGTGCAGGTCTTAGCCTGGCATGGTGTCAGCTAGTCGGGGCTACTTATGTGTTTCTGGGGTTTCTTGGTGGTGTGTTTTGGGGAGAGAGTGTTCATGGTAGTATTATGTTGGTGCTCAAGTGTGTGTGGGGTTAGCGGGTGATGGTGCTGATATAGAGGGGGGGGATTGCCTGGGAGGGAGAGGATGCTCACTGTCTAGGTGGTGAATATTCGTAATCTACTATGGGTATGTTGGGTTGTTGCGAGGTGAAATTGTGGGCCGATTCGGTGGATACCTGCTCTTGGGTCCAACGGATGATTGAGGGCCCAATCGGTGACGAATGCTTCAGTACCGACTGGGTCCCACCCAGTGCTCTATTTCTCTAGAGACGTTATGAGTAGGGCTACTCTTGTTTGTGTCTTCCTGTTCACTTGCACCGTGGGTATAGTTGCCCAGGGACCCTCCCCTAAGAAATTAAGGCAGGCTACAGTATGCGAGTGAATGTCAGTGAGTGTGCTGTCTATGCAGCGGATTACTACGACTGGGTCCCTAAATGACCAATGACTGATCTTTCAATCACGGCTATGTGCTATCACTGTGTGTGCACACTTTCTCTTTGGTCAGCGATATGTGGGAGGTATCACAAGAGAAAAATGTTTATACAAGATTTTTCCCCTGACAAAAATAATAAAAAACAATGATGCATGTGATGTAGTTGATGTAATAGTAGGATTCATCAGTAAAACGTATCAATAAGTGGTAGGACATAAAAGTAAGTGGTAGGACATATCAATAAGTTGTAGGAAACAACAATAAGTGGTTGGATACATTTATAAGTGTTAATGTAGAGTGGAGTCAATCCTTCGCATGCAACTATTTCCCTGTGCTAGACATCCCAGCAAGCTACATGAAAGACATGGTCCTGGTTGGGTGTGTGTCCTTGTGAGGTGTGGGCGACACGCCCATGTAAGCTGTATGCTGCCATTAATTTTGGCTGGCCAGGACCGGATAACAACTTAGACTGACGAGAAGACCACTACCTCAGTTTAAATCATAACAGTAGGGCTGGGATCCTCCCTTATAGCACCTTACACAATAGCAGGGTTATTATGACCAACAAACCCAATCCCTGGAAATCTAGCTCAAAATATGGCCTTTACTTAACAATCTTTGCATCTTTGGAGAAGGATCAGGGTCCGCTACAACCTGCAATCTTGCCCATTTCACTTATTGCCCATATTCAACAACCCAATGTTCCCAAAGGGACTGGGACGAGGGGCGTTTAAATGGTGGGAATTAAAAGAAATTATGTTATATGGTCAACTGACAATAAGGTACTTTAAAGGCAAGAATTCATACAAAAATATAACCACCCCACAGTGAGGCTATGGATATAAACCAACATCTACATTTTGTGAATAATAACCCCTCTAAAAATTACAAATTATCATTCTCATATTTCAAAAGCATATGCTTAAACAACCTATTTGGAGGAGGATTGATTTCAAGACTATATTCCACCTTTAACTCGCTTCAAGAAAGTAAAACATATAGTTTCATGGAACAATGGAGAGGGATTTAATTCACCCGATGTCTTTCGAAAGATGGCAACACTGCTGTAATACTCTAACAAAAGGAAGCAATCAAACCTCTCTAACGAAAACATCAGTAAACTAACAGCAGATCCAGACCTGTTATTCAAAAATAATTTTCCGATACTGCTAACTACACTCAGACGAGACTGTGATAGATGGTCCAAAACCTCTTTTTCTTGGTTTGGACGCTGCCAAATACTCAAGATGAATGTCCTTCCCCGATTATTATACCTTCTGCAGGCAATTCCGGTAAAGATTCCTTCGTCCTTTTTTCGGGCTATCGCCTCTATCCAGACAAGTTTCGTGTGGGGCGGGAAGAAGGCCAGAATCTGCAGAGCTATTATGTCCCGACCAAAATTAGAGGGTGGTGTCGGTCTTCCAAATTTCAAACTCTACCACTTGGCAGTACATTTTGCCAGGTTGGTTGATTGGTGCAGGAATACAGGGGGAAGGGATGGGTTGGGATAGCGCAAACATTTTGTTCTGTTCCACTCAATAGGCTCCCCTGGCTGCTCCCTGTGGCTGAATCAGAGGTTCGTACGCACCCAACGATGGGGCCGACAGTGAATTACTGTGCTTCCCTATGGACCAGGTCTTTTATGATTCCCTCCTGCTCCAGGCTCACTCCTGTACTGAGTCACCCGAGCTTTGAGCCGGCTATACACAATGGGGTATTTAGATCGTGGATTGCAGCAGACAGAGATAGAGTGGAGTCTTTCGGGGTGGGTGGAGAATGGCCCTCCCTGTCTCAATTGCGGAGCATGGAGGCCCCCATACCTCTGGGATGGTGGAGATCTATGCAGATAAGTTCCTTCCTGTGCTCCTTCCATCCGCGTCGCTGCTACACAAATCCATTGACACAATTTGAGAGACTGTGTAGGGGGGTGGGTGCAGCGAGGCACATCTTATCCTTGGTCTATGCGATGTTGAATTCTCCTCCGGATCAGCCTCCACATTACTTTGTAACAAGATGGGAGTCGGAACTAGGCACAACATTTTCAGACTCACAGATAACCAGAATCTGTAACTTTGCACATAGCACCTCTATAAGCTCTAAACAACAGGAGGCAGGGTACAAAATTGTGTCCAGGTGGTACAGGGTGCCTGGAGAGACTGCATGCGATCTATCCTTCCGCTGACAAAATGTGTTGGCGCTGTAGGAAGGCAGTGGGCTCATGTTTTTTTGAGTTGCGAGATACTCGGGCCATTCTGGGAGGGAGTTGGGGCTGTGGTTGCAAAAGTGACGGGTTACCAGGATCCCAGAGGCGACGCTGTTACATATGATAAAAATCTCAACTAAGGCATATATAAGACCTCACTGGCGAAGTTCCTTATTATCGCAGCTAGGGCTTGCATCCCGGCTCTCTGGGGTAGGGCTTCGCCCCATCGCCTCTCCCACTGGTTAGGGAGAGTTAACGAATTAATGCTGATGGAGGAGTTGACTGCTCCACTGAATGACCCCTACAAGAGATTCTGGGCCACCTGGTATCCTTGGATGGACTTCAAACAAACCCCTGACTACGATCAACTGCTTTTGGATCGAGATACTTAGATAGGCAACACGCTTCTGCCCCGTCCTTCGTCCCCTTTTCCCCCCGCCTAGCTCCCCTCCTCTTTTCCTCTCCCCCCACCCCCCCCGACTAATTTTCTTTCTTCCCTTCGGTTCTATCTTTTTCTCCAATTCTACCTATGTTTCCAAGACCTGAAAGATTTATTTTCCATCACTGTAAGTGGTGGGTTTGATCAGGGCCGGCTCCAGGTTTCTGTGGGCCCCGGGCGAAAAGGTCTCAGTGGGCCCCCTTTAAGTACATATCGCGGACTATATATATATATATATATATGTATATATATATATATATATTGCCGCACACTTACCGCAAGCCCCATAGACAATGCATGGGGCTTGCCGCAAACGTGCAGCAATTGCAGCCGCTAGACGGAAAATGCGGCAGATGCGGGGTTTTTTTTACCGCAACTGCCACATTTTAAAAAAAACTCCCATGTGAAGACAGCCTTACAGGAGCAGTGACTACTGAAACCAGCAAGAGCTGTTCCTGACAGTGAGTATATTATACGTTGTTAGGAGCGGGCTAAAATGCGTTTGCGTTCCCTTGCGCTTTTTAAAAATACCCTTCAAATGCAAAATGTTGCATTTTTGTGCGTCTGAGGATGCTTTGTATATACACAAGCATCCTCAAGCGCACAAATAATGCAAGCAGCTCAATGGAGCCGCACTGCCATATGGTGGCACCGCAGCTTAGCGGAGTGTCTGGCCGTCCAGATCTCTCTTTCTCCTCACCTTTCTTCTTGCCGCTCCGGTCTCCTCCGGTCGCTCTGCACATATCAGCACAGTGATGACATCGTGCCCCTCCATGCTGAGCTGCAGAATGCAGACAGCGGCGGAAGAGACTCTGGAGAAGAATACTGCTGGCTCTGCTCCGTACACCTCGTACACACTCGGCTCTGCTCCGTACACCTCGTACGCACATGGCTCTGCTCCGTACACCTCGTACGCACACGGCTCTGCTCCGTACACCTCGTACGCACACGGCTCTGCTCCGTACACCTCGTACGCACGTGGCTCTGCTCCGTACACCTCGTACGCACACGGCTCTGCTCCGTGCACCTCGTACGCACACGGCTCTGCTCCGTACACCTCGTACGCACACGGCTCCTCTCCGTACACCTCGTACGCACACAGCTCCTCTCCGTACACCTCGTACGCACACGGCTCCTCTCCGTACACCTCTTACGCACACGGCTCTGCTCCGTACACCTCGTACGCACACGGCTCTGCTCCGTACACCTCGTACGCACACGGCTCTGCTCCGTACACCTAGTACACACACGGCTCCTCTCCGTACACCTCGTACACACACGGCTTCGCTCCGTACACCTCGTACACACTCGGCTCTGCTCCGTACACCTCGTACACACTCGGCTCCGCTCCGTACACCTCGTACACACTCGGCTCCGCTCCGTACACCTCGTACACACTCGGCTCTGCTCCGTACACCTCGTACACACACGGCTCTGCTCCGTACACCTCGTACACACATGGCTCTGCTCCGTACACCTCGTACACACATGGCTCTGCTCCGTACACCTCGTACACACACGGCTCTGCTCCGTACACCTCGTACACACATGGCTCTGCTCTGTACACCTCGTACACACTCGGCTCTGCTCCGTACACCTCGTACACACACGGCTCCGCTCCGTACACCTCGTACACACATGGCTCCGCTCCGTACACCTCGTACACACATGGCTCTGCTCCGTACACCTCGTACACACTCGGCTCTGCTCCGTACACCTCGTACACACACGGCTCCGCTCCATGCACCTAGTACACACTCGCCTCTGCTACATTCACACTGTAAATCCCTCCTCACCCCACACATAGCCTTCACCTAATTGCCATACACCTAGTACACACTCGCCTCTGCTACATTCACACTGTAAATCCCTCCTGACCCCACACATAACCTTCACCTAATTGCCATACACCTAGTACACACCTCTGCTACATTCACACTGTAAATCCCTCCTGACCACACACAAACTTCACCTTATTTGAGCATCATTCATGATGGCCAGCACAGTCCTGGATACACTGAGGAGCTGATCATGTGATCCCTGACTCCTCCCCATCCATTGACATCATCACAGGTCCTGTAAGCACAGAGTGTGCAGCTCTGTCGGCTCCCGTGGAGGGGGGAGGAGGGAGACCTCCGGTGCAGCAGGAGCCTGAAAATGACCCCCCAGCTGCCCCCTGGGTATGGCCCTGGCTGTGGGGGCAGTGCTCAGGGGCCCCTGAGGCTAGGGTCACACTTGCATTGTGACCCTAGCCTTATGCAAGTATTGTATGTTGCAGCGCATAGCGTTTAATGCTATGCGCTGGAGGCAGGCTGTCTATAGAAACCCGACGTTTACCTTGACAACCACTGGTTGTCAATGTAAACATCGGCTTTCTATGGGCTCAGTTGCTGGCAGCGCATAGCGTTAAACGCTCTGCCCTGCAGCAGACAATACTTGCGTCAGGCTAGGGTCACAATGCAAGTGTGACCCTAGCCTCAGGGGCCCGGTGGGCCCCCTCCAAGCAGTCGGGCCCCGGCACTTGCCCGGGTACGCCGGGTGCTGACGCCGGCCCTGGGTTTGATAATACTGTTTGTCTACAGTTGATATGTTATGAGAAAGTTGTATGCTAAACAATTGTTTGTTAATACACTTCATCAAAGGTGCTTATTAATTATCCCAAAAATGGGAAGCAAACCACTATGGAGAAAATCGCGCCATCAGGCATATTGTATAGAGAAGAGGAAACACGCGACAAATCGGTATAATGCAATATCAATTTATTAAAGGTAAAAACCAGTGTGACAAAGCATGGGAAACAGAGGGACCGAAGTCCACAACCCACAGGTGGAGGGTACCCACCAATTGGGACCATATAGCAGAAAGAACAGTATTAATTACTAGTATAAAGTGCTGGTGCAGTGCAGAAAAATGGTTAATCCTTCATATAGACCTAAAAATCAATGAATACTAATAAGTCAGCAGTCAAACTTGGGATCTACATGCAGATTTGCATTTATATGTAGCTAGTTCATGCTATAATAAGAACTGCATTAATCCAATATGTGTGTGTACAATTGTCAAATATTTATAATTAGCCAGAAAATGAAGAGGCTATCAGTTATAGTTATGTTCCCGGAAGCCGCGGGGCGGGGAGCGCACCGCGTCATTGCGTACGCCGTCACGTGAGTCATGTGACTGTGCGTAGCAAATCAGAGTGGTGCAGCACAGCCGGCCCGCAGCACCATGGTAACAGGGCGGACGCGTCTCGTCACCGTGCTGTATATAGATAAACTAAGCTCCCCGCCCCGCGGCTTCCGGGAACAGCGTGCATGCGATGGTGCGCACCGGATTCCAATCTCCCCTGGCTGGCCAGCCTTTTTAAAGTGCACTCTCCCCAGTCTTCAGTGACCCCCTGACGAAGGTCAATCGAAACGGCTGTTGGGGTCGGTACCCGCATCTTGGACCAATGTACCATTAGGTAAGCAACTAATTGAAAGAATTAGTGCCGGTTTCTCTGCTTTTGGTTACAACCACTGCTCCCTGATTAGGGATAGCATTGCTATACATCCATTGTAGTCCTCCTGGTTGTCAGCAGCCCTAACTGAGGGTCTTAACAGCAACCCTTTGCTGAACTATATAACTGATAGCCTCTTCATTTTCTGGCTAATTATAAATATTTGACAATTGTACACACACATATTGGATTAATGCAGTTCTTATTATAGCATGAACTAGCTACATATAAATGCAAATCTGCATGTAGATCCCCAGTTTGACTGCTGACTTATTAGTATTCATTGATTTTTAGGTCTATATGAAGGATTAACCATTTTTCTGCACTGCACCAGCACTTTATACTAGTAATTAATACTGTTCTTTCTGCTGTATGGTCCCAATTGGTGGGTACCCTCCACCTGTGGGTTGTGGACTTCGGTCCCTCTGTTTCCCATGCTTTGTCACACTGGTTTTTACCTTTAATAAATTGATATTGCATTATACCGATTTGTCGCGTGTTTCCTCTTCTCTAAACAATTGTTTGATATAGTGGTAGATGAACTGAGATAGACCGTTTTGGACAGTGGATGTTTCTTTGTCGAAGAATATTGAGATGTACAACGGTTGTATCTTAGATGCTGTTCTGCTATGTATGCAGTGCTTTTTTTACCTTGACACCATGCTGTGGAATTGTTAGTATTTTCTATTTGTTTAAACTTAAAAAGAACAAAATAAAGAATAATAAAAAAAAGAAAACATCAGTGAAGGTTTTACAAAGGGTATACTATCTACCAGCCAGATTGAAAATACTATGCCCAAATGTATCTGATAAATATTTTAGAGGATGTAACATGTCTGCTGATATGGAACATATCTGGTGGTCTTGTTCCTATGTCCAAGCTTTTAATAAAAAGGTTGAGTTTCTCATTTTGAGCTGTGGGCTTTATTCAACTCAGCCCGTCTGTTATGCTCTTGGGAGACAAACCGCCAGGACTACTCAATAAACCTTCTTGTCTGCTAAGTTATATTACTATGGCGGCTAGAATCTACAAAAGGGAAATCCCTTTCCCTATCAATCAATGCTCAAAGATAAAGTACATATGAATATGCTATATTAATGAATTTATACAACAAGATCAGATTGCCTAGACACCTTTTTTTGACATGTGGACACCATGGATTGACTTACTACAGTTTCAAATTCAAATCTGATTCAGTCCTTACATTTGTCTCCATTATCAAAAATGTAAAGACGTGCAGCACTGATCTTTGTTTGACATAATACTTTTGATATAATGTATATATAATCAGTAATTCACTACCTAATTTTGAATACTTGAAGATGTTTCCATTAGATATATGTAAAAAAACACTTTTACTTAAATGAATATCCCTCTTTTTTTTTTTACTCCCCCTTCTAAAATATTTGTGGAATTAAATGATAACAGTTTACTTAAAAGTTCTTCCATAACAACTTTATACAAAAGACAGGAGCCAAATAACTTCCATCACATTCTAGTTTTATAAAGCAATTTCAGACCTATTTTCATCTCCATGTGTGTTGTTTCTTATCTTATTGGTCCTGTGAGTCCCAGCACAACCCAACCTAGCACAACAGTCCTGTAACCATGCAGCCGGTTGGACCCTTCCTCAGGGTACAGGGGATCAGGTCCCATCCGGCGGCTGGTATCCTGTGCCCTGCAGGCATACTTACTGGGGCCGCGTTCCCACAGCATCCTCCCCGTCTGCGGCGGCTCCTCAGCGGTACTCCCCCACCTCCTCACTTACTCGTCGCAGGGAACGCGCGCACGCGTGCCGCACATTATATATTTAAAGGGCCAGTACACCCTTTTTCTGTCACCAACTCTCAGCCATTTGCTGAGAGGCTGGTGGGTTCTTAAGGCCCTCACTTCCTAAGGGAGGTGCCTGGGCAACTTCATTGTTAGTTTGGTTGCCAGCTCAGGTCCCAGCAAGGCGCTTGCATGTTCTGTCTCTTTGACTGCTAATGTGTTGTACCTTTGCTTTCAGTGCTGGATCCCTACTCCTGCCTGATTCACCCGCAGGACCATACCGTTCTCACTGGTCTCCAGCAACCTCTCAGATCCTTTCTGCTGCATCAAGTCCCGTCCTAGCCTTTCCTCTGGTTCCCTGGTTTCTGCGTTCAGTTCCGCCTTGGGTTGGACCCACATGTTTGCTGGTTCATTGGATCCTTTCTGGCTGTGCTCGGACAATCCCTGTTTATGGGGTTCTGCTCTTTGTTGCTCCCTTAGGGGAACCCTGGTGCTCTGACTCTGTGGACCCCCTTGGGGATTCTGTGCTATTGTTATCAATAAACCCTGTTCATTTATCTGACGTTCTTGTCTGGCTCGTTTCTGGTATCAGCCTCCATGGTATATCGCATGGTCCAGTGGGTTCACGATTCAGCTACGCCTTTGGTGGTGTGACAGAATTTCCCCAGGCCATGGACCCCGCTGATACCAGATTCTCTGCTCAGAGAGAGCTAGCCTGTCTTCGACAGAGTCAGGATCAACTTGTTACTTTTATGCAGACCCTGGATGCCTGTATCAGCTCTCTTCAGGTGGCTGAGCCCACGAATGCCACTCAACTCGCAGATCTACATCCGGAGCTCGATCGTCAATGAGAGAAGCAGACCCGGATGCTGAACCATATGACGTCAGTGAACAAACGCTTAACCAACATGCAGATGGCAGCGGCTCTGCCAGTACAGGTCCCAGTGCTCGAGCCAGTGGTTGCAGCAGCTCCAGGACACTCTCCTCATCTCTGCAAACCCACAAGATACTATGGGGATCCTAAATTGTGCAAGGGTTTCTTAATCAATGCCAGCTTCATTTCTAGTTGTTACGTCAGCAGTACACCGCGTATATAGCCAAAGTGGCATTCCTGGCTTCACATCTGGACGGAGAGGCCCTGGTGTGGTTCAATCCACTCCTGGAGAGGAATGATCCCATCATATCCAATCTTCAGAACTTCCTGGATACCTACCGCAAGATCTTTGACGAACTCGGCAGAATGGAGTCATCGATGGAGGCCCTCTTCAACTTACAGCAAGTTACTCTCTCTGTTGGACAGTATGCAATTCAGTTCTGTACTCTTCTGTGTTACAGTGGTCTGATGAGCCCCTGATTGGTGTCTTCCGACGTGGGCTATCTGGCAGGCTTAAAGACGAATTGGTTGTTCGAGACCTACCTAATACCCTGAATTACTTAATCTCCCTCGCCATCTGAATCGATCTCCACCTACAAGAGTGATCCAAGGAGAGGACCCTTGAGAGGCATCTCCCTCATTTGGCCCCATTATTTCAAAGACCCCTTAGTCAAGCAGTTCCTGCTCCAACTTCAATCCATGAGCCCATGGAGGTTGATTGTCTCAAGCTGAGTGATCAAGAGCGTGAGGAGAGGTTTGCCAAGAAGCAGTGCCTGTACTGTGGGAGTGCCACCCATTTTCTCCACCAATGTCCTAAGAGGTCGGAAATCTCCTCTGCCTAGGACAGGTAAGAGAAGCCTACCTAGGTGAGAGCGATTCCTCTCTACCCCTTACTGTTTATATACAGGTGTTGGTTGGTGACAGGAAATTTTTGGAAATGGCTTACTTAGATTCCAGTCCGGCAGGTAACTTTGTGCAACAAGCTGAGGCTCGTCAGTTTGGTATTCCTGCGGTTCCCTTGCAGCACCACCATATCATCACCTCCGTAGATGGACGACCCTTGCAAGATACCATCTTGGGCATCACCGAGGAGATGGAACTACAGATTGGGGTTCTCCACAAAGAACAAATCGCATTCTATGTATCACCTAACCTCTCTCCTCCATTTCTGCTTGGGCTTCCATGGCCACAAACCGATCCTGGATTGTCGGACAAGAGAGATTCTTCATTGGGATCAAGCTTGCCATCACCACTGCCTCACATTGGTCCAACCTGGCGGCACGCCACACCCCCACAGCAGCTCTGCCAGGTTTGTCATCGGCCTACTGGTCCTTTGCAGATATGTTCGAAAAGCGGGAACCAGAGACCCTACCACCACACAGGTTGTATGACTGTCCCATCGATCTTATTCCATGTGCATCTCCTCTCTGAGGCTGGATTTACCCTATGTCGTTAGTTGAGAGACAAGCAATGTCTGACTATATCACAGAGAACCTGGCTTGAGGGTTTATCCAGAAGTCCACCCCTCCTGCTGGTTTCTTCTTCGTGAAGAAGGATGTGTCATTGCATCCATGCTTCGACTGTCGAGGTCTCAATGCTGTCACGGGGAAGAACAAGTATCCTCTGACTCTCATTCCAGAGCTTTTTGACCACCTTCAGGATCTCGAATCTTCACCAAGCTTGGCCTGGCCTTTGGTGGGGCTTACAACCTCGTCAGGATTCGTTCTGGAGACGAGTGGAACACTCGTGATAGCCACTACGAGTGCCGGATATTGCCTTTTGGTTTAAGTAATGCACCTGCAGTATTTCAGGAGTTCGATAATGATGTCTTTCATGATCTTCTCTACTTATGTGTAGTCATATATCTGGATGATATCTTGATTTTCTCTCCAGACCTTCCTACACATAGAAGGAATGTCTGTCAGGTCCTTCAACAGTTACGAGAGTATTGCTTATACTCCAAATTCGAGAAGTGCCTTTTCAAGCTGAACTCTCTGCCCTTCCTGGGGTATGTTATCTCTGATACAGGTCTCGAAATGGATCCTGAGAAGGTGTCTACCGTCCTCAAGTGGCCACGTCCTGTCGGAGTCAAAGCCATCCAGCGATTCCTTGCATTCGCAAACTATTACTGGCAGTTTATCCCTCACTTTTCGGATCTGACCAGACCACTCACCGCTCTGACTTGAAAGGGATCTGATCCCAGGGAGTGAACTCCAGAGGCGGAGTCTTCCTTCCTGTCCCTCAAACAAGCCTTCCCTACCACTCCTGTTCTTCATAGGCCAATGGTGAATAAACAGTTCTTTGTGGAGGTGGACACTTCCTCTTCTGGAGTCGGAGCAATACTCTCGCAGAAGCTTCCTTCTGGAAGAATGGTAACCTGTGGGTTCTTCTCCAAGGCATTCTCTCCCTGTGAACATAATTATTCCATTGGCGACAGAGAGTTGTTGGCCGTTAAGTTGGCCTTGGAGGAGTGGCGCTACCTCCTGGAGGGGGCAGTTCATCCAGTGGTGATCTATACCCATCATAAGAACCTGTCTTACCTACAGACTGCTCAAAGGCTCAATCATCATCAAGCTTGATGGTCTCTGTTCTTCACTCGATTCGACTTCCATCTCCATGGCCCTTCGTCCCACATGACCAAGAGGAGGAGCCATGTCTCGTCATCGATCCATCCAAGATGGTCACGGTAGCACCAGTCCACCTGATGAAGCCACCTCCGGGTAAGATATTTGTTCCCGTTTCTGACAGGAGACGTGTACTTCAGTGGGGTCATTTGTCTAAGCTAGCTGGCAATGCAGGACTGACAAAAACCCTGCAGCTAATTTCACGGCATTATTGGTGGCCCAAGATGCACCAGGAGATCACCGAGTTTGTCTCTGCTTGCCCTTCCTGTGCCCGTAATAGGACACCCAAGAGGTTACCCGCAGGTCACCTTCTGCCTCTACCAGTGCCATCTGTGCAATGGAAGCACATCACCACGGGCTTTATTACTAACCTGCCGGTGACCTCTAGTTGTACCGTGATATGGGTCGTGGTGGACCGTTTCTCCAAGATGGGTCATTTTGTTCCCTTGTCTGGCCTTCCCTCCGCACCCAAGCTGGTGAAGTTGTTTGTTCAGCATATTCTCCGTCTTCACGGTTTACCTCTCCATATTGTGTCTGATAGGGGAGTGCAGTATGTGTCCCGGTTCTGGTGTTCTCTCTGCAAGGAGATGGATGTCTCTTAAAACTTCTCCTCGGCATATCATCCACAATCCAATGGTCAAGTGGAATGGGTGAATCAGGTTTTGACCAACTACCTGCGCCACTTTGTCAATGCACACCATGATGACTGGGTAGCCCTATTTCCGTGGGCGGAGTTCTCTTATAACAACCATGTTGGTGAGTCTTCTTCTAACACTCTGTTCTTTATCATGTATGGGTACCACCCTAGGATCTCGACTTCCTTGGACAACACAACCAACAATCCAGCAGCTAAGACACTAGCCAGGGATTTCGCTAAAATCTAGTGTGAGAAGAAAGGCTGATGCATTGCCCCCTGGAAATTTGAATATGCTGTTTAAACAGATGTCTGTGGATTGATACCTGGCTCTGTTAATTCAGTTGTCATATCCTTATCTCGTAACTGAGTGGGATATTGACTAAAAGGGCCACTTAATATGGTGGTTATGGTGGTCTCCGTAAGGGTTCCACCCCAGGGCTAGGTCCTTCCCTGGAGGGATATCTGGCTAGTCCCGTGTTTGAGACTCTTAATCGAGGCTCCACGGACTCCATTTGCATATTCAAATTTCCAGGGTGCAAGCATCATGGATTTCACTGTGTTTGAACGCAGTGTTTTCCTTGACTGGTCTCCCTGAGATGAGTGAGAGCTTTGTGAGGCAGGGGTGTAGCACTGTTGTGAAGAAGGCTACACCTCATGTGTTTACTTGCCTTTTTTTAGTGCATGTAGCCAAGCAAATCCTTTTTGGCTAGTAGCAGTGTGTGCCAGGCAGTGGTGTAGCACTGTTGTGAAGAAAGCTACACCTCCTGTGTTTGCTAGCCTTTTTTTTACTGCATCTTGCCAAGCAAATCCTTTTTGTCTAGTAGCAGTGTTTGGATAGGTAGCTGTGGTCTAGTGTTCTGTTGAAAACTACCACCACACAGTGCAGAAAACCATTTTGTATTGCATCTGACCAAACCTAGTTCCCAAAATCTATTTATAGGGTACCACTGTTTGGCTAGGTAGCTGTGGTCCAGTGTTCTGTTGAAATCTACCACAACAAAGAGCAGAACACACTTTTGTATTGCATCTGCCCAAACCTACTTACCAAAATCTATTTAAGGTTGTACCACTGTTTGGCTAGGTAGCTGTGGTCCAGTGTTCTGTTAAAATCTACTGCCACACAGTGCAGGAAACCCTTTTGTAACATAGTAACATACATAGTAATATAGTTTTTAAGGTTGAAGGAAGACTTTAAGTCCATCTAGTTCAACCCATAGCCTAACATGTTGATCCAGAGGAAGGCAAAAAAAACCCATGTGGCAACGCTAAGCTCCACGTTGGGGGAAAAAATTCCTTCCTGACTCCAGATACGGTAATCAGACTAATTCCCTGGATCAACACCCTATCAAAGAATCTAGTATATATAACTGGTAATATTATAGTTTTCAAGAAAGGCATCCAGGCCCTTCTTAAATGTTAGTAGTGACTCACTCATTACAACATCATGTGGCAGAGTTCTATAGTCTCACTGCTCTTACAGTAAAGAATCCGCGTCTGTGATTATGATTAAACCTTTTTTCCTCCAGACGTGGAGGATGCCCCCTTGTCCCCATCTCAGGCAAAGAGTAAAGAGATCATTAAAGAGGTCTCATAACTGTCCCCTCATATATTTATACATTATTATAAGATAACCCCTAAGCCTTCGTTTTTCCAAGCTGAATAACCCCAAATTTAATAACCTGTCTTGGTATTGCAGACCCCTCAGTCCTCTAATAACCTTGGTCACTCTTCTCTGCACCCGCTCTAGTTCAGCTATGTCTTTCTTATACACCGGAGACCAGAATTGTACACAGTATTCTAAGTGTGGTCGCACTAGTGACTTGTATAGAGGTAAAATTATGTTCTCCTCATGAGCATCTATTCCTCTTTTAGTGCAGCCCATTATTTTATTTGCCTTTGCAGCAGCTGCCTGACACTGGCCACTAAATGTGAGTTTGTCATCAACCCATACACCCAGGTCTTTTTGAGTGACAGTTTTGCCCAGTGTTTTACAATTAAACACATAATTATACCTTTTGTTTCCTCTGCCCAAGTGCATGACCTTACATTTATCCCCATTAAAGCTCATTTGCCATTTATCAGCCCAAGCTTCTAGTTTACATAAATCCTCCTGTAATATAAAATTGTCCTCCTCTGTATTGATTACTCTACAGAGTGTAGTAGTGTCATCTGCAAATATTGAGATTCTACTCTGTATGCCCCCTACAAGGTCATTTATAAATATATTAAAAAGAACCAGGCCCAACACTGACCCATGTGGTACCCCACTGTTAACTGCGACCCATTCTGAGTGTGTTCCATTAATGACAAGCCTTTGTTTCCTATCACTAAGCCAGTTCTTAAGCCTCTTACACATATTTTCCCCTATCCCCATTGCTCTAATTTTATGTATCAACCTTTTGTGTGGCACCATATCAAAAGCTTTTGAAAAGTCCATATACACCACGTCCACTGCATTTCTTTGGTCCAGTCCAGAACTTACTTCTTCATAGAAGCTTATTAAATTAGTTTGACAGGAACGGTCCCTCGTAAACCCATGTTGATATTGGGTCATGAGGTTATTTTTCTTCAGATACTCCAGAATAGCATCTCTTAGAAAACCCTCTAGGATTTTACCCACAGTAGAAGTTAAGCTTACTGGCCTATAATTTCCTAGATCAGTTTTTGTCCCCTTTTTGAATATTGGCACCACATTTGCTATAACGCCAGTCCTGTGGTACAGACCCTGTTATTATGCAATCTTTAAATATTAAAAATAATGGTCTATCTATGACAGTACTTAATTCCTGCAGCACTCTGGGGTGTATCCTATCCGGGCCCGGGGATTTGTCAATTTTAGTGATTTTTAGATGATGCCGTACTTCCTGCTGGGTTAAGCAGGTGACATTTAATTGAGAGTTTTTGTTATCACTGATCATATTGTCTGTCATGGGATTTTCTTGTGTAAATACTGTTGAAAAAAAGTCATTTAGCATATTGGCTTTTTCCTCATCCTCATCCACCATTTCACCCAGATTATTTTTAAAGGGACCAACACAATCAATTTTTAGTTTCTTACTATTTATGTAGTTAAAAAATATTTTGGGATTATTTTTACTTTCTCTGGCAATGAGTCTCTGTCTCAACCTTTGCTGCCTTTATTTGCTTTTTACAAATGTTATTTAATTTTCTTTATTTATTTAATGCCTCATCACTACCTACTTGCTTTAATTCTCTAAATGCTTTCTTTTTGTCACTTATTGCAGCCCTTATAGCTCTATTTAGCCATAGAGGTTTCCTCCTATTTCTAGCATGTTTATTCCCATAGGGTATATATTGTGCACAGGTCCTATTCAGGATGCTAATAAAAGTCTCCCGTTTGCTTTGTGTACTTTTATGTCTCAGGAGATCATCCCAGTTTATTGCACTAAGATCATCTCTCAACCGTTGGAAATTTGCCTTCCTGAAGTTTAGTGTCCTTGTGGCCCCTCTACTACACATCTTATTAAGGGATACTTGAAAACTTATTATTTTATGATAACTATTACCCAAGTGACCTCCAACCCATAAAAAATGTGATATGTGGTCCGTCCTTGTTGGTTAATATTAGGTCCAGCAGTGCCCCCCTTCTTGTTGGGCCCTGAACCAGTTGTGAAAGATAATTGTCTCTCATACTTCACTACATCAAAAACCTATTACCTTTGCTAGAACTGCAGGTTTCTGTTCCCCAATGTATTTCAGGGTAGTTGAAGTCCCCCATAATAATGACTTCTCCCTGAGTCACAGCTTCATCTATTTGCTTTATGAGGATATTCTCCTCTACTTCCATTATTGTTGGAAACTTATAACAAACCCCTATCAGTAATTTATTATTTTTTCCCCCTCCCCTTATCTCCACCCACAGGGACTCTACATTTCCATTAGATTCACCTATATTATCATGCAGGATGGGTTTTAAGGATAATTTTACGTCTAAACAGACACCTCCCCCTCGCTTATTTGTACGGTCATTTCTGAGCAGACTATAGCCCTGTAAATTAACAGCCCAGTCATGGCTCTCGTCCAACCATGTCTACGATATCCCCACCATGTCATAATTATTTTCCAACAAAATCAATTCTATTTCCTCCATTTTGTTGGTGAGGCTTCTGGCATTAGTGTACATGCACTTTATGCATCTCTCTTTACCTCTATTCCTTCCTACTATATTGACTGTTCTAACCCCACCCCCCATGTCACCCCCAATTTTATTTCTTGTGCCCAGGTTACTATTTACACTATCTTCCCCTCCTGTACAATGCCCCCCAATCCCTAGTTTAAACACTCCTCCAACCTTCTAGCCATTTTCTCCCCTAGCACAGCTGTACCCTCCCCATTGAGGTGCAGGCCATCCCTAGCATAAAATCTGTAGCCAACAGAGAAGTCGGCCCAGTTCTCCAGGAACCCAAACCCCTCCTTCCTACACCAATTCCTAAGCCACTTACTTATCTCCCTAATCTCTCATTGCCTATCTGGTGTAGCACGTGGTACAGGCAGTATTTCAGAGAATACTACCTTGGAGGTCCTTGCCTTAAGCTTGCAGCCTAATTCCCTGAAATCATCTTTAAGGACCTTCCACCTACCTCTAACTTTGTCATTTGTGCCAATGTGTACCATGACCGCTGGGTCCTCACGAGCCCCTCCCAGTAATCTGTCAACCCGATCAGCGATGTGCCGGACTCGAGCACCAGGTAGGCAGTACACTGTTCGACGATCCCTGTCTTTGTGAAAGATTGCTCTATCTATTCCCCTAATAATTGAGTCCCCCACTACCAGCACCTATCTGGCCTGCCCTTCTCTCCTGTTTTCCCCCTTACTGGAGCTGACACTTCTCCGGCTTTCAGAAGACATGCCCTGCTGCAGCAGTGCTATCCCTGTACTGACACTCCCCTCATCTGCCAACTTAGCAAATTTATTGGGGTGTGCCAGATCAGGGCTAGCCTCCCTGGCACGCTTCCCTCTACCCCGCCTTCTAACTGTCACCCAGCTAGCTGCCTCACTGTCCTGCAGCTCCATGCTACCATCCTCCCCCACATCTATCCCATTGAGCAGCTGTTCAGTGAGCAGCAGACTCCTTTCCATATTGTCTATGGATCTCAGCATTGCCAGTTTTTCATTTAGATCCAGTATCTGGGCTTCCAAATGCATAACATGCTCGCATCTCACACAGCAGTATGCACCCTCGACCGACTGTTCAAGGATTGCATAAATGTGGCAAGATGTACACTGGTTGACATTGTCAATTATGGAGCTCATTTCCTAATGGGGATTGCAAAAGACAGAAATGATAAGTAAAAAGAAGTGCAAAGTATTAATAAAATACAACCAGCAATTTAGTAAGTCCTCCCTTCCAATTCCCTGAATCCAAAGTCACTGAATCACAAGTCACACACTTACTTCCGTCCGCACTTGCGCTCCCGGTCACACTCGCTAAGAAAGAAGATTTAAAGATTTTTTTTTCCCTTAGCAGAAAATCAGCCTACAGCTCAGTGTACTTCCAAAGGCAAACCTACTTACCAAAATCTATTTAGGGTAGTACCACTGTGTGGCTAGGTAGCTGTGGTCTAGTGTTCTGTTGAAATCTACCACCACACAGCGCAGAAAACCCTTTTGTATTGCATTTGCCCAAACCTACTTACCAAAATCTATTTAGGGAAGTACCACTGTTTGGCTAGTTGTCTGTGATCCAGTGTTCTGTTGAAATCTACTGCCACACAGCGCATAAGACCCTTTTGTATTGCATCTGACCAAACCTAGTTCCCAAAATCTATTTAGGGTAGTACCACTGTTTGGTCACTCAGCTCTGCTAGTTTTATATCCATAATTTTTTGTGCCAACAACAACTCAGTTGCCAATTAGTTACCCTCAAATATCAGTGGTAAAAGGTCTGCTGATGATGGAAAGGGGAATATGCGTGTTGGAAAGGGTAAACATCTTTGTGTCCATGGGGTAGGTGCTAAAGTAACAGAAACATCTGGTGAACAAATACCATCTTCAAGCCAAACTAAAATGTCTACTTCTTTTCGTGGACGATCTGCTATAATCCCTTTCTTATGCAGCAGAACATCGCTAAAACTTGTAGATGAGACCCAAAAAGAGCAGGTGCTGCAATGGATATCAAGCGCTCCATCAAGTGGGCTCTCCTCCACCTCAACTTCAACATCACAAACACTCCAGTCCTCAGAGGTGTCACCCCAAGCACACTTGCTTCCTCACAGCTCACAAGTCTCCAGCCGCCATACTGTCTATGGGTTAACACAGATGGGTGAGCCTGCAGAGCTGTACACTCGTACTATAGCCTGGGAATCCGAGGTCTGCTCCAAAGCTTCAGTGAGTCAAGACGAAGAAATGATCTGCACTGATGCCCAAAATGTTTGTGAGTCGGATCGAGGCCCAGATGAAGAAGGGTCCGAGCATAATGAAGACCCTCATTCCCAAACTGTAACCCCTGTTGGTAGAGACAATGAGACAGATGATGATGAGACTCAGATACCTAATTGGAACGACAACTTGACTTTGAACTCAGGGCAGGAAGAGGTTGGCTCTGAGGACGAGTGTGAGAACACACAGGGTGATGATGAGGTTGGAGATCCCACTTACTGTCAACCCACAGGCAAGCAGTTGATGAGCTCAGCAGAGGAGGTGGGGGAGGATGAAAGTGACGAGGTTAGGTTGCGGCTCCTGGACAGAGACGGAGTCCTGGAAACACATCAACAACTGGGTCCTCAGCCACATCTCTGCCTATGTGCAGAAGCCATGGTGGCTCTGCAGGTCGTATGGACGCTAAGCCTTGCCTAGCCTGGGCCTTTTTTCAGATCGCAAAGGATGACCCAACTCATGTTATCTGCAAAATTTGTAAACAAATTCAGAGTAGAGACCAAAAAATCTATAGTTTGAGTACTTTGTGCATGAAGAGTCACATGAAAATTGTGTATAAGTCACAGTGGGAAGCTCACTGTGCTACAATTCGGCCTAGTGGGCCTGGCCAACTGGCGTCTGCCCCATCAAGTACATCTGTGGCTTCTTCATCCTCTGTGACTGTGGGGACAGCTGTCACGCAGCCTTTCGACCGCAGAACTTCCACCTCTTTACCCGCAACAGCCAGTGTGATTGCCAGGTTGTCAGCTGTTTTACAAGTGGAAATACCTGCTGGTGTTGAGCGCTGTCAGACATCGAGAGCACCACCTTTTTATGAATTAATAATATGTCCGCCTGCACCTCCCTCACAGTCCAGCAGTTTGTCTGGGACACCCTACTCAACCCTGTCTCAGCACAGCAGCCAGCCCTTGGTCCCTAAGATGTGGACAAGTAAAAGACCATTTCCTCCTTCCCATGCCAAAGCTAGGAGGTTGAATTTCACCAACTGCAAGCTGATGGCTATGGAAATGCTGCCTTTTCAGCTGGTGGATACAGAGGATTTTTGAGACTTTATGGCCATCGCAGTGTCCTAGTACTAGATGCCCAGTCGCCACTACTTCTCAAAGAAAACTGTGCCTGCGCTACACCAGCATGTTGCACACAACATCACCACTTCCTTAAGAAACTCTGTGTGTGACAGGGTGCATTTCACCACAGACACCTGGACGAGTAAGCGGAACAGGGGCGTATATGTCGCTGATTGGGCACTGGGTGACTATGGTGACAGCAGGAGAAGGGGTTGCTTTACAAGTCTTAACCTCCCCACGGGTTGTGCGTGAAACCTCTGCATGAAGACTTTCCTCCACTGCTTCTGCCTCTTCCTCTTCTAGGTCCTCCACCTGCTCCCAAAGCCTGTCTGGTAATCTGACATGCGTTCAAACTGCACAGAAGGAATCCAGCACAACTCTTTACTATGCTGGCAGCAAGGCTCAATGCCATCAGGCGGTGCTTACATTAAAATGTATGGGAAATGTGAGTCACACAGCTGAGGAGATGTGGTCAGCTCTTGAGATCAAGTTTAATCAATGGTTGTATCCACAGAACCTGTAGCCAGGGAAGGCCGTGTGAGACAATGCCTTAAATCTTGGTGCGGCCCTCCGCCAGGGCAAGGGAGCACACTTGCCTTGTATGGCTCACGTCTTGAACCTGGTTGTCCAGCAATTTCTAGCCCATTATCCTAGCGCCTAGAGGCGCTTCTGCCAGGGCCGGCGTTAGGGGGGGGGCAGACTGGGCAGTTGCCTAGGGCCCCCACTCTCTTAGGGGCCCCCAAAAGAGCTGAAATGAAAATAGCAATAAAACAGTGAAAAAAATGTAAAAATGCACATATTTGGTATCGCTGCGTTCGTAAGAATCTAAGCTATCAATATATGAAGTAAATTAATCCAATTGGTAAATGGCGTAATGGGAAAAAAATAAAAACGCAAGAATTATGTTTTTTAGGCCACCACGTTGTTACAATAAAATGCAATAAAAGGCGATCAAAATGTTGTATCTGACTCAAAATGGTATCAGTAAAAATGTCAGCTCAGGGCACATAAAGTAAGCCCTCACATATCTATGTATCTTCAAAAATTAAAACATCATGGGTCTCGGAAAATAAAAAAAAAATATTTTTTTTTTTACAAATTACTGTTTTGTTTTTTTTATGATTGAAATAAAAATGATGTTCAGTATGTTCTTATTCTGACCTAGATAATCAACTTATGAAGTCACTCTTACCATATAACTACGGCCTGTTCCACATCTAAGGTTGGTGTGCGTTTTGCTAAATTTGCCTTTCTAGCCGTTTTTACCGCTAAAAACGCATTAAAAACGCTAGCATTTTTTCCCCCATTGATTTCAATGGGAACGCATGTAAAAACGCATGCAAAACGCATGTGCGTTTTCAAAAACGCAAAACACATGCATTTTTGCGAATGCAGCACAAAACGTCTTCCCCGATGTTTTGGGCAGCGTTGGCAAAAACGCATGCGTTTTCTGTTTTTGAAAACGCACATGCGTTTTTACATGCGTTTTTGCATGTGTTTCCATTAAAATCAATGGGTACAAAAACGCATGCATTTTTATTTGTTTTTGCGGTAAAAACGCATGGAAATGCAAATTGAGCAAAATGCAGCAAAGCGTTAGATGTGAAAGCGGCCTGAGCATTTAGGGCCCACTTTAACCTTTTGCCTAGGGCCCCACTTTGCCTAAAACCGGCCCTGGCTTCTGCATAGGGCACGGTCT
Source organism: Allobates femoralis (assembly GCA_033576535.1). Classification (NCBI taxonomy): domain Eukaryota; kingdom Metazoa; phylum Chordata; class Amphibia; order Anura; family Aromobatidae; genus Allobates; species Allobates femoralis. The sequence continues at coordinate 315,451,475 of JARQOC010000003.1, forward strand.
CTGTGTGCTCACTTCCACCGTTCGCATCCCGCAGCTCAACGACTTGCATCGCTACAGAAGTTTTTTGGCCTGCCAGTTCACCGCCTGAAATGCGATGTGCTGAGACGATGGAATTCCACTCTGCACATGTTGCAGTGACTGTGGCAGCAGCGACAAGCCCTGGTGCAGTATGCTATGACGTATGGCCTGGGCCAACACAATCCAGAGGTAGGGAAAATAATGCTGCTGGAGTGGTCTCAGATCAAGGACCTCTGCACCCTTCTGCAGAGTTTTAAAATGACTACTAAAATGTTTAGCGCTCACAATGCCATTGCTGGAGCACACTTTAACCAGTATTCGGAATCAGGTGGTGGGCCAAGAGAAGGGGAGCAAGTAGAGGAAGAGGCATATGCGGAACGGATAACAAGATCTCAAAGGTACAGATGGGCGGCAACACCAAGGCGGCTGGCATGGGAGGGTGGGGGAAAGGGAACAACGAGGGTGCATGGTAGCAGCCAAACTGTTGATGAAGGTGCAGGAGTCGAGGAAGAAATGGAGGATGAACAGGCGATGGGCATTGAAGACTCAGCAGATGAGGGAGATCTTGATCACTTTTCTGTTGTGCGAGGTTAGGGGGAAAGAGCAGAGGAAGCAAGCAGGAATGTTACCCCGCCACCACCAACACAACAAAGACTTGGGCCTCCTGGATGCGCAAGACACATGAGTGCTTTCTTGCTGCGCTACCTGAAACATCATCCTCGGAATGTTACAATTCAAAGTAATGCCGACTACTGTTTGATCCCCGGTACAAGAGTAAATTTGGCCAAATGCTTCCTGCCCTGGAAAGGGATGCACGCATGCAGGAGTATCAACAGAAGCTTTTAGACAATCTTCGGACTGCTTTTCTCCAAAACACCAGTGGTACACATAGTGAATATCGCAGTTCTACCTTTCCAACCTAGGGAACGTCGAGTCGTCATCACTCAAACGTTAACAGTATCAATGTATCTGATAACAGCAATTTTGTAGAATCGTTTCACCTTTTTTTTTACCATCCTTTGCAACGCCAGAAGAGAGAACAAGTCTGACACATAGTGAATGTCTAGAGAGGATGGTACAGGAGTATCTACGGCTGAATATCGATGCCATGACTGTGGAACTGGACTCTTGCTCATTTTGGGCTTCAAAACTGTAAAAATGGCCTGAGCTCGCCACTCATGCCTTGGGAATTTTGTCATGCCCCGCAGCCAGCTTTCTCTCTGAACGTGTCTTAAGCGCTACTGGTACTGTGCTGACGGATAAGCGCATGCGGCTGTCCAGTGACAGAGTAGACAGACTAATGTTTATCAAGGTGACCAAGTCATGGATCCACAAGGACTTTTCCACCCCTGTGTAAGCCTGGGGAGACTAAACTCTTGTGTACTTTTCAATATACTGCATTAAACTCCTCATTTCAATATATCAGCTCTGGGGTAATTGATGCCACTTAAGTGGTGGCTGTGCCTAATTTTTTTTAAATATGGAGACTCTTATTGGGGTCTCCTTGCTGTTTGTTGCTTGACTTGAGTAGTGCTCCCTGAGCTCAGTACCTATCCCTGACACTCCTGCCCCTGTTTCTGAATATTCAACCTTTTCATCCATTGAACCAGTGATTAACAAATTTGCTGTATTCACATCCACCATTTTTGGGCGCTTAAAAGCAGTGATTACTACATCTCCCTTAATGTTTGTGTAAACTGGTTTTGGGCATCAAATCAAGTTTTGGCAAATGTGCTGTATACTCATGAACAGTTTTTGGGCCCTTGAAAGCATTGTTTGGTCAATTTCCCCTGTCCACTAGGCCTATACAGGTCACTGACTAGTTTTTCCTGTAATACTCTACAAAACTTATAGTTGTCCCACCTGTGAGTGGCAGGGCATAACATTGATGGGAGAGCTTGCATGAGCTTTGAGTTTATCTGGCCCACTAGGCCCAAACAGGTCACTGACCAACCTCTCTATTATTTTCTGTAATACTCCACGAAACTTGTAGTTATTCCACCTGTGTGTGACAGGGCATAACATTGATGGGGGCACTTGCATGAGCTTTGAGTTTATCCGGTCCACTAAACCCAAACAGGTCACTGACCTACCTGACTAGTTTTTATGGTAATGTTCGACGAAACTTATAGTTGTCCCACCTGTGTGTGGCAGGACATAACATTGATGGGAGTGCTTGCATGAGCTTTCAGTTTATCTGGCCCAGTAGGTCTAAACAGGTCACTGATCTTCCTCTCAATTATTTCCTGTAATACTCCACAACACTTATAGTTGCTGATCAATGTTTAACCTTGAAATGCTAGGGCAGGTCCTGTTCCAAACCCTGTGCAATGCAGGCAGGCTGGGCCATTCAGCAATTTTTGGTCTAAAAGAATTGATGCCATTTTGCTGTGGTCTGACACTTTGGGAAGAGTGAGGACTCTTGTTGGAGTCCCCTTGCTGTGTGGTACATGATTTGAGCAGGGCGTGACATGCCTATGCCTGTGTGTCATCCTCCTTTTACTCCTCCACCTCTTTTTACTTAACGTAGAAAACTACTGCCACTTTTCCCCTGTAACTCATCCATTTGTGAATTCAAAGTCAGTTTCACTCACCTCTGAAATTTTAGGTGAATATTAACCACTTCTATTTTGAAGTGCTTTGGAAGAGTGTGCAGGCTGGCACAGACCGTGTCTCGTGCACCCATGCTACGCTTTGAGACTATTTGTACTGTGGGTAGATTGTTGTCACTTTTCATGGTGTTTGTTGTCTATTCTGAGTGCTTTGGCAGCTTTTGGACACCTTTGAAGGTGTTTTCTATGTGTTTGCTGTTGCCTGCCTTTGATTCCAATGGGGTTCGACAATGTTCGACGAACATTCAACGAACAATTCGTTGAACACACCTCAATTCGGCGAATCAAATTGAATTTGAATACTCAGGTTTTGACCCAAAGCATGATTGATCCAACCCCATGATTAAAGGTTGACGAGATGTTCTTTTCTGAAATTCCGCACTCTTTATTTCCATACATACCTATGATCATTGTGGCCAAAGCGTTCTATTTTAACCTCATCGGTCCATAGGACTTGTTTCCAAAATACATCAGGCTTGTTTAGATGTTCTTTTGCATACTTCTGATGCTGAATTTTAAGATGAGGACACATAAAAGGTTTTCTGCCAATAACTCTTCCATGAAGCCATATTTGTGCAGGTGTCTCTGAATACTATAAAAATATACTACTTCTCCAGAGTCTGCTAAATCTTCCTGAAGGTCTTTTGCAGTCAAGTGGGGATTCTCATTTGTCTCACTGGTAATCCTACAAGCAGCACTCACAGAAATTTTGCTTGGTCTTCCAGACCTTATCTTGACCTCTACTGTTTCTTTTAACTGCCATTTGTTAACTACATTTCGAATTGAGGAAATAACAAATTGAAAATACTTTAATATCGTCTTGTAGCCTTCTCCTGCTTTGTGGGCCTTCCCTATTTTCATTTTCAGAGTGCTAGGCACCTGCTTAGATAAACCCATGGCTGCTGCTTTTTAGCACAAGTTTAGATGAGGCTGAGTTTTTACAAAGCAGTGAAAGTCACTCGGCCTTTCCTAATGATTATAGGCTAATTAAGATCTGAAACCTTAGTCAAAGCTATCTGAGTACAGAAATATCGAAGGGTGCCCCAACTTTTGCAAAGGTCCATTTCCATTTTGCAATTTTTAAAATGTAAATATGAAAAAAATGCAGGAAAAATTTTTTTTTTCTGGTTTGAATTCAAGCGCTACCAGAGGGATCACAGGGATGGCAAATTATTCCAAAATAATTTCTTCTTTTATTATATAAATAATAATTTGCCATCCCTGTGATCCCTCTGGTAGCGCTTGAATTCAAACCAGAAAAATTTTTTTTTTCCTGCACTTCAACACGAGCCTCCCCTGGGCGACTTGCTTATCTGGGAACAGGCAGCAGGCCAGGAGATCCAGGAAATATCCCTCTGTAGGATTATATGCAAACTGCACAAGACACCAGAAAGGTGAGAACAATACCTAAGAGCAACTGGTGCTACTAATACACTGCACTTAGATCTGCGCCTTCTCTTTTCTCCTCTATCCCCAGTCTCGCTGACCTCACAGTCTTTGAAGACACTATTTGACTAATAAAAAAATGTTCCCCTTAAAATACTAAGGAATGTGTCTTTATTAAGTACATTTTAGAGATCATTTTATCTTTAACTTGTTTAACTGTTCACTATAAAGTACTTTGACCAGGGGTGCACACACTTTTCCATGCCACTGTACATAGGAGCAAGTTCATAGGTTTGATTTGTCTATGGTTTCCATATATGTAACTTAACTAAATTAATTGCTTATCTTCAACAGTTTACTGATAACATAGATCTGCAGTTCTTGTCATCTGTGACTGACAAATTTCCCAAACAGAAACAATGGACAGAAGTTATACTGCAGTTTTCGAATGAGGAAGTGTACATAAAGGTGAGTTACATTACGTAATAGACAGCATTCTGTATTTGGCATATAAATACTAGTATGTTTACTTATTCATCTAAATAATAAGCCTTCTATGTCTCTGCAGTCTCACAATACAATGACATTTATTCTTCGGTTATATCGCCTTGTCTGTGTTATGTAGCATTTATACTATAGTCATACCTACAGAATTTAATTAACCTCATCAGCTGAGTCACACAACATATTTATTATTTTGTTGCCAATGGACAGGCCTTCTACAATGTAGAGAATGCCAATTATATGATTTTCTACATCATGCCCCTAGTATGGAGTTTGATGGCAATGCTTTTAAAACATTTATACAAGGTTCTAGAGTAGGAAGAGTCTACATATGGTCTAATCCTAAAGATTAAGGGTATGTGCACACAGGAAGGTTTAGTGGAGGTTTAGCAGCGAAAACCGCCGGCGTTTTAGCATAGGTTTTATTTAAATTTATGTAAATCCTAAGCAGCTTTAGGACTTACATGTAACCCTATGTAATTTGGAAAACGCTGTGCACACAATGTCGGTTTATGTGAGCGGATCCGCCCGCGATTGAGTGGTTTCTCAGCGGCTTAGCAGCATACAGCATGTCAATTCTTTTCAGCGGTTTTTGATCGGAATCGCTTGACTCTAGCGAGTCCGAACCATTCATTAACATTGGACTCGCAACGAGTAGCGAGTCCCGGGCTCGGAATCGCTACTCGGAATGGCTTTCCGAGTAGCGATTCCGAGCCCGGGACTCGCTAGAGTCAAGCCATTCCGAGTAGCGATTCCGAGCCCGGGACTCGCTAGAGTCAAGCCATTCCGAGTAGCGATTCCGAGCCCGGGACTCGCTACTCGTTGCGAGTCCAATGTTAATGAATGGTCCTTGCGAGTCCTGCGAGTCCCATAGAAAACCGCAGGAAAAAACACCGGTAAACCGCTGTGCACATGCTGAAAAAAACGCCGGAAAAAACCGCCGGAAAACCGCTGGAGATATCAGAGCTCTGATCTCTAGGCTCCTGATAATTTCCAGCGGTTTACTGAAGGTTTGAACGCCACTAAACCTTCCTGTGTGCACATACCCTTATGGTTCCTTCACACTAAACCTGTAGAAAAGTTTGATGTTCCTGTCTTTGACAAATATATACTGCTTCAGGTTCATATACCAGCTTAATATGTCTTAATATTATCATACTCTGAAAGTTGCCATCCATTCAGGACAGTTCTTTTGAATCAAGATTCTTTAAGCACTATAGGTGATGGAACTTCTTTTAATTGCCTACCTTAATACATGGCACTTGCATGGACACAATGGATGGGCTGCCCTGAACTGAAGTCCTATATGTCTGATTTGACCGTATGCAATTCATGTAATTTGCCAGACAGAGGAGCAGGAGCAGTGATACAAAAGATTAGAGATGTGCATCCAATCCAGACAGCCTTCACTTCTGGATTCCAGTCTTCACTTCTTCGCTCCCTGGTATCTTTAGCATCTCTTGAACTTACTAGACCCAGTGACATGATCTTGTCATCCTCAAACGATGACGTGATGTGCGCTGTACCTTGATGACATGAAATCACAGGGCTTACAAAGCACCGGAGGTGTTCAGGACGTCAAGTAATAGTTCATATGTAATTAGATATTGGTCCAAATTCAAGGACATTGAATCTAAATGTTCACAAATTTGCCCAAAGTATAATATATGTTTTGATTTATTTTGCAGACTGAAACAGCAGAAGATGCTGAAGAGTGGAAAGGCTTTATTATGACTGTGTCTCAGGTATACAAGAAATAATGAATCACTAGGTGAACCTATTCACAGCAATTTACACTATTTTTGCAACTTGGAAGTTAAGCTTATGTAGTTCAGTTTGGTATTTATTATTTATTTATTTGTTACACTCGATTATCTACAGCGCTTTACAGACATCACCAATGTCCCCATTGGGGCTCACAGTCTAAATGCCCTATCAGCATGTCTTTGGAGTGTGGGCGTAAACCGGAGAATCTAGTGAAAACCCACACAATCACAGAGAAAATAGATGTTAGCTAAGGCTGCCTTCACATTTGTGTATGTGAACGCAGCTTATGCTGCGTTCCCATACGCATTCAAACGCATGCGCACTGCGTTCCTATGTTTAACATAGGAACGCATAGTGCCTGCGTTTGGCAGCTGCGTTCGGGTGCGGATGCGGACCATATCTGCTCCTTCCGGTGTCCCGCGTCCGCACCCGGGACGCAACATGTCGCGTCCCTGGTGTGGGCGAGAGTGTGTGATCTGTACGCAGGCATCCGCTTGCGCACAGATCACTAATGGCGGGCAATGAGAGCGCACGGCGGTCTGCAAGCATCTGCAGACCGCCGTGCGCTCCATTATAAACATAGGGGCCGCGGTCTGCATGCAGATGCTTGCAGATGCATCTGCAAAACGCTGCAGATGCATCTGCAAGTCTGAAGGCAGCCCAAGCTGTTTCCATGAATGCGAGTTATGCTGTCAGAATAGTGCAGCTGAGCTTGTCTTTTTCCAAAATCCCACTTCTGGGTGGTTTGGAGCAAAGTCCAGAAATAACCCTTTAAGAGACCATACAATACTTGCAATGACAACTCATCCTGCAAAGATAGCAATAGGTCTCATAGCGTGATAATATATATGCAAAGTTAACTTTTATCTTATGGTTGCTTCTTTGGATTTTCCATTGTTCTGTGAGGCCCACCCACAGGAACATGCCAGGAACATGTATACAGCATAAGAGGTCCACACCCAGCTTAGAAATCGCCAAATCCTGCAGTCATACAGAGTGGCAGCATAATTATCAATTTAGACTGTTATAAAATGTTATACCAGGTGTCTACCTACATGTACATAAAGGGGAGAAGCCACCGAGGACCCGCCTGTACAACAAGTGTGTGGCTCGATCCCTGGCAGCTTTCAAAAGTATATATTTTTCAGAATTAACGCAGCGTTTCAGTATGAAACATGCCTGCTGTGATCCTTTAAAGGAGTTGTGCCATAAACAATTATACATTTTAATTAATAGATCTTAGCATAAAATAAGTCCCAGAATTTGATTTGTTAAAAAATGCTTTCCTGTTCCGAGATATTCTTCTAAATGTGCCCCCGTGTAATGTATGTGTCCAACCATGCAGGAACAGGTTGGATATATCACATCTACTGGGCAGGGGAGAAAGTAAAGAGTATACAGACATTACAGCAGGGATAGCAACCCATTATTTTTCAGTGAAGAAAAACAAGTTTTTAAGCAGGCAATAACAGTAAATGTTTTTCATCTCAGAAAAACTCAGTTGTGATCCCTGGCTGTAATGTCTGTATACTCTGTTACCTCCTCCTTTGATCAGGAGCTGTGTTATATCTGACCTTTTCCTGTGTTATATCTGACCTACATTACACAGGGACACATTTATAAGAATATCTCAGGACACGAACATTTATTTAACACATCTACCATATTTTTCGGAAAATAAGATGCACTTTTTTCCCCCAAATTGTGGGGGGAAATGGGGGTGCATCTTTTGATCCAGATATATGGGGCTATGTGACTGTGAGGCTGTGCTGGGGAAAGCAGTGGCTCTGGAGCAGGGTGGAGGAGGCAGGCACAGGCTGCAGAGGCAGCCTTTGTGCCCACGCTCATTAGCCTCATATAATAGTCACTGGCACGCCCTGTCCATCACCCCTCAGCGCTGATAGGTGGATGGGGGGAGCAGCACATATTACATGAGCCTATAGCCTCTCCCTCCATTCTGGATAGAATACCACTTTCACAGTGGTTGGACCAGGACCAGCGTCAGCACCCGGCATACCCGGGAAAGTGCCGTGTCCCTCAACAACTGAGGGGGCCCACTTGGCTATCAGGGACAAGCAACCCTGACAGCTAAGGGCCCATCAGGGACACTCAGGAAGCAGCTGAGTGCTGCCACAGAGCTGCCAGTTCACATGGATAATTTGCATGTGATGCAAAGTAGACATGTGATGGCTCCCATCTGCTCTACCTCCTCAGCCAACTGCAGCAGAGTGATGAATCATCACCCCGCAACCTCATCACACTGATGCAGCCCTGAGGCATTGAGGAGGGGCATGGACAGGAGCCTGCTGCAAGGATGCAGCAGGGACAGCAACTGCGGAAGACAGGGGCTCCAGAGCAGCAGAGGGAAGATGAATATAATCTTTTTTTTTTTACTGTATGCAGCATGATGGGGTATTATGGAGGTTGCTGCTGGGCTACATGGAGGCTGTGCTTGGCTATATTGAGGCTGTTGCTGGGCTATATGGAGGCTGTTGCTGGGCTATATGGAGGCTGTTCCTGGGTTATATGGAGGCTGCTGCTGGGCTATAGAGGTTGTGCTATGGAGGCAGCTGCTAGGCTATATGGAGGCTGCTGCTGGGCTATATGGAGGCTGCTGCTGGGCTATAGAGACTGCTGTTGGGCTATGAAGGCTGCAGCTGGGCTATGAAGGCTGCAGCTGGGCTATATGGAGGCTGCTGCTCAGCTATATGGAGGATGAGCTTGGCTATGGAGGATGCTGCTGGGTTATAGAGGCTGCTCCTATGGAGGCTGCTGCTGGGCTATATGGAGGATGCTGGGCTATGGAGGCGGCTGCTGGACTATTTGGAGGCTGTGCTGGACTATAAGAAGCTGCTGCTAGGCTATATGGATGCTGCTGCTGGGCTATATGGAGGCTGTCCTGTGCTGTATATATAATATGGAGACTGTGATGTATATATTTTTTGAAGGTTGTGCTGTATATATAATATGTAGAGGTTGTGCTAGGCTATATATATGATTTGGAGGCCGTGCAGAGATGTATATATTTTTTGGAGGCTGAGCTGGGCTGTATATATTATTTGGAGCCTGAGCTGGGCTGTATATATTTGGAGTTTGTGCTGTATATATTATTTGGAAGCTGTGCTGGGCTATATATATTATTTAGAGGCTATCCTGGGCTGTATATATAATATGGAGGCTGTGCTGTATATATTATTAGGAGGCTGTGATATATATATAAAATGGAGGCTGTTATGTATTATGTATATATGTATTATGTGTATGTACTGTGAGATAGCACCCCAGGGGAACCCGCTTGGCACGGGGAAAATGACAGCAGCGACTACATTTCAACGTAACATAACCAGCGGATTTATTAATTTCTGTCATAAACCGCTTTCAAACACATAAACCATAACACTGTATTTCCATTTTCACATATAATATGCATATTCTTACATTGCATTATATGACATTCCCATATGACATTACATTACAGGACATTCACATACGTTTTCCCCAGAACTTCAAGGCGTCACCCACCGACCCTTGCAGACCTCAGTCTGGTTCTAAAGACGGCTATCACCGTCTATCACCCTGACAGGGATCATTCCCCATCCTATTGCACACGAGTCATCACACATGGCACTTTTTCATGAACCATTATGACTCACGCATGACACAGCATTCATGGCATTTTTACATAAACCCATATGCTACATACTCAGGGCCCACAATAGTACCAGGAACCCTGTCACTCAGTACACACAAGACCTACACGGATCCACCGGGATCTAGGACACTAACATCTGGATCAACGGGACCATATCATGACTCACTCAGTCAGTCCCAAAGTCGGCTGTGACCGCCTGGCTCTTGAGCCGTACTCGGTCTTTCACACCGCACATCTGACCGCCTGGTCCTTGAGCCATCCTCAGTCCTCATCACACATATGACCGCCTGGCCCTTGAGCCGTCCTCGGTCCTGGACACTTGCTGGCATGCACACATCTTTGTGCCAGCGGCATGGAGCTGGCAGGCTCCCATCACTTCCCCCACCGGGGACGGATCACTTCCAGCACCTCCTCACATGGCAGTGGTCTGGACTTCTGACTCCCATCGTCCTCCCCTCACTCAGACACCTGGCAGGTTCTTATCCAGGCTGCTCACTCACAGCTGCAACACAGTGAGTCAATCAGCACCTCTTCACTCACACACAGACCTGAGATGTGATTAACCCCCTGTGCACCATTCAGGTTTAGCCCAGCAAAGCACTCATCCCCACAGGTTCAGCCGCTCATTAGGCTCATGAATGTATCGGATCTTCAGCACTCACACTCAGCTGTTTTACTCAGCTCATGAAAACCCTTCAGCTGTTAACCCCCTGTACATCGGACAGGTTTCACACAGCACACACAATCAGGAAAACCGGCCCATGTGAACAGAGACCTGCATTGATAACCCGTGTGATGCACCCGGCCAGGGGTCACATCACCACAGTACTATGTATATTATTTGGAGACTGCGCTGTGCTGTATATATAATATGGAGACTACTGCTGTGCTGTATATATTATTTGGAGGCTGTGCTGTATATAGTATTTGGAGGTTTTGCTGTGCTGTATAAATAATATGAAGGCTTGTGCTTGTCTATATTTATTATTTTGAGGCTGTGCTGAGCTCTGGGCTGTATTTATTAGAGGCTGCTGCTGGGCTGCCACAGCTTCCAAATAATATATACAGCCCAACACAGCCTCAAAATAATATATACAGCCCAGCACAGCCTCCAAATAATATATGCAGCCCAGTAGCAGCTTCCAAATATATACAGCCTGCAGCCTCTATATTATATATTGCGGCCTGGTAGTCTACATATTATATTTACAGCCCAACAGCCTCTATATTATATATGCAGCCCTGCACAGCCTTAATATTATATATACAGTCCACCAGGAGCCTCTTTATTTAAATACACTGGCTGCAGCTTCTATATTATATTTGTGAATTGTGGTATGTGTTAAAGGGGCTCACTGACACTGTTTCGCCAGGGCCAACAAAAACCTGAAGCTGACCCTGGATTAGACTAGGAGACCAGTTATCCTGTAGTGATATCTGGATCCGTTTTTTTTAACATTGAAAGCTATGGAAATCCATTAAATAGTCATCCATTTTTTCCACTTGAAACAGATCCTTTTTTTATTTTTGCTTACTGGATTAGTTACAAACAGATGATAATTGGATATCTGAACTGTCAAGTAATCATCCATTTGAATCTGATGCTGTAAGCAAAACAATGTGTCAAATGGAAGAAAAACAAATGGGTAATAAAAAGATTTCAAGAGACCTACAGCGTAACCATTGTTTTAATTTTTATTCCATAAATAGTGGACATAAAAATAAGCAACTTTGTAATATATCTTATCAGACAAATTTGCTTCACTCGTTATCAAAATTACTATTGATTTATGAAATAAAAATTAAAACAATGTTATGCTTTTCATTTTAGGAAAACAGATCTACTTGCAATCAGTTTATTTAAAGGCCACATTACACACACAGATATCTGTTCAGATATTGGTCACAGATCTCTGGTTGCAGTGAAATCATGGACACATTGTTCCATTGTACACAGCCACAAAATGGAACAATGTGTCCATGATTTCACTGCAACCAGAGATCTGTGACCAATATCTGAACAGATATCTGTGTGTGTAATGTGGCCTTAAGAAAATGTTGATTGCTCTCAGTGTGAGAAACAAGGTACAAATCTTGTAGTTGTGATACCTTTTAATGGCTAACAAAAATAAAATAAATGATGTTATAAGGTTATGTTATGTTTCGAGACGACTCAGGTCTCTTCATCAGGCATGGTATGACAAGATATTGAATGAAACTCAAAATATATGCATGCACAACTAAAATGATTGGACATTTGACTAAATAAACATTACAAAGACTGCACATTTGGCAAAATAAACAAAGCAGCCTTGGAGACGTAACAGTGATATCGCTAGCAATATCATTGTGTGGTGTACCCCTTAAACGCTGCAATGCTCCTCTTGGAAATTAAATATGCAAATTGCCTCTTCAAAGAGGACTTGAGCTCTAGTGCTACTTATTGAAAGTAGCAATTCTAAAATTTAATAAAGAGTAGATATTGACTTTTAGGATTGCTACTTCCAATAGGTGACAGAGGTCAAGTCCTCTTTGAAGAGGCAATTTGCATGTCCTGCTAAGATAACAGATTATAGTTGGATCCATTTCAAAGGGATGATTACTGGACATAAAAAAATAGCCTGACACAACCCTGGAATCAGGCTCTGCCCCTACATTATGATGTTCTCTGATTGCATAAAAATAAATTGCTGACCGATTCCCTTTAATTGCAGTCCTACAAGTTGCTCTAATAAAAAGCATTGGAGACGTTGCCTCTGATGAAGCAGTGACAAGACACATGATTGACTTCCAGCCTGGAAATGAGTTCTCTGCTTTTCAATGCAACAGTATACTGCACAGTATCTATTTTTTGTCTGTCCAAAGGTACTGTTACACGTCGCAACATTGCATGCAATTTCACTTGCAATTTGCTGGTTGCAGTGAAATCATGCACACATTGTTCTATTTTGTTGCCTTGTACAAATGTAACAATGTGTCCATGATTTCACTGCAACCAGCAAATTGCAAGTGAAACTGCATGCAATGTTGCGACGTGTAACAGTACCCTAATGCAGCCGTGTGCAACTCTACAACTATTTACACAAACGAAGGGCCGCTTTACACACACCAACTTCTGAACAGATCTCTGGTTGCAGTGAAATCATGGACACATTGTTCCATTTGTACACAGCCACAAAATGCAGCAATGTGTCCATGATTTCACTGCAACCAGAGATCTGTTCAGAAGTTGGTCACAGATATCTGTGTGTGTAAAGTGGCTTTAAATAACTGTCCTCCACCTAAGGGTCTGTTCACATGGATGGAGCTTCAGCACGATCTGACTGATGATCAGTACACCTTTAACAATCATAGTCTTTTAAATGCCTGTTTAGCCAAAGCGAAATATGCTCACTATGACCTGTAATAGATTGCTCAGTGCACATGAGCTACCATTATTCTCAGTAGTGCAAGACCTATTTACATAGGATGATGCATCGCCAAGAATGTAGTTTTTTTTTGTTGTGCAGAGGATTATTTCAATGAATGAGCGTTTAGTTTTGGTGATCGGCAACTGTTTACACTTATGAAACGAGCATTTTTAAGAACACGCGTTCTTGATTAACTCTCAGTATAAATGCAGTTTAAGTCTATGACCAAACATCTGCTGAAACCCATTGCTTATTACATAAAAGACAGTTGGAATTGCTGAATTGTACAGTGAAAATCTATTTTATCTTAGCTGAATTACTCTTTGAGATCAGCTATTAAAATATCAGTATAGTGCCCACCACCACCATGAGGCTGCCATGTATTTTTAGGCATAATGATGGTGGAGTAAATTATTATAAAGTAAGGATTACCTTAAACAGTTGATATAATTAGAAACACAGCACTCCACTTACTGGCTGGAGCTCAAGTAGGGTCACTTCCCATGTAGTAACAATATAGAAGAACCTGGTATACGTGGACAAGGAGAAATTAGCACACACTCAAGCCTATCTTTTTTTACTCAATATTACATAATATGCTCAATATTGGGTTGGGATACAGATACTGTTGGATGTTGCGAAAAAACGTTTGAATATACTGTATTTTATAAAGTACTATTGCATTGGGAGAATGTGCTATCTTTTCCTTAAAAATACAACATGCACTTAATATCAAAATTTGGAATTAGTATTATTTATTGTATTTTATATGTCTTTTGACTGGGGTGACCTGATTATTGTTTATCTTTAGCTGTCGGTTCCAACTTCTTTGACTTTGTTACCTGGACAAATAATTCAGCTAAAAGAGGTGTTACAAAAAGAATCTGAGAGGAGAGCATCAGGATCTTTTGACGATGTAATTACTTCACCCAGCACACTTTCCCCAATCTTTTCTTCTACATATGAAGATGTAGAGAATGTAAACAGTATGCCTCCGTAAGTCTATAAAAATACGCTAAACAATATTATTAGTAGACATATTGATTAATGTACTGTTTGTAAAGTTGAAAATGAAAGCCATTGTTCCGTTTTAAACTTCCATTGAACAAAGACAAGCCAGAAAAATAAAATAAAATATAATCAGTCTTATCCACTGATGGCTGAGCCAAATGATTGGCTGCAGAGGTCACATGATGTAGACAAGATGTCACCTCTGCAGTCATGTCAACAAAGACCGTCAGCGAGAGACAAAGAGCTAATGCTGAATTAGCAGTGGATAAGTAAGGCCGATTTGGCTCTTTTATTACAGACCTTGCCTCTTGACATCCCTTCTAAAAATAAATTTACAATAAATACAACTTTTGTTATAAAGAAGGTTTTCTCATGAAACACAAGGTCAACATGTACAGTTGAAACCAGAAGTTTACACACATATGCATGTTTTTCTCACAATCTGACATGAAATCAGAATAAATCTTTACCATTTTAGGTCCATTAGGATTACCATAATTTATATTTACCAAATGCCAGAATAATGAGAGCGAGAATATTTTGTGGTAAATCAATGTTTATTGAAACAATTAACAAGTAACAATAATGTAGACATTACACAAGAAAATGTCGTCAAGTAATACACATGCTCATAAATCTCAGCGTATAGATTGTTTTCCGGTACTATAATCTTTGTCATCAAACGGTGCTGGTAGACAAAAAGTATCAGAATCTAATGAAAAGCATCCTGTCATTATGGGTATAATTATTCAAAGTAATCAAGAGAACGAAATGAGTATAATATGCATCCTGTAAGACAGAGTATTGATTTCTGATAGATGAGAAAAAAATCTGTCAAAGACGGACAACAAGTGTAGGTAATAGGCAAAATAATACAAACAACCTATTAGTGTTACATATTTAAGAAAATATGGGGTGTGGTTAGGGAAAAGAGGTAAGTTTTGTAGCGGGTGCTAGGGGGGAAGATTCAGTGAGAGAAAAAGTAGGAAAGAGTAGATAGAAAAGGGGAAGGGAGTGTCCAAGAGGCCATCAATACCCGCCAAATCCAATCAACAACTGTTATTAGGATAACCAATTGCTAGCATCTAAGGAATTCCTGAACATCATCCAAGGAGTCCAGGTCTGAAAAAATTTGTTAGGGTTAGTAGTTAGTCTGATTTATAAGGTCCTCCATTCTGTAGATATCATTGATCTCGGCCACTAGCTCCTCGCAGGGTGGACAATGAGTTTGTTTTCAATATTTCGGGATCAATCTCTCCTTGCAGCTGTTAATAAGTGCAGGCCATGTTTGAAATCGAGTCACTCAAAAGATTCAGGAGGGACACTTCTGGTTTTGGCGAGATCTGGCTTGATGTAACCAGATAATATGGTCAAATACCAGATGCCAAAAGCGTTGTATAAGGGGGCAAGACCACCACACATGCAAATATGTTCCTCTCTCCATTTGACATCTCCAACACTCAGCCGAAGCTGAAGGAAATTTAGCCTTAATCTCCGCATCTGTACCACCTCGCCACCACCTTGTAGTTTCATTCTTGGGATATGGCGTTAAGTGAAGCTTTATGTGTAAATAAAAATATTTTATCTTTCTTGATTTGGGTGAACATCTTAAGAAGGTCTTTCTCCCATTTACTCACGAAAGTATGAAACTGACTCATTGAGGCGGATGTTCCATCTTGGAGTATTTTGTAAAGTGTGGAGATGGTGTGGGATGGGGGCTCTCATCCAGACACATTCCTTCAAAGGGAAGTAGTAAGCGGAAATATTTGTGCGAGGGAGAGTAGAAATATAACTGGTTAGTCTACGAAACTGAAACCAAGAGTCTAATGGGGTTGAAACATTGGGAAATAGGTTGCTGAGTGGGCAAACACCTAAGGAGGTTACAAAGTGAAACAGTGTCTGATAAGAGTCTCTCTGGCACTATTCAGGAATGAGGTTTGGGCGCTAGTTTAATGGAAAGGATTGGTTATCGAATATTGGGGTCAAGGGGCTAGGGATCATCGTTAAACGTAGAGAGCTGTTAGTACGTTTAATGAATAATTGTAAATTTTTTGTTATGTAAGGGAGATCCTTATCATCTGAAGAACCAGGACACCAGATTTTTGCTAAGAGGTTTGTTGCGCAGTGGGAAAATTCTACATCCACCCATCTTTTGCCTGTGTTTGTGTCACGGTGTAGTGAATACTGATGAGAGAATGGCAGTTACGGGCAGGGTGACCAGGGAAGACTAGTCTGGGAATGATGACAATGTGGGCCATGAGAGATTGTGGGGGGAAGGATCCCCCTGCGGAGACATGGTTAAAAAACCCCAGGAGCATTGGATTTAATAGATTGGAGAGAGTTTTATAAAAGCCGGCCGAGTAACTGTCAGACCCTGGGCTTTTGCCTGTTTTCATTTCCTTTATGGAATCTGTTAGTTCTTCTATTGTGAAATCACTCTCTAACTCTGAGAGAGCGGATTCTGGTAAAGAGGGTAGTTTATGTTTCTGAAGGAAAGATAGGGTCTTTTCTCTTAGTTGGGATTTAGGTAAATCGTAAAAATGACCTTTGATGTTATACAGAGAAGCATAAAATAGTTGGAAGCTGGATAGAATATCTTTGGTTTTATGGACTTTAGAGTCTGTGTTGTCTTTGATAAATGGTATAAAAGTGTGACTAGGTCTGGGATGTAAGGCCCTAGATAGGAGCTTGCTGCATCTATTATCAAATTTATAGAAACGTACTTTGAGTTCATCCCTGACGTTACGATCTTTCTGGTCAAGTAGAGATACTAGGGCATGTCAGAGGCAGGAGAGCTGTGAGAATTGTTGGGGGTTCGGATTTTGTTTATGCTCTGTTTCTACTTGGGAAATCTGGGATAAAAGGGGTGTAATGTCCGACGCTCTGGCCTTCTTGAAGCGGGAACCATGAGAGATCAGAACCCCCGTAGAACACATTTTAAAGCTGGGGATGTAGGGTCTAAAGAGTGATCTGACAGAAAGTTGTGTATTGTGTTTTTTAGATCTATTAGGCACGTAGGACTTGTAAAAGGTTTTCGTTAAGACGCCAGGTATAATCGGATTTGGAGCCTGAGTTCATGGACAGGGAGAAGAAGATGGCAGCGTGATTGGACCATGAGATGGAACCAATTGCAGCCTCCACCCCTTGGTCTAAGAGCTTGTGGGAAATGAGAAAATGATCAATTCTGCTGTAAGTAGAGAAGGCAGGAGAATAGTATGTGTAGTCTTTGGTGTCTGGATAGAGGACCCTCCATACATCCATTAATTGAAGATCCTTCTAGTAATGTCTGAGGTGGTGGAGAGATGGTGCAGAATGGTACGATTTACCTGAGGAGAAATCTATGGATGGATGCATCGGGAAGTTGAAGTCCCCGCCAAGAATGATAGGGCATGATCCTGCAAACTCTTCCAGTTTCTTCTTGCAGCCTGCTCTGAATCTCCTCAAGCCACTGTTGGGAACATAGAGGTTAGTGAGAACAAACATGTTGGTGAGGCATGGCACCTGCAGAAAGAGGAATCGGTCCTTAGGGTCATTCAACGTTTTAAGAACTGTAGTATTAAAGAATTTCTGGAATGCAATGGAGACTCTTCTAGACTTAGAGGATGGGTTGGTACTATGGAACCATACTGGATAATACCCTGATTCACATTTTGGGGTCGCGTCGGTCCTGAAATGAGTCTCCTGGAGCATTAAAACTGACACTTTACGTTTATGGGATGAGTATGTGATTTGTCTCCTTTTCTCTGGTTGGTTAAGCCCTTTGACGTTGAAAGAGCAACAATTTAGTTTATCCATAAGGGATGTGAAAAGTGGGTTGAGGTCCGGCGAGCAAGCGGTAGACCCTAGGAAGGGAAAGAAGGCGAGAAAAAGTAGTAAGGAGAGAGAGGTAGAAGAGAAAATTTAGTTAAGAACATAAGTAAAACTGTTAAATCACAGAAATAGTCCGCGTGGGTGCGGTCTTAGGATAGTAATTAAGCAATCCAGCACTGATGAGGCTGCGTGTCAGCCTAGGGAGGTTGCATTTCCGAAGCCAGTCCCCTCAACCGCTTACTAGTACTAAACATTAACTAGAGCAGTCTTATCAAGTAAAACAAATAAAACAGATTCTGGGGAAACAGAAGCTCAATGTAAGGCTGCCTTCACATCACGATTTTTGGCATCCGAGTGTATCCGTTTCAAATTGGATACACTCGGATGCGATTTTGCCTCCCATGTATCCCTATGGGGTTCGGATGTGCTCGGATGTGTCCTTTTTGCCATCAGATTTAAGCACAATCCGTAGCCTTCCAATTGAGTCACGGAGCCAAAATCGCAGCCTGCTGCGATTTTGGTGTTCGTGACTAAGATCGGACACCATGGATCCCTGCCGAATCCATGATGGTCCGTAGGACTACACAATGGTAGCCTATGGACATCGGATCCAAGTCTAAATCAGATTTGATGTCGGCTCCGTATTTATGTATTGAGCATGCCCAGAGGCAGCGAGACTGTCGTATCATCCCTGAAGCCACCGAAAAGGTGATGTATCCTCCGGGAAGGATGTTATTATTTTTAACAGACTGGAGGAAAGAGGAGGGGACAGGATAGGGCAGAGGATAGGGACAGGATAGACGAGCGGAGAGGAGATAGAGGAGGGAAAGACAGGGAGAGACAGGGAAGATGCAGGGAGAGACAGGGACTACAGGATCCACATGGATCCTGCATAGAAACGGAAATGGATGGCTATTTGCCATCCGATTGCAGGGATTCGTGTGGATCCGTGGCTGTCCGGGGGATCCGACCTAAACACGGATCCCCATGGACAGCCACAAATCGTAATGTGAAGGCAGCCTAAGACCAAAGGTTCAGAATAATATAAAACAAGATGTGCACAGGAAGGATAGTCTTAAGGAGTTACACCATGAAGAACAATATCCGGCATCTCTCCTGATAAATTAGTTGTTGTGTAAACTGCATGTGACCCAGAAGGGATGTAAGTATGAAGCGAGAACCAGCGAGGCTGTTCAGGTGGTCACATTCTGAGGAGAGGTGCGTCTGGTGGCTATGTCTCTACGGACTCTTTGCCAGCGAGGAGGTGGGTCAGGTAGTTGGGGGAACCTGGGCCAGTCCAGTAAAGTGATAACAGGCAAATCAAAGGGAACCAAAAAGAAAGCTAGGTCATCTAATCTTCGGAATGTTGCCGACTTCCCATCTTTGGTGGCGATTAGTTGGAAGGGAAATCCCCATCTGTAGGGAATGTCTTTGTTCCTGAGCAGAGCCAGTAACGGTCTTAAACCTCTCCTTTGCTGGTGCGTGCGCCTAGCTAGGTCTGGCATC
Organism: Allobates femoralis; assembly: GCA_033576535.1. Classification (NCBI taxonomy): domain Eukaryota; kingdom Metazoa; phylum Chordata; class Amphibia; order Anura; family Aromobatidae; genus Allobates; species Allobates femoralis. The sequence continues at coordinate 315,471,151 of JARQOC010000003.1, forward strand.
AGCATGATGGAAGTGTACATGAATGAGATCTGACCTTTTTGCCTGGCAGCTGACATTATGGCCTCTTTGATGTTGTAGAAATGGACTCTGCAGATGACAGCCCGGGATTTAGCCTCTGCTGAGGGTGGAGGAGCCAGGGCTCTGAGGACCCGGTCAAGCTTGATGGTATTGTCCTGATTTTCCTCAAGGACCTGATTAAACAACTGATGGACTACTTTACTGAGATCTAAGGGTGCCACAGATTCGGGTAAACCACGTATACATATGTTATTCTGCCTGTTGCAGTTCTCAAGATCTTCTTGGCCATACATCAATTCCTCTATTTTATAGGTGTAGACTTCTAGGATCTGTGTCCTCCCCCACCCCTGTAGACTGTGAGCCCTCGTGGACAGGACCCTCTCACGTCGTGTATCAGCAAGCATTGACTGCTCATATGTACTGTACCTGTCGTTGTTACCCCCACTTCTTATGTAAAGCGCCATGGAACCAATGGCGCTATATAAATTAATAATAATAATAATCTTTCTATGGGCATGTAGTTCGTCCAAGACCCCTTCCTGCATTTTCTCTACCTCTTACACTCTAGCAGTGAATTCAGCTTTAAGTGTGCTAAGTTCTTTTTTATCAGGGACCAAGTGTCTTTCGGTCCGCGCCGCTGCTCCAATGAGCATCAAAAAACACTGGAGTGCTTTGAAACAAGATATCTTCAGGTCATTCCCTGAGGAAGGAGCTGGGTGTTAGCTCTGAAACGCGTTGGAAAATAAAACTGAAGATATCTTGTTTCAAAGCACTCCAGTGTTTTTTGATACTCATTGGAGCAGCGGCGCGGACCGAAAGACACTTGGTCCCTGATAGAATTTCACCCCCACGTTGTGGAAGTGTGGTCCCGGCTGCGGCTGCTGTGTTTGAGCGATCAAGCTAGTTGTGGGCTTCACAACTAAATCAGGTGAGCAGTTTTCATACTGTATGGGATTTGATTCCTATTTAGGATAAGACCCTATGCGCATTCTCATTTTATAGATAAGTTCTTTTTTGTAAGAGCTCTCTAACCTACAGGCAAAGAGCTCCAAGTCCTTTTTAGTAGGGAGTGATTTGATATGGGCACTTATCTCTGCCATGGTGGGGTCTGTGGAGAGGCTCCCACTGTCCTCCTCCTGAGGCAGCTTTAGGTGGTGCTCCTCACTTCTTTCCCGCTGTGATGAACCAGGGCAGTGTGCGGTCGGCGCCATATTTGAGGCCGCGCTTCTGGAATGAGACGCAGCTGTGGAATGTAGAAAGCAGTCCTGACAACCGTAGACCTCTGGGTCCTCTGCTCCAGCCCTTCTGGTGGGTCTCTTAAGTTTCCCCATGTAATATTCCGCTCTGGAACTGATTAATGGTGGTGTAATAGGCTCTGTGGTGTGGAGCTGCAGCAAGAAGCGTGCTACTCCGCCATAGGCGAGCCACGCCACCAGAGAGAATGTTTTAAGGCATTTTTATTCGTTTCTGCAAAGTTGCAAGTTTACATACATTTCATTAGTGTTTGGTACCATTGCCTTTAAACTGTCTGACTTGGGTCAAATGTATTCAATATTCTTCCACAAGTTTCTTACAATAGTTGGTAGGAATTTGGGTTCATTCTTCCTGAAAGAACTGGTGTAACTGAGCCATGTTTGTAGGTTGCCTTGCTCGCACCTGCCTTTTCAGCTTTGCCCAGAATTTTTCAGAAGGATTGAGATCAGATATATGTGATAGCCACTCCAAAACATTGAATTTGTTACCCTCAACCTCAAGCCACTTTGTAACCAGTTTGGCAGTATGCTTCAGGTCATTGTTTATTTGGAAGACCCATTTCCGCCCAAACTTTAACTTCCTGGCTGTCTCTATCTTGAGATGTTGCTTCAGTATTGCCACAATCTTCTTTCCTCATGATGCCATGTGTTTTGTGAAGTGCACCTGACTCACCGTAGCCGGGGGGGTACACGTAGCGGGCGTTGTTTCTCCTCCAGTCACGGAACCGCGCCTGCGGTGGTGTAGGCCCGGTGGTCCAGATCAATAGGGGAATGGCGGAACAGTGGGGTGATTTGTCTTCGTGACGCCACCTGCGGGTGTTCTGGTAACTTTACCAGCGCTGTTCGGGTCTCCGGGGGATGGTACACAGCGAGATGGAACGCTCCCCACAGGATGAGCGGGAATCCCCGGAGCCGGGAGCTGCGCAAGATGTTGTGAGGCAGCTGCGGGACGCTGCGCTGAATCCAGGAGTAATGCACAACCACACAAAGTCTCTTTTAGGTACCTTTACTGGATGGTAGTCAGGTACACTCGGACCGGGATAGTGAAGTTGGCACTTATGGAGTTTCACAGCAAGCAGTGTTAGGCTTCCTTTCTCTACTTCTGGTGCTAAGGTCGGGTGGATGTGGAATCCAGCCGGACCGGACAGGGTGTTCAATGGAACTTGCTTCACCTGGTTGTCAGCACTGAGGGCACTGTAAAAGGGTCTGAGCAGGATCAGTACTCTTCCCTGGGCTCTCGTGGGTAGGTGCATCAGGTGGAACAGGTGGCTAAACCTCCTGTTGGATGTGCTGGTTCTCTGTGAGGGCTTTGTAGCTTCCACAGCTTCGGTTCCAGTAACCGGATGATTTGGAAAGAGTTGGATTAACTCTGTATTCCTGAGAGGTGATCTCCTTCTTCCTATTATCCCAGTTGCAGGGATCTCCACTGGCTAACAGGCTGGATGGGCCTAGTGTGTTCCTCATAGGGTGGAGGTTTCACACAGGCAGGCAGCTCTTGTAGCGTCTACCACACTCTGAAGTTTCTCCCTCCAAGACTCTTTTTATAGGGGGAACTGGTTAGAAGTCACCAGTGTTAGCTCCCCTAGAGGCTCGGGGTGAAACCAGGTGTTCTAAGTGTTGTTTGTGTTTGTGGGTTTTGCTGTGCTGTTACTTACTCCATTTGTACCTAAGGATTTCTGTGGTGCCCAACAGGTGCCAGGGTGCCACATTCCCCTTAGTTAACCTCAGTTCTCCCGGCTGAGCAAAAGGTTCTTTTTACAACTTACCACTAAGCATATTATAACATTCAATTTACAAAGTCTTAAAGAAAACACAAAAATCACTGAAAAGGAAGTGAAAAATGTGGAAAAGGTGAAAAGCAGTCCGTACGGCACTAGTCCATCTGCCGCAGGCTGGAAAAAGTAAAGTTAGTGGTCACACAAGTCCTGTGACAATTGTTCAAAGTTTTTGAAAAGGAAAAAGGTAAAGTCCAGGGATACATGGTAAACTTTATACATTCCCTACGGGTGTCTCTGCTTGGGAGGCCGGTACTAACCTACTATACCTTACCAGGCGCTTTCTGTTCCCAACTTAGTATACTTGGGACATAGCCCAGTTCCTCCACCCTTCTGTACACTACTTTTTACAGGTTTTGAAAAACAGTATTATTTACAACACTTACAGGTTACATTTTCCACTACATTTTAAACCCATTCTCCAAGCTTGTGTGGGGTTGACCTAATGTACTACGTGTGGATCTGCGTAGTGTGGGTGTTTCCAAAGCTGTTTTTGTAGTGTACGAAGTGGTTGGTACTTCTCTATGTCTGCTTTGTGTAAGACCATAGTAAGTGCGGAGTCTATCAACTGGACTGACCTCTGTAGGTAGTTGATTAGGAATGGCTTCTCTTACTGTGGGACTAGCAGGCTGACCGATTACAGGAATCTCAGGTTCCATGATAACAGGCTGCAATTCTTGCACTTGGACTTCTTGTTGTTGGACTTGTGGAATTGGATTTGGTTTTGGCTGACCTTCTGTAGGCTGGTAGAAGTGCATAACTGGTATGAGGAATGCATCACCTATTTGTGGCCAATCAGCTGGTAAGTATCCAATTTCTGTAAGGACTAGATTTTCTTTTGTTTCTTCATCTTGAGTTACAGTGGGGTAACTGGTTGCTTGTGGGATTAACTGTGGCGGACATTTCTTCAAATGATCCCTTGAGACAGTTGCGATAGTATTCCCATTGTCTTTGCTAATAACACAAGTTTTTGAGTTATCAAAGTGTGACGGCATAACGGTGTAGGGTATGGATTCCCAACTGTTATCCAATTTGTTGCTTTTTCGCTTTCTTTTCAGCACTACATCACCTATAGCTAGTGGTTCAGCTGAGGCGTGCTTGTTAAAGTCTTTTTCTTGTTTGGTTCTACTGATTTCAAGGTTCCTTTCCACACTCTCTTGTACCTTCCTGTACTTTTCTTGGCGTTGGCTGACCCAGTCTTCGTCAGAAGAGTCTTCTGTGGGTTCAACGGTTCCCATCTGCAAATCAATAGGCAGTTTACCTGGTCTTGCTCTCATCAAGTAAGCAGGTGTGTAATTTGTCGAACTGACAGGTATGTGGTTGTAGATGTCCACGAGATCTGGAAGTTTCTCTGGCCATTGATTTCTCTCTTCAACTGGTAAGGTCTTGAGCATGTCAATGACTATGTGGTTCATCTTCTCACATAAACCGTTCGTCTGAGGATGATAAGGTGTGGTGCGGATTTTCTTACACCCATACAGCCCTAAGAATTCTTGGAACAGAGCTGATTCGAAGGCTGGCCCTTGGTCAGTTAAGACCTGGTCTGGATACCCATGGGGGCGACAGAAGTAACTCTGGAACGCTTTTGCTGCTACCTCAGCAGTTAAATCCTTAACTGGAACGACTACCAGGAATCTTGAGTAGTGATCAACGATGGTGAGAGCGTAGGTGTACCCGGTTCGACTTGGGGTAAGCTTCACATGGTCGAGAGCAACTATTTCAAGAGGTTTGGTGGTAACAATTGGCTGCAACGGAGCTTTCTGAGTTAGATGGTCTTTTCTTCGAAGGTGACATGGTCCACAGTTTTTACACCATTTGTCAATGGAACCTCTCATACCGACCCAGTAGAACCGATCTTTCAGGAGTCTCTCCAGCTTCTTCCATCCAAGGTGTCCGGCATCATCATGGTATGCTTCAAGGATCATTTGGACTTCGGTCTTGGGAACTACAATCTGCCAGATGAGTTCATGGGTTCTTGGATTGAGGTATCTTCTGCATAGTTTACCTTGGTAGACGAACAACCTTCCTTTCTCCTTCCACAGGCGTTTAGCAGTTGGTGAGGCATCAGAGTCCATATTGGCGTGTTCTTGAGTGATGAGATCCCTTACCAGGCTGACATCTGGGTCGTTGGCTTGAGCCTCCTTCCAGTCATGGTGAGGTAACGGGTTCACGGTCCTCTCTACACGTGTCTGGTTTCTCTGATGACATGTTGCTGTACCGGAACGGTGGAAAGCAGGTAGTTCAATCTCTTCTAGGTCATCTATGTCTTCTCCCTCTTTAGGAAGATGAGGCATTCGGGACAGGGCATCAGCATTGCCGTTCTTGTGACCTGCCCGGTACTTTACAGTGAAGTCGTAGTTAGCGAGTCTTGCTACCCAACGCTGTTCTAGGGCTCCCAGCTTTGCAGTCTCTAAGTGTGTTAGAGGATTGTTGTCTGTGAAAGCTGTGAACGGGGCGGATGCCAGGTAATGCTTGAAACGCTCTGTGATCGCCCAGACCAGGGCCAGGAACTCCAGCTTGAAGGAGCTGTAGTTTTCCGGGTTCCTTTCGGTGGGACGGAGCTTTCTGCTGGCGTAAGCTATCACCTTCTCCTTGCCCTGCTGACGTTGAGATAGGACTGCTCCTAAACCTTCATTACTTGCGTCAGTGTACAACAGAAACGGTAGATTGTAGTCAGGGTAAGCCAGGATTTCTTCTCCAGTTAAAGCATCTTTTAACGTTTGGAAGGACTTGTCCTGCTCTGGGCCCCAGTGGAACGGGGGTCCCCTGATCTTGCCGTTTTTGGATTGGCCCACTAAGAGATCTTGCATGGGGGCAGCTATCTTGGTATAGCCTTTGATGAATCGTCGGTAGTACCCGACCAGTCCTAGGAATTGACGTACCTCTTTGTGGTTGATGGGTGCTGGCCAGTCCTTGATGACGGTGACCTTATCCGGATCCGGTGCTACGCCTTCGGCACTGACCACATGTCCTAGGTATTGGACCTTGGGTTTCAGCAGGTGGCACTTGGACGGTTTCAGTTTCATCCCGTACTTGGACAGTGACTCAAACACTTCACTCAGGTGTTGGAGGTGATCTTCATAGGTCTGAGAGTAGACAATGACATCATCAAGGTATAACAAGACAGTCTAAAAATTCTTATGGCCCAAACAACACTCCATAAGTCTCTGGAATGTTCCTGGGGCATTGCACAAACCGAATGGCATACTGTTGAACTCGCATAAGCCCATGGGAGTAGTGAAGGCTGTCTTCTCACGATCCTCCTCTGCAACGGCAACCTGCCAGTACCCACTAGTAAGATCTAATGTGGAGAAGTAGTTGGCAGATTTGAGTGCAGCTAGTGACTCTTCTATGCGGGGTAACGGGTATGCATCTTTGTGTGTGACTTTGTTGATTTGCCTATAGTCTACGCACATTCTCATACTACCATCTTTCTTTTTAACCAGGACTAGTGGTGCGGCCCAGGGACTACAGCTATCCCTAATGACTCCTGCATTCTTCATGTCCTGAAGCATCTCTTTTGCTTTCTGGTAGTGAGTAGGTGGTATAGGCCTGTACCTTTCTTTGATAGGTGCATGGTTGTTTGTGGGGATATGATGTTGTACCCCTTTGATCCTTCCAAAGTCAAGTGGGTGCTTGCTGAACACTTGCTCATACTCCCGAACTACCCGGTATACTCCATTTTTCTGGTGAGAGGGTGTATTGTCAGTTCCTACACTGAGGTCTTGACACCATTTCTCTAACTGATCTTTGGAGTGAGGGGGTTCATCAGTGACTATTTGGTTTGAGGATTTCACATCAATCACAGCATCATCTTTTACTTGGTACAATTTAGCTACAGTTGCATATCTTGGCAGTCTGACTTCGTCATCACCATAATTCAATATGCGTACGGGGACTCTCCCCTTTCTTACATCAACTAACCCTCTGGCTGTCAAGAGCGTAGGACTACTGTCAGACATTACAGGTTCTACTACAGCTTGGTAGTCCTGCCCTCTGAGGCCTATGGCTGCTCGACACCAGATCATCATTTCACTTCTGGGTGGTACCACAATTGGAATGGGATCGGTGACTCTTACTCTGCCAATCTCACCATTTGACAAGGTTACCTGTTGTTGATACACCAGAGCTCTGATCTGCTTTTGGATAGCCCTCTTTTCTCTGGGTTTACCGGCTTCAGCACTCTGTTGGAGCAAAAACAACACTTCATCGAGGCATTTGATCATGACATTGGTACCCAATATGACATATGGATCCTTGTGGTTAGGCTTATCCTGAACCACTAAGATACCCTGGTTTTTCAACTGCACCCTCCCCACCTTTACTGTAGCTTCCCACTGTCCCTCTATGGTAACCGGAATACCATTAGTGGCTTCAAGGTTCATCTCAGGGTTAGGGGGTTCTAGCTTAACATCTGGCCAGAACTGCTTGTAAAGGGTACTGGGGATGGATGTCACCTGGGATCCAGTGTCTATCAAGGCGGAGATAGCGATGCCATCGATGACGATTGGTAAGTATGGACAGTCTCCCACATACTTGTGTTCCCAGCTGGACGTAGGGCCTGCACAGTCTACTCCTGGGGTTGGCCCTTCTCGCCCAGGGGTCGCTCGTTTAAAGGACGGGATTGCAGGTTGCGTCCTCCTAAGTCGTTCTGCTGACTGTTGCGGCGTCTGTCAGGACTGCGGCGGTCTGCAGGTTTTCCTCGCTACGGCTGTGTCTTTCTCCTCATCCAGGGGACGTCATCCGGGCTGTCGGCGAGTTGAATCTTGTCCGATGGCCTTGCATCTGTCTTGGGTCTTCTCCCAGCTTGTAGCTTGGCCACGTCTTTCATCAGCTGCTCGACATTAGCACACAGTTGATCAAACCGGTCAGGTGTCACAGTCTGTGCACTGGACTGAATCGCAGGGATTGGAGATGCTGCTGCCGGCACGGAAGGGGTGTCAGTGCACTGCTGCTGCGGTGAAGCGGGATCAGGTACTTCAGCGAGTCGTTGTCCCCAAACTGTTAAGTCTCTCAAGGTGTCAAACTCTGCGCCTGGATTTTGTATGGACCACCAGCTTGCTTGCTTCCTATCCTCAGATAGTTTAAGGCCCACAATAAATTGTCCAATTAACGCTTTGTTCTCATCTCGAGCACTATCGGGATCGACTTGTTTTAACAGTCTGTATGCTTCTTGCAAACGCAGTGAATAATCAAGGACAGTTTCTTGTGCCCCTTGGTTACAACGATAGAATGACAGTCTTAATCCAGCTTCGGTATGGCACTCAAAGACCCGAGTTAATCTAGCGAATATCTGCTCCACAGATTCCTGAACTTCTACAGGCCAGCTGCGGCTCTGCAGTTCGGCTGCACCGGTTAATTGTCCCATAATAACTGAAGCTCTTTGCTTACCGGTCATCGGGTACATGTCCAGGGCTTGGCATATCTTCCTCTGGAAGTTCTCCAAGGTGCTGGGTACGCCGCTGTATTTGGGTAACCAGGTCGCACTAGGAACGTAGGGTAGAGACATCGGCATAATCGGAGCGGGTTGTGGTAGCATACCGCCGACTTGTTGCTGTCCATCAAGATGTATATTTTGAGGTGCCGCTTGGTCTAGCGGGGGCACCGCGTGATCGGGAGCCGGGTTACTCATGGTCGCTCCCCCTTAGTTAAGCGTAGCCTTTCCCTCGGTTTCAAACGGAAGTGTCGGCCTCGCGGTGAGGAGTGAGGCACCACGGGAGTTTCCGGTTCCTGCTGCGTACAGGGGAAGTCGTCAGAGCGTGGGGGCGGGGACAATCTTCGCGCCCTCTGCACAGTCACGCCCCTTCTTTTCCCGCCTTTTCGCGCAGCAATGGCGGACCAAATGTACAGTTCGATATTTACAGTCAATAAATAGCACACAATACCCGTGATAACGGGCCTGCTCGTATCCTGTTCGTGACGCCAAATTCTGACTCACCGTAGCCGGGGGGGTACACGTAGCGGGCGTTGTTTCTCCTCCAGTCACGGAACCGCGCCTGCGGTGGTGTAGGCCCGGTGGTCCAGATCAATAGGGGAATGGCGGAACAGTGGGGTGATTTGTCTTCGTGACGCCACCTGCGGGTGTTCTGGTAACTTTACCAGCGCTGTTCGGGTCTCCGGGGGATGGTACACAGCGAGATGGAACGCTCCCCACAGGATGAGCGGGAATCCCCGGAGCCGGGAGCTGCGCAAGATGTTGTGAGGCAGCTGCGGGACGCTGCGCTGAATCCAGGAGTAATGCACAACCACACAAAGTCTCTTTTAGGTACCTTTACTGGATGGTAGTCAGGTACACTCGGACCGGGATAGTGAAGTTGGCACTTATGGAGTTTCACAGCAAGCAGTGTTAGGCTTCCTTTCTCTACTTCTGGTGCTAAGGTCGGGTGGATGTGGAATCCAGCCGGACCGGACAGGGTGTTCAATGGAACTTGCTTCACCTGGTTGTCAGCACTGAGGGCACTGTAAAAGGGTCTGAGCAGGATCAGTACTCTTCCCTGGGCTCTCGTGGGTAGGTGCATCAGGTGGAACAGGTGGCTAAACCTCCTGTTGGATGTGCTGGTTCTCTGTGAGGGCTTTGTAGCTTCCACAGCTTCGGTTCCAGTAACCGGATGATTTGGAAAGAGTTGGATTAACTCTGTATTCCTGAGAGGTGATCTCCTTCTTCCTATTATCCCAATTGCAGGGATCTCCACTGGCTAACAGGCTGGATGGGCCTAGTGTGTTCCTCATAGGGTGGAGGTTTCACACAGGCAGGCAGCTCTTGTAGCGTCTACCACACTCTGAAGTTTCTCCCTCCAAGACTCTTTTTATAGGGGGAACTGGTTAGAAGTCACCAGTGTTAGCTCCCCTAGAGGCTCGGGGTGAAACCAGGTGTTCTAAGTGTTGTTTGTGTTTGTGGGTTTTGCTGTGCTGTTACTTACTCCATTTGTACCTAAGGATTTCTGTGGTGCCCAACAGGTGCCAGGGTGCCACACACCAGTCCCTCCTTCAGCAAAACAACCCACAACATGATGCTGCCACCCACGCATTTCACAGTTCGGATGGAGTTCTTAGTTTTCCAAGTTTCACCATTTTCCTCCAAATGTAACGATGGTCATTATGGCCAAACAGTTCAATTTTAGTTTTATCCAACCACAGGACATTTCTCCAAAAATGTAGGTCTTTGTTCCTGTGTGTATTTGGAAAAATTAATCTGGTTTCTTTATGTTTCTTTTGGAGTAATGGCTTCTTCCTGGCAGAGTGGCCTTTCAGCTCATGTTGATACAGTACTCGTTTCACTATGGATAATGAAACAATCTTACCAGCTTCTGCCATCATCTTCACAAGATCACAAAGCACTCACTGATCTCAGGGAGACCAGTCGAGGAAAACACTGCGGGCAGCCGGCAAAAGCGCTCAAACACAGTGAAATCCTAGGTGCATTGTTCCCTGGGAATTACAAATATGCCAATAGTCAGTGGAGCCTTGTTTAGGAGTCTCAAACACGGAACTAGATAGATATCCCTCCAGGGAAGGAACTAGCCCTGGGGTGGCTCCTTGCAGAAGGTGGCTCCTTCCGTGTTTGAGACTCCTAAATGAGGCTCCAGAGACTCTATTTGCATCATCTTCACAAAGACTTTTGCTTTTGTTCTTGGGTTAACGTACACATGTCGCAAGTTCATCTCTGGCACACAGAACCCATCTCTTTCCTGAGCAGTATGATGGATGGACATTTGCATCTTGTTTGTACTTGTGTACAATTGTTTGTACAGATGAACGAGGCACCTTCAGGAGTATTCGGAAATTGCACACAAGGATGCATCAGACTTCTGCAAGTCCCAAATTTTCTTCCTGATATCTTGTCTGATTTCTTTAAACTTTCCTATGATGCTACACAAACAAGCAGTGTGCTTCAGGTGTGCATTAAAATACATCCACTCATGTGTCTCTAATCAAATCAGATGTGTCTACTAAGCCTATCAGAAGCTTCCAAACACATGACAATATCATATGGGCTGTCCCAAACTGTTTAAAGGCATAGTAATTTTAGAGTATGTAAACTTGTGACTTGTCAGAAAGTAATAAAAATGCCTTAAAACATTCTCTGTCTCATTATTCTGGCATTTGGCAAATATAAATATTTATGGCAATCTAAATTGACTTAAAACGGGAAAGTTTTATTCTGATTTAATGTCACATAGTTAGAAAACATGCATATGTCTCTTTTTGTATAGCGTAGGTAAACTTTTGTTTCAATTGTATGTATCCAAACTGATGGGGAACTTAGTGGCCAAAGCACACCAATCATTTTTTATTATACACAAATTTGATAAATTCCCACCTGTATATATATAAAGAGCACAAGGTCTGACTAAAACTGTTTTATTGTTCTTCATAGCATTATGGAAATATGGACTTTTGAAATCTATATGCAAATTTCCACTTCAACTATTGAGATATTAACAGAGATTCTTTTCTTGGGGCGTTTTCCTTTTCCCTTGTATAATGTTACCCAATCATAAGAAGGAGGCATCATATAGAAAAAAAGAGCACACATCCACAGAGAAGGTCTAGACAGGCTTTTTCATGATGATAACTCCTCGTTCCTGTCGCTTTCTGTCATTACAGCCCTGGGAGGAAGGAAAGCTGCACTGTGTGAGCATTGAATATCATTGTGGGAGCAGCATTTGTCACATAGAACACTCTGGATATGTTCTTGATTGATCCAGAGTATTGTATGTGAGAAATGATGCCCCTACAATGATGATCACTGCATTGAATATGACAAATTTCAAAATCCCATATCTCCCCAATGTTTTAATCAGCCCCTCTACCTCTTTTTATTGAAATGTCCTCTTTAATGATAGGAATCCAGAGCATCTTTTGGTCAAATGATAGTTGAGGTAGATTATTCACATGGAAGAAACAGGCACTCATCCGGTGATAGTTGATCCTCAATGGATGACTTTAATCGGCATTAGGGTACAGGGTGCTGGGAAGGGGTGTCAGAGGTGCAGACGACGGCACCGTTTCGGATCAACTGATCCTTCGGCTGGTCTGGAGCCAAGACAAGCCGAAGGATCAGTTGATCCGAAACGGTGCAGTCGTTATTGATTTACATTAACCCATACACAATTATAATATTTTCATGTAGGGAAAAAAAAATGTTGCTAATCATTTGCCACCATATCAGAATTTGTTATTGTTTTGTCTAATTCTTTATAGGTGCTTTTACACGGTGTCTCGCCAACAAGCTACCGAGATGCTCATGAAGGATGAAAATGACGGCAATTTAATTCTCAGGCCTGGTGCAGACTGTAAGAACTTTGCTGTAACAATTCGAGAGCCCACAGAAAACAGGTACATTTATAAAATAAAGTAACAATTTTTTATTTGTATTAATCACTTCTTGTAAAGTGGGTATGGAAAGTTTTCAGACCCCTTTAAATTTTTCACTCTTTGTTTCATTGCAGCCATTTGGTAAATTCAAATTAAAAATTTTTTCTAATTAATGTAAACTTTGCACCCCATCTTGACTGAAAAAAACAAATGTAGAAATTTTAGCAAATTTATTAAAAAATAAAAACTGAAAAATCACATGGTCATAAGTATTCAGACCCTTTACTCAGACACTCATATTTAAGTCACATGCTGTCCATTTACTTGTGATCCTCCTTGAGATGGTTCTACTCTTTCAATGGAGTCCAGCTGTAATTAAACTGATATGACTTGATGTGGAAAGGCACACACCTGTCTATATAAGACCTCACAGCTCACAGTGCATATCAGACTAAAGGTGAATCATGAGGTCAAAGGAGCTGCTCAACGAGCTCAGAGACAGAATTGTGGCAAGGTGCAGATCTGGCCAAGGTTAAAAAAGAATTTCTGCAGTACACAAGGTTCCTAAGAGCACAGTGGTCTCCATAATCCTTAAATAGAGGAAGTTTGGGACCACCAGAAGTCTTCGTAGACCTGGCCGTCCAGCCAAACTGAGCAATCATGGGAGAAGAACCTTGGTGAGAGAGGTAAAGAAGAACCCCAAGATGTGGTTGAGCTCCAGAGATGCAGTAGAGAGATGGGAGAAAAATACACAAAGTCAACTATCACTGCAGCCCTAAACCAGTCGAGCCTTTATGGCAGTGTGGCCCGGCGGAAGCCTCTCCTCAGTGCAAGACATATGAAAGCCTGCAGAGAGTTTGCAAAAAAAATACATGAAGGACTCCCAGACAATGAGAAATAAGATTCTCTGGTCTGATGAGATGAAGATAGAACTTTTTGGTGATAATTCTAAGCGGTATGTGTGGGAAAAATCAGGTTCTGCTCATTACCTACCCAATACAATCCCAACAGTGAAACATGGTGGTTGCAGCATGATGCTATGGGGGTGTTTTTCAGCTACTGGGAGAGGACGACTGGTTGCAATTGAAGGAAACATGAATGCGGCCAAGTACAGAGATATCCTGGGTGAAAACCTCTTCCAGAGTGCTCTGGACCTCAGACTTGGCCGAAGGTTCACCTTCCAACAAGACAATGACCCTAAGCACACAACCAAAATAACAAAAGGAGTGGCTTTAGAACAACTCTGTGACCATTCTTGGCTGGCCCAGCCAGAGCCCTGACCTGAACCCAATTAAGCATCTCTGGAGAGACCTGAAAATGGCTGTCCACCAATGTTCACCATCCAACCTGACGGAACTGGAGAGGATCTGCAAGGAAGAATGGCAGAGGATCCCCAAATCCAGGTGTGAAAAACTTGTTGCATCATTCCCAAGAAGACTCATGGCTGTACTAGCTCAAAAGGGTGCTTCTACTCAAAACTGAGCAAAGGGTCTGAATACTTATGACCATGTGATAGTTCAGTTTTTCTTTTTTAATAATTTTGCAATAATTTCTACATTTCTATTTTTTTCATTCAAGATGGTGTGCAGAGTGTGCAATAATGAGAACAAAATTAACTTTTTTGAAGTTATCAAATGGCTGCAATCAAACAAAGAGTTAAAAAATTAAAGGGGCCTGAATACTTTCCGTACTCACTGTACATATCAATAGTGAGTAGTGCTTGCAAAGTAACAGTTGCTTTAATTTTTATTTAATAAATAACTAGTACTCATGAAAATAAGCATCTTTGTAATATATCTTATCAAAGAAATCTGCATTTTTCTCCTCTGGGACTGATTTTTCCAGTCCCAATTTATGGATAAAATCTGTGCCCAGTAAAGGCAGCTTTTCACATTACTAAAATATGTGATGAAATTTGGTGCTTTAACCCGTTATCGACTTATGACGTGCTATGCATAAGTGTTCTCCCTGCATTTGTGAGCCCGTATCTTTCCCTGCATATGATGGTTGAATTATTCTGCCTTCATCTGCCTTTAACAGTTATAGATGGAGCGGCGCTTGGCTCGCGGCAGTTAACCTGTTAAATGCCTCTGTCAATCTCTGACCCATAATGCAATCAAGTGGCGCCAATGTGTTGTCATGACAGCCAGGGGTCTGCTAGCTGTGGCTGGCATTCGCAGGAGACCACAATTTCTTCTACAGCAATGCTGATGCACTGCCGTATGTAGAACAAGTGATCATACCATTGCAGATTCAAGTCCCCTAAGCGAACTATTAAATACAGTAATAAGTAGATTTTTTTTAAATATATGAAATAAATAAAAAATGTATAAAAGTTTAAATCCCCTTTTTACCACGTTAAAAATGACAAAATAATCACAAAAAATAAACATATATGGTATTGCTGCATTTGTAAAAGTCAGAAATATATCAAAATATAAAAGAAATTAATCCGATAAGTAAACAATGTAAAGAGAGAAAAACTAAAAACGTCAGAATTGCAGTTTTTTGGTCTCCCCAACAACAGAAAAAAATTTAATAACAGGAGATCAAAATATTTTATATATACCCCAAAAATAATACAAGTAAAAACATCAACTCGGGGTGCAAAAAACAAGCTGTGACACAGCTCTATATCCCAAACATTATAAACATTATGGCTCTCAGAATTTTGCAACACAAGCAATATTTTTTTTTATTCATTTTTTCCATCACCTAAATAAATTTAAAAAAAGTTTGTTATCTACAGTGTTGGCCAAAAGCATCGACACCCCTGCAATTCTGTCAGATAATACTCAGTTTCTTCCTGAAAATGATTGTAATCACAAATTCGTTGGTATTATTATCTTCACTTAATTTGTCTTAAATGAAAAAACACAAAAGAGGATGAAGCAAAAAGCAAAACATTGATCATTTCACACAAAACTCCAAAAATGGGCCGGACAAAGGTATTGGCACCCTCAGCCTAATACTTGGTTGCACAACCTTTAGCCAAAATAACTGCGATCAACCTCTTCCGGTAACCATCAATGAGTTTCTTACAATGCTCTGCTGGAATTTTAGACCATTCTTCTTTGGCAAACTGCTCCAGGTCCCTGATATTTGAAGGGAGCCTTCTCCAAACTGCCATTTTTAGATCTCTCCACAGATGTTCTATGGGTTTCAGGTCTGGACTCATTGAGGGAGACCCAGCTTTCTCACACTGGGCCCTACATTATGTTGCAAAATTTGTTGGTAGTCTTCAGACTTCATAATGCCATGCACACGGTCAAGCAGACCAGTGCCAGAGGCAGCAAAGCAACCCCAAAACATCAGGGAACCTCTGCCATGTTTGACTGTAGGGACCGTGTTCTTTTCTTTGAATGCCTCTTTTTTTTCTCCTGTAAACTCTATGTTGATGCCTTTGCCCATAAAGAGAGAACATCCTTCCAAAACGTTTTAGGCTTTCTCAGGTAAGTTTTGGCAAACTTCAGCCTGGCTTTTTTATGTCTCGGGGTAAGAAGTGGGGTCTTCCTGGGTCTCCTACCATACAGTCCCTTTTCATTCAGACGCCGACGGATAGTACGGGTTAACACTGTTGTACCCTCAGACTGCAGGGCAGCTTGAACTTGTTTGGATGTTAGTCGAGGTTCTTTATCCACCATCCGCACAATCTTGCGTTGAAATCTCTTGTCAATTTTTCTTTTCCGTCCACATCTAGGGAGATTAGCCACAGTGCCATGGGCTTTAAACTTCTTGATGACACTGCGCACAGTAGACACAGGAACATTCAGGTCTTTGGAGATGGACTTGTATCCTTGAGATTGCTCATGCTTCCTCACAATTTGGTTTCTCAAGTCCTCAGACAGTTCTTTGGTCTTCTTTCTTTTTTCCATGCTCAATGTGGTACACACAAGGACACAGGACTGAGGTTGAGTCAACTTTAATCCATGTCAACTGGCTGCAAGTGTGATTTAGTTATTGCCAACACCTGTTAGGTGCCACAGGAAAGTTACAGGTGCTGTTAATTACACAAATTAGAGAAGCATCACATGATTTTTCTAACAGTGCCAATACTTTTGTCCACCCCCTTTTTTATGTTTGGTGTGGAATTATATCCAATTTGGCTTTGGACAATTCTTTTTGTGTTTTTTTCATTGAAGACAAATTAAATGAAGATAATAATACCAAAGAATTTGTGATTGCAATCATTTTCAGGAAGAAACTGAGTATTATCTGACAGAATTGCAGGGGTATCAATACTTTTGGCCAACACTGTATGTAACTGGAGAATCATACTGATGGTTTTATGATAAAAAGAACGCTGTAAATAAGAACCCAGTAAAAAGATTATAAAATGTCACTATTTCGCCACACTTGGAATTTTTTTCCTGTTTACCATTACATTATATGATAAAATGGATGGTGTTATTCAAGAGTACAACTCATTCCGCAACAATCATGCTCCATCAATAGAAAAATAAAAAAGGGGAGGAACAAGGAAAGAACAAAAAAACAAAAAAATCACCTAACACTTAAGGGGTTAAAATTCTAAGAGGAAAGAAAAAGGAGGATTAGCCTCCCTGGCGGTCTGTTTAGGTCTTGAATTTTTTGCTAAAAGCGGGCTACCCGCGTTCGCGGCAGATGCGGTTAAAAAACCGCATCTGCCGCACTTGCCGCATAGCTGCCGCACTTGCGGCGCGGTTGCGGTAATCTGCATAGGAACCAACCACCTCGGATGACCCTCATACACTGTTAATATGTGCCCCTGCAGCCTAGTAAACCATTAGCAGCACTGTTTTAGTGTGAAAAGTGGCTGCAGCAGAAGTGAGATAATGATTTTATACACTTACATGCCTGCGTACTTGAGGGCGTCTCCCTGTGTGTGCTGGCACTTGTGGGCTGTGCTCATCATGTCTGCTCTCCCCCTCCCTTATGCACGCCCCCTCTCAGCCTGCTATAGTGATGTGAGGCTGAGAGGGGGCGGGGCTACTGGGATGCCGCGATTTAGCCCCGCCCCTTTATGACGAGATCAGCCTCACATCACTATAGCAGGCTGAGAGGGGGCGTGCATAAGGGAGGGGGAGAGCAGACATGATGAGCACAGCCCACAAGTGCCAGCACACACAGGGAGACGCCCTCAAGTACGCAGGCATGTAAGTGTATAAAATCATTATCTCACTTCTACTGCAGCCACTTTTCACACTAAAACAGTGCTGCTAATGGTTTACTAGGCTGCAGTGGCACATATTAACAGTGTATGAGGGTCATCCGAGGTGGTTGGTTCCTATGCAGATTACCGCAACCGCGCCGCAAGTGTGGCGCAAGTGCGGCAAGTGCGGCAGATGCGGTTTTCTCACCGCATCTGCCGCGAACGCGGGTAAGCCCGAGCCTGACTCGGGGTTAACGCTTCTGGTAGTGAATGTTAACCCCGAGTCAGGCTCGGGAATAACGCTAGGAAGGTTAAGAGATAGACATTCTGCTGCAAGTTCTCTTGAAACCATAGTTTAAACCTTCTGAGCACCAACTATCCTCTCCCATCTCAGTAATGATAGATACAAGTTTTACCCATGAATTGAGACTTTTGAGAATGAATAATCAGTCGAGGAGGAAAAAGAAGCAGATTTATCACAAAGTTTCTTATGTTCAAGTGTTTTTAATGTGTATGTCTAGTTTTGTGTTTTTCAATTTATATAAGAAAATCAACATGTTTTGTATGCATATTTGCTTGTGCCACCAAATCATGTTGTAAAAGGCCGGGTTCACATCACGATTTTGTGCCCGTCTGTGGGATCCGAGTATGAAGGAGGATCCCACAGACAGGCACGGATCCACACGGATCCCTGCACTCGGATGGCAAATAGCCATCCGATCCGAGTCTATGCAGGATCCGTGTGGATCCTGTTCTCCCTGCTTCTTCTCTATCTGTCTCTGTCACTCCCTGTCTGTCCCTGCCTGTCCCTCTTCTATCTAGGCTGTTCCCCTCCTCTATGCTCCCCCTCATCCTCCCCCCTATCCTCTCCCCTCCGGAATGTGAAAATAAAAAAAAATCCTCCCAGAGGGGCTGTGACAGTCTCCTGATCTTCTGGTGGCTGCGTTTTTGTGTCCGTGCTGCAATCGGACAGGATCGGATGGTGCCAAAATCGGACGGCAAAAGACACACATGCGATCCAAGCCCCATAGGGATACATGGGATCTGATTTCGGATCCGAGTGTATCCGTTTTGAAACAGATACACTCGGATGACCAAAAATCGTGATGTGAACCCGGCCTAATGGTGGGTTTACAAACACCAATCATTGTATCCAATCTCTGAACCAATCTCTGGTTGCAGTGAAATCATGGACAGATTGCTCCATGTTGTACACAGCCACAAAATGGAACTATGTGTCTATGATTTCACTGCAACCAGAGATTGGTTCAGAGATTGGATACAATGATTGGTGTGTGTAAACCCACCATAAGTCTTTTCTGGATAGTACTTCATCATGGTTATATACAGCAGCACCCCATGATTATTTTGGAGTGGTGTCCACCGCTAGTTAATGTTGTATGACTATCCGACTGTCAGTTTTTACTCTCAATGCTTCATCAGGTGTTTCACATATGCAACATAAAAGTGGTGGATGCTACTCAAGATTTTCCAATCAAAAAACCTAAAGAATGGATTGCTCTATAGGATGCAACTAGGATAGCCATCAGTGTGCTGTCTAAGTATTTCATGAAACCTAGTGTCAAAAAATTATGTCTGCATTTTTTTGCAGACAATTATGTCCGCTATCTTAATAGACATATGAAGAGCCCCATAGCCTACCTCCCAAGTTTGAAAAATAAGAAAGAGGGACATATGCTGAGTATTTTTATTTTACTCTAAGCTGGTACCCTACCCTTGCCCAGTTCTGTATATTTGGTCATACAGAAAAAGTGTTCCTACTAAAGCCCATTAGTGTTTCCACACAATATACTACTCCCTTCTTGCCTCCCTCAGTGACTTTCATACTGTATAATGCCCCGATAGTGTCCATCCCTACAGTATGATGGACGCACACTACACTCCCACCCAGAGTATTTTCCCCCATCCCCCACACACAGTATGACGCCCCCACAGTGCTCACGATACACAGTATGATGTCCCCTTGGACCCTCCACACACAGTATGATGTCCCGCCATGGCAGCCACCCACATAGACAGTACGACAACCCCTACAGCACCTCCACACAGTATTATTCTCCCACACACAACACCTACAATATGATGTCCTTCATAGAACTGCACCACACAGTCTCCTCACGGTGTAAACACACACCTCTGCTACATCAACACATTCTGCTACATAAACACAAACAGCTCTGATACATCAACACATACAGCTCTGCTCTCAACTCACACATACACACACTCTGCTATAGCAGCAGCGACATTCTGCTTCTTCAACACACATACAACTCTGCAACATCAAAACATACACACTCAGTTCTGTAATACATATATATTCTGTAACAGTTCTGTAATACATACACACACAGAACTCTGCTATATCAGCAGCGACACTCTGCTTCTTCAACACACATACAACTCTGCAACATCAAAACACACCCCACTCAGTTCTGTAATACATATACATTTTGTAACAGTTCTGTAATACATACACAGTTTGCTTCTTTTTCCAGTTCTTTATCTCCACTGCCAGTCACACAACTTAAAGGTCCTTGAAAGGCAGACAGGCTCTAAATAGACTGAAAAGTGGTGGAGTGTCATGCCGGAGCAAGGGGATGCTTGGCGCAACAGGAAGGTAATAGGGAGAGAGGTCACCACCTAACTCATCTGTGGCAGATCCTTGAGCTTCCTAACCTCCTCAGACAGGTCCTTCCCCCCGTTCACAATCATGTGCCTAGGCCCTTACTGACCCTATATTAGACCAGCAAGACACTAGTATTACTACTAATATAAAGACAACACGATGAAGTAGAGACAAACAAGGGGAACAGATACAACAAAAAGAACTCCAATTCTTCTCCAGTTGGTGAATCCACTGCATCTGCTGGAAAGGTAACCACAGGTTTCTCCAGAGAGAACTCCTGTACTGGTCAGCATGGAATGAACTATAGCTGGTATAGGAGAAAGTAAGGAGTTTATATAGCAGAAGGGAGTAGCAGAAGTTGAGATTGCAACTACATATTAATCACATCAGGATAGAAAAAGGAACCATGACCCCTTAATCACCAAATTAAATTAAATGTACACTTAATCAGGATAAATTATGTGCTTGCTCTAAAGGCCCAGTTACACACACAGATAATTGTGCAGAGATTGTTCGCAGATCTCTGGTTGCAGTGAAATCATGGACACATTGTTCCATTTGTACACAGCCACAAAATGGAACATTGTGTCCATGATTTCACTGCAACTAGAGACCAGCGAACAATCTCTGCACAATTATCTGTGTGCGTAACTGAGCCTTAAAGAGGATCTGCGATCAACTAAGCACTGTGACCTTCTAAACCCAGATTCCCTCGAGGTCTCATCAGTCCACAACAAACTTGTGACAAGGAGGAGTCTCACAGCTCTCTGCTCTACCTTTGTATTCAACTATATCTGTGACTGTAGGACACACTCTTGACCTCCTGGGACAGTGGGGCAGCTCTTTAAGGTTGGAACGGCCCCGCTGGGTATTGGGGAAAGTTGGGAAAAATGTAAAATGAGTATGAATTCTACTTTTAAAAACGTTTGTCATTCATAGGCATCTGAATAAGGCTTTACACCAGTATCTGTGGTTATCTAGCATCCTGTCTATAGTTTGGAATAAACTATTAAATACTGAGTTTGATATATCTGATCTTGCCATAGCTCTGTTTGTAATGTCTCAGCACTACTTCCCTAGGACATTCAGAGAACAAGATTTAGAAAGTGATGTTTATGACCAAGATGACAGACAGAAAATTGTTAGAAAGTAAACTAGCTTAGAGGGTGGAATTAGTGGAAATAATTAAATGCGCTTTCTTACAATTAGTATTATTAATATTATGAAGAAATGCCTATGCATTCCCATCCCCTAATGCCAAAAATAAAAATTGTAAGGGAAACTACTGATGGAGTTCGAATTATATTTTGCATTTACTAAAGCTCTTCTCAGGGCATTACTTTCAACTGTGTCGGTATAACGGATGCTGAAACAGTTGAAAAGAATGATGAAAGAGGGAGAATTCCACTCCATCATTCATCATTATCCCGCTGCGTCTGAGATCTGATGTCTCAGCACATTGGGGCGTGATGATGTGACTACTGCGCACCCTCTGTGCAGCAGACCGGAGAGGTGGGGCAAAAAGGAGAGGTAAATACTTAGTTATTTTTTTAAGCCAGCGAGTACTACACAGGAAGAATATTATTTATCTTGAGTACTGTCTCTCTCTTTCACTTTATTTATCCTGACTTCATTACCTTTATTTTATTACTAAAAAAAATACATGGTATAAAAACGCAATGAAAACGCATTAGAAATGCATCAAAAACACATTGCGTTTTTAGTATGCTTTTCTGCCAGGAGATGCAGATTTGGTACAGAAAATTTCTGCATCAAATACTCAACATGTGCTTATAGCCTTAATGTGTGATTGGTGAGGACATGGTGCAGAAGTGGAGTTTTTCCAACAGATAGCAGTGGGACTGTGAAGGATTTGAGGGGTGCACGCAGAGCTGGGGTGAAGTCTGGCTCAAGAGTTCCTGAAACGTTTACCAGTATGAGATCCTGAAATTCCTGGTGGCAGCCCTGCATCTTCTATTTAGTTGTGCAGTTGTATGAAAAACGTTTAGTTCAAATAAGTCTGCTTGTGCTTGATGTATAATGAAGTCTATGACCCATCACTGCTGTAAATATTGTAAAACTAGTACTACTTTAAAGCCTGTTAAAGTACAATTTATAAGCTAAAGTGACTGTGTTCAGTGGTGTAACTAATCCCATGGATTCCGGTGCAAAATTTGGATCTGCTGCCCCTCCCACCCGCGCACATTGGTCAGATGTATAGGCACCTGTAGCATTCTAAATATTATAAAGACTTATGAATTGCTTCCCTTGCTTCTTGGCAGATGACACCACTATCATGTGCTGCCCCCTGTTGCGTTACCTCTGACATCAGCTGCCAGCCACTGTTTGGTCAGCGACATGCATAGTAGTGCAGAGAGTCAATGGGTCTCTGTGCTGCAATGCCTTTAAGCTGAATGTGCATCCTCAGATGCACATCCAATGGAAGCAGACACGTGTCAGAAGGCCCCTGTACCCTCGTGCTCAGTCGCGATCTCTGCGACGGCGATCATTACACCCCTGCTTGTTTCTCAACAATAATAATAATAATAATATAATATAATATTTATTCATTTATATAGCGCTATTAATTCCATAGCACTTTACATATATGAGTAATGCTGTCTCTCTTGGAGCTCACAACCTAAACATCCTATCAGTATGTCTTTACAATGTGGGAGGAAACTGGAGTGCCCCGAGGAAACCCACGCAAACACAGAGAGAACATACAAACTCCTTGCAGATGTTAAAAAATTAATAATAAATGCATATTACTGTATTACCGTATATCAGGGGTGGGGAACTCCAGTCCTCGAGGGCCGCAAACAGTTCAGGTTTTCACGATTTCCTTAGTATTGCACAGGGATTGGAATCATCACCAGTGCAAGTGATTATGTTATCACCTGTGCAATACTAAGGAAATCCTGAAAACCTGCCCTGTTTGCGGCCCTCGAGGACTGGAGTTCCCCACCCCTGCCGTATATACTCGAGTATAAGCTGACCCAAGAATAAGCCGAGGCCCCTAATTTTACCCCCAACTGGAAAAACGTCTTGACTCGATTATGTGCCTAGATTGGAAAATGGAGCAGCCCTCATCCTGGTATATAGCCTGTCATCACTGTATATAACCCTCTCATCCTGGTATGTAGCTCCTCATCACTATATATAGCTCCTCATCATTGTATGCAGCCACCCATCCCGGTACAAGACCCCCCCCCTTTACTGTATATAGCCCCATCATCACTGTATATGGCTCCCATCCTAGTACACGACTCCCTCATCTCTCAAATGCTCATCCTCTGCAGAGATTTCCATCAGTCCTGCTGTAATGTTGTCACATCCATCATTTGACCTCCTAATCAATTTCTGGTCTCATTAATGATATTTGCATATATATAGCTTGTGAACACTTAGACCAATGATTGAATGCACCTGTCATGGGAATGAAGAACATAACATTATTACTGCAGAACCACTGCAATGATGGCACTGGAGTTACATATGATAAATAGGTAGGCATTAGAGGGAATCTGTCAGCAGGTTTATTCTATGTAATCTCACACCACCATGAGGTACGGGAAGATACCATGATTCTAGGTATGGATCACCAAGATTGCTATGTGCAGCAGTTATGATAGCATCACAGGTTTCTATGTTGCAGATTTAGCAGAGCTAATGTTGAGCTGTGCATAACCTCCACACACACTATTAGTATAGTGGGCGTAGTTTCACTAGGAGAAACTAGCCTAGCTAGCTTGTCTTTGCACGGAGACACACTATGTGAGATACATGCAAGATACTCGCAGGAGTCTTGCATGACTCACACAGCACAGCTCAAGCCTCTCTAAATGGGAGCACGTCAGCTGCTTGTGTTTCTATGCAGCTGATGTGCTCCCATCCAGAGAGACCGTTTCAGGTGAGTCATGCCAGACTCATTCGAGTATCTTCCATGCATCTCGCATAGTATGTCTCTGCCCTATAAGTGATTATCTCCTGCTAAGAAAACACTGAGTGTATTGAAACAACAGCACACAGCCTAGTGACACATCACTGGAAGCAGGCTCTCTTATGGTGCTATCATATTACATAACAAAAATCTGCTGACATATTCCCTTTAAATAGCTAAGCTCTTAGTCATTTTATTTTTAAATTCCAGTAAACTTATTTGATGAAGTTTATATTAGATATTATAGTAGATATAAAATATATTCTCTAAAGAAAATTAAAAAAAAAAAAAAAATCACACTGTTATATAGAATATATGGCTAGCTCTGTCCATTTTAAGTGGCTGTTATAAATTTCTATCTTGTTTTTTTTTCTTTTTCTTTTGCAACAGCAGGCCTCAGGTTAAACATTACAAGGTACTGAAAACAGACCGTGGCTTCACCATCGAACTAGACAGGCCGGTAAGTCAGTGTTTTGTGCATTATTACTGTTTTTGATAGGTGTGCCAAAACGTTGTTAATTTATATGAATCCATTTTAACAAAGCAGTAGTGATGGGTGATCTCGTACTGTTTTTAAAGTCTGAGTTTGGGGCTAAGCGTGACTCGAACTTGAGTCTGAACCCCAAACTCAGATTTTAAGGTTATGGGATGAGGGTGGGAGGCTGTAAAATAAAGCAAATAGTTATTAAACATCATCATCATACTTACCAGCATCCTGCAGTCCTGTCGTTTCTACTTCCGGAACCGCTAATTAACTGCCCGACTATTCACTGCAGCGGGACCAAACAGCCAATCACAGATGCTATATGTGAATGGGCGTATGTGATTGGCTGTTGGAGTAATCTGGAATCATCCCATATATATTTTAGTATAGTAGAATATATGGGCTGGTTTCAGGTTACTCCACCAGCCAATCACAGACATCCATTCTCTGTGACAGCATCTGTGATTGGCTGTTGGGCTCCTCACACATATAGTACTGTAAAAATAAATAAATAATTTGAAAAGGTTTGCATAGCACTGTGCTGTATTTTGGATTCTCAGTGCAAATAAAGTGGACAGCTATTTGCTGTCACTGGTTTTACTTTGGCTGGCTATCAAAATACAGGGAAGCCCATTATTTTGTAAAATTATTTAAATAATTTTAAAAAATGCGTAAGCTTCACCCTATTTTTGATCGCCAGCCAAGGTAAAACCAGACAGCTGGGGCCTGGGATTCTCGGTGTGGTAAAGCCCAAGCATTCTGGGTCCTCCATGCTGAAAATCACAGCCCGCAGACGCCCCTGAAAATAGCGTATGCATCTGTAGTGCCATTTTTAGGCACTTTACCCAGCCCTTCCAGCGACCCTAGTGGTGGTAGCATGCTGAATAATGAAGGGTTTAATGCCAACTTTGTATCATCAGCTTGCACTAAGCACAAAACTCATGGTATCAGGCCAATATTTGACCTGGCCACCATGAATTTCTAGTAAACCTTAAAAAACACTACAAAGAAAAAATGTTTTGATAGAAATAAAACATAAGACATTTAGGGACACCATCTTTATTAACAAAAAACCCATCCAACGTCATCTACAGGATGTCTTCTTCAGCTCTGCTACAACTCTGCAAGCAGACACACACGTCAGCTCGCAGACACAAGCAAGTTATAGACTGAACATCCAGCCATGGTAAAGGTTATCTGAGTTCACGCCTGATCCATGTCACGCCCTAGGGCGCACCCTGAGGTGTTGACCCACTGGACCGCAGCTATTGCGGATGCCGATACCAGGATGACAGAGAACCAGACAACTGAATATTTTTAAAGCTTTATTTAAACCAAAGGCAAATGCAATGTGGCCCCAAGGGAAGGCTGCAAGGATACAACACAAGTACCCCTCAGTAAGGTGCCCAGGATAGGTGACCCCATAGGACAGGGATATCACCTGGACCCGCTAACCGAGGTGCCCGGTGGAGCATTACTTGAGCATCACCGACCCAAGGGGGGCAAAACATAAAATGCTAAATCAAAGAACTCAAAGAGCGGACCCAGAAGTAAGAGGAGCAGTAAGCGCCAGGACCCGAGTTTGCACTATGAAGACCGGACCAGAAACAGCAGAGGGACCAAAGCAAGGTCGGTCGAGAGATGACAGAGGACCAGCACGAGGAGGATCCGAGTGCAGCAATGGAACAGCACAACTGCAAAAGGAACAAAAGACAGGTATTAGATTAGCAAGCCAATAAACAGACCAGCAGGACCAGGACTGGCAGCTTCACAAGGAATGAAGTTGCCCCGGCGAGGTCTGGCAGTGAATGCAGGGTTTATAATCCTGCAGCAGAGCAATGATTGGCCAGGAGGCGGGGCAGACTGATCAGCACCCAGACTATAAATGGAGATGAGAGAGCGGCCCCGCCTCCTAGTGAGATCCCAGAGAGGAAGCAGGAAGCACATTCAGAGCTGCAGGCAGATGTCAGGGCACCGTGGAACCCCGGAGCCGCCTGTGGATGACTGGCACCCTTGAACCCCGACCCCGGGAAGGACAGGTAACAGATCGGGAAGAGGGGGAAACAGGGTGTGGAGTGGGGACCCTGGACAGCGGGGAGGCTACAGTACTCCCCCCTCCACGCCCCCCCGGAACCAGACCGGCATGAAACCTGCGCAGGAGGCGAGGAGCAGTGATGTTCTCCTCTGGCTCCCAGGACCCTTCCTCAGGACCAAACCCCTTCCAGTCACCTAAATACCACGTAGAGCGACCCCTCTTTCTCATGTCCAGAATCGCACTGACTTCGAACACGTCAGAGGCCGAGACCGGAGGAGGCTGCGCTCCCGGATCCTGGGAGTAACGGTTGGGGACTAGCGGCTTGAGGAGAGACCGGTGGAAAGCATTATGGATCCGCAGAGTAGGTGGCAACTTCAGCTGGTAGCATACCTCGTTTATCCTCCAGATGACTTCAAAGGGACCGATGTAGGGAGGACCGAGCTTATAGGAAGGAACCTTGAGACGGACGTACTTGGAAGAAAGCCATACCGTATCCCCTGGCTGGAACAGGGGGAGTCCAGACGTCGTTTGTCGGCATGGTCTTTCATCCACCTAGATGCCTTTTCCAGGGCAGACCGCGTCTCAGTCCAGATCTTGGAGAAGTCTCGAGCCGACTGCTCAGCCGCAGGATTAGAGGTAGTTATGTCCACGGGAGTCGGTATTCTTGGATGGTGACCGTAGACTATGAAAAAAGGAGAGTTATGGGAGGACTCACCGACAGGATTATTGTAGGAGAACTCTGCCCAGGGAAGCAGGGAGGACCAGTCGTCATGATGGGCATTGATGAAGTGCCATAGATAGCCGGATAACACCTGATTCACCCGTTCCACCTGCCCGTTGGACTGCGGATGATAAGCAGACGAGAAGTCCAAGGTGACATCGAGCTTCTTGCAGAGCGACCGCCAGAACCGGGATACGAACTGTACGCCTCGGTCAGACACTATGTGAGATGGCAAACAGTGTAAGCGGAGGACATGTAGGACAAACAGCTCCGCTAATCTGGGTGCAGAGGGAAGACCAGACAGCGGGATGAAGTGGGCCATCTTGGAGAACCTGTCAACCACTACCCATACCACGGTGTTACCGGAGGAGACCGGGAGGTCGGTGATGAAGTCCATGGCGATGTGCCTCCAGGGCTCAGAGGGCACCGGCAAGGGCAGGAGAGGACCAACGGGCAACCGCTTGGGCGTCTTGTTGCGGGCACAGGAGAAACAGGCAGAGACGAAGTCGGTGACATCCCGTCGCATCTGAGGCCACCAGTAGTGTCGAGCTATCAACTGAAGGGTCTTTGTTATGCCCACGTGCCCTGCAATCCTAGAGGAATGGCCCCAGCTCAATACGTGTTCTCGATCGGCCTCGGCTACCAGCGTCTTACCTGGCGGGGGTAGAGACAATCGAAGAGGAGCAACCATACCGATATTTGATGGATTGATGATGGAGCGCGTCTCATCCTCCTGGTCTTCGACGAGGAAGGACCGGGACAAGGCATCCGCCTTGATATTCTTATGTGCCGGACGGAAATGAAGACGAAAGTCAAAGCGTGCAAAGAACAGCGACCAGCGCGCCTGCCGGGGGTTGAGTCTCTGGGCTGACTGCAGTTATGCCAGGTTCTTGTGGTCGGTGTAGATCACAATGGGATGTACTGCGCCTTCAAGGAGGTACCCGCCACTCCTCCAGGGCCATTTTGATGGCAAGCAGCTCCCGTTCCCCAATGGAGTAGTTCCGTTTTCAGGATGTGAAGGCCTTGGAGAAAAAGCCACACGTCACCATGCGTCCTGTGGAGGTCTTCTGGGTAAGAACAGCTGCTGCTCCAGAGGAGGATGCGTCCACCTCCATGAAGAACTGTTTGTCCGCTATGGGCCTGTGGAGAGCAGGAGCAGAGGAAAAAGCATTTTTAAGCGTTAGGAAGGCAGTCTCGGCCTCAGGAGTCCAAGCCTTAGCAGGTGTCCCTTTCCGGGTTAAAGCGGTGAGCGGGTTGACTATTTCCGAAAACCGAGGGATGAACTTCCGATAGTAATTGGCGAACCCAGGAACCTTTGAATCGCCTTGAGTCCCACTGGTCGAGGCCACTTCTGGACGGCGGATACCTTCTCTGGATCCATCTCGAGTCCGGCATCGGAGACAATGTAGCCCAGGAAGGGTAACGAAGTCCGTTCGAACAAACACTTCTCGAACTTGGCATACAGTCGGTTCTCCCGTAACCGGAGCAGAACCCGCTGGACGTCTCGCCTGTGTGTGGGAAGATCGGGAGAGAAGACCAGGATGTCGTCCAGGTAGACCACGACACATACATAGAGAAGGTCCCTGAAGACATCATTTACAAATTCTTGAAAGACTGCGAGAGCATTACTCAAACCGAATGCCATTACCTTATACTCGTAGTGGCCATCACGAGTGTTGAAGGCTGTCTTCCATTCGTCGCCTGCTCGGATCCGAACCAGGTTGTACGCACCTCGCAGGTCCAGCTTGGTGAAGACCCGGGATCCCCGCAGTCGGTCGAAGAGCTCAGGGATAAGAGGCAGCGGGTACTTGTTTTTTTACCGTTATGGCATTGAAACCCCGATAATCAATGCATGGTCGGAGGGACCCGTCCTTCTTTACGAAGAAGAAGCCCGCTCCTGCGGGCGATGTGGACTTCTGAATGAACCCCGTGCCAGGCTATCCTTTACGTATTCGGCCATGGCCTGGGTCTCGGGCGGATTCAACGGGTAGATGCGCCCTCTAGGAAGCGAAGCCCCGGGTACCAGATCGATGGGGCAGTCGTATGGTCTATGTGGAGGTAATGTCTCAGCCTCCTTTTTGTCGAAGACATCAGCATAAGACCAATAGGCAGACGGCAGACCGGGCAAGGTCACCGGCGAGGGAGGCATCCGGACGGGACGTACAGGAAGAAGACACCGACTGTGGCAAGTCGGACCCCACCGTGAGACCTCACCAGTTCGCCAGTCCAGTACGGGTTCATGAATGCGAAGCCATGGCAAGCCAAGCATGAAGGGAGGAGAAAGAGACGGCAGGACATAGAAGGTGAGACGCTCAGTGTGGAGAGCTCCGACCTGTATCTCCACCTCACCTGTGATGCCAGCAACTGAGTCCTGTAGGGGTTTCCCGTCAACGGAGGTGATGATGCGAGGATGCTGCAGGGGATGTATGGGTATACCATAGCGCTAATCCGTCTCCTGTTGCACGAAGTTGCCCGCAGATCCGGAATCCAGATAAGCCATCTCCGAATGGCGTTGGTCGCCGACCTTCACCTGGATGGATATAGTAAGGGGTTGCGAGGAATCGCCCTCACCTAGGTTGGCCTCTCTTACCTGGCCTAGGCAGAGGAGTTTTCCGGCCTCTTGGGGCATTGTCGACGGAAGTGACCTGATCCACCGCAGTAAAGGCACAGACCCCTGGCGATCCTCTCCTCTCTCGTCTGGGCGGTCAGTTGAACACGATCCACCTCCATGGACTCGGGACCCGACGGGAAGAAGAGGTCGCTGGAACGTGGGTGCCAGGCGGGGAATTCTTCTCTCCTGGGTCCTTTCCTGCATCCTTTCCTTGGACCGTTCCTGGAGACGTCGGTCTATCCGGACTGCCATGGTGATGAGATCCTCCAGAGTGGTGGGTAAATCCCGAATTGCCAGTTCATCTTTAATGCGACTGGAAAGCCCTCGGCAAAAGACACCCACCAGGGGCTCGTCCATCCAGCGTAGCTCGGAGGCTAGGGTACGAAATCGGATTGCGTACTGACCAACAGACAGATTACCTTGCTGTAGGTTGAAGAGGGCTTCTGTGGCGGAGGCCACCCGTCCGGGTTCATCAAAGGTCCTCCGGAACGTCTCCAGGAATGCCTGTAGGTTGGATACAATGGGATCCTCTCTCTCCAACAAGGGGTTGAATTATGCCAGTGCCTCTCCTTCGAGATGCGAGGCCAGAAACGCCACCTTGGCCTCATCCGTTGGGAATTGATGTTGCAATAACCGGAAATGGAGCTGGCACTGGTTAATAAACCCCCGACAAGCCTTAGGATCCCCGGAGTATCTGGTGGGCTGAGCCAGCCGTGGAGAAGACACTGCTCCAGCTCCGGTGAGTGGCACAGAGATGGAGCCCGGGGTACTTGCTGCTCTTTGTAGACTGGTAAGTCAGTCATCCACGGAGGACATGTAGGATAACATCCGGGTCTGTATGTCTCTCTGATGGTCCAGTTCTTGGTGGAGACTCAACATCTGGGAAGAGAGAGAGGGGTCAGTGGTAGAGAGCGCCCCTAAGCGGGCCTCTAAAGACTGGATGAACGTCACTACTTGGTCGTGACTCTGATGGAGTCCGGCAAGCTCCCTTTGGGCATCAAACCTGGTATCAGCGGGGTCCATGGCTGGGGCAAAATCTGTCACGCCCTAGGGCGTACCCTGAGGTGTGGACCCACTGGACAGCAACTATTGCAGATGCCGATACCAGGATGAGAGAACCGGACAACTGAATATTTTTAAAGCTTTATTTAAACCAAAGGCAAATGCAAGGTGGCCCCAAGGGAAGGCCGCAAGGATACAACACAAGTACCCCTCAGTAAGGTGCCCAGGATAGGTGACCCCATAGGACAGGGATATCACCTGGACCCGCTTACCGAGGTGCCCGGTGGAGCGTTACTTGCGCATCACCAACCCAAGGGGGGCAAAACATAAAATGCTAAATCAAAGAACTCAAAGAGCAGACCCAGAAGTAAGAGGAACAGTCAGCGCCAGGACACGAGTTTGCACTATGAAGACCAGACCAGAAACAGCAGAGGGACCAAAGCAAGGTCGGTCGAGAGATAACAGAGGACCAGCACGAGGAGGACCCGGGCGCAGCAATGGAACAGCACAACTGCAAAAGGAACAAAAGACAGGTATTAGATTAGCAAGCCAATAAACAGACTAGCAGGACCAGGACAGGCAGCTTCACAAGGAATGAAGTTGCCCCAGCGAGGTCTGGCAGTGAATGCAGGGTTTATAATCCTGCAGCAGAGCAATGATTGGCCAGGGGGCGGGGCAGACTGATCAGCACCCAGACTCTATAAAAGGAGCTGAGAGAGTGGCCCCGCCTCCTAGTGAGATCCCAGAGAGGAAACAGGAAGCACATTCAGAGCTGCAGGCAGGTGTCAGGGCACCCTGGAACCCCGGAGCCGCCTGTGGATGACCAGCACCCTGGAACCCCGACCCCGGGAAGGACAGGTAACAGATCGGGAAGAGGGGGAAACAGGGTGTGGAGTGGGGACCCTGGACAGCGGGGCGGATACAATCCACCTCAGGCGTGAACTCAGATAACCCGAGCATCACACAGCTCAGCCCAGCTATAAAGTGAGCACTATGGCTAGAGGTTCTTTACTCTTAGAATTAATTTCTTATAATGTTGATAAAGTAGGTACTACATTAAAACGACTTAAATCTGGTATTACGAGCTCTGACGGGTATCAGATGATCAAATATGCTTTATTAATAAACAGTCAGGCCCCTTTCACATCTATGCGTTTGCTGCATTTTGCTTCATTTGCGTTTTTTATGCGTTTTTTACCGCAAAAACGCATCAAAACGCATGCGTTTTTGTCCCCATTGATTTTAATGGGAACGCATGAAAAACGCATGCAAAAACACATGTCAAAACGCATGTGCGTTTGCAAAAACGCAAAACGCATGCGGTTTTGCAAACGCAGCCCAAAACGTTGTTTGCCACGTTTTGAGCTGCGTTTGCAAAAACGCATGCGTTTTGCGTTTTCCCAAACGCACATGCATTTTGACATGCGTTTTTGCATGCGTTTTTCATGCGTTCCCATTAAAATCAATGGGGACAAAAACGCATGCGTTTTGATGCGTTTTTGCGGTAAAAACGCATAAAAAACGCAAATGAAGCAAAACGCAGCAAACGCACAGATGTGAAAGGTGCCTCAGAAATTCATCTTCCAGGCTGTCAACTGAAAATTCAATGGATAATTCTTTACTTCATATATTAAACCCTAAATATTCTTGTGATTTTAAGCATTTGCCACTTTTGTTTCACAAAATATTAATGGCATAAGTATATGATTCTGTATGCGCTCCATTTTATGATACATGTTTTGTACCTTTTTTCTTTATCTATTCATTATATTCTAGAAGTACTTTTAATTCAGAGGATACATATAGTCATGTTTACATAATATATAATATTCTGTTTTCTTTCTGTGATACTTAGGTTGTACTAAGCAGCCTTGATGAAGTTGTTAATCACTTTATTAATGAAACCAGAGGAAAACTAAGGCCATTTATTTCCAGTATATACGACACGCAAATTGGTATGAAGTATTATTTTATATTTTTATACAATTTTAAATCCATGGTGCTTTCTGATTATAATGTACTAGCTGGGTGCCCGATGCACATGCATCGGGATTCTAGAAGAGCGAGTCTCTGACTCGCAATGGCCGCTTCGCGGCCAATGCTTCGCGCTGCTAAGGCGACTCGCCATGCCCGCTGCGCGGGCATAGCGAGTCGCCTTAGAACTGCTCGCAATGGCCGCTGCACGGCCAATGCTTCGGGCGTATCCACATGACCACGCTGACTCGCAGCGCGAGCGGACTCAGAAGGGGCAAAAAACCCATTCGCAATTATATAATAGATACTGAACAAACTCACAGCAATATATTGGCTATGTTCACACACAATTTGCGTTTTTTTTTAGCACTCTTAAAAGCACTTGCGTTTTTTTAAGAGTGCTAAAAAATGTCCCTTGTGTGTCTGAAAGGATTTGCCACGTTTTTGGACTTAGTCATTTTTTCACCAAAAACGCAGGCAAAAACGCAAGCGTTAACGCAGGGTGCATAAATGTGCCTTTTAAAAACGCATGTGTTTCCCATAGGGCCCCCATGTTAAAAAAACGCATGTGCGTTTTTTCAAAAACGCATGCGTTTTTTTTAACATGGGCCCCTATGGGAAACGCATGCGTTTTTGAATGGCTCTAAAAGGTACTAATGTACCATGCGTTTTTGCATGCGTTTCCCATAGGGCCCCATGTTAAAAAAAACGCATGCGTTTTTGGAAAAACGCACATGCGTTTTTTTACAGCACCCAAAAACGCTGCATGCAGCGTTTTTTGGACTAGGGGTAAAAAACGCAAATGGAGCTGAAAAACGCAGCTACACTCAAATGCACCCTGCGTTAACGCACCTGCGTTTTTTTTAACAGCCCAAAAACGCAGAGATGGTCAAAAAAACGCATGTGTGTGAACATGGCCATAGTCTACAAAGGTAAAACATTCTGCGTACAATGAGATGTTGAAGATCATGTTACAACTTTACTAGAAAACATGAAAGAACAAATGTATTTTCAATTGAGATGTAGATATTAATTCTGAATTCCAAAAATCTGACATTTGTCAAATTTTACTTTAGTACTGTAGAAATTTAGCAGCACAGTTAAAGCAGAAAACCTCCTGTATGGTGCAAAACTTTGAGAGACCAAACCCTAATCTTGTGTCTGAATACCAAACAATGAAGTATAAGGGTACCGTTACACGTCGCAACATTGCATGCAATTTCACTGGCAATTTGCTGGTTGCAGTGAAATCATGGACACATTGTTACATTTGTACACGGCAACAAAGTAGAACAATGTGTCCATGATTTCACTGCAACCAGCAAATTGTAAGTGAAATTGTATGCAATGTTACGACGTGTAACGGTACCCTAAGCGATACGTTGAGAACTCAAAAGTGATTCAGGTTATTTATCCAATGTTATAGCAATGTTTAAAGTCCTGAAGCTTGTCTATCAAAAGGATAAAACGTTTCTGCTTATACCCTTTCGGTATGCCTTAACAAAGAAGGACAAAGAATGCTGACTATCTGGTTGTGCTGGCTGTCTGCATTCACTCAGGAATTAACTATATTTACATAATTGTTTATTATAAAGTGGTTGTCCCCTTCCTGATACCTAAGGTTACCGTTACACGTCGCGATATCGCAATGCAACATCGTTTCGATATTGGATAAAACGGCACGGAAGCACGCACATTTTTGGCTGAAATCCAAGATCGCATAGGAGCTGTCACACAGGGAGATATCGGCAGGCAACACAACTGCGATGTCTACGCCCCCTTGTACGCGTGAACCAGGGAACGACCATTTAACATGGGAGTGAATAGAGGAAGTTGTGCTCCAAATCGTTGTTGGGCTGTCACACAGCACGATCATGCCAGATTGTCCATCCAATATCGGGCAGTTGGAGAGCCTGCTCATTTCTCCCCCGATATCGTTTTGGCATCGTTCTTGCATTGAATTGCACATTCACACCAGACAACGCACGAACGATATCGGCACCAACGCACGAACCACGTGACTTTTTATCGATGTTGGACGACGATATCGGGACGTGTAAAGCGGCCATAAAAAAATGTTGGAATTTAATTTTTCACCACTTCACCAAACTTTCATTTTCTTTTCTGTTTTATTTCAGAACATTATGTAATAAAATGAATGAGGTCATTCAAAACTCTGCAAAAAAAAAAACAAGTCCTCATGAGACAATGTCAATGTAATATCCCTTTAATCCGCTGCTGTGGACAAGGTGTTCAGTAGTTCTCACCTTGATTTGGCGCAGTGTCTCCACCCTAATCTTGCTAAGAGCTTTAGGGCAGCTTTACACGTCGCGATATCGCAATGCAACATCGACAAAAAAATCACGTGGTACAGTCGTTGCAGTTGATATAATTTGTGCGTTGTGTCGTGTAAATGGGCATTGCGACTCGAAAAAAACCTAAGTACGATATTGTGACAGCGCAACTAAGATTTTGTGTGCAACTTCCCCCATGCACTACAATGTTAATGCTCGGGCACTGGGTTGCTCATACCTAGCGTAAAAAGTTGTGTCCAAAATCGTAGTTGCGTTGCCTGCCGATATCTCCCTGTGTGACATCTACTATGTGATCTTGGACAAGTGCCAAACACGTGCGCGTTCCTGTGAAATCGTATGCAATATCGGAACCATATTGCGACGTGTAACGGTACCCTTAGGGGGGTGCAGAGGGGTCTTTTTCTTTTGCACTTGGAAATCCCCTGTCCACGCTCTGTACACTCACAAAAAGATGAGGTTGAACCAATTAACAGGTTTATTTACAGGAGGATAAAAAGGGCCAATTGTAGAGGTAATACCAAGGAACTGCAAACAAATAATGCTATGAAATATTGCATAAAGGTACAAGATGTGCTTTGCAAAAATCCCTGAATGTTGGGGGTGAGGCTTCACTTTAAATATCAAAATCAAAATATAAAATCAATTTTAATCATATCTGTAAACTGTGTAATTGAAAAAAAGTCCAAACACCAAAACTAGGCTAGCTTCACACCATGGTTTTGGCTGTCAGGGTGGATCCTGTTTTTTCAGGATCCACTACAAAACCGGACAGGACAGGATGTGTAGAAAACTGTGGCCAAATATGGTCTTGGATCCTCTTTCTTGCAGAATTCTTTTCTTCTGCTGTCCATGGTGCTGAAATCTGCCTGTGTCTGTTCTGCCGCTGTGCCTAGGTTCTGAATTCACAGTCTGTGCATGAAATACTGCTGTCCATGGTGCTGAAATTTGGACGCAGGATTTCTGAGCATGCTCTGTGCAAAAAATCGTATACAGAAACAATCGATTTTTTTCACGGATACGGAGCACAAAGCCGCTTTAGTCTCCGATTTTTGTGCACGTGAAAAACCAGACAAAACCGGATCAGGCACAGAAAACACAAAACCTGATGGCCAAATATGACCAATTCAGCACCAAGGGATGCATGGGAGGCAAAACCGAATCAGGTTCTGTCCGTTCAAACCTGACCGAGCCTGATCCAAAAACCATGGTGTGAAGCTAGCCTTACTCTTTTTTTGGTCTCTGCAATTTTGCAATAAAATGCAATAACAGGCAATCAAAATATCACTTCTACCCAAAAAATGGTATCATTAGAAACGGAGCTCAAGACACAAGAAATAAACCATCACACAGTCCCAGATCCCAAAAAATGAGAACGTACAGGTCGTGGAAAATGATAACAAAAGTGCAATTTTATTCTTAAACTGGTTTTCACACTTACATAAAAGTATACATGTTTGGTATCTACTAACTCGTACCGACCCGAGACATCATACCGACATGTCAGTTTTCCATATAGTGAACAGATGAATAGAAAACAAAAAAAAATTATGTTATTGCACTTTTTTGCAATTTCAACGCATGTGGAATTATTTTCCTGTTTTCCAGTGTACTATATGGTAAAATCACTGATGTAATTCAAAAATATAACTCATCCTGCAAAAAACAAGCCCTCATATGACGGAAAAATAAAAAGTTATGGTTCTTGGAAGAAGAGGAGGAAAAATAGAAAACAGAAAACAAAATCACCGGGTGGTGAAGGGGTTAAGCTTAAATAGTGCACTTTTGGTGCTTTCTTGATGTACATTCAATATGAGACAGACCTGGGGTTAAACACAGGTTTTTGTAAGATTTTTTAATTTGACAGTTATTAACTGGAGTATTACCTTAAACTGAATGCAACCTAGAGAATTCCCATAGACTGGTGCTTGAAAAATCTCCCAACAAAATGCCCATACATAGACCTTTGCTTATACATTTCCGGCATAAAAGGAGGCAAAAATTGCATTAAAGCTGCAGTGATGAACTAGACAGAAACATCATTGAGATGGAAATAAATGAAACATTTTTAATTAATTAAAGGTTTCTGTTTGGAATCATCTTCTGCTAATCTCAGAATAGAGATAGATCAACTTTTACCTGCTTAGGCTAGAAACACACTGGCGTGAGACTCGCCTGAGTGTAATGCGAGAAAACATGGCATTGCACTCAGACCTGCATCTTTAAATGATACAGGTCACATCAATGCGAGTTTCTCGCATTACACTCGCATTGCAATGGCAATGCGAGTGCAATCGCAGCATGCTGTGATTGCATGTAATTTCCTCGTGCGAATGGTCATTAAATGTATATGTGAGCTAGTCAAACTCACACCCATACAGCACACCGTGCGATAGTCGCACAAGTGTACTGTCAAAATCGCTTCAAACTTAGCGACTCTCAAAGCTGCCAAGTTTGAATTTGCCGTTTTCCCCGGTACAGTAATCAATAACGTTTCTGCGCTGTCACAGCAGCGCTGACACATCATTGTAAAAAGCTATTTTGTTAAAAAAAATATTAATATTATAGGGCTTATTAACCATTTTAACCCCCTTTGCAAGCTCTGCGCTGCATGTCAGCACAGGGCCTACAGATGTGGCTAATCAAAGCTCGGAGTGTGAAGGGTTAATGTGCTGTTGTGTGTTGCCATCATGTGTACAAAGAGTGTGTACACACTATGTACACATGGTGATATCCCACCCTGGCAGTTGAGGGTTAATAGCAGTTTTAATCTGATCCTGGCATTTGTCGGGTTTTAGTTTCAGTTTTATAAAAGCCGGTCTGCTTCAGCACTGAGGGTACTGTCCGTGGTCCTGTACGTAAATTGCGTAGAGGACCAGCGGCAGTGCTGTAGAACTGGTGAGCTGTCCCTGGTACTTACGCCAATAGCGTACACTAACAGCGTAGCACTGTTGTCTGCTAGATATATCAGACATTTGAGCAAACTATTTGAATTTTGTCTTTAAAGCCACATAAAATAAATACCGTAGTTGAAAAGTGGTTTTGTCATTTTGTTTCAGATTCCAGTGCAAAAGAAAAAGAGACTGATGATGGCACGCGGAGGAACTCTCAGTCAAAAATAAAACTGTTAATGAATCAACTTGCCCAAGATAAATCTATATCTGTGCGACGGGGAAATGAAAATGCCTACGTCAATGGTGATTATTAATGTTTGTTAACATGCAGGTTCCCTCATAGCTTCAAAAGTAGGAAAATATAAAAGGCCTTTCCCCACAAAGAACATCGCAATGATTTCCACAATCACTAAAACAGTGGTGATAAGCTCCAATTTGCCTAAACCTTCAAACTGCAATTCAGCATGTGTATTGCCAATTCTATTCATGATGGAGACACAAAAGATTGTTGATGGCTTTCTCACTTCAAAGGCCAATGAAAAGGCCATCAATCAAGCCCATGGGGGCATGATTGCAGCTTCTGTGGCCAGACCGTCCTGAATACAATTGGTGCACATTAGACTTGAGCCTTAGGCTGGTTTCACACTGCGGTCAGATCAGGTCAGGTTCGATCAGGTTTTGTATTTCAAAACCAGGAGTGTCTCCAAAACCTAGAACAGGTGTCAGTCTTTCAATTATAGTTTTTCTCTGAAAGTTCCTCTCCTGGTTTTGGCACACAAACTGGATGGACACTGATCAGTGAAAAAACTGCAGTGTGAAGCCAGCCTAAGGCTGGTCTTTAGCATCTGCCAAGCATCCGGAATAAACATGAACATGGTAGGAATTGTAAAATAAGGGACTATAAACAGTAATGGTGGAAGTTTGAAAGTCTTGTGGTAACTGACACATTTTATTTTCAACCTTGCAACATTTTTTTTTCCAATGATACCTGTAATCAGCTGCAATAAAAATTAAGACCAAAATCTTTTTAAACCATGGGAAGAGTGACTATGAGAGTTAAGACAGTATTTGCATCACGTTTTGCTGCCCACTCAGGAATCTGTTTGGAGCTTTGGTCTGAGTACCCCAAAAGAAGTATTCATAAATTCCCCAGATAGAAGCAAACTTTGGCATTCGTTTGACCTTCTTTGCAATTGTCATGTTGGAAATATCAAGAGATGAACAGCACTCCAAGTATTATATGATGTTCGGGTTCATGTTCGTTGATGGACTCCCATACATCTATGTAGCTGTAGATTCCAATGAATGGAATTAATTGAAAATAAAAAATTAATGGATCAGCATTCCAAAGAACATTATAATATGCTGTATTGAGCTCCAAAAAGCAAAATTTCAGCTTTACTTTAACCATCATACATATCTTATATATAATTCCCCTAACGCACGTCCGTAAGTTTCGGCGCTACGTTATGGCGCTCAGCAGCCACGCGACCCACGAAGCATTGCCCGCGAGCAATGGCCGCGAAGCGGCCATTGCGAGTCTCCCGCCCCGGCGACGACCGACGAGAGCCAAGCGCTGTGGCCGAAAATAGAACCAAGGGCCCGGCCATGCATAGCTCTAAAGACCGCTATGTATCTCAATGGGAAGTGAGGCGCTATGCTCATTGGTCGGCGCAGCACACAGCGACCAATCAGCATAGCGCCTCACTTATAGCGGTAAATTTGAAACTCAAAATCCTCCATTATATCTCAATGGGAAGTGAGGCGCTATTCTCATTGGTCGCTGTGTGCTGGCGCCGACCAATGAGAATAGCGCCTCACTTACAGCGGTAAATTTGAAACTCAAATTCCTCCATTATATCTCAATGGGAAGTGAGGCGCTATTCTCATTGGTCGCTGTGTGCTGGCGCCGACCAATGAGAATAGCGCCTCACTTCCCATTGAGATATAATGGAGGACTTTGAGTTTCAAATTTACCGCTGTAAGTGAGGTGCTATTCTCATTGATCGGCGCCAGCACACAGCGACCAATGAGAATAGCGCCTCACTTCCCATTGAGATATAATGGAGGACTTTGAGTTTCAAATTTACCGAAGTAAGTGAGGCGCTATTCTCATTGGTCGGCGCCAGCACACAGCGACCAATGAGAATAGCGCCTCACTTCCCATTGAGATATAATGGAGGACTTTAAATTTACTCCTGTATATGACACCAGAGCAATGATACAGATCACAGCATCAGTATGCAAAAACTGTGCATTCACATGGACCTTGATATCATGTGATGTAAAGGACATAGGATAGAGTGATACACTGAATAAAGTGCACGTACATTTGTATTGTCATGTAGTGCATACATAGGGTGCATACTAAAAGATACATGATCAGTTACTGTTACCATAATGCAGGCGAGGACGCCAAAATAACAGTACATTTAAAAATTGCTATTGTGAGAAGGCACCCTTCAAATAGATCGCAAAACTGCATTGAATCCTTATGCCAGCAAAGTCGATGAAAATTCTGAAGTTTTGTGCATCACATTTTTGGTGTGCTTTTGTGGCACCCCTGCGGACTGGTAGCCACAGAAAATAGCACCAGCTGGGATGGTGTCAGGTCCCCTGGCACCGCTCCCCAGCTCACCTCTCCCGGGTAGGCATCCTCTGCTCCTCTGCTGACCGGGCATCCGGCATCCAGGCGTGCGGTGTCTCGGAGCCGTCGCCGGGTGCCTTTCCTGTCAGCTGACCACCATGCTCACACATGAGCACATTGCAATGGTCATATTCATGTGACCAATCAGCGCCGCACTAGGTGCACTCCTCCCCTGTGACTCTAGGGGCTGGCACGGTCCAACCTGACACTCCCCTTGACCAATAGCTGCTCTTCCTCTGGTCTATCAGGCCACCTCCACTGATGGGAGGTGCCTGATTATTGAGTTAGTTGAGCTTCTGCTTTGCTGGCTGTTGGTCAGGCCCTCTTTAATAAAGGATTTATTACAGTCCATCTCCGATATCTCAGCCTCCAGGTCTCGCTCCCATTCAGTTATGTACCATAAAGATCTCGTCGTATCGATCGTAGTTAGATATGCGTACAACCGAGAGATCATATCGTTGGAGCTGTATGTGAGATAAGTAACGATTCGTAAGTAGAGCATGTGCCTAAAAGGCGATGGCCGAGAGGAGATATAAGACCTAAATTGGAAATACTCGAACCAGCGAACAGGACGCCCCACCTGTCTCTGAGATAAAGGAGGCTAGAGGGGGTACCGAATCAGAGCCCAGCAAAGCTTAGGATACTCTCGGTCTGTCTGCGGCATTCCAAATCAAAAAGCGATCGGTCTGCACCCCTGGCGGGAAGGCTGGGTTATCGAACAGCGGTGTCATGGGGCCCCAGGGGAGTGACATAATGAATTGGCGGTTCAATGTGTCCCAGGTTCGAAGCAAGTCTCTAGTCAGGGCCGACGTCGAAAGAGTGTTTGGGCGGCTCGAGTGTACAACCCATGGAAGGGAGGAAAGAGCCCAACCCACCAGATCATGTTCCAAATGGACCCACTGTTTTGATGCCTGCCCATGGAACCAGTCAGACATCCTCGATAGGAGAGCCGTGGCATGGTAAAGCCAAGAGTCAGGAAGACCCATTCCCCCTCTGTGTTTAGGTCTGGTCAAACTTTTGTGGGCCAATCGCGGTCTGGTACGTTTCCAGATAAATTTTATGCATAATTGTCGTAAACGAGTAAAAAAGGAGCGAGGAGCGCTATTGGGACTGTCTGGAATAAATACAAAAGTTTGGGGAGTACATCCATTTTTAGGACGTTGATGCATCCAAACCAGGACAGTGAGCGGTTTTCAAACGAAGTCTGTAGAGATCTTCAACAGGAGAGGTTTATAATTCAAGTCGTATAAAAGGGAGGTGTCCGTCATTAAATGTATACCTAAATAAGATATGAAGGGGGCACACCACCGAAAAGGGAAGGCCTCTCGTAGATGTTGTACCAGTCTATGTGACAGACTAATGTTCAGTAGCTCGGATTTCGTTAAGTTGCCGCAAAAATTACTGAGCCTACCGTATATCTCGAACTCTTTAAGGATATTAGGGATCAAGGTCTCTGGATCAGTGATGTAGATCAAAAGATTGTCGGCATATAAAGCAATCTTGTATGTCCGATTGTAGACCGTAATCCCATGGATGTCAGGGTTCAGAATTAAAAGAATCTGATAGAATGCTGTTACATCTAACCTTAGCTGAGGGTACTGAGTATAATGACATAACTCTACTGTGAAACACAGGTCCCAGCCCGGAGTTCTCCAAGACCATCTCCTGGAACCTCCAGTCAACCCTGTCGAAGGCCTTCTCTGCATCGACCGACAGGATACAGGACGGCTTCATGGAGCTACGTGCATGAGATATCA
Source organism: Allobates femoralis (assembly GCA_033576535.1). Classification (NCBI taxonomy): domain Eukaryota; kingdom Metazoa; phylum Chordata; class Amphibia; order Anura; family Aromobatidae; genus Allobates; species Allobates femoralis. The sequence goes on from JARQOC010000003.1 coordinate 315,513,676, forward strand.
AGAGCAGGGACTTGAGTGTTGTCTCTCGCCTCCCTACCTGGGACAAAACCTACTTGATTGTCTTCTATCAGCAGTGGCAGAGAAGGGCCCAATCTGACCGCCAATGACTTGGCTAAGAGTTTTACGTCCACGTTGATTAACAAGATGGGACAGTAGCTGGCACATTGTTCAGGGTCCTTGCCAGGTTTTGGGATGACAGTGATTATGGCGTCAAGAGACTGTCTAGGGAACGGGCAGTCAGTAGATATTGCATTGAAGACCCTGATCATGAAGGACGCCAGAGGGATCAGAAGTGTCTGGTAGAATTTTGCCATGAAGCTATCCGGGCCGGGACTCTTTTTAGTTGGTGTTGACTTAATAATGTGAGATATCTCGACTAATGTAAACAGTGTGTCCAGATCCGAAGCACTCCCCTCCTGCAGCCTAGGCAACGCTGTTTTTTCTACATAGTCATTCAGGGGGTATCCAGGTCGACGTAAGGAGCAACCCCTGGAGCTTCACGAATGTTATATAAGGTCTTGTTGTATTGTCAGAAGGTATCAGCAATGTTGCTCGTGAGATATTCCTTTTTACGTAGGAACGAGCTGATCTGCGGGATGAAAGAACTCGCATTTTAGGTCATAGATGTCTGGCTAAAGGCCCTCCGCATTTATCTGCAAACTCATAGAAAAAGTGGTGTACCCTCTCCCTAAATCTAATGTAAGCTCGATCCAGAGAGCTCCGGAGGTCATCTTTGAGTTTATTCAATCGGAGAAGGTCCTGTGTGGGGAATGCCTTATGGGCCTGTTCGAGTAGATGAATTTGGGAAATTAGAGTATCAATAGTCGCAAGTTTTCGCTTTCTTTATTCTGGACCCCTCACAAATAAAGACCCTCTGATGACACATTTCAATGCCTCCCACTGTAAGGGAAGGGCAGTGGCGTCGTCTCTGTGGACCCTCAGGAACTTCTTGATCGTCGAGGTCACCACCCGTACAGTCTGTGTCCGTAAGTAAGTCAGGGCTTAGAGTCCAGTGCCAAGGGCGTAAGGGGATGTCAGGAGGATTGAACGTCAGATAAATTGGAGCGTGGTCGGCCCACACCATGGGCCTTATCGAGGCTGTGGGATCATAACTCAATAGTCTGTGACTCACCAGGAGGTAATCGATCCGGCTGTATGTCGAGTGGACTGATGAAAAGTATGTGTAATCTCTATCTCTAGGGTGTAATAGGCGCCAACAGTCCACCAGTTTGAGATTATGCATAGTCTGGTGCGTGGGAGAGATCACAGATAGTGATGAGCGAGTATGCTTGTGACTACTCGGTACTCACACGAGTATCACTGTACTCGGGCTACTCGGCGAGTACCGAGTAATCTCGCGATACTCGTGCTGTGCTCATGGTCCTCATCCCTGCATGTTGGCGCTCTTTAGAGAGCCAGCCCACATGCAGGGATTGGCTGGCAGACCACTGCAATGCCACAGCCCTGTTAGTTGTTGCATTGCAGTGATTGGCCGGCCCGCACAGCGTGACCGAGCCTTTATAAGACCCGGCCACAATGTGCTCTGCACACAGCCATCCAGACAGTAAGTGTAGGGAGAGTGTCTGCTGCTGCTTAGGGACAGATTTGCGGCCCTCATAGGTAGATCCGGAGCAGGGCTGCAAACTGTTGCTGACCACAACAGTCCTTCTCAGGACTATTCTAGGAGGATATAGGCAGGGTGATCCAGATCGAGATCCAAGCTTTTCTGTGACCATAACAGTCACCAGACTGTTGTACTTACTAGCTTGATACAGGTTAGGGACTAAAATCCTACTTTCCTGTGACCTGAACAGTCACCAGACTGTTGTACTTACTAGCTTGATACAGGTTAGGGACTAAAATCCTACTTTCTTGTGACCTGAACAGTCACCAGACTGTTGTACTTACTAGCCTGATACAGGTTAGGGACTAAAATCCTACTTTCCTGTGACCTGAACAGTTACCAGACTGTTGCACTTACTAGCTTGATACAGGTTAGGGACTAAAATCCTACTTTCCTGTGACCTGAACAGTCACCAGACTGTTGTACTTACTAGCTTGATACAGGTTAGGGACTAAAATCCTACTTTCCTGTGACCTGAACAGTCACACCCTAAAGGAAACCTGTAATGTTGACTTACTAGCTTGATACAGGTTGGGACTAAAATCCTACTTTCCTGTGACCTGAACAGTCACCAGACTGTTGTACTTACTAGCTTGATACAGGTAGGTCTAAAATCCTACTTTCCTGTGACCTGAACAGTCACCAGACTGTTGTACTTACTAGCTTGATCAGGTTAGGGACTAAAATCCTACTTTCCTGTGACCTGAACAGTCACCAGACTGTTGTACTTACTAGCTTGATACAGGCAGGTTCTAAAATCCAACTTTCGTGTGACCTGAACAGTCACCAGACTGTTGTACTTACTAGCTTGATACAGGTTAGGGACTAAAATCCTACTTTCCTGTGACCTGAACAGTCACTAGACTGTTGTACTTACTAGCTTGATACAGGTTAGGGACTCCTTTCTAAGGTCAACGCTCTGTTTAGCAATTATATCTGGCATCGGAAAAAGCCCCGCATATCGTACCGAACACTAACGCTTCATAAGAGTATGGGGGGAATGGGAGCGCCTGACATACGGAAATACTACCAAGCCGCAATAATCTCGAGAGTGATTGACATCCTTAGGCACCCACGAGATAACCTATGGATTGCAGTAGAGGAAGCGCTAGCTCCAAAGACGCTTAGATTCTTATTCCTTACCTATGATAGGACCACAAAACTGACTCCAATCCACAACATACATACCAAGGTCACCCTTCAAATCTGGTCGAAACTGCGCCACCTGATGACACCCCCATTATCTCCTTTGCTTACACTGACGGACCTTCTTCCTAGTAGCCCCGGCACTTCTGCCAATGAGTCACACAAGATACCTGCCCTACAGGACCTGACCATAGACCGAATCTTGATTGATGGAACTGTGCCAATTTTCTCTGAGCTACGGGCCACACCTGGTCTCCAGGGACTGAACTTCTTACACTATTCTTGTATAAAATCTGCACTGAAACCACACCTACAGTGGGCAGATCTCTCTCGCGCCATGACACCATTTGAGAAGCTATGTGCCGCCACCTCGAGACCGAAAAAAGTTTTATCCACTTTATATCAAACACTACTGTTGACTGAATGTAGCCCAAAACGGAGCTATATCACGTATTGGGAAAAAGACTTAGGCTATTGCCTAACTCCAACGCAACAACGATTTATTTATGAAAGATCTCATGGCCCATCGCAATGCGTACGGGCTCAGGAAAACACTTTCAAAATCGTGTCGCGGTGGTACTTAGCACCCAAACAAACCTATCATTGGCAGAGAGAGGGCTCAACAGATTGCTGGAGATGTAATGGTCCCGACGGAGACTATATACACATTTGGTGGACATGTCCCAAAATCTGAGATTTCTGGAATAAGGTGGGCATGTTTATACAGACAGTGACGAACAAAACACTTACGCTCTCACCAGAGACCACTTTATTGAACTTCCCACTCTGGACGGAGGACACATATGCGTCTGAACTAGCACGACATTGCCTTACCGCAGCAAAATTATTGATACCACTATACTGGAGGACCCCAGATCTACCGACCATCGCACAACTGTATGACAAAATAAATGCTCTGTACCGAGTAGCAGTGACTGTGGCGTCAGTTGAGAATGGACAAACGAAACTCAGAAACACATGGTCCCCGTGGATTGCCTTTCGGAAAACGTACAATTATTCGAATAAATAAGATGCTACCTGCCCAAATAACAACTTGACTGGCATCTGACAATGACTTCCTGATACCTGGACTACCCCCCCCCCCCTTTTCTTTCTTTTTTTTTTTTTCTCTCCAATCTTCCCCCACTATCTACCAACCTCTTTACTCCACTCTTCTGCTCTCTTTCCTTAATTTTCTTCTTTAATGTTGTTCACCTATTCATATGGTATTGCATGGCTAATAGAAACCAGACCAACTGCAGACGTGGAAAAGGTGCACGTCTGAGACCTTGTAAGTCATAGAACGATGAGTAGATTGCGAGATGATACATAATAACCCTTTTACTTTAAGCCAGTCTATTAACACTAAAGAACAATTTGGAGAGTTCTAGATGTGTGCCTTGTACAGGTGACTACCGCATGTGTACGTCATATTGTGTTCAGCGTATGCAATACCTTTGTAATACCATTGACATTCTTGATGTTCTTACACTCCAAAAAAAAAAAATGTTTTCTGTTTTTCTGTTATGTTATGCAAACATCACTTTAATAAAAAGACCATTGAAAGAAAAGATACAGGTTAGGGACTAAAATCCTACTTTCCTGTGACCTGAACAGTCACCAGACTGCTGTACTTACTAGCTTGATACAGGCAGGTTCTAAAATCCAACTTTCGTGTGACCTGAACAGTCACCAGACTGTTGTACTTACTAGCTTGATACAGGTTAGGGACTAAAATCCTACTTTCCTGTGACCTGAACAGTCACCAGACTGTTGTACCTACTAGCTTGATACAGGTTAGGGACTAAAATCCTACTTTCCTGTGACCTGAACAGTCACCAGACTGGTGTACTTACTAGCTTGATACAGGCAGGTTCTAAAATCCAACTTTCCTGTGACCTGAACAGTCACCAGACTGTTGTACTTACTAGCTTGATACAGGTTAGGGACTAAAATCCAACTTTCCTGTGACCTGAACAGTCACCAGACTGTTGTACTTACTAGCTTGATACAGGTTAGGGACTAAAATCCTACTTTCCTGTGACCTGAACAGTCACCAGACTGGTGTACTTACTAGCTTGATACAGGCAGGTTCTAAAATCCAACTTTCCTGTGACCTGAACAGTCACCAGACTGTTGTACTTACTAGCTTGATACAGGTTAGGGACTAAAATCCTACTTTCCTGTGACCTGAACAGTCACCAGACTGTTGTACTTACTAGCTTGATACAGGCAGGTTCTAAAATCCTACTTTCCTGTGACCTGAACAGTCACAAGACTGTTGTACCTACTAGCTTGATACAGGTTAGGGACTAAAATCCAACTTCCCTGTGACCTGAACAGTCACCAGACTGTTGTACATACTAGCTTGATACAGGTTAGGGACTAAAATCCTACTTTCCTGTGACCTGAACAGTCACCAGACTGTTGTACTTACTAGCTTGATACAGGTTAGGGACTAAAATCCTACTTTCCTGTGACCTGAACTGTCACCAGACTGTTGTCGCTGTATACAGGCAAAATGCGCAAGGGCGTTGGCAAGGAAGAAGGAAGTGAACGTGATGGTGGTGCAGGCAGAGGCCGAGGTCGTGTGCAAGCACTAATTTCGCAACAACAAAGGGGCACATCTACTCGCTCACACGTCTTTTCCCAAATTCTTGGGGCCCGCAGCAGTACACCGCTCTTGAACCAAGACCAGTGTCAACAGATTGTTACTTGGATAACGGATAATGCTTCAAGTCAGATTGGCACCTCCACAAACACCCTGTCTTCCACACGGTCAAGAGTCAGTAGCCGTGATTCTGCACCGCACATTTCCCAACCTGATCCTCCTTCCTACCACCAGGCCGAGTACGCGTCCACGGACATTACTGATCCCACACTAGGACACTGAGCTGTTCACGTATCCATTCGCAGAATCTGGCCTCTCGCCAGCTCCTGTTGAAGTGGGTGATGAGATGGTATGTACAGATGCCCAAATATTTGAGCAGTCACGTTCTCACGAACTGAACGTTGGCAACGTGTCTCAACAAGGGGTGGATGATGATGAGACACAATTGCCAGGAAGTCAGGAGGAGGATCAGGGTGCGGAAGAGGAAGACGACGTGGTGGATGATCCAGTAGCTGACCCAACCTGGCAGGAGGATATGCAGAGCGAGGACAGCAGTGCACAGGGGGAGGGAGGCGTAGCATCCCAACAGGCAGTACGAAGCAGGGTCGTGTCCGCAGGCAGAAGGCAGGCAACCGTTCCCCGGAACAACAACACGACTCAAGGTGCCTGTGCAAATGTTAGGTCTTCCCGAGTCTGGCAGTTTTTTAAGTTGGCTCCAGATGACTCTAAAAAGGCCATTTGCAACACCTGCCATGCCAGCATCAGCAGGGGTACGAAAACTAGCAGCCTGACCTCCACCAGCATGATCAGGCACATGTCAGCCAAGCACCCGACTTTGTGGGAAGTACAACAGAGTCGAGGAGCAGTGCTTGCTGATGTCACTGCTACGTCTTCGCGTGTTGTGCGTGCGAGCCAATCCCCTGTCCATGCTGGCCGCGAACAAGCCTCCGGCCCTGCACCTGAAGTTGCCCACGCACAAATAACACCACCATCAAGCACGTCCTTGTCCCAGCGCAGCGTTCAAATATACATTCAGCAAACCTTTGAACGCAGGCGCAAATACGCTGCCAACGCCCCACATGCCACAGTCCTAAATTCTCACATTTCGCGACTCATAGCGCTAGAAATGTTGCCTTTCCGGCTGGTGGAGACGGAAGCATTCCGCGATCTGATGGCAGCTGCTGTCCCACGTTACTCGGTCCCCAGCCGCCACTATTTCTCCAGATGTGCCATCCCCGCTTTGCATAACCACGTGTCCCAAAGCATCACACGTGCCCTGAACAACGCTGTTTCAGCCAAAGTCCACCTAACCACAGACACGTGGACAAGTGCTTGTGGGCAAGGCCGCTACATCTCCTTGACGGCACACTGGGTTAATATTGTGGAGGCTGGGACCCAGTCTGAGCGAGGGATGGAAAACGTCCTTCCCACACCAAGGATAGCAGGCCCTACCTCTGTCAGGGTTTCACCGACACTCTACAGCTCTGGAATGTCATGCTCCTCAGCCTCCTCCTCCTGCGCATCCTCATCCACTGTACCCTCCACACCAGTCCCAAGCTGGAAGCACTGCAGCACTGCCTCTGCGAAGCGGCAACAGGCTGTGCTGAAGCTAGTCTGCATAGGTGACAAACCCCACAATGCAGAAGAGGTGTGGACAGCTCTGAAACAGCAGGCAGATCACTGGCTCACACCTCTGAACCTAAAGCCAGGAAAGGTCATGTGTGACAATGGCGGGAACCTGGTGGCAGCTTTGAGGCGAGGCCAGCTGACGCATGTTCCATGCGTGGCCCATGTGCTCAACCTGGTGGTTCAGCGGTTTCTAAAATCATACCCAGAACTGTCTGATCTGCTGGTAAAAGTTCGCCGCTTGTCTGCACATTTTCGCAAGTCACCTGCTGCTTCAGCCGGCCTTGCCAGCTTTCAGCGCCGTTTTCGTCTTCCGGCCCACAGACTGGTGTGTGATGTCCCCACGCGTTGAAATTCAACTCTGCACATGTTGGTCAGGATATGTGAGCAGAAGAGGGCAGTTGTTGACTACCTGCATCACCTAAGCCGTCGGTAAATGGGTCAAACGCCACACATAACACCTGAGGAGTGGAGATGGATGTTCGACCTATGTACCGTCCTCCAAAACTTTGAGGACTCCACCAAGATGGTGCGCGGCGATGACGCCATTATTAGCGTCACCATACCACTACTCTGCCTTCTAAAACGGTCTCTGCTGAAAAACAAAGAGGATGCATTGCAGGCGGAGCGCGATGGCTTGGAGCAAGAAACAGTAGTGGGTGTGGGTGATAACACACAGCCCAGCCTCATCTCATCACAACGTGCAGTGGAGGACTATGACGAGGAGGAGGAGGATGAAGACATGGAGCAACTCTCTGGCCAAATTGAGGATATGACATGCACACCAGTCATACCCTCGATTCAGCGTGGCTGGCCAGAGGACAGGGGAGATGAGGAGGAGGAGGAGGACAGCATGTTCAGTCATCGTGTTGGTCAGGATACGGAAGTGATGGCTGTTAAGAGTCTGGCACACATGGCTGACTTTATGGTAAGCTGCCTCGCTCGTGACCCTCGCGTTCAGAACATCTTGGCCGACAATCAGAACTGTTTGGCAACACTCGTAGACCCACGCTACAAGGAGAACTTTATGTCTCTCATTCCTGAGGCGGAGAGGTCAGCCAAAATGCAGCAGTTCCAGAAGGCCATAGTCACGGAAGTAGGCAAAGCATTCCCCTCACAAAACGCTAGCGGCATAGGTCAGGAATCGGTGGACAACCAAGGCGTACGGCCGAGAGGGGCAAAGTCCAATCCGCCAGAGGTAGGGGAACAGTCGTTACGATGTGGGACAGTTTTCTCAGCCCCTCACGTACCACAGCCCCTGAGGTGCGGGGTAGTGCCACAAGAAATGCTAAGTTTAGCCAGATACTGAAGGAGTACCTTGCAGATCGAACAACTGTACTGCGAGATTCCTCTGTGCCTTACAATTATTGGGTCTCCAAGCTGGACACGTGGCATGAATTGACTCTCTACGCTCTCTACGCCTTGGAAGTCCTGGCCATTACTGATAAACGCACCCTCCTGTCAACTGAAAATGCTGACAGGCTGACTCTGATCAAGATGAACAAGGGTTGGATTGGGCCAGACTTCACCACACCACCAACAAATGACAGCGGAATTTAAATTTTGTTATGGGAATTTGCCATGTACCTCCACTCACCCATGGGTACACCTTTCTGGACTTTGGCTAATCGCTGGACTGCTCCTCCTTCTCCTCATGTGCCACCATGATGACCGTTACAATAGTTAGGCTGTTGTTTCAGGTATACCCCCAGTGGTAAATTTTTTCGCCCATTCTTTTAGAATGGGCATTACAACGACAGGAGACCCACTCCTTTTCAATGGGAAAAATGTTTTGAGGCCCTGATGCATGTCTGTATGCATGGGTCATTGTGGAGCCTTCCAATTTTTGGCTGCCCTGCCAAAGGGCTATACTACAATACACCCACTTCAGGTCTACAGGCCCTCATGCACGTCTCTATCCAGGGACAATGTGGAGCCTTCCAATTTTTGGCTGCCCTGCCAAAGGGCTATACTACAATACACCCAATTGAGGTTTACAGGCCCTCATGCATGTGTATGCATGGTCATTGTGGAGCCTCCCAATTTTGGCTGCCTGCAAAGGGCTATACTACAATACACCCACTTCAGGTTTACAGGCCTCCTGCACGTCTCTATCCTGGGACAATGTGGAGACTCCAATTTTTGGCTGCCCTGCCAAAGGGCTATACTACAATACACCCACTTCAGGTTTACAGGGCCTTATGCACGTCTCTATCCAGGGGCATTGGTGAACCTCCCAATTTTGGACTGCTCTGGCAAAGGAAAATACTACAATACACCCACTTCCTCAAAAGGGCACATTATGTCAAGACAGGGCTTCCTATACGTCGCTTCTCAGGGACATCGGAGTGCCGCACAATGTTTTCACGTAAAATCTTTCATGTAATCACAAGAAGTAACATACACCAGCTCTATCTCACTATTGGGTATGTGCCCTTAACATTTCCACCCTAAATATTCATTTTGGTGTCATTTTGGAAGGTTTTCTGGTGACTCCGTAAAATTGGCGTGAAACTCGGACAAGATTGTTCACAGCTGTGACTTTTGAGTGAGAAATGCTTCCAGGGGTCTTCCCCATGGTGTTGCCATGTCATTTGAGCACTCTTCTGAGACTTTTGTGACATTTTTAGGGTTTCTACATGCTGCCGGCGGTCATTTCATAAAAATACTCGGGTCTCCCATAGGATAACATTGGGCTCGGTACTCTGGCCGAGTACACGAGTATCTCGGGATGCTCGGCCCGAGCTTCGAGCACCCGAGCATTTTAGTACTCGCTCATCACTAATCACAGATTTATCAACCGAAGAGTCAAGGTGTTTGTCCATGGTAAGTTTAAAGTCCCCTCCCACAATTATAGAACCCTGGGTGATTTTCTCTACCCTCTTTAAATATTGTATATAGGTCTCAGCCTGCCTTTTGTTCGGGAGGTACAGATTTACTACGGTATAGATGTGATCAAAGATCCGAATCGTCAGTGTCAGAAATCTGCCCTTGTCGTCAGTCTCTGACCCCAGGACCGAGTGTGGCAAGGTTTTATGTATAGCAATGCTTACACCTGTAGATCTCGCTTCAGGGTTTGGCGAGTGGTACCATGTGGTATAATATCGGTTTGTTACATCGGTAAAATTGCCTGATTTAAAATGTGTCTCTTGTAGTAACAAGAGGTGAACCCCCATCTAGTGGAATCTATAAAGAAGCTGCGACCTTTTTTGTGGAGTATTGAATCCCTGGACGTTTAGGGAGGCTATCTTAAGGGGAGGCATGATGGGTGGTCCTCCTGGAGGGGAAGAAGCCCAAGAAGTCTGTGTAGAGAGCTGGGGGAGGCGGCTAGTAAGGAGATGTGCTAGAGAGAGGGCAAAACAATAGAAAGACACTAAGGGAAAGAAAAAGAGAAGTGTAGAAAGCAGAGGACAGAGGAAAGGAGAAAAGAGAAGCCCTTACAAAAAGAGGGCTAAGTCCACGAGCCTAGGTCGAGGACCAGCAAGACCTAGACAGGTAACCTAGAAAAGAACTGTCCGGTCAAAAACTGCTATACAGGTGTCCCTACAGGAGAGTAAAACCAAACAATGGCGGGATGTAACGGCACCTCGAGGTCCGCCTGGACCCAGCATTCTGAGAATAACTGAAGCCTATAAAGAAGCAACAGTTAACCATAAAACATGAAATTATATAGCAAGCAGAATTTCTTGTGAATATTGCATTCCTACACATATCATAAAGCAAATGAGTCATATGTTCAGCAGGAGATGAAATGGTTGATAGGCATTTTGTTGGCCTATCGCCAACTGTACGAAGCAGTAAATCTGGAGCATATTACAAGCCACTTATGGTCTCTTACCACTGGGTTAGGGTCTGATGGTCTAGATCGCTATGGTGCATTGGCTTAAAACTGCCAAAGTGTAATGGGAAGTAATAAAGACCCACTGTTCCAATATAGACCAAGTGATTAAGGGAGGGGGGTGGGGAGGGGAGGAGGGGTATAGGAAAGGGTAATAGTATGAGTAGGGGGAAGGTGAGAGGTAAGGGAAGTAGAAAAGGGAAAGATAGGCCTCAGGTATGGAAGCTAATAAGAATGGGCAACTGGACATCAGTTGTGTCACCTTTAAGTGAGGTCGGAGAAGCCCTCTATTAGGCCCATCGCAGTGTTATCTGATACAATAATCAGGAGGTGTAGGTTGATCACTGTGATTCACAGAAAAAGCATGAATACCAGCAAAACAGGTAGTAATCGGTATAATAGGAACAGGATGTACAGTATGGTTAGGGAGGGTAGAGCATGGGAGAGGAGAGGAAGGGAAGGTGAGGGGTTAAGAGGAGGATGGGTAAGATGAGGGGAACATAGAGGGGAGGAAAAGAAAGAGGGGAGAAATATTTAAATCAACATCAGGTTGCTATTCAAGGTTCGGCTGGGTAAGGGCGAAGGGATCCTCGTCGTCCGGCCCTCGGAGGCATTGGCTGGCGTCGTCTCTCTTCTCTTCCCCGAGTGAACGTTAATGGGTTTGTCGGCCAGTCTATTGTTCCAATGTCAGGCAGTTCCAGGATCTCCGTGAATACTGGTAAATCACGTAAGTCTCTGAGAATGGCCATCCCGTTCTGGTGCCTGACTTGGAGCTGGAAGGGATAGCCCCAAGAATAAGACAGCCCTTTGTCCCGGAGAGCGTCCAGCATTGGTCGAAAGGCCCTCCGCTTTGCCAAAGTGACCATGTGACAGGTCTGCTAAAAGTTGTATATCCGCACCGTCAAAGTCTATGGAGCCTATTATCCGCGCTCGCCACATGATATCGTCTTTGAGACTGTATAGATTGAGGCGGCAGATAACGTCTCTTGGGTTATTTGGATCTGACGACCTTGGTCGGAGGGCACAGTGTACTCTGCCGAATGCAATTGCTGAGTCAGCAGGTCTCTCAAGAATAGAATTAAAGATGCCCTGTAGGGTAGGTGCAAGGTCTAGTGGTCCCGTTGCCTCAGGGAGTCCTCGTACCTGGATGTTATTTCGCCGATCACGGTTCTCTGAGTCTTCTAGGTGGTTGAAGATGAAGGATAATTGCTCAGAATGCAAGTCTAATTGCCGTTGTTGATCTGTCAGACGCTCAGAGTGGGAGGTAATGGTGGTTTCCACACTGGACACCCTATCAGCCACTTGGGAAACTGAAGATTGTAGGTTTTGGATCTCCGCTCTGCATAACGACTCCAAGCGGGCGATGTAGCCCTCCATATCCTCCTTAGTGGTATTACATAGTAACATAGTAACATAGTTTTTAAGGTTGAAGGAAGACTTTAAGTCCATCTAGTTCAACCCATAGCCTAACATGTTGACGCCATACGGGCATGGAGGTCCTTTAGCTCACCCAGCATTGTGTCTGTCGGGGACGGTCTGCTTGCCGACTCAGAGTGAGATCGATGTAGGCTCCATGAGGCCGAGGCGTTATCAGTAATGGAACTGTCCATTGCATCTACCTGTGCATCCCCCCGCAGTTGGGACGAGGGGGGATGAGAGGCCGATGGGGCCGATGTGCTTCACATGTTATCAATGAGGAATCGTTAGATACCCTTCTCTCCCTGCGCGGCAGAGGCGCTAATAGGGGCCGGTAATGTCTTCCTACTCCTGGACCTCATGTTGTGTGACATTATAAAGAAGTATAAGGAGGGTAAGAGACCCTAAATCTGTGAATATAACAGCGGTGTGCAGATGAATCAGAGGCTATCAGTGGAGCCGGGCCTGATGAGGAAAGCAGAGTAGTCGGTATGTGATGGAGCTCAGACAGCGACAGCACATCCTCTATGAACTGATGTGTCAGGGGCAGCAGGGAGCAGGAGACAGTAGGAAGATTAAGAAACTTAACTGTATATGCAAACGTCTCTCTTAGCTCCTGGCAGTTCTTGGGATGCAAAGAAGGTCACTATCATCGTTGCAGAAGCTGGTCCTTAGGCTGTGTTATTCTGCCAAGTGAATGGCCAGCTCGGGCTCCTACAGACCCCTCAGCGTCCCCTCCAGCAGTCGAGGCAAAAAAAGACGCCAAGACGCCGCAAGAGTCCCCACCTCACCGACAGCACCTCTGCCGAGCCGGTTCCCGCCCGGAGGTCAGGAGAGGAGCAGCGTGCGCACAGCGGGTCGCAGAACCACAACACAGGCTGCAGGCAATGGGCGTCCGGTGGTCTAAAAGCAGGTAACACCTGCGGCAAGGTAGCTCTGGGAGGTCTAAAACTACGGGCCCTCAAGCGTTGCGGCCACCCACTGAGGGGAGCCGCCGGGGCTCAGCAGATCCCTCAGTCCAAGTCCCTAAGCTGCGCCGCTGACAGCGGTATGTTAGTTAGCTTCTGAGGCCGAGTGAAATGGAGGGTATGTTTGCTGTGAGGAGTTTTGTGAGGTGCAGTCTCCTCAGTCCGCAGCCGTGCTATATTCCTCCGTCCTCCCGCCAGTGTAGTACCTCCGTGTTAGCTAACCACCGTCTTCCGCGAAGCAGGAAGGGAGGGTAGGCAATCCAGCCAAGGAAGACAGTCCCCGGACACCGTCCGGCCAGGTGGCGCCAGCGGTGCAAAGTTACTAGCAGTACAGCATCCCCTCAAATTAGGTCGTGGCCATCTTGGGAAGAAGGGGTCTCCAAGAATCGGCGGTATGTGGCCGCTTCGGTACAAGGTATATCCTCCAGGAGCGGTCCCAATATGCCTAAGCTGCTGCGGTGCAATTAAGAGGTGGTCTGGATACCATTCAAGTGCTTTAATGCCGGGTAACAGGCAGGAATCTCCAAGACCCGACGGAGCCCTTAGCAGGAACTTCCTCCTCGTGCCATTGCCAGGCCATGCCCCCAAGAGCTGCTATTTTAAGATGTGGGGGACCCAATAATCATGAGCATTCACAGGCTGAGAATTCCTTCCCTGAGCTGTCTGCTTTATCTTGGCTATCTTGGTATCAAAATTGGGGAGGACCTTATGCCATTTTTTTTATTATTTATTTATTTAAATAATTAAAAAATGCATGGGAGTCCCCATATTTTGATACCCAACCAAGATAAAACACACAGCTGGGGGCTGAAGCCTGCAGCTGTCTATTTTTCCTGTATTGTGCATAAAAATACAGGGACCCCATGCTATTTTTTTTCTATTATTTATTTATTTTTCCACTCCAGGCAGCTAGTGAGAGGGCAACCCCAATCACAGACACTGGAACAGAGAGTGAGAGCACAGTCTCACCAAACCAATCACAAACGCTGTCTCAGAGGGTGGGCGGGGGAAGCTGGAGAATATTCATAAGATTTAATGAGCGGAACTGGCAGCAGTGTGAGAACAGTGCGGAAACTCGTATGTATAATTGTCCTGCTTTAATCTTCATTTGCAGCCCACATACCCTTACTACCACCATTTTTGTAAAGAACCGGTCACCATATGGGGTTTGGGGTTTAGACTCAAGCTCGGGTCATATTCAGTCCCAAAGTGGAATTTTATTATAATGCTACTAGATGGTGGCCCGATTCTAACGCATCGGGTATTCTAGAATATAGAAATAGAGATTGCATGGGGAAGGCGGTGAGGGCTGAATTGGGAGGAACTTTGAAGAAGGAGCGGCGGGGAAAGGACGGTATGGCAGGGGGGAGGACAGAGCAGCAGGGGGGAGGAGGATGGAGGACAGAGGAGGTAGCGGCAGGGTGTGGGAGGATGTAGCAGCACAGGCAGGGGGAGGAAGGAGCAACAGGGGGGAGGAGGACGGAGGACAAATCGGCGGGTGGGGGAGGACGGAGGATGGAGTGGCAGAGGAGAGGAAGACAAAGGAAGGAGGAGGAAGCGGTGGGGTGGGGGAGGATGGAGCGGCACAGACAGGGGGAGAATGAAGCACAGAGCGGCGGGGGGGGTGGAGGACAGGATGAAGTGGCGGGGTGGGGGAGAATGGAGCAGCACAGGCAGAGGGAGGACGGAGGATAGAGTGGCGGAGGTGAGGAGGACAAAGGAAGGAGGAGGAAGTGGTGGGGGAGGATGGAGCGGCACAGGCAGGGGGGAGGACAGAGCGGCAGGGGGAGGACAGAGCGGCAGGGGGAGGACAGAGCGGCAGGGGGAGGACAGAGCGGCAAGGGGGAGGACAGAGCAGCAGGGGGAGGACAGGTGGAGGGAGGACGGAGCACAGAGGCGGGGGAGAGAGGAGGAGGAGAAGCGGCGAGGTGGGGGAGGCCGGAGCAGACAGGCAGGGGGAGGACAGAGTGGGAGGGGAGGAGGACATGGAAGGAGAGGACGGGGGGGGGGGAGATGCAAGGGCACAGGCAGGGCGGAGGACAGAGCACAGATGGCAGGGGAGGAGGACAGAGGACAAAGCAGGGGTGGGGGAGGATGGAGCAGCACAGGCAGGGGGAGGACGGAGGATGGAGTGGCGGAGGGGAGGAGGACCAAGGAAGGAGGAGGAAGCGGTGGGGTGGGGGAGGATGGAGCGGCACAGGCAGGGGGAGGATGGAGCACAGAGCGGCAGGGGGGAGGAGGACAGAGGACAAAGCGGTGGGTGGGGGAGGATGGAGCAGCACAGGCAGGGGGAGGACGGAGGATGGAGTGGAGGAGGGGAGGAGGACAAAGGAAGGAGGAGGAAGCGGTGGGGTGGGGGAGGATGGAGTGGCACAGAGAGGGGGAGGATGGAGCACAGAGCGGCGGGGGGGAGGAGGACGGAGGACGAAGCGGCAGGATGGGGGAGGCCAGAGCAGCACAGGCAGGGGAAGGACGGAGGATGGAGTGGCGGGGGGGAGGAGGATAAAGGAAGGAGGAGGAAGCAGTGGGGTGGGGAAGGATGGAGCGGCACAGGAAGGGGGAGGACAGAGCAGCAGGGGGAGGACGAAGCACAGAGCGGCGGGGGGAGGAGTACAGAGGACGAAGCGATGGGGTGGGGGAGTATGGTGTGGCGGAGAGGAGGAGGACAAAGGAAGGAGGAGGAAGTGGTGGAGGAGGATGGAGCAGCACAGGCAGGAGGAGGACGGAGCACAGAGCGGTGGGAGGAGGAGGACGGAGGACAAAGCGGCGGGGTGGGGGAGGATGGAGCAGCACAGACAGGGGAGGATGGAGCGGCGGGGGGAGGACGGAGCACAAAGTGGCGGGGGAGAGAGAGGATGGAGGACAAAGCGGTGGGGTGGGGGAGGCCGGAGCAGCAGAGGCAGGGGGAGGACGGAGGATGGAGTGATGGAGGGGAAGCGGATAAAGGAAGGAAGAAGAAGTGGTAGGGTGGGGGAGGACGGAGCGGCAGGGGGAGGATGGAGCACAGAGCGGCGGGGGGGAGGAGACGGAGGACAAAGCGGTGGGTGGGGGAGGACGGAGCAGCACAGGCAGGGGGAGGATGGAGGATGGAGTGGCGGAGGGGAGGAGGACAAAGGAAGGAGGAGGAAGCGGTGGAGGAGGATAGAACGGCACAGGCAGGGGGAGGACGGAGCACAGAGCAGTGGGAGGAGGAGGATGGAGGACAAAGCGGCAGGGTGAGGGAGGATGGAGCACTGTACGGCAGCTCAGTGGTTAGCAGAGTATACAGGGGCTTAGTGCTTAGCAGGAGAGGTTATCGCGGTGCTCAGTGGTTAGCAGTAAGTGCGGTGGGCGAGTGGTCTAGCAGAGCTGCGGTGGGCAGAGTGGTCAGCGCAGCAGCGCGGTGGGCAGAGTGGTCAGCGCAGCAGCGCGGTGGGCAGAGTGGTCAGCGCAGAGCGCGGTGGGCAGAGTGGTCAGCGCAGAGTGCGGTGGGCAGAGTGTCAGCGCAGCAGCCGGTGGGCAGAGTGGTCAGCGCAGCAGCGCGGTGGGCAGAGTGGTCAGCGCAGCAGCGCGGTGGGCAGAGTGGGAAGCGCATCAGGGGTGGTGGGCAGAGTGGTCAGCGCAGCCACGCGGTGGGCAGAGTGGTCAGCGGTGGGCAGAGTGGTCAGCGCAGCCACGCGGTGGGCAGAGTGGTCAGCGGTGGGCGGTCACACACACACACTCTCCGCTGTACTTACCACCGACCCTGCGTCTTCCCCACCGACTGGCTCCACAGTCCTCCGTTCTGCCGATATGTCGCTGACCCCGGAGAATTGGATCCAATATGGCGTCCGGGAACTCTCGCGAGACTTCCCGGACGCCATATTCGATCCAGTCCTCCGGGGGGCAGCGACATGTCGGCAGAGCGGAGAACTGAGGATCCAGGCAGCGGGGAAGATGCAGGGCCGGTGGTTAGTATAGCAGGAGTGTGTGTATGTGTGCGGGCGGCCATATTAGAACACCCACAGTGGTGTAGAGGCTACTTCAGCCTGGGTGTGACGTAGCATACCGTTACATCCTGACAGAAGTAGCCTTAGGGTACCTTTACACGCGGCTACATTTCTAGGGTGGCTACAGGTAACTTACTGGTTGCAGTGAAATCATGGAGACAAGGTTCTATCTTGTTGCTGTGTACAAATGGAATAATCTCTCCATGATTTCACTGCAACCAGTAAGTTACCTGTAGCCGCCCTAGAAATGTAGCCGCGTGTAAAGGTACCCTTAGGGCCCCTTTACACGCAGCTACATTTCTTGGGTGGCTACAGGTAACTTACTGGTTGCAGTGAAATCATGGAGAGATTATTCCATTTGTACACAGCAACAAGATAGAACCTTGTCTCCATGATTTCACTGCAACCAGTAAGTTACCTGTAGCCACCCTAGAAATGTAGCCGCTGTGAGGCACCGACCGGGTCGGTATGCTGCGACCGGTATGTGCCTCCCTGGGTGCGTCCTCCCGGTCTGCAGGACCTACTCCATCCGGGTGTTACATGTGATTCCTCTTGAATCCTGGGTGTGGTTCCTTGAGTCTGGAGTGAGATTCTCTCCAATGCAGAGCCTGATTGAGGAGCTCTGAAGGAAAGTTGAAGTGGTCCCGGGAAGGGATTATCTCCGGTGGGGCTGATAGAGCCTGTTAGCGGTCGGAAGATACACCAAGCGGTGTGAAGTGTGCCGGCTGCGCTCCGGATCTGTGTTTTGGTGACTGTAACCGGACAGAGATCAATAAACCGTGAGTTGAGAACTGTCCGTGCCTGGTTCCCTGCCTCCCCGACACCGCTACACCTCACATATGGTGGAGAATGCGGGCACTGCCGGCCCGGTGAGGTGTAGCCGGCACTACCGTTGCCCTCTGTTCCGGTGGGGAAGTGACTTTTCATGAGGCTAATGAGCGGCTGCTAAGTAAGAGGAGCAGCAGTCATCATTGCGGCCAGTCTCTTGCGTGGTGCCTGGCATCGCATGTCCTGGATTCGGCCGGCTACATTACAACACAAACCAGCAGCCACCATGGAGGAGGTGCTCAAGCACCTGGTGCTGGCCCAGCAGCAGCAACAGGAAGCTCAGCAGCAGCAGGAGAGGAGGCACCAGGAGCAGATGGCCCTGTTGACCGAGGCTGTGCGGGCCATACCGGGGGATCTGCCTAGAGGACCAGGTGACGACTGCAGCGTCCGGAAAGCGGTAAGACAAGCGCTGCAAAAGATGACCCCGGGGGATGATGTGGAGGCATTCCTGGCCGTGTTTGAGCGGGTGGCTGAACGGGAGAGACTGCCGGTCGCCCAGTGGGCCGAGGTGCTGGCGCCCTATTTGACTGGTGATCCCCAAAAGGCATACATAGACCTGTGTACTGAGGATGCCCTGGACTATGGCGCCCTGAAGGGGGAGATATTGGCACGTACCGGGGTCAATACATATGTGAGGGCACAACGGTGAGCCAATGGGCCTACGAGGAAGGCAAACCCGTGCGCTCACAGGCCTATGATTTGTTGCACCTGGTTAAAAAATGGCTGCAGCCTGAAGCCCTGAGTCCGGCTCAGATGGTAGAGCGGGTGGTGGTGGATCGCTTCGTGCGTACGCTGCCCGTCCCCATACAAAAGTGGGTGGGACACAGTGACCCGGGTTCCCTAGACCAGTTGGTGAACGTGGTGGAGCGCCATGTGGCCACACAGGAACTGATCCGGGACACTGGGACAATGCGGGCTACCCGCAAGGCCGCGCCCACCACACCAGACAGTAGGGACCCCCAACCCGGCCCCCGGGCGGGCGAATGTCCGGCTCAGGCTGAAAACGGGCTTCCCCCTGCAGCAAAGCGGCGATCCGGACAGCCGCGGTTCGGCCCCTGGTATAGCACGGAACCACCCCGATGTAGAAGATGCCGGGAGGTGGGACATATGATGGCGCAGTGTCCCCTCAACGGGGGAACCAATGGACTGTGACTATTCCCGGAGGCGGTCCATGTTCGCCCACCTCGTTGGAAAACGGGGCTCGGCCCCCCCGGATACTGAGAATGTACTGTGCCGCGTACAGCTTAACGGTCATGAGGTGACGGCCCTACTGGACTCAGGGAGCAACGTGACCCTCGTGTGTGCCTCCTTGGTCTCCAGGACAAAACCCACCGACCGAAAGGTCAGGGTGATGAGTGTCCATGGGGATCATCGCAGGTATCCGACGAAGCGTGTCACGTTTGCTACCCCAGCCAGGAGGGTTCAACATGTCGTGGGGGTGGTAAAGGATCTCCCTTATGATGTTGTGCTGGGGAGGGATATGCCCTTGTTCCGGGTATTGTGGAAGAGTATATGGCCCCCCGGATGAAGGACAGACAGGGCCCAGAGCCCGAGAATTCCGCCGCCGGGATACCCAGAGGACTTGATGTGACTGATTCCTGGGTGCAGAGACCAGTGCGCCGACTCGCCGTCCGGAGCGGTGCAGCAGTGCCGCAGGCAGACCCCGTGTTGCTCGTGGGGCCCCAGGCCGCTGTCGTTGATGCCCGTCCGGGGTTTGTGGGAGCCGGGGGTCCGAACGGGTTGGTTGCTCGTGGGGTCTGGCACCCCTGGTATCCCCGGGTGCCGCTGCTTGGCTCCGCCGGTTCTCCACGCCTTGACGCGGTCTGCGCGCAGGGACCGGGGTTATGGCCTTGTGTTCAGCCCCATACGCTTGAACATGGGGGGGTGTGTGAGGCACCGACCGGGTCGGTATGCTGCGACCGTTATGTGCCTCCCTGGGTGCGTCCTCCCGGTCTGCAGGACGTACTCCATCCCGGGTGTTACATGTGATTCCTCTTGAATCCTGGGTGTGGTTCCTTGAGTCTGGAGTGAGATTCTCTCCAGTGCAGAGCCTGATTGAGGAGCTCTGAAGGAAAGTTGAAGTGGTCCCGGGAAGGGATTATCTCCGGTGGGGCTGATAGAGCCTGTCAGCGGTCGGGAGATACACCAAGCGGTGTGAAGTGTGCCCGGCTGCGCTCCGGATCTGTGTTTTGGTGACTGTAACCGGACGGAGATCAATAAACCGTGAGTTGAGAACTGTCCGTGCCTGGTTCCCTGCCTCCCCGACACCGCTACACCTCACACCGTGTGTAAAGGTACCCTTAGGGTTTTATTATAATAGATGTTGTCTGTACTGAACTATTATTTCTTGTCTGCATTACGGCAACAGTTGTCAGCTGTGGTTGTCTCTTTTAGTATGCACCCTATGTATGCGCTACATGACAAAACAAACACATGCGCATTTATTTAGTGTATGCGGTCTTTATTTAATGTATCACATTAATCCTATTACTTTTATCAGCTGACCTTGATATTACATGATATTGAGGTTCATGCACGGGTATTATATCCAGATGCCGTGATCTGTATAATTGATGTAATTATTGTGCGTATGTGTATATACATATACTGTATGTATATATATATATATATCTATATATGTACACACACACACTTTGGTACAGAAATATTGAAATATTTGGCCAGTGACTGGTGATTTTTACTATTTGTTATTTAAATTGAAACAACTGCGATGCGGTAAAATGTAGACTTTCAGATTCATTTAAAGGGGTTGAACAAAAATATCTTGTGAAATGTTTCAGGGGCTCAAAAGTAATTGTTGAAATTTATTTTAACTACCATAAATAAATGTTCATTTTAATACCTTGCAGAAAATTGTTTGCCAGCTATGACTGCATGAAATCTGGAAGCCATTGAAGGTCTCCAAATGCTTGGATTCCTCCTTTGTGCTGCTTTGCCGGGTCTTTAGGCCCCATGTACACAATGCATTTTTTTAAAACAGTGTTGTCACAAAACTGCAAGCAAATCCTTATGCCAGCAAGGTCAATGAGAATCTTGAAGTTTTGTGCACATGCTTTTTGTTCTCTTGCAGATTTAGTGCAGAAATCTGCAACATTTCAATTCTTGCAGCATTCTTTCTCTCCAAAATGCATGCAAAAAACGTATCAAAAACATACCGTATATACTCGTGTATAAGCCGACCCGTGTATAAGCCGACCCCTACTTTTGCCCCCAAAACCTGGGAAAACCTATTGACTCATGTATAAGCCGAGGGTGGACCCCAGCACAAGTATACAGCCCCCAGCAGTGTGGTATACAGCAGCCCCAGAGGTATATACAGCAGCCCCAGTGGTATATACAGCAGCAGCCCCAGTGGTTAGTAACAGCAGCCCCAGAGGTAGTATACAGCAGCCCCAGAGGTAGTATACAGCAGCCCCAGAGGTAGTATACAGCAGCCCCAGAGGTATATACAGCCCCAGAGGTATATACAGCAGCCCTTATGGTAGTTATACAGCAGCCCCAGTGGTTTATACAGCAGCAGCCCCAGGGGTGTATACAGCAGCAGCCCCAGGGCTGTATACAGCAGCAGCCCCAGGGCTGTATACAGCAGCAGCCCCAGGGGTGTATACAGCAGCAGCCCCAGGGCTGTATATAGCAGCAGCCCCCGGAGATATACAGGCCCCCCCCCTTGCGCGGCACACCTGTAAAGTAAAATCATACTTATCACTGTCCTGTCGCGCTGTCCCGCCGCTTGCTGACATCACGATCCCGGGCTTCATTCCGCGTCTTCCGGCTTCCGGCTTCCTGTAGTCGCGGGCAATGACGTCATTGCCCGCGACCACAGGAAGGCGGAAGATGCGGAATGAAGCACGGGATCGTGATGTCGGCAAGCGGCGGGACAGCGCGACAGGACAGTGATAAGTATGATTTTACTTTACAGGTGTGCCGCGCAAGGGGGGGGGGGGCCCTGGATCATGATGGGGGTGCCTGTATACCTCCGGGGGCTGCTGCTGTATACTTATACTGTATACTCGCGTATAAGCCGAGGGGGGACTTTTCAGCCCAAATTTTGGGCTGAAAAACTCAGCTTATGCGCGAGTATATACGGTATGTGTTTTTTCTGCAAGGAGATGTAGATTTGTTGCAAAAATCTCTTCAACCAAATACTCAACGTGTACACACACCTTACTGCAGCTGACTTCAGTTGTTGCTTGTTTCTGGGTCTTTCTGCCTTAACGAGAACCTGTCAGAAGCATCTTAAGGCTTATTAATAGTTTGTACATTGTGAATCCTCTGTATTTGTGCTCATGATGTCTTTTTTTTATGGTGGACTTAGATACTAAATCACCTACTTCCTGGAAAGTGTTCTTCACTTGGGTGGATGTTGTGAAGGGGCCTATCTTCACTATTGAAATCATTCTGTGATCATCCACCACTTTTGTGTTCCATACATATCCAGGCCTTTTTGAGTTCCCAAGCTCACCAGTGCACTCTTTTATTTGCAAACTGTACCAAATTGTTGATTTGGCCTTTTCTGCTATCTCTCTAAATAATTTCTTTTTTCAGCCTAATTATGGTCTTTTTTTCTTCCATTGAAACCTCTTTTGACAGCGTATTGTGGGTTCACAGCAACAGCTTCCAAATACAAATGCCAAACCTGGAGTCAGCTCCAGACCTTTTACATGCTTAATTAATGATGAATTAATGTGGGAATAGCCCATATAGCCTACCAAAGAGCTTGTAAATAATTGTCCAATTGTTTTTTGAAAAAGAGGCAGCTGAGTAGTAAAGGTGTAATTCCTAAACCATTACCCCAATTAGGATGTGAATACCCTCAATGATGATAGTCTGTACTTTATGCCCATATCGATTATATAACTGTATCTTAAATATGTTTTAGTAAACAGCTAAAATGCCAAAACTTGTCACTGTCCAAATATTTCTGGACCAAACTGTATACAGTATATAAATATAAGTGTGTGTGGAAGGATTCAGTATGTGTTAGGGCCCTTTCACATCTGCGTTTTTCGTAATTCGCGGCAGATGCGGTGAAAAAACCGCATCTGCCGCGTTTACCGCATAACCGTTCCACTTGCGGCGCGGTTGCGGTTTTTTCTATGCAAAGTATAGGCATACTTGCGGCAAGTGCGGTTTTGCACTTGCGGCAGGTGCGGCCGCGAAAAAAACCGCGGCTTACTGCGTTTTTTTTCGCGGCCGCACCTGCCGCAAGTGCAAAACCGCACTTGCCGCACCTGCCGCAAGTATGCCTATACTTTGCATAGAAAAAACCGCAACCGCGCCGCAAGTGGAACGGTTAGGGCCCTTTCACATCAGCGTTTTTTTAAATTTGCGGCAGATGCGGTGAAAAAACCGCATCTGCCGCAACTGCCGCATAACGGTTCCACTTGCGGCACGGTTGCGGTTTTTTCCATAGGAAGTATAGGGGGACTTGCGGCAGATGCGGCAAGTGCGGTATTGCACTTGCGGCAGGTGCGGCAGAGAAAAAAACCGCGGCTTACTGCGTTTTTTTTCGCGGCCGCACCTGCCGCAAGTGCAAAACCGCACTTGCCGCACCTGCCGCAAGTATGCCTATACTTTGCATAGAAAAAACCGCAACCGCGCCGCAAGTGGAACGGTTAGGGCCCTTTCACATCAGCGTTTTTTTAAATTTGCGGCAGATGCGGTGAAAAAACCGCATCTGCCGCAACTGCCGCATAACGGTTCCACTTGCGGCACGGTTGCGGTTTTTTCCATAGGAAGTATAGGGGGACTTGCGGCAGATGCGGCAAGTGCGGTATTGCACTTGCGGCAGGTGCGGCAGAGAAAAAAAACCGCGGCTTACTGCGGTTTTTTTCTCTGCCGCACCTGCCGCAAGTGCAATACCGCACTTGCCGCATCTGCCGCAAGTCCCCCTATACTTCCTATGGAAAAAACCGCAACCGTGCCGCAAGTGGAACCGTTATGCGGCAGTTGCGGCAGATGCGGTTTTTTCACCGCATCTGCCGCAAATTTAAAAAAACGCTGATGTGAAAGGGCCCTTATGCGGTAAACGCGGCAGATGCGGTTTTTTCACCGCATCTGCCGCGAATTACGAAAAACGCAGATGTGAAAGCACCCTTAGGCTGTATTGAGATCTAAGATGCAATATTTCAACTATACTTTAGTCTTTAACAAGCCTATCAATAGTCACCGCACTAATAACTGAGGTGTTCAACAGCCAATCAGGCCTCATAGCTCATTACGTAAACATATCCAATAGTACCAATTATTGTATGTGATTGTAGTAGTCTCACGACCTTTAAATCACTATTTTGTATTTAGACCCAGTCTCTTTATGATCACATCCATAGATGTCCTATCTAATTTGACCCTTGGTCTTCACTTTTTTCTATCTTATTGTTTGATCTCCTCGACTATGACTGTTTATGCCTTACTACATTATTTAATCAGATTCTTGCTAACATATTGCTTCTCTGGTTCTGACCCCAGGTTGTTTAGTTTTCTGTCAGTTCACCCTGCCAGTCAGTGGCTACTCTGTAAAAGCAACCTGAAGTCTCCTGCAGTAAAGGCCAGATCCCTATACAGCAGTTAAAGGGTGAAAGGGCCTTTATATCCTGCAAAATATAGTTTTCAGTTCCAATCCTGGCCAAATAAGCACACTAAAAGATGATGCAGATGTTATAGCAGTTGGCCAAATTTTCAGGAACTGCAGAACTAATATTTAAAGGGAACCAACCAGCAGGATTTATGGCTATAATATGAAGCCAATGCCTTATAGGCACTGGGTTCCTGAATGCAATCATACCTTTACTTGAATGAATCCATTTGATTGCAGAGAAAAGTGTCATAAAACTCCTGGAAAACATGGCAGCAGATGATTGATGTGTGCACCATCCCTCTTATCTCTATTTTCAGTTTCTGGTTACTGTGCACTGTCACTGAAGCCATAGGGTGCCTGACAAAACTGAAAGTAGAGATGAAAGGGAGGGGGGAAGATTTGGTTTACAGCTGAAATGCATGCCCACAGAGGAGGAAAAAAAACAACCCCAAATAGTGATGCAGTGTTGCACACATCAATCATCTGCTGACCTGTTTTCCAGGAGTTTTATTACACTTTTCTCTGCAATCAAAGATGGAATCATTCAAGTAAAGGTATGATTGCATTCAGCATCCCAGTGCCTGTAAGCTTCACTTTATAGCCCTAAACCCTGCTGGTTGGTTCCCTTTAAATAGTCACTGTACTTTCAGACAGGTTGATCTCCTGTCCTGTGTGCCAACAAAACTTGCAGGCAGGTCTTTGTCCTTAAGCTCCTGTCAATGAAACATTAAACTAGCTTAATAACAGACAAGTTATTATCTTAGGCAAGCATGCCATTTGGTAAAGACAAGGGCAATGAATGCATGAATGAAAATGAGGAACAGGAAGTTAAACAACCCATAATTCTGGCAGAATGCTGAAGAAGAACAGCCCCTCAAAATAGTCGATGGCAGATTGTAGAATATGAGAATGAATGGCATATACACCAAAAAGCAATATTAATGTGTAACAGATGTGAGCACCAACAATATACTTTTCTGTCAATTCACAAGTACACTTCAAGTTTAATTCACTAGACTCTTAACTATTCTGTATGGTGAGCCCCTACAATTTAGGAGCCGTGTCAATTGGATACTCATGTTTACTGTGACTTTTTTTCTTCTATTTCCTTGATTCCTCACATTTCTGCAACTTCCTACACTTTACATGAGTTCTTCTGTTCTGTATATATAGCAGTTGTTTAGTTGCTCAACCTAAAGACAATATTCTTTACTACCAGTAATAATTATCATTCATTTTTCACTTTTATCATCAGTATTTCCAAAATAATGGCACGAACGAGCACGAAAAACATCTGGTAAGTACTGTAAATGTATAGGCTTTTGAACTAGATTATAATTTAAGGGATTTTGCACTGAAATCTGAAAGGATTTTTCATTTGGAACAGGTGATAAACCAAATCTATTCGAAACTATCCTCTAAATCTTTGGGACTTATAACGGGGTTTTTTGGCCTCTAGGCAAACTTAGAGTGACTGCCAATTACAGACGTATGACTGTGTGCATTGTGCAAATTGCATACTTGTGGTTATGTGACAACCCATCTATGCTGGGAATACAAGGTTATTGTGTACACATGGCCACAATATATGACAGCTCTCCGGTGGCCCCCGCTCTCCGGTGTCCGTACTCTCCGGTGGCCCCCCGCTCTCCAGTGGCCCCCCGCTCTCCTGATTCCGCTGAAGCTGCTGATCTCCGCCCAGGTCAGGAGCCTTGCGCCAATTACAGTGCAGGAACCGTGAGCCAATCACAGCCCAGGAACCGCAAGTCAATCCGCGGCCACCTGACATCGTGCATGGCTTCTGATTGTCTCGCGGTTCCTGGGCTGTGATTGGCTCATGGTTCCTGTGCTGTAATTGGCGCAGGGCTCCTGACCTGGGTGGAGATCGGCAGCTACAGTGGGAATCTGGAGAGTGGAGGCCACCGGGGAACGGGGAGAGCGCGGCCACCGGAGAGCGCGGACACTGGACTGGTAAAAATCGGTTTGGGTATGTGTGTGTGTGTGTATGGTTATGTGTGTGTGTATGGGTATGGGTGTGTGTGTGCATGGGTGTGTGGTGTGTATGGGTGTGTGTGTTGTGTGTGTAAGGGAGGCTGCAGTGGGATGTACGGTATATAAGACACCCACCCTCCCCCCGAAAATAAGACATGGTCCATCTCTGGGACCAAAACAAATATAGGACGGTGTCTTACTTTCGGGGAAACACGGTAAGTGACAATGTCAAAATTTCTCTTGCACATGGACAACCTTTTAATGGTTCATAGAAAATAGCTCATATATTTCAATTGTATTGTATTGTATTCATACTGTGCTTGGGGTTTATGTTAAATCTCCCAAATAGAGTTAGGCTTGGTTCACGTTGTGCTTGTGCTGCCCGTTTAATGGGTCCATTTTAAGGCAGCACAAATGCAATGTAACGGACTGTTTAATGCATCCATAGGCTTCCATTCATAAAATGCATGCTAACGCATGCCAAAATATGCATCCAAATGCAAAGTATTATGCACATGAAAACTTGGACTACCACATTTTTCTGTCCTGTTAAGAAAATGTCCACTAAACGTTTACTTTTTTCCCCATTTGACTTTATTAGAAACGCAATTTAATGTAATGAAACAGATTTGTACCTATTTGTAGCATGCGTCATATTGCATTTGTCTTCCGGTGCTTGCTTCCAGGACTGCTCATTAAGCTGCATGCATATTTACTGTACCGATCGCGCAACAGCCAATCACAGACGCTCATTCTCTGTGACAGCGTCTGTGATTGGCTATTGCAATCAGACTGCGCTCCCACAATCTGTACCAGTGTCTGCGCTTGGTTTCCATATACATTAGTGTATGGCAACCAACCTTCTGTCATAGTGTGTAAAATAAAATAAAAATAATGTGAAAAAAAATGTGAAGGTGCCCCCCCTATTTTCCATCCTCAGCACAGATAAAGCAGACAAGTGCGGGCTGCAGCCCCCAGCTATGCACTTTATCTTGGCTGAGTATCAAATAAGGGCTCCCCATACTGTGTTATATTAAATAATTTAAAAAAAAACAGTGGCATGCGATCCCCCCAATTTGATACTCAGCTAAGATATAGCGCTTGACTGGGGGCTGTTATCCTTACCCTAATAGCAGCCCGCAGCCGCTCCAGAATTTGGTGCATTCATTAGAAGCGCCAAATCCTGGAGCTTAACCCTGCTCTTCTAGATGCCCTGGTGCCGTGGCATCAGGGTGATAGAAAGGTTTAATGATAGCTTAGTATTGACAGCTTGTCATTAAGTCTTGGATTGGTAATGTCAGGCATCTTCTGAAACCCACCTATTACCAATCCAGTAAGTGGTTATTTAATAAAACCACGTAAACCCACGCAGTAAAAAATCCTTTTATTAGAAATAAAACACTTTCTAAAGAAGCAGTCTGTTCTTTCATCGTGTCCTCCAAGCACAGAATGACAGAAATGAGAGCTGCGGCTGTGTGAGCAGTGAGTCTGTGAAGTCACCCGAGGACACAGCTCAAGTACCATGGTAATTGCTAACCATAACAGTAACCATGGTACCTAAGCTGTGTCTTCAGGTGACCTCACTGACTCACCCTTTACATGGCTGCAGCTCTCATTGCTGTGCAATCATTGTATACTGTGCGGAGGATCATGCAGAGTTTATAGGGGAGTAATAAAGATGGAAACGAGGCTTGTGTTTGTGTTTATATTTCTAAATAAATGATTTTTCACGGTGTGGTGTATTATTTACTATTTACTTGGAGGTTCCTAATGGCCGGGTCTAACATTAGCCCAACATCAGGAACTTTTGGCTTAGTGCCAGCTGGCAATACAAAGCTTGCATTAACCCCTTTATTACCCTGTTTGCCACCGACATCAGGGCAACGGGAAGAGTCAGTTGGAGTGCCAGAAAATGGCACATCTATGAATGCGACATCTTCTTGGGCTTCAATTCGCAGTGGGGGGAACCAGAACGCTTGGACCTGCCCACGCTGAGGATTCCAGCCGCCTAGTTGTACCTGGCTGGCAACCAAAAATACGGTGAAGCCCCACATAATTTTTTTTAAATTATTTCAAGAAATAATTTTTAAAAATTATGTTGGCTTTTGCCGTATTTTTGGTCGCCAGACATGTACAACTAGGCAGCTGGGGCCTGGAACCCTCAGGGTGGGGAGGCACAACTATTCTGGCACTTGCGGCCGCGCAAAAAAAGCGCTGCTAGCAATGTTTTTTTGCGGTGCCGCAAGCGCCGCCAGTGCTGGATTCAGCAGCACTGCACTTGCCACACATGACCGCAAGCCCCATAGAGAATGAACGGGGCTTTCCGGATCGGTGCCGCAAGTCGGTCGTTATTCGGCAGATCCAGCAGATGCGGCAACATCTGCTGGATCTGTCAGGAATTACAATAATCGCTGATGTGAAAGGGGCCTTAATGACATTTAGTCACACTCACAGCAGAGCCAAAACAGAGTGTCATTAGCATCTCGAATCCAATGCCATACACTTGTTGGACCCTGGCCTAAAGTCCCCTTCACACATGCATGTAAGAACTCGTACATGTGGCATGGTCCATTTTGACCATCCTGGTTTTTTCCCAGGTTTGCAATCCAACTTTACCTTATCCTTCCCACTCCCCAGTCTATTGGAAATCCTTTAAAAAATTGTTAATGTAAACTGCTTAACCTCCATCTTGTTAAATTATCTTATTGTCCTTATTGCTCATTGTTTCCCTGAATTTTCCCTTTTTCATGTCCTGTAGCTTTCTACAGATTTCTTCCACGGTCCTGACCTATCAGCGGCGGCAGTTGCACACCGAACCGGAGGGCAAATTAGCCCTCCTGTTCTGTGTGCTGATCCAGTCCGGGGCTAAATGACCGCAGTGTGAAGCCTCTCTTAATAGTTTTAATTAAAACATTTTGAACAAGATGTCAAGGGTGGTCCAGTGGCTGACAACTTTTTCTGTCAAACAGTGAATATTACGTCATCTTGATGCATAGATTTCAATGATTAATGATGCAAGATAAGCTTTGTAATGATGTTCTTAAGGCCGTGTAGGAAATCGGGCCCATCATGACCACAAATTGTGGTGTGACTGGCTCCATGTGCAGCTCTGTGTTTAAATTGTGGACAGGTGCAGAAGTTACCTTTCTTTTTGGATGTATTGTTTGTAAAAGAGACGAAAGTAGTATATGTACCAATTATGTCCACACAGATTATCTGTTTTGCATGGAAAGTTGTCCATGCACACTGGCTTTAATGGGTCTGTGCTGCATACATGGACAAACTAATTATATTCTTGTACCGATGTGCCATTATACTAGTACTGGATTTTTTTCACACAAATCTTCTTTATTTTTCAGTCTATTCAGCTTTCTCTATCACATGCTACCTGTAATTCAGACTGAATATTTAATGATACAATACAATGTTCACTTGCACATATATGGAGTAGGAACACTTCCATCAATATAATGTGCTCTCTGCAAATGCGCTTCCCAAATGTAACTCTGATTGGAGTTAATGTGATCCTGGCCCAATGTTGGGGATGCTGCAATAGCAAACAATGCTGTTCCCTACTACCAGTGCATGAATAAAAATAACAAAACAGAAAGAGTCTAATGAGCGGATGTATCATTACTTATTAGCACACACATGCAGTAGAAACCTTTAGAATAAGTGTCCAGCTGAGTTAGGAAATCCATATTAAACAATCTTGTGGTTGATTTTTGTCCACGAGGGATATATATCCCCTTAGGTGTGTAAACTCAGTTTGTACACTTCTCTCTGTACTAACACGATTTGTGCAATAGCAACCCCAAAAATTCTGTTTTGAATATTTAATGAAACAGGCTCCTTTAAGCACTAATCTTGAAGACAATTTGATCTTCTGTATCAGTGGATTATTTTGTCTGGATTTCTAGTGGTTATACATATATATATCAATGCATCTGTAAGGCTGGTTTCACACTGCGGTTTTTCACTGATCAGGTTCGATCAGGTTTGTGTGCCAAAACCAGGAGAGGAACCAGGAGAGGAACTTGCAGAGACAAACTATAATTGAAAGATTGACACCTGTTCTGAGTTTTGGAGTCACCCCTGGTTTTGAAACACAAAACCTGATCGAACCTGACCTGATCTGACCGCAGTGTGAAACCAGCCTAAGCCAAATGTTACTTAATTGTAGGTCATCTTTCTGTTCATTTTTCTTTTTTTTTTTTTTTTTTTTTAGAAAATGTCAATGCAAAGAGGCTGTATTGTAAAAAATATATTTTTATATTGTGTATGATTTTATATGTATTTAATTAAAGTGTTTTAAGTCAAGAAAAAGTGTTTGTTTCAATGTATTCTGTGCACATGACAAGGACACACATGGTATGGTATTGGCTTTCCCTGTACTTTCCACTTTTTCTTTCTACTTGTCCTTTCCTTCTACCTGACCTCTTGTATTTTGTACAGTACAGTTGCATTCATGTACATTGTATTAAAAGTTAAGGTTTAAAACTTCAGAGAAATGTGTATGTTTTGCTTAAAAAATCACTATGAAAACCAGATCTTCATGCAGGCAAGAAGGAGGTTACACCGGATAAATGACATTCCAGTATCAAGGTAAACAAACTAGCTGAGAAGTGGTTTTGTTAGCTGCTTGCAATGGCAATGAAGGGTGTGGTGTTCAAGCAAATTCATGCCAAGAGTGTAACAAAACAGGCTCTCACGTAATATTTTGTTCCCTGTTTGTGTTGGCATTGCTGCCAACTGCTTAATTTTAACCTTCATTGATAAAGAAAGAACAGTCTTTATGTTGCTAGCTCACTGGAGTCATAAAAGCCAAATAATACTGAGATAAAATATAATTTAGTAAATCTCATGTGATATTTAGAATGGAAAACGGGTCAGTAAATTAAAGTCATGTACCTGTAATGCCACCTTGCTGTTAACTGCACTGAGACAGTCTCAAAATATTTCTTACTTAAAGGGAACCTGTCACCAGGTTTTTGCAATTTAATCTGAGAATAGCATAATATAGCACCCGAGATCCTGATTCCAGAGATGTGTCACTTACTGGGCTTCTTAGTGTAGTTTTGATAAAATCACAGCTTAATCAGCTGGAGATTATCATTAGCAGTCTACTTGGCATATTCACAGACTGCTAAATCTGCAACAGAGAAAGCACTAATTTTATCAAAATGACAGCAAGCAGCTCAGTAAACGACACATCGCTGCAATCAGGGTCTCTAGCTCTACACTATGCTGCTCTCAGATGGCATGGCAAAAAACTGGTGACAGGTTCCCTTTAAGTGAGGTCCCTTATGCCCTCAAACACAGCAGCATTCACATGTGTATGTTAAAATCCCCTGCCTAACCAGCCCTGGATAATGTTATTTACTACAATCAATATTGTAAAAAAAAGCATTTATAAAGTGCGCTATTCCTCTGCTAATTAGAGCTTTGACTAGTCGATGGGGCATTGTTTTCCAAGACTTTTTGGCCCTCTTATCATGTTATCACATTCCTATGGCAGTAATAATATGATTTCCATGAGAAGGGATCATTGCAGTTCCTGGAAATCTGGCACATGTTCGCAGCTCATTTCGGAAGTGTCAGTGCGCCTCAGAAACTGAGTGTACACGGTTTCAGAGAGACGCACTGTGCATGATTGGGAGAATAGCGTCTGCACCCCTGATCAAACACAGTATGCCTCTCTGAAATCGGAATGTGTGCACAAGATTTAAAAGAGCTGTGATGACCTGGCTCGTGGAAATCATGTTATAACGCCCACATGGAAAGAGGATTATCTGGAGAAACAACGCCCCATTGACTAGTTAAGGACCTAATTAGCATTGGGAAACCATACTTTATAAATGCTTTTTAAAACATTGATTTTAGTAAATAACATTAGACAGGGCTGGTTAGGCAGGGAACGTTGGCATACACATATGCTGCTGGGTTGGAGGGCATAAGGGACCTGACAAGTTATCTTTAAAAATCTACCTACAGTGCAATTTAGGTATTTTTCCAAAAACTATAATCTATTTATATAATCCGCAGTTGGGAATTCGGGCGTTGTCGCCGTATCCCAACATGCTTTGCTTGACTGCGAGTGATGACGCGCAGCGTCATCACGAGCCGCAGCCCCGCACTACTGAAAAAAAAAAAAAAAAAGTTAATGCTCACCTCTCCCCGAACCCCCGCCGTCTCCTGCCGTCTTCCTCCAAGCTTCCGGTGGCTGCCGCAGGCTCCGAGTGTCTGCAGAGCTCTTCTACTGCAGTCAAGGACCTGTGGTGATGTCACAGTCACGTGACACCAGGTTACTCCATGGTAACCTGGTGTCACGTGACTGTAACATCACTGCAGGTCCTGAACTGCACTAGAACAGCTCTGCAGACACTGGGAGCCTGCGCCAGCCACCGGAAGCTTGGAGGAAGACGGCAGGAGACGGCGGGGGTTCGGGGAGAGGTGAGCATTAACTTTTTTTTTTTTTTAACCCCTGCCTTCCTGTTTGGAGACCTTTTACTGTACTGAGCATGCTCAGTACAGTAAATGTCTCCTCCAGCCTCACAGCCTCCCCATCCTCACTGCCTCCTCCAGCCTCAGTCTCCTCCAGCCTCACAGTCTCCTCCAGCCTCACAGCCTCCCCATCCTCAC
Organism: Allobates femoralis; assembly: GCA_033576535.1. Classification (NCBI taxonomy): domain Eukaryota; kingdom Metazoa; phylum Chordata; class Amphibia; order Anura; family Aromobatidae; genus Allobates; species Allobates femoralis. Next base: position 315,546,933 of record JARQOC010000003.1, read on the forward strand.
TGCCTCCTACAGCCTCCTCCAGCCTCACAGCCTCCCCATCCTCACAGCCTCCTACAGCCTCACACCCTCCTCCAGCCTCACAGCCTCCCCATCCTCACAGCCTCCTCCAGCCTCACACCCTCCTCCAGCCTCCCCATCCTCATAGCCTCCTCCAGCCTCACAGCCTCCTCCAGCCTCACAGCCTCCCCATCCTCACACCCTCCTCCAGCGTCACACCCTCCTCCAGCCTCACAGCCTCCTCCAGCCTCACAGCCTCCCCATCCTCACTGCCTCCTCCAGCCTCACAGTCTCATCCAGCCTCACATCCTCCTCCAGCCTCACAGCCTCCTCCAGCCTCACAGTCTCCTCCAGCCTCACATCCTCCTCCAGCCTCATAGCCTCCCCATCCTCACAGCCTCCTCGCCTCCCCATCCTCACAGCCTCCTCCAGCCTCACTGCCTCCCCAGCCTCACAGCCTCCTCCAGCCTCACAGCCTCCTCCAGCCTCACAGCCTCCCCATCCTCACAGCCTCCTCCAGCCTCACAGCCTCCTCCAGCCTCACAGCCTCCTCCAGCCTCACAGCCTCCCCATCCTCACAGCCTCCTCCAGCCTCACAGCCTCCTCCAGCCTCACAGCCTCCCCATCCTCACAGCCTCCTTCAGCCTCACATCCTCCTCCAGCCTCACAGCTCCTCCAGCCTCACAGCCTCCCCATCCTCACAGCCTCCTCCAGCCTCACAGCCTCCCCATCCTCACAGCCTCCTTCAGCCTCACATCCTCCTCCAGCCTCACAGCCTCCTCCAGCCTCACAGCCTCCCCATCCTCACAGCCTCCTCCAGCCTCACAGCCTCCTCCAGCCTCACTGCCTCCTCCAGCCTCACTGCCTCCTCCAGCCTCACTGCCTCCTCCAGCCTCACAGCCTCCCATCCTCACATCCTCCTCCAGCCTCACAGCCTCCTCCAGCCTCACAGCCTCCCCATACTCACAGCCTCCTCCAGCCTCACAGCCTCCTCCAGCCTCACAGCCTCCTCCAGCCTCACAGCCTCCCCATCCTCACAGCCTCCCCATCCTCACTGCCTCCTCCAGCCTCACAGTCTCCTCCAGCCTCACATCCTCCTCCAGCCTCACAGCCTCCCCATCCTCACAGCCTCCTCCAGCCTCACAGCCTCCTCGAGCCTCACAGCCTCCCCATCCTCACAGCCTCCTCCAGCCTCACAGCCTCCTACAGCCTCACAGCCTCCTCCAGCCTCACATCCTCCTCCAGCCTCACAGCCTCCTCCAGCCTCACAGCCTCCCCATCCTCACACCCTCCTTCAGTCTCACAGCCTCCTCCAGCCTCACATTCCCCTCCAGCCTCACAGCCTCCTCCAGCCTCACATCCCCCTCCAGCCTCACAGCCTCCTCCAGCCTCACAGTCTCCTCCAGCCTCACATCCTCCTCCAGCCTCATAGCCTCCCCATCCTCACAGCCTCTTCCAGCCTCACAGCCTCCTCCAGCCTCACAGCCTCCCCATCCTCACAGCTTCCTCCAGCCTCACAGCCTCCTCCAGCCTCACAGCCTCCCTATCCTCACAGCCTCCTACAGCCTCACAGCCTCCTCCAGCCTCACAGCCTCCCCATCCTCACAGCCTCCTCCAGCCTCACATCCTCCTCCAGCCTCACAGCCTCCTCCAGCCTCTCACCCTCCTCCATCCTCAGCCGCACTACCTGACACCGCTGCCATCCTGCCAACCGTCGGCCCCGCTCCATCGCCACCGCCCTCGCGCCCTCCACGAGGTCCATGCTGCCTGGATGCCGCCAGAGCCTTCCGCCCCTCGCCACTCTCTCACCGCTGGGCTCTCAATGTCGCCATGCTGGTGGAGTAGCGGTCTACGGGCTGTGGTCGGGTGCCGGGAGCCAGGGACGTCGTCCTGTGGCCGGCAACAGCCAATGGGAGTGAGTGGACCGTGTCAGCCTGCAAAGCCTGACACGCCCCGCTCACTCCCATTGCCTGCCCCTGCAAGCGGATTGGGCGCTGTGTTGTACACACAGGATGCCCATCCCATTGCCCAGGACTTGCCGTCCTAGACCAATCGGATGACCGTCCTGTCTTTACCACACACCGCCCAATCCGCTCCTTCCGCTCAGGTCACATGTGTGACCTGAGGGCAAGAACTGATCCCTCTCTGCATCACCCAACCCGCCGCAGAGGACAATGCCGTGTGACTGGGGCTGCGATCAGCCCCAGCACGCAGCCACGTCCTGCCGCCGAGCGGTGATGTCACCCCTCCAGCCGCATCTCTCCTCACCCCTCCAGCCAGACTTCTCCTCACCCCTCCATCTAGACCTCTCCTCACCACTCCAGCCTCTGCTCTCCTCAACCCTCCAGCCTCTGCTCCCCTCACTCCTCCAGCCTCCGCCACATCATACTCTGCTATCCACAGAGCCCCCTCTATACTCTGACACCCACAGAGCCGCCTGTATACTCTCCTACCCACACAGCCGCCTGTATACTCTGCTACCCACAGAGCTGCCTCTATACTCTGCTACCCACAGAGCCGCCTCTATACTCTGCTACCCACAGAGCCGCCTGTATACTCTGCTACCCACAGAGCCGCCTGTATACTCTGCTACCCACAGAGCCGCCTGTATACTCTGCTACCCACAGAGCCGCCTGTATACTCTGCTACCCACAGAGCTGCCTCTATACTCTGCTACCCACAGAGCCGCCTCTATACTCTGCTACCCACAGAGCCGCCTGTATACTCTGCTACCCACAGAGCCGCCTGTATACTCTGCTATCCACAGAGCCGCCTGTATACTCTCCTACCCACAGACCCGCCTGTATTCTCTGCTACCCACAGAGCCGTTTCTATATTCTGCTACCCACACAGCCGCCTCTATACTCTGCTACCCACAGAGCCTTCTCTATACTCTGCTACCCACAGAGCCGCCTGTATAATCTGCTAACCACAAACCCGCCTGTATACTCTGCTACCCACAGAGCCGCCTGTATACTTTTCTACCCAGAGAGCCGCCTGTATAATCTGCTACCCTCAGAGCAGTCTGTATACTCTCCTACCCACAGACCCGCCTGTATTCTCTGCTACCCACAGAGCCGTTTCTATATTCTGCTACCCACACAGCCGCCTCTATACTCTGCTACCCACAGAGCCTTCTCTATACTCTGCTACCCACAGAGCCGCCTGTATAATCTGCTAACCACAAACCCGCCTGTATACTCTGCTACCCACAGAGCCGCCTGTATACTTTTCTACCCAGAGAGCCGCCTGTATAATCTGCTACCCTCAGAGCAGTCTGTATACTCTGCTACCCACAGACCCGCCTGTATAGTCTGCTACCCACAGAGCCCCATGTATACTCTGCTAGCCACTCACCCGCCTGTATACACACAATTCATTTCACCGCGCTCCCGATGCAATTGCATCGGGCCTTTTTACTAGTAAAAAAAATAAAACAAACAACAACTTGAGGATACTGTTCAATATCTAGTCTTACCATCAATAATTGGCTACTCAGAGCACTACACTGGTGACAAGGGAATTGATTCCTTATGTACCACCAGTCATTCTATGGATCCATTAGGGTACTGTCACACGCCGCAATATCGCCTGGCGATATGTGGCGATATAATGTGCGTGCTCACGTTTTTCGTGCTCGCCTCAGATCGCCGATGGCGGCATCACACGCCACAATATCGCCCTGAAGGTAAGGTGATGTGTCGCTCCGGAAATCGCCTCACCTACAGCGGAACCAATTTTGCCTCATTCCCTCACTGCTTCCCACGCCGCAATCTCAAAGGCAATGTGGGCATACATGTTCAGCGCGGCGAAGAGATAGGTGTGCCACAGTGGTTTACACCGCGCTCCATAGACTCTCACTGGACAACGCAACAGCGTTACGATTGGTCAGCCTGTTCTGGAAGGCTGGCTAATACATGACGCCATTGTCTATCGGAGTTTGTCACAAATACACGCTCGTGTCGTCAATTTTGGCTCCTGCAACACACTTTCGAGGCGCCAAAGTGTCACACAGGAGCAGTGTCAACTGACAGCCAATGGGAACACAATAGCCCACACCAATCATCTCAGATGGGGCGCAGACTCCAGCACGCTGAGGCACGCCTACGTGAAATTGTGGGCAATGTTCTTTCCATCACTATCGCCCTGTCACACGCCACAACATGGAAATATCATCTTAACGATTGTGGCTGATTACTGAGCACTGTTCAGGAATCAGATGATGGCCAAGGGGCGATTTATCGCCGCGAAATTGCCCAATCACACGCCGCAACTGTGGGGCAATTTCACGGCGATTGCTCCGGGGCGACATATCGCCTTTCAGATTTCCAGGCGACATTGCGGCGTGTGACGGTACCTTTAGGTCTGATACCTTTCAAGTCACATTTTCCATTTCATTGCAAAATAAAATAATTAAAAATATAACATATATATTTAGGTACAACTTTAGAATCTCCCTAACTTTAATATTTCTATTCTATTAATGTGTACAGAAGAGGTAGTGCAGTGATCTAAAGTGAGAAATCCCCGTAATATTGATCTTGAACAGTAATCTGAACATTCTAGTCATTCTCTTTATAACCTTTGAGACACTATACTTGTACAATGGTTATGTAGAATTTTCATATACTGTATCTTGTGTATATGGATATTGATGTTTTTAATAAGAAAATAGCTTTCTAGTACAAGTGCACATATGGCTTTGGCACTGTGCCACTTTATTTTTCATTGTCAGTGGTTTAACCTCCCTGACCAGTGAGGTACATCAAACACTTTAGTGAAACTAACAATAAGGACAAGTTCACATGATGTTATTTTCAGACCGAGTGCTGTCCGAGAAACAAGTGATATCACAGCACTAGAATCAATATTGTTGAATTTGGCTATTCGGTATTTTTTAAACTGAATCTGTGCGTGAAAAAAAATCAATGCATACTTTATGTTGGTTAAACCCATTTGAGTCTATAAGTCCACAAAAAAAAATTTGATTCCATAAAAACAAACCATATGGCATCTGCTTTGTATGGGTGCATTGAAATTCTTTAACCCCTTCCCCTGACCTTTGACATTATAGAAACGTCATGAAAGTCGGTGCGCTCCGACCTATGACGTCTCTATAACGTCATGGCTTCTTTGCGGTCCTGCAGTTCGGTGACCGGCTTAGTGACAAGTCACCGGAGCTGCGGGATACAAGACCCATACTTTAGTCTGGGGGGTGGCTTAGCCCCCCGTGGCTAAACTCGCTCTGATTGGCAGTTAAAATTGAAATCGGTCAGCCTCATCAGCCCCCTCCCTGATCATCTGCACCCACCCCTGTGTCCTGTTCCCACCCCTCCAGCCTCCCCTGTGTCCTGATTTCCCCCCGTCACCTATCCTGGCGGGCTGCACCTGCTGATGCACCCGCCAGTAATCCTTCTCTGCTGCATGTGGCCCTCCTCCTCCTCTCCCGGGCTCCTCCTCCTCACCGGTGGATGAGATAAGTATGAATGGATGCATGCATGGGTGGATGTATGCATACATGGGTGGGTGAATGGATGGATGCATGGTGCATCATGGGTGCATAGATGTGTGCGTTCGTGGATGTGTGCATACATCTATATTGCATGGATGGATGTGTGCGTGCATGGATGGTGATGGGTGCATGGTGTAGGTTGCATATGTTGCATGGATGGTGTGTGCATGGATGTGGTGGTGCATGGTTGATGGGTGTATGGATGTGTGCATGCATCGTTTGAATGGATGGATGTGTGCGTGCATGGATGGGTGCATGCATGGGTGGATGAGGTGCATGGATTGTGCATGCATGGATGGTGTGCGTGCTTGCATGGATGTGTGCGTGGATGTGTGCATGCATCGATATTGCATGGATGGATGTGTGCATGCATGGATGGGTGCATGCGTGGATGGATGGGTGCATGGGTGCGTGGATGGATGTGAATGCATGGATGCATGGATGTGTGCGTGCATGGATGGATGTGTGTGCGCATGGATGGGTGCATCCATCGAATTGCGTGCGTGGATGTGTGCATGCGTGGATGTGTGCATGCGTGGATGTGTGCGTGGTGGATGTGTGATGCATGATGTGTGCGTGTGTGGATGTATGTGTACGTGCATGAGTGGATTTGTGCATGGATTGTGCGTGCATGGATGTGTGGTGGTGGATGTGTGCGTGGATGTATGTGTGCGTGGATGTGTGCATGGATCGATGTGTGTGGATGTGTTGTGATGGTGTGCATGGATGGATGTGTGCATGGATGGATGTGTGTGTGCATGGATGTGTGCGTGCGTGGATGTATGTGTGCATGCTTGGATGTATGTGTGTGTGCGTAGATGTGTGCATGGATGGATGTGTGTGTGCATGGATGGGTGCATGTGTGGATGGATGGGTGCATGTGTGGATGGATGGGTGCATGGATGTGTGTATGCATGGATGTGTGCATGGATGGATGTGTGCATGCATCGATATTGCATGGATGGATGTGTGCATGCATGGATGGTGCATGCATGGATGGATGGGTGCATGGGTGGATGGCTGCATGCATAGGTGCATGGATGTGAGCGTGCATGGATGGATGTGTGCGTGCGTGGATGTGTATGTGCGTGGATGTCTCTGCATGCGTGGATGTGTGCGTGCGGGGATATGTGCGTGCTTGGATGTATGTGTGCGTGCATGGATGTGTGCATGGATCGATGTGAGCGTGGATATGTGCGTGCGTGCATGGATGTGTGCATGCATGGATGTGTTCGTGCTTGGATGTGTGCGTGTGTGGATGTGTGCATGCGTGCATGATGTGTGCATGCATGGATGGTGCATGGATGGATGTGTGCGTGGATGTGTGCTTTGATGGATGTTGTATGTGTGCATGATCGATTGTGCGTGCATGGATGTGTGCATGCATGGATGGTGCATGGATGTGTGCTTTGATTGGATGTATGTATGTGTGCATGAATCGATTGTGCGTGCATGGATGTGTGCGTGCATGCATGGATGTGTGGATGTGTGCGTGCATGGATTGCATGGATGGATGTGTGTGTGCGTGGATGTTGCGTGCGTGGATGTATGTGTGCGTGCTTGGATGTGTGCATGGATGTGTGCATGGATGGATGTGTGTGGATGTGTGCGTGGATGGATGTGTGCATGGATGGATGTGTGCATGCGTAAATGGGTGCATGCATGGATGCGTGGATGGATGGGTGCAGGGGTGGATGAATGCATGGGCGGATGATGGGTGCAACAAGGATAAAGTGTCCTCTTGTTGTAGTCTCTGGGATCATAGTCATGGTGCACTGTATGACAGATCATTGCCATACAGTGCACCATAACTCTGACCTCAGAGACTGTAGGAAGAGGACACTTGGTCCCTTGCTACAATCTCTGGATGAAGCAGAGGGACCTTTGTTGTGGACTACGTCGGAGGCGATCGACCATCGTGGGACCTTCGTTGTGGACTATGTTGGATCTTTATAATAAAGATGGAGTCCGAATTTTGTTTGTGTTTTTTTTTTCAAATAAAAAGATTTTTCTCTGTGTGGTGTATTTTTGGACTATTTACTATAGATTCCTAGTGTCCGGGTCTAACATTGGCCTGACATTATGAATTTAGGGCTTAGTGCCAGCTGCCAATAAAAAGCTGTCATTAACCCCTTTATTATCAGTTTATTATTATTAGTTATTTATATAGCGCCATTAGGTTCCATGGCGCTTTACATGAGGATAAGGGAGGCAAGCACAAGTACAATAACTCTAGACAATCAGGACATACAGGTACAGGAGGGGAGGGGACCCTGTCCACAAGGGCTCGCAGTCTACGAGGGGCGGGTGGGGATACAGTAGGCTGGCGGAGTGTCAGTTATGGGGCGTTCGCCTGGGTCTCATGGCAGGTTGCAGGCTTGACAGAATAGGTGACACTTGAAGCTTCTCAGGGTCGGAAAGTGTCTGACATGTTGAGGCAGGGAGTCGAAGACTATGGCAGATGCCCGGGAGAAGTCCTGAACGCGGTTGTGCGAAGAGGAGATGAGGGGGGAGCAGAGGAGGAGTTCTTGGGAGGAACGGAGGTTGCATGAGGGAAGGTATCGGGAGACCAGGGCAGAGATGTATGGTGGGACAGGTTGCGTATGGCTTTGTATGCCATGGTTAGTGTTTTGAACTGGGATCTCTTGGAGGACAGATGGATTAGTCGGGCAGCAGAATTGAGGATAGATTGGAGAGGTGTTAGGGAGTTGGCCGGGAGGCCAGTGAAAAGGAGGTTGCAGTAGTCAAGGCGGGAGATGATAAGAGCATGAATAAGTGTTTTATTGGTGTCGTGGGTAAAGAAGGAGCGGATCCACTGGCACCAGGGCAACTGGAAGAGCCTGGGTACAGTGCCAGAAATTGGCGCTTCAATGAATGCGCCATTTTCTGGGGCAGCTGCAGGCTGCAGTTCGCAGCATGGGGCGCCCAGAATGCTTGGGCCTCTCTATGCAGTTGTACCTGGCTGGACCAAAAATATGGCAGAGCCCCACGTCATTTTTTTTTCCTAAAATTAGTTCTAGTCCTAGAAATAAAAAAAAATGGGCTTTGCTCTATTTTGGATGCCAGCCAGGTACAACGAGGCAGCTGTGGGTTGCTGGCAGTCTGTAGCTGCCAAGTTTTGCCTAGCTGGACCAAAAATATGGCGGAGCCCCACGTCGTTTTTTTTTTCTAAAATCAGTTCTAAAAATAAAAAAAAAGGCCTTCGCTGTATCTTTGGTAGCCAGCCAGGTACAACTTGGCAGCTGGGGGGCTGGAATCCTCAGTGTGGAGGGACCCAAATGAGGTGAGTCCCCCACGCTGCAAATTGCAATCCACAGCCACTCAAGAAAATAGCGCATTCATTAGAAGCGCCATTTCCTGGTGCTGTGCCTCAACTCTTCTAGTTGCCCTTGAGCTGGTGGCACACGGGTTCTCCATATGCGACATGGTGTCTGCTAACAATTTTAATGGAAAATTAGCTCCAATTGTTAGCGGAAACCATATCGCGTATGGTGACCCCATTTTGGAAACTAGAGCCCCAAGGAACTTATCTAGATGCATAGTGAGCACTTTGAACGCCCAGGTGCTTAACAAATTAGTCCGTAAAAGGGAAAAAAAAAGTAATTTTTCATTTTTACGGATCAATTTGTGAAGCACCTAGGGGATCAAAGTGCTGACTATGCATCTAGATAAGTTCCCTGGGGGTCTTATTTCCAATATGGGGTCACTTGTGGGGGATCTCCAATGTTTAGGCACACAGGGGCTCTTTATATGCGACATGGTGTTCACTAGTGATGATACTCGTCGAGTATCACTGTACTCGGGCTACTCGGCGAGCACCGAGTAATCTCACGATACTCGTGCTGTGCTCGTGGTCGTCATCTCTGCATGTTGGCGCTCTTTTGAGAGCCAGCCCACATGCAGGGACTGGCTGGCAGGGCACTGCAATGCCACAGCCCTGTTAGTTGTGGCATTGCAGTGATTGGCCGGCCTGCACAGCGTGACGAGCCTTTATAAGACCCGGCCGCGCTGTGCTCTGCACACAGGCATCCAGACAGTGAGTGTAGGGAGAGTGTCTGCTGCTGCTTAGGGACAGATTTGAGGCCCTCATAGGTAGATCCGGAGCAGGGCTGCAAACTGCTGCTGACCACAACAGTCCTTCTCAGGACTAATCTAGGAGGATATAGGCAGGGTGATACAGATCAGAATCCATGCTTTTCTGTGACCATAACAGTCACCAGACTGTTGAACTTACTACCTTGATCCAGGTTAGGGACTAAAATCCAAATCTCCTGTGACCGTTACAGTCACCAGACTGGTGTACTTACTACCTTAATACAGGTTAGGGACTAAAATCCTACTCTGGTGACTGTAATGGTCACAGGAAACTGGTGTACTTACTACCTTAATACAGGTTAGGGACTAAAATCCTAATCTCCTGTGACCATTACAGTCACCAGACTGGTGTACTTACTACCTTAATACAGGTTAGGGACTAAAATCCTACTCTCCTGTGACTATTAGTCACCAGACTGGTATACTTACTACCTTGATACAGGTTAGGGACTAAAATCCTACTCTCCTGTGACCATTACAGTCACCAGACTGGTGTACTTACTACCTTGATACAGGTTAGGGACTAAAATCCTAATTTCCTGTGACCATTACAGTCACCAGACTGGTGTACTTACTACCTTGATACTGGTTAGGGACTAAAATCCTAATCTCCTGTGACCATTACAGTCACCAGACTGGTGTACTTACTACCTTAATACAGGTTAGGGACTAAAATCCTAATCTCCTGTGACCATTACAGTCACCAGACTGGTGTACTTACTACCTTAATACAGGTTAGGGACTAAAATCCTACTCTCCTGTGACTATTACAGTCACCAGACTGGTGTACTTACTACCTTGATACAGGTTAGGGACTAAAATCCTACTCTCCTGTGACCATTACAGTCACCAGACTGGTGTACTTACTACCTTGATACAGGTTAGGGACTAAAATTCTAATCTCCTGTGACCATTACAGTCACCAGACTGTTGTAATTACTACCTTGATACAGGTTAGGGACTAAAATCCTAATCTCCTGTGACCATTACAGTCACCAGACTGGTGTACTTACTACCTTAATACAGGTTAGGGACTAAAATCCTACTCTCCTGTGACCATTACAGTCACCAGACTGGTGTACTTACTACCTTGATACAGGTTAGGGACTAAAATCCTACTCTCCTGTGACCATTACAGTCACCAGACTGGTGTACTTACTACCTTAATACAGGTTAGGGACTAAAATCCTACTCTCCTGTGACCATTACAGTCACCAGACTGGTGTACTTACTACCTTGATACAGGTTAGGGACTAAAATCCTAATCTCCTGTGACCATTACATTCACCAGACTGGTGTACTTACTACCTTAATACAGGTTAGGGACTAAAATCCTAATCTCCTGTGACTATTAGTCACCAGACTGGTATACTTACTACCTTGATACAGGTTAGGGACTAAAATCCTACTCTCCTGTGACCATTACAGTCACCAGACTGGTGTACTTACTACCTTGATACAGGTTAGGGACTAAAATCCTAATTTCCTGTGACCATTACAGTCACCAGACTGGTGTACTTACTACCTTGATACAGGTTAGGGACTAAAATCCTAATCTCCTGTGACCATTACAGTCACCAGACTGGTGTACTTACTACCTTAATACAGGTTAGGGACTAAAATCCTAATCTCCTGTGACTATTACAGTCACCAGACTCGTGTACTTACTACCTTGATACAGGTTAGGGACTAAAATCCTACTCTCCTGTGACCATTACAGTCACCAGACTGGTGTACTTACTACCTTAATACAGGTTAGGGACTAAAATCCTACTCTCCTGTGACCATTACAGTCACCAGACCGGTGTACTTACTACCTTGATACAGGTTAGGGACTAAAATCCTAATCTCCTGTGACCATTACATTCACCAGACTGGTGTACTTTCTACCTTGATACAGGTTAGGGACTAAAATCCTAATCTCCTGTGACCATTACATTCACCAGACTGGTGTACTTACTACCTTGATACAGGTTAGGGACTAAAATCCTAATCTCCTGTGACCTCAACAGTCACCAGACAGTTGTCGCTGTATACAGGCAAAATGCGCAAGGGCGTTGGCAAGGAACAAGGAAGTGGACGTGATGGTGGTGCAGGCAGAGGCCGAGGTCGTGTGCAAGCACTAATTTCGCAACAACAAAGGGCCACATCTCCTCGTTCGCACGTCCTGTCCCAAATTCTTGGGGCCTGCAGCAGTACACCGCTCTTGAACCAAGACCAGTGTCAACAGGTTGTTATTTGGATAGCGGATAATACTTCAAGTCAGATGGGCACCTCCACAAACACCCTGTCTTCCACACGGTCAAGTGTCAGTAGCAGTGATACTGCACCGCACATTTCCCAACCTGATCCTCCTTCCTACCACCAGGACGAGTACATGTCCACGGACATTACTGATCCCACACTAGGACACTCGGAAGAGCTGTTCACGTATCCATTCGCAGAATCTGGCCTGTCGCCAGCTCCTCTTGAAGTGGGTGATGAGGAGATGGTATGTACAGATGCCCAAATATTTGAGCAGCCACGTTCTCACGAACGGATTGTTGGCAACGTGTCTCAACAAGGGGTGGACGATGATGAGACACAATTGCCAGGAAGTCAGGAGGAGGATCAGGGTGCGGAAGAGGAAGACGTCGTGGTGGATGATCCAGTAGCTGACCCAACATGGCAGGAGGCCATGCAGAGCGAGGCCAGCAGTGCACAGGGGGAGGGAGGCGTAGCATCCCAACAGGCAGTACGAAGCAGGGTCGTGTCCGCAGGCAGAAGGCAGGCAACCGTTCCCCAGAACACCAACACGACTCAAGGTGCCTGTGCAAATGTTCGGTCTTCCAGAGTCTGGGAGTTTTTTAAGTTGGCTCCAGAAGACTCTAAAAAGGCCATTTGCAACACCTGCCATGCCAGTATCAGCAGGGGTAGGAAAACTAGCAGCCTGACCACCACCAGCATGATCAGGCACATGTCAGCCAAGCACCCGACTTTGTGGGAAGTACAACAGAGTCAAGGAGCGGTGCTTGCTGATGTCACTGCTACGTCTTCGCGTGTTGTGCGTGCGAGCCAATCCCCTGTCCATGCTGGCCGCGAACAAGCCTCCGGCCCTGCACCTGAAGTTGCCCACGCATAAATAACACCAGCATCAAGCACGTCCTTGTCCCAGCGCAGCGTTCAATTATCCATTCAGCAAACATTTGAACGCAGGCTCAAATACGCTGCCAATGCCCGACATGCCACAGTCCTGAATTATCACATTTCGCGACTAATAGCGCTAGAAATGTTGCTGTGGCACCCTGGCACCTGTTGGGCACCACAGAAATCCTTAGGGCATGAATGGAGTATTAACAGCAAAGCAAAGCTCACAAGACACCAAAAACCACAACAACACTTAGAACACCTGGTTTCACCCCGAGCCTCTAGGGGGAGCTCCACTGGTCACTTTGAACCAGTTCCCAAGTCTTTGAACCAGTCTTGGAGGGAGAAACACCAGAATGTGCAGACGCTAGGAGAACTGCAGGGTGTGTGTGATCTCCACTCTATGAGACACACACTAGGCCCAACCAGTCATCCAGCCAGTGAGGAAACCCTTGCAATTGGGGTTAGAGGAAAAAGGAGAAGCACCTCTCAGGGACACCAGAGTGATCATAACTCTCTCCCTTAATAACCGGTTACTGGAACCGAAGCTGTGGAAGCTACATAGCCACTGCAGAGAACCAGCATACTTCACAGGGAGTTTAGCCCCCTGTTCACCTGTCGCACCTACCAGCGAGAGCCCAGGGAAGAAGGTAGAATTATCATCGCCCTTTTACAGTGCCCTCAGTGCTGACAACCAGGTGAAGTCCGTTCTATTGAACACACTGCCCGGTCCGGCTGGATTCCACATCCACCCGACCTTAGCACCAGATGTAGAAAGAAGGAAGCCTATACAAACTGCTTGCTGTGAATCTCCAGGATTGCTAAACTTGACGAACCCGGTCTGGCGTACCTGAATATCACCAGTAAAAGGTACTTAAAAGACTTTGGTGTGTCTGTGTCTGAATCCTGGCCTAATAGCAGCATTACGCAGCTGCCTCACAACATCTTGCGCAGCCCCTGGCTCCGGGGACTCCCGCTCATCCTGTGGGGAGCGTTCCATCTCGCTGTATAACATCCCCCGGAGACCCGAACAGCGCTGGTAAAGTTACCAGAACACCCGCAGGTGGCGTCACGAAGACAAATCACCCCTACTGTTCCGCCATTCCTCTATTGATCTGGACCACCGGGCCTACACCACCGCAGGCGCGGTTCCGTGACTGGAGGAGAAACAACGCCCGCTACATGTACCCCCGACTACGGTGAGTCATTGCCTTTCCGGCTGGTGGAGACGGAAGCATTCCGCGACCTGATGGCGGCTGCTGTCCCACGTTACTCGGTCCCCACCCGCACTATTTCTCCAGATGTGCCGTCCCCGCATTGCATAACCACGTGTCCAACAGCATCACACGTGCCCTGAACAACGCTGTTTCAGCCAAAGTCCACCTAACCACAGACACGTGGACAAGTGCTTGTGGGCAAGGCCGCTACATCTCCTTGACGGCACACTGAATTAATATTGTGGAGGCTGGGACCCAGTCTGAGCGAAGGACGGAACACGTCCTTCCCACACCAAGGATAGCAGGCCCTACCTCTGTCAGGGTTTCACCGACACTCTACAGCTCCGGAATGTCATGCTCCTCAGCCTCCTCCTCCTGCGCATCCTCTTCCACTGTACCCTCCACACCAGTCCCAAGCTGGAAGCACTGCAGCACTGCCTCTGCAAAGCGGCAACAGGCTCTGCTGAAGCTAGTCTGCATAGGTGACAAACCCCACAATGCAGAAGAGGTGTGGACAGCTCTGAAACAGCAGGCAGATCACTGGCTCACACCTCTGAACCTAAAGCCAGGAAAGGTCGTGTGTGACAATGGCCGGAACCTGGTGGCAGCTTTGAGGCGAGACCAGCTGACGCATGTTCCATGCGTGGCCCATGTGCTCAACCTGGTGGTTCAGAGGTTTGTAAAGTCATACCCAGAGCTGTCTGAACTGCTGGTAAAAGTTCGCCGTCTGTCTGCACATTTTCGCAAGTCACCTGCTGCTTCAGCCGACCTTGCCGGCTTTCAGCGCCGTTTGCGTCTTCCGGCCCACAGACTGGTGTGTGATGTCCCCACGCGTTGGAATTCAACTCTGCACATGTTGGTCAGGATATGTGAGCAGAAGAGGGCAGTTGTGGACTACCTGCATCACCTAAGCCGTCGGGAAATGGGTCAAACTCCACACATAACACCTGAGGAGTGGAGATGGATGTCGGACCTATGTACCGTCATCCAAAACTTTGAGGACTCCACCAAGATGGTGCGCGGCGATGACGCCATTATTAGCGTCACCATACCACTACTCTGCCTTCTAAAACGGTCTCTGCTGAAAAACAAAGAGGATGCATTGCAGGCCGAGCGCGATGACTTGGAGCAAGAAACAGTAGTGGGTGTGGGTGAAAACACACAGCCCAGCCTCATCTCATCACAACGTGCAGTGGAGGACTATGACGAGGAGGAGAAGGATGAAGACATGGAGCAACTCTCTGGCCAAATTGAGGATATGACATGCACACCAGTCATACCCTCGATTCAGCGTGGCTGGCCAGAGGACAGGGGAGATGAGGAGGAGGAGGAGGACAGCATGTTCAGTCATCGTGTTGGTCTGGATACTGAAGTGATGGCTGTTAAGAGTCTGGCGCACATGGCTGACTTTATGGTAAGCTGCCTGGCTCGTGACCCTCGCGTTCAGAACATCTTGGCCGACAATCAGTTCTGGTTGGCAACACTGTTAGACCCACGCTACAAGGAGAACTTCTTGTCTCTCATTCCTGAGGCGGAGAGGTCAGCCAAAATGCAGCAGTTCCAGAAGGCCATAGTCACGGAAGTAGGCAAATCATTCCCCTCACAAAACGCTAGCAGCATAGGTCAGGAATCGGTGGACAACCAAGGCGTACGGCCGAGAGGGGCACAAGTCCATTCCGCCAGAGGTAGGGGAACACTCTTTACGATGTGGGACAGTTTTCTCAGCCCCTCACGTACCACAGCCCCTGAGGTGCGGGGTAGTGCCACAAGAAATGCTAAGTTTGGCCAGATGCTGAAGGAGTACCTTGCAGATCGAACAACTGTACTGCGAGATTCCTCTGTGCCTTTCAATTATTGGGTCTCCAAGCTGGACACGTGGCATGAATTGGCTCTCTACGCCTTGGAAGTCCTGGCCTGCCCTGCCGCTAGTGTATTGTCAGAGCGTGTTTTCAGTGCCGCAGGTGGAATCATTACTGATAAACGCACCCGCCTGTCAACTGAAAATGCTGACAGGCTGACTCTGATCAAGATGAACAAGGGTTGTATTGGGCCAGACTTCACCACACCACCAACAAATGACAACTGAATTTAAATTTTGTTATGGGAATTTGCCATGTACCTCCACTCACCCATGGGTACACACTTCTGGACTCTGGCTAATCGCTGGACAGCTCCTCCTTCTCCTCATGAGCCACCATGTTGACCGTTACAATAGTTAGGCTGTTGTTTGAGGTATACCCGCAGTGGTAAATTTTTTCGCCCATTCTTTTAGAATGGGCATTACAACGACAGGATACCCGCTCCTTTTCAATGGGAAAAATGTTTTGAGGCCCTCATGCACATCTCTATCCAGGGACAATGTGGAGCCTCCCAATTTTTGGCTGCCCTGCCAAAGGGCTATACTACAATACACCCACTTGAGGTTTACAGGCCCTACTGCATGTCTGTATGCATGGGTCATTGTTGAACCTCCCAATTTTTGGCTGCCCTGCCAAAGGGCTATACTACAATACACCCACTTCAGGTTTACAGGCCCTCCTGCACGTCTCTATCCTGGGACAATGTGGAGCCTCCCAATTTTTGGCTGCCCTGCCAAAGGGCTATACTACAATACACCCACTTGAGGTTTACAGGCCCTACTGCATGTCTGTATGCATGGGTCATTGTTGAACCTCCAATTTTTGGCTGCCCTGCCAAAGGGCTATACTACAATACACCCACTTCAGGTTTACAGGCCCTCCTGCACGTCTCTATCCTGGGACAATGTGGAGCCTCCCAATTTTTGGCTGGCCTGCCAAAGGGCTGTACTACAATACACCCACTTCAGGTTTACAGGCCCTCCTGCACGTCTCTATCCTGGGACAATGTGGAGCCTCCCAATTTTTGGCTGCCCTGCCAAAGGGCTATACTACAATACACCCACTTCAGGTTTACAGGCCCTTCTGCACGTCTCTATCCTGGGACAATGTGGAGCCTCCCAATTTTTGGCTGCCCTGCCAAAGGGCTATACTACAATACACCCACTTCAGGTTTACAGGCCCTCCTGCACGTCTCTATCCTGGGACAATGTGGAGCCTCCCAATTTTTGGCTGCCCTGCCAAAGGGCTATACTACAATACACCCACTTCAGGTTTACAGGCCCTTCTGCACGTCTCTATCCTGGGACAATGTGGAGCCTCCCAATTTTTGGCTGCCCTGCCAAAGGGCTATACTACAATACACCCACTTCAGGTTTACAGGCCCTCCTGCACGTCTCTATCCTGGGACAATGTGGAGCCTTCCAATTTTTGGCTGCCCTGCCAAAGGGCTATACTACAATACACCCACTTCAGGTTTACAGGCCCTCATGCACGTCTCTATCCAGGGGCATTGGTGAACCTCCCAATTTTGGACTGCCCTGGCAAAGGAAAATACTACAATAGACCCAGTTCCTCAAAATGGGCACATTATGTCAAGACAGGGCTTCATGTACGTCTCTTCTCAGGGTCATCGGAGTGCCGCACAATGTTTTCACGTAAATCTTTCATGTAATCACAAAAAGTAACATACACCAGCTGTATCTCACTATTGGGTATGTGCCCTTAACATTTCCACCCTGAATATTAATTTTGGTGTCATTTTGGAAAGTTTTCTGGTGACTCCGTAAAATTGGCGTGAAACTCGGACAAGATTGTTCACAGCTGTGACTTTTGAGTGAGAAATGTTTCCAGGGGTCTTCCCCATGGTGTTGCCATGTCATTTGAGCACTCTTCTGAGACTTTTGTGACATTTTTAGGGTTTCTACATGCTGCCGGCAGTCATTTCATAAAAATACTCGGGTCTCCCATAGGATAACATTGGGCTCGGTACACGGGCCGAGTACACGAGTATCTCGGGATGCTCGGCCCAAGCTTCGAGCACCCAAGCATTTTAGTACTCGCTCATCACTAGTGTTCACTAATAATGCAATTGTTAGCGGACACCATGTTGCGTACTTTGATCCCCCAGGTGCTTCACAAATTGACCCGTAATAAGGAAAAAGTACTTTTTTTTACAAAGATTTTCTGTTTTCATTTTTATGGATCAATTTTTAAGCACCTGGGGGTTCAAAGTGCTTACTATGCATCTAGATACGTTCCTTGGGGGGTCTAGTTTCCAAAATGGGGTCACTTTTGGTCGAGCTCCAATGTTTAGGCACACAGGGACTCTCCAAACGTGACATGGTGTCCGCTAACAATTTGAATGGTAAATTAGCCATGTCGCGTTTGGAGAGCCCCTGTGTGCCTAAACATTAGAGCTCACCCACAGGTGACCCCATTTTGGAAACTAGACCCCCCCAGGGAACTTATCTAGATGCATAGTGAGCACTTCTTTGTTACCTGAAGTCAATCAGCATAGAGGCTGTCAACCATGCAGGAAGAGGCGGAGCTGGGTGGGGAATAGAGCTCGAGTGACAGAGGTTTCAAATCTAGAATAGCTCTTCAGCCTCATTTGCATATCAATTCAAACATTAATTAGTAATGGAGGAATGAACTGGTCATCTAACGGTATTGCTGGCCTTGTATTTGAAAGAGTAATAGCATATAATTAGTTTCGGGTGAAAGTCTGCTAGCAGATTGTATTTAACAAAGTAAATTGCATTTGCTCTTATAAATTTTAATAACTACTCATGCTATGACGCTATGTTGGAAGAAGCCCAGGATACCTACTTTGGCTGATTTGATAGACAAAATGAATGCACATCACCAATACGAATCAATTCTTGCCTCTAGTCCTCCACATAGAACCAATATTGAGAATTGGGCCTTGTGGAGTGCTTCACATTGGGCCTCCTGATCTAATATTACCTGAAATTCAGTTATTGTATCTGTATACCTGTTTAACAATGTATGCATACTTAGTTTTCTAACTTCTCTTATGGCATGTTTATTGGTTATGTTATTATTCCCTTGTTTGTTCTCCCACATCTTAATTCTCCCTTCCCCTTCCTACTCCTCCTTCTCCTACCCCCTATATAATTCTTTAGTACCGTAACTGTATTCTATACCAATGCATCAACGTAAGTGCCTGAATAATGGTTACTGCTTGAAAAAGTTGAATAAAAAGTTTAATGGTTTAAAAAATGTAATAACTAATCATGTATAAAAATGGATTGCAGACAGATGAAATTTGAGATGACATTCATCTATTTTTGGATGGATGAAAATCAGGTATTATTTTTTATACGCGTGAATGAACTTAGCACGCCTATCCCTCCTCACTCCACATAATGTGTCACAACCATGCCCCTCACTCCGCATACTGTCTCACACCCAAATAATCCCCACTCTCTCCACATACTGTGGCGCAGCCATCTTTCCCTTACTCCTTATACTGGATCCTCAAATATACCCTCTTGCTCCTCATACTCCCCCCACTCAGCTCCTCATACACCCCCTATTCTCTCCCCCCAGTTTGCTCCTCATATTCCCCACACTCTGCTCCTCATACAACCCCCAACCCTGTCCCCCTTCCCATAATTACGTTAATGCCCCGTCTTCCTCAGCTGCAGTGTGGAATGCTGCGCTCCATCCTTTTGTCGCCTCTGCCGGGTGACATCATCAGTGTAATCAGGTGACCTGATGACGTGGCCCTGACCCGGAAATGCTGGGAATCAGGGCTTCCATTGTACTTACAGAGCGTCTAATAGACGCTTCGTGTAAAATGGACTGCAGGAGTCGGCGGCTTCAGATTATCTGCCCCCGCTGTCAGCTGATAGCGGGGGCAGAGAAAAGCCGGCTCACACTTCGGGGGAAGAGACGGAAGATGTGGCTGGCGGGGAGAGACCTTGGGCGCTGCAGCAGGAGGCCAGGTGGTGCCCCCCTGCTGCGCCCAGGGAAAATGCACCGCCAGGTTCCCGTAGATATTCCACTGGCCAAAGGGGGTGACAGGTTCCTTCTGGGGGGTAGCTGCCTTCCCCCCTGCCCCACGATGTGTACGCCCATACAAAGATATATTTCATGTATTTGGCTGATTTTGGGCAGCCTGTCTGGGACTATAATACTACCGGAGTTGCCATGTAGCCCTGGCAAAAAAAACATAGCTCTGCTATATTTGTTTAATGCGGTCACAGTTTAATTAAAACGTCTATTTGTATTTCAGAACACATTACTGTGAAACTGAAGCAAGATTTTGGATGAAACCATGTTGAATGAAATGAAAGAACCATTTATATTTACGAGAAAGGAAGAAAAAGAATGTCAGCAAGTACTTTTTATTGAATGTACCAAAAATGAGCTAATATGAAAAGATAAAGAAAAAAAAAAAAGACAACCAATAACTGTATAGCTACTTCTTTCTTTACACATTTATATCCATGTGCCCACATATCCATTTGTGCCAACCTCTGTTTCAGGGCCATAACAGAATCACTGTCTTCACTTCTTCAATGATCTTCTATTGATACATTCAACTATTGCAATGCTTCTCTACCAAGTCTGTGCTCCAGGGTAATAATACGTCAGAACTCAAAGTATCATCTGCACATATCACCTTACAGTGACTATATTCTATGGCACTGTACAGGTGCTCAGAAAAAAACAGCTAATATAGAATTACACACAGCTCTATAATATTGTTTGTTGAGAAAAAAAGAAAAAAAAAGCGTGTATGTATAAAATAACTGATTCAGCTATATAATTCTTGTTGTGGAAATGTCATTACAAACAATAAATGTCATAGTTATTAATAAAACATCTTGTTTAGTAAAAAGGATATCTTCGTGTCAATGTATTTTTTGTGTTAACATTTTTATTTGAGTAACCTTCTTTTGGAATCTATATCAGTTTACCAGATCTTGAAATTGCTAATTGTCTATTCCGTAGACTGCACACTGATTGTGAAGAGGTATTACTTTAACAGGTTGTCCGAGCTTGGTGCATATGCCTGCAGTCACTTATTAAATACTAATGCAAGTCTTAGGCTACGTGCACACATAGCGCTTTTTTTTGCACGGGCGCTTTTTGCAGTGTTATGCACCCACGCAAAAAAGCCCCGTAAAAAAACGCAGTGCATTCACACACCGTGTTTTTTACGGGCGCACTTCTTCCCCTAAAGCGCATGGGAGAAGTGATGTCATACAGGGGAGGAAGAATCCTCCCCTATGTGACATCTGTGACAGCCCCTTTTGGGTTTCGCAGTGTATTAGTATACACTCAGAAACCCATATTAAAGTAAGCCAAATGTGTTAAAAATAACAAAAATAGAATACTTACCCTCCGCCGGGTGATTGGGGAGCCAGGAGCCGACACATCCGAAGGTATCGACCTTCCAGGACCTGTCTAGATCACTGATTGGTTGCTCGCGGTCATGTGATATCATAGCACGTCAGATATCACATGACCGCGAGCGGCCAATCAGCGATCACAGGCCGTTGGAAGGACAGTACAGTATCTGTGGAGGATCTCTCGGCTCCTGGTAACCGGAACACCTTGCGGAGAGGCAAGTATTCAATTTTTATTATTTTTCACACATTTGGCTTACTTTAATATGGGTTTCGCAGTGTATGTTATTACACTGTGAAATCCAAAGGGGCTGTCACAGATGTCAAACAGGGGAGGAGGAACAGGATTCTTCCTCCCCTGTGTGACATCACTTCCTGCAGCGCTGACATTATACACGCTGGAATTGCGCATTGTCTGAACGGCGATGCAGAATTCTAGCGGAAATAATGGCTCCTATGGAAGAAAGCGTGGGCGCAGGTGCGTAAAGAATAGACATGTCAATTCTTTTTACGCCCGCGCTTTCTCCCATAAAAGCGCTGCATATATTTACGCAGTGTCTGAACGGCAAAGTGAATTTCACATTCACTTGGCGGCAGACACAGACACACATTGCGCATTTTTGAAAACCGCACGCAAAAAAGCGCGCAAAAATGCGCAATGTGAGAACGTAGTGTTAGGCTGGTTTCACACTGCAGTTTTTTCCTTCTCCTTCGCAGCTGTGATCTGAATGTAGGACCCGGATAAAAGGCACGTGACACTCAGAGTCTGAGCCAAGGGTCATTAGCATAATGCAACCGATGCTCTAGCATCGAATGCCTTATGCTAGTGTGCCTCTACCCTTAACTGTATTATCTCACTTTAAAATGGCCTTATATAAAAACTAAATAATACTATCTTGTCAACAAAAATAGTCTCAATGGTACATTGTAGTCAGTTGCACGTTGTATTGAAGCTAAGGAAAACAAAACCTGTATTTAAACGATCTGAAATAACTAGCAACGTGCTTGTAAATTCTTTGTTTCATTTGGGATTTGGCCTAACCCCTTTACCCCAGAGCCTGTTTTCAATTCTGCCCAGTGTCACTTTATGACATAGTAACTATGAAACACTTCAACAGATCGCAGTGATTCGGAGATAGTTTTTCATGTTAGTGGTAAATTTAGGATGATATTTTTGTGTTATTTTGTGAAAAAAAAATTCTGCAATTTTGCAAAAATTCCGCATTTTTTTTTAGGGACCACATCACATATGAGGTGACTTTGAGTATGCTATGTGACAAAAAATATCCAAAAGTGACACTATTCTAACCACTGTGTCCCTCATACTGCTCAAAACCACAATCAACAAGTTTATTAACCCTTCAGGTGCTTCACAGGAACCAAAGCAATGTGGAAGGAAAGAATGAAAATGTTACTTTTTTCCTCAAAAATGTTCCTTTAGCCTCAAATTTTTACATTTTCATAAGTAGTGGCGTAACTTCAGGCCCAGGGGCCCTGATGCGAAAGCTCCAACGGGGCCCCCAATTATTGCAAATCTTTAATAGCATTAGTCTTTTTCTATAGGCCAAAGGGACTTCTGGGGGCCCCCCTAGGTTGCAGGGCCCGGATGCGATCGCAACCCCTGCACCTATTGTAGTTATGCCCCTCCTGTTCATAAGGATAACAGGAGAAAATGGAGCCCAAAATGTGTTGTGCTATTTCTCCTGAGTACGCCGATACTCCATATGTGTCTACAACTGGTATACTACATGTTGTACAGATATAGCCTTTTAATTAATAGGAATTAGGCCAGTATAAACGCCCATCTGGTAAATCTTTGTGGTCTGACTGCTGTCCAATGAGTATCCATCAAGCTCTAGATATATATGATGATAAAAAATTAATTAATTTTTTGCATTGCACCAGCACTTTACATCATTAATTATTGTTCTTTCCTTCATGTGGTCCCATTTGTGGGTGCCCTCCAACTGTGCGTTGTGGACTTCGGTCCTCTTGGTTCCCATAATTGTCACACTGGTTTTAACCTCTAATAAATTGAATTTGCATTAGACTGGATTGTCGCGTATTTTCTCTCGTTTGTACATGTTTGGGTGTATGGCCTTGCTCGGAAGGAAAGGAGCGCCATGTGACTTTTCAAACGCAAATTTTCTGAAATAGTTAGCGGATGCCATGTCATGCTTGCAGAGCCCCTGATGTGCCTAAACAGTGGAAACTTCTCAGAAGTGACCTAGTTTTGGAAACTTGACCCCCACAAGGAACTTATCTAGATGTGTGGTGAGCACTTTGAAACCCAGGTGTTTCACAGAATTTTAGAATGTTGAGCCGTGATAATTGAAATTCTAATTTTTCCTCACAAAAATGTTCTTTTAGCGCCATATTTTTTATTTTCACAAGGGTAATAGAAGAAATTGCAAAAGCCAGTTTGTTGTGCAATTTCTCCTCAGTACGCAGATACCCTATTTGTGGTGTTAAACTGTTTGGGCGCACAGCAGGGATTGGAAGAGAAGGAGCCATTGCAACTCAAAATTGGCTTAAATTGTTAGCAGACACCATGTCACATTTAGACACATAACCAGTTCTCCAAACCCTGGAAACCCCCTACAAGTTACACCATTTTAGAAATTAGACCCATCAAGGAACTCATCTAGATGTATGGTGAGCACTTTGAGCTTAACAGATTTTCAGAACTTTGAGCTGTGAAGAGAAAAAAAAAGCATTTTCTCCGCAAAATGTTCTTTGAGCTCAAATTTGTTTATTTTCACAAGGGTAACAGAAACAAATTGTTCTCCTGAGTACGTCGATACTGCATATGTGGTGAAAAACTACTGTTTAGGCGCACGGCAGAGCTTGGAAGGGAAGGAGCACCATTTGACTTTTCAAACGCAAAATTCTCTGGAATCAGCTGACACCATGTCGCATTCTATAGTCACTGATTTGTAAACATCTGCGTAAAATACATCATTATAGAAAAAGACCCTTCAAGGAATTTATCTAGATGTGTGGTGAAAACCTTCAACCCCCAGATGCTTCATAGAATTTTAGAACGTTGAGTAGTGAAATTTAAAAATAAAAATGTTCCCACAAAAATGTTGTTTTAGCCTCAAATATCATATTTTCACAACAGGAGAAAATGCATCATACAAAATGTGCGATTTCCCTTGAGTACACGATACCCGATATGTAATTGAAAACATTTTTTTGCGTTTATAGTGCAAAGCTCAGAAGGGAAGGTGCGCCATATAGGATTTCAGATTTTGCTGGAATGGTTTGGGGGTGCCATGTCACTGAGCATCTGAGGTGCCAGAATAGCAGAAATCCCCCACAAGTGACCCATTTTACAAACTGCACACCTCAATGATTTCATCTAGGTGCAGTAAGCATATTGACACCACAGGAATGTCACAACATTTTATAATATTGGGTGGTGAAGAAAATAAAAAACATTTAACACTAAAATGTTGTTTTAACCCCAGATTTACAACTTTGACAAGGGTAATAGGTTAAAAAAGGCCCCAAAATGTGTAACACAATTTCTCCTGAACATGGCAATCTCCCACATGTGTCTGTACAGTATTCTTTGGCCACACAACAGGGCTCAGTAGGGAAGAAGCACCATTTGATTTTTGAAGCACAGATTTTTCTATAATAGTTTGCGTACTCCATTTGCAGGGCCTTTAAGTGTCAGAACAGCAGAAACCCCCCCTCAAGTGATCACATTTTGGAAATTGCACCCCAATGGAAGTTCATCTATGCGTGTAGTATCAATTGTATTACTAGTGTGATCATTTTATAAAGCGGGTTGTTTCGGACATGGCAATACAAAATGTGTACTTTTTTTTTATCTTGTTACATAAATATTTCTTGGTATTATATGGTTTTATTTTTTTGGTATTTATTTTTGTGGGGTGGGTTACTATTTAACTTAGTCCCTTTATGGGACATCATCTTTTACTAGCTTTTTTTTTCCAATAAATTTTTATTGAAGATTTTACAAATACAACCGAAGAACAATAACATATCAGGTGAATAGCAAAGGTTACAGTTCACAACACAACTCCTGAGAAAACAGAAATAGGGAAAGGGAGAAAAGGGGGGGGGGTGAGTAATGGAGGCAAGTAAATGTACTATGGAGTGGCCACTTAAGATAGTCGCGCCTAAGTGCGAATGTTGTTATAGCGTCGGTACAGCTAACGGATGGGCTGCTTAGTACGATCAAGATTTAAGAACTCGGTCCCTAGAGAGGCTGTCAAGAGTGAGATAATATTCATGATGAAAAATCATATTAAGTCTCTCTGCAACGTCGCTCATGGTGGGAGGGAGGTGGGAACGCCACTTTGCTGCTAGACTAATTCTTGAGGCTGTCAAAATATTCTAAACCAGTTCTGCAAACTCGTATGGTAGGGAATCTATGCCAATGTTTAAAACCACCATTTGGGGTAGGAGCTTGAGGTCTAGTCCAGTGACCATTTTTACCAAAGCGGCCACTACTAACCAAAAGGGAACAATTTTTGGGCATGACCACCACATATGGGCCAAAGAGTCTGTGCCCCCACATTGCTGCCAACACAAAGATGACTGACCTGAAGAGAAGCGAGCCAAGTGAGTTGGAGGGCAATACCAAGGTAAATCCTCTGCCCTATTGTACCCGTATGACTGATTTGTCGTCGTTTTACCACTTGTCTTTGTCTACCCTCTCACTTGCAAAGCGCCATGTAACCTAATGGCGCTATATAAATACTTAATAATAACTAATAATAATAATAATAAAAAACTAACTTTCTTCAAGGCCTCTAGGTGATTAATACACCTAGATGCTTTTTGGACTGCTCTCATTCCAGCCTGCCATTCCTCCAGTGAAGTCCGAAAATTTAAATCATCCTCCCACCGCCGCTGGGTCTAGTGGAAAAAAGAAAATTGTTAATACTTTTATAAACACCAGTGAGACCCTTAGCGCGCGAGGGAGTAAGGATGAAACTCTTATAGAAGGAGGGGGTAGAAGGAGTAGCAGAGAACAAACAGCAGTCAGACGTTTTGAAAAAATGATAAATTTGAGCATATTGAAATTGAGTATTAACAATCCCAACAACTCGCATAGCTCAGTAAATGGGATCAAAGAGCCCTTACGAGTTATATCAGAAAGGGTCAATATACCAGCCTCCTCCCAAGGTTTCAAATTCAAATATGGGATACACAATATGAGAGTTCTCATGCCAATGTCCTTTGGTGGGAAATAAATCCAATCCACCACCTCCTCCCTCAAGTACGAAATCAACGTTTGCATAGTAGGTAAAACCAAACCTATATTAGTAGACCTGAGGGACTTCTGCTGTCAACAAGAGGCGCAAAGAGCCCCCCTAACAAAGAAGGACTCAATATTCACCCAGCCTAAGGACCGGTCAAGGGACCACCAGTGTTTAGCTTCTTGTAAAATTGTGGCTTTGTGATATCCGGCAATGTTGGGCACGCCCATACCACCCTGCGCGTAAGGAAGATACATAATGTTCCTTGTAACTCTAGACCTTTTGTACGCCCAGATATATCTGTTAGTTACCTTTTGGATCTGGTTTAGTTGTCTAGGCGGGAAAGCAATGGGAGGTTCCTAAAGAGATAAAGAATTTTGGGGAGCAGGAGCATCTTAAATGTAAGAATATGAACTATCCAGGATAAGGCTGAGAGTGGGTGTTTGGAGGTCTCCTTGTTTAAGGTAGTGAGAAGATTGCCCGCATTACAGGAAATCAAACGGTGTGTAGGGGTTAAGGTAATCCCTAAATAAGGAATCCCCTCTTCCATCCATCTGAAAGGGAAGTTAAGTTTTAGGTTCTCAGAGAGTGCTTCGGGAACCGAGATGGAAATATGAGATTTCCCCGCATTCAGTTTATAGTATGAGAGTTTTGAGAAAAGGGACAGGGTCGACATGACCGCTGTGAGAGATTTTTCTGTATTGGTACAAGCTTTGATAATGTCATCAGCATATAATCCTATAGTATGGGTGTTGAGGCCTACTTGAAACCCAACTATATCAGGGTGGGTCCTAATTGCTTCCGCTAAGGGTTCGATCGCCAAGGAGAAAATAATAGGTGACAGTTGGCAACCCTGGTGACTCCCATTGGTTATCCCAAAACTAGATGAGCGGAAACCTGTGCAAAACACATTAGCATTGGGGTTCGAGTACAGAGTCAAAATGGTTGAAAGGCGAGTACAAGCAAAAGGTTGAAAGGATAGCCAGATCTGGATTAATCAGAGACGGTGTAATATGCTTAAGTCTGGCCACCAACAATATTGAAAAACATTTTTACATTGCAATTAATGAGGGAAATGGGGTGATAACTCCAAGGGTCATCCGCCTGTTTACCAGGTTAGTTATGGTGACAATGGTGGCTTCTAGATTTTGCGGGGAAATAGAACCAGAGTTCCAGTGAGTACAAGCTCTCAAAAGAAAGGGCGCAAGCACAGGAGAGAACTGCTGATAACAGTCATTAGGGAGGCCGTCAGGACGAGGGGTTGAGTGACGTTCAGTATCTTTGATAGTGTTTACAATTTCAGTGAGGGTTATGGGGGAACTTTAAGACCAAGAGTTGTTCTGTATTGAGCCTGGGGAGGTTAAGGCCATCAAGGAATTTCTGGATCTCCTCTTGGAGGGGGAGGGGGCTTGAGGGATCATCTTTAAGACTGTAAAGTTGAGAGTAATAATGAGCAAATGTATCTGCAATGGCTATCGGGTTGCGCTGCAAGGTCACAGAGTGATCTCGCATTACTTCTATTTGGGATGAAATTTCTCTCTCTTTAATTCATTTAGAAAGCAGCGCCCCCAATCTCCCATACCACAAATGCTGACTCCGTTTTTTCAAATTTCTTTCATGCCGTTTTAATAAAAAGGCTCGGAGTTGGGTGCGAGTTTGAATCAACTGCTTCAAAATAGAGGGAGAGGACTATTCTTTTTTTTTTTAATTCTTTATTTATATTATTTAGCAAATAGAACAAAATATGCAGTGTTGTACATTCACAAATTATAAATTGAGGTGAAAACAGAAGATAGGTCGAAGAATAAGATATTGTAGGAGGGAGAAAAAGAAGGTGAGAAGGAGGGGAGGGAAGAAGAGGCTCAGAGGGAGAGGAATGATCGCCATCCAGCTATCACTGAGTTTCACCTGTTCCTTGGCAAACTTTATATGTCTCCGTCTGCTGGAATTGCATCCAGTTAAACCACGTGTTTCTGAATCTCGTATAAGAATCGTGAACTGAAGATGTTGCATCCTCCATAAACATAAGGTTGTTTACCTTCGAGATCCACATCGAAATCAGTGGACATGTCGCCTTCCTCCACAGAAACGGAATACATGCCCGCGCCACCATCAGCAAGAATCTCAACAAAGAATGCTTAATCTATTAATAGGCATGTTGCAATGATGAACCAGAAATAGTGCAGCTCCCAGTTCTCCTCCAAAATCCGTAACCACACGGATAATTTCGCTCATTTTGGACCAAAATGGGCCAAGGGTACTGCAATCCCAAAGGATGTGCAGAAAGGTGCCCTCCGCCTCGCCACACCTCCAACACACCAAGTAAGTAGAGGGGAATATTTTATGTAAACGTGAGGGGACCCTATACCATCATGTGAGTAACTTGTAGTTCGCCTCCTGGAATTGCAAGCTAATCGAAGTAGCATGAGCCAAGGTGTAAACCCTGGTTCTCTGTTCCAGGCTAAGCTCCATTTCTAGATCCGCTTCCTAATGTAACATGAATGTAGTGTCGAGGTCTGGAGAGATCAGAAGCTACGTTTTGGAGAGGGCATGTCTACATGCTCCGGAGCCTTGAAAGAGAGTTTCAATTACTGTTTTAGACCTATGAAACTCCGTTTTAGGCGAAAGGCGGTGGAAGAAATGGTAAAGTTGTAGGGATCTCCAAAATCCTAAGGGGTCGGGAGTTGTAATGGAACTCAGTATCTCCAGAGACGACCAAGATTCTCCCTCCCTCCAGCTCTCCACCCTATCAACGCCTGATTAAACTCAGGGTGACTAAGTACCGGGCCTAGGATAGAGTTAGTGGGAATCATCATCGAGCGGATCAGCCTATGGCTGCAGGTAAAAAGGTAGGTCCGATGGTTGGGATTATAAAGGTCATCATTTATTTTCAATTGCACCCATGGTAGTGTATGTAGTTGGATTGGGGGGAAACTCCGTTCAATCTGAACCCAAATTTTGTTTTCTTTATTTCTGCACCAGTCAATCACCCATGATAAATGGCTCACCAGATGGTATGATTTAATGTCTGGGAGCCCCACTCCACCCTCACCTTTAGGTCTAAATTAAATCGATTTTGCCACACGGGCACTCTTGTTATTCCATATGAAAGCGGTCTGTATTTGAGAGATTGACATAAAGAAGGAGGATGGGATTCTAATAGGAAGGGCTTGTAGATAGTATAGAATCTTAGACAAAATAGTCATTTTAAAAAGCTGACATCTGCCCAACCATGTAAATGTTAATCTTGTCCATCTGTCACAGTCTGCCCGTATTAACTTAAAAGGGTAGGGAAGTTAGCCCTATAAAGGTCATGTATGTCAGTCGTTATCTGTAGTCCCAAGTAACTTATAGCCCGTTTTGACCAACAGAACCGAAAGGCGCTTTTCAGATTATCCACAAGTCGGGGCAGAAGAGATCTGTTTAACGTTGCAGACTTGGATTGATTAATTTTAAAATTTGAAAGATTAGAATATGCCTCTAGTTCTTTTAAAAGGTTAGGGAGAGAGATTTCGGGGTTTGATACAAAGAACAGCAGGTCGTCTGCATATGCCGCAATTTTGAATGTAGACGATTTCACCTTAACACCAGTTATATCTTGGTTCGCCCATATGTGTCTAAGCAATGATTCAAGGGATAGTATAAAATTCGATGGGGAAAGCAGACAACCCTGGCAGTTGCCAGTCTTGATGTCAAATGGCTCAGATAAAACGCCGTTCACCCGGACCCTAGCTGACAGAACCGAGTACAGGGACAAAAACCCATGCATCATCCTAGCCCCAAGGCCTAAATGGGCCATGGTTTCCTTTCCATAAAAGTCCAATTAACTCTGTCGAACACTTTCTCTGCATCTGTCGGCAAAAGCATCATCGGAGTACCTGAAAGTTTAGCTTTATGTATTAAATTTATCGCTTTAGTGGTGTTGTCCCTAGCCTCCCGACCCATCACAAAACCTACCTGGTCCGGGTGAACAATGCCACACATCAAGGGGGCCAATCTACCTGCATGGATTTTAGCGAATAATTTAATGTCTACATTTAATAGTGAGATTGGACGGTAGCTTGAGCATTGCATTGGATCCTTTCCAGGCTTGTGGATCACTGCAATGGTCGCCCTCAGGGTGTCCCTCGGGGGGCCACCGTCTCCGCCATGGCATTTAGGGAAGCTCTTAAATGATGGAGTAATGTCTCTCGTAATTTCTTATAGTACCGTAAAACCATCAGGGCCTGTTGCCTTACCAGATTTGGCAGAAGAGATCGCCTCCATGAGCTCTTGTTCTGAGATCGGTTCTTCCAAAGACTGAATTGTCGCCTCCTGCAGGGCTGGCAGTCCTGAAGTTTTAATGTAATCTCGGATACGAGATCTAAAATTAATTGAGGTAGTCCTGGGATTAGCACGGTCTACATTATACAACGAGGTATAGTATGTTTGAAATGCCTCGGCTATATCCAGAGGAAGTGACTTCCGCTGAGACCCCGCAGGAGAAACAATCTCTAGGACATAGGTTGCTGCTCTGTGTATCCGTGATGCTCTTGCCAGCGACTTGCCTGCCTTGTTTCCATGCTCATAGTAATGGTGACGGCACCTGGAGAGGATACCCTTTGCCTTTTTGAGTAACACTTTGCGCAGCGCTTCCCTAGTCTCAAGTAAGTTCTCCCTTAGGTCGTTCGAGGCAAATTGTTTGTGTTGAGCCTCTAAGTTTTCAGACACGAGAGTAAATCTACGATCTCTGCTTCCCTCTCCCTCTCTAATCTGGCACCATGTTTTATAAGGGCGCCTCTAACTACACACGTATGGGCCTCCCACACAATCACCGGGGAAGGCCATTGTGTGCATTGATATCAAAGTAGTCCTGTATTATCTTTCTAACATCCCGGAGTACCTCAGGGTCATCAAGCAAGGAAGAATTCAATTTCCATTGCCTCGGTAATGGAGAGGAGAGATCGAGACTGAAACCAAAGCATGGTCTGAGAACGTAATCGGTTCTCTGTTTGCGGCTTATACTTGGGCCAATTCAGTATGTCGTATGAGAAAACAGTCAAGTTTTGAATAGGTGTCATGAGCTGCAGAATAAAATGAGTAGTCCCTGTCACTAGGGTGAAGCAGACGCCAAGTGTCTAATAATTAATGGTCATGTAAAGTCCGTCTCAAGCGTCGCTGGGCTGCTCCTGTTAGGGTGTATCTCCCCATGAAGAATCTATAGCTGGGTCCAGGGCAACATGAAAGTCTCCGCCGAGGACAAGGGTCCCCTCAGTAAAGTCCTCTACTTGCTCTAAAAATGTAATGAACAAGGGAATCTGACCAGTGTTTGGAAGGGAAAGTATGAGGGGTAAGAAAAGTAAGAGCGAAGAGAAAATTGTAACAGTAATAAAATGAGATAGAAGAAAATTTAGTAAAAGGAAAGAAGAGACATTATCTGTCTAATGCGAACAAAGCCGGAGAACTGAATCCCCACAGAAAAAGTAGGAGGATTGAGAGGGACTATTCTTGTTTATCTGTTCTAAATGCCAAAGGAGGGAGATGAGTTTCAATCTTGTCTGTTCCCTTTCTCTCTTAAGGGGAGAGGTGTTCTGTATAAAGAGGCCAGAACAAAGGCCTTATGGGAGTCCCAAAACTTCTCATCCGACACCTCAGCATTATCATTGATACAGAAGAAGTCAGATAAGTCGGCCCTCACCTCCTCCACCACCTCTCTTGGACAATAACCCCAAGTTCAGTCACTGATGCAGGGGTTTGCATGCCACGGAGATGTCCGGAATCACAGGGCATGATTTGACCAAGAGACAGACCTACCTCGGCTTAAACACAAGCCGGAAGTCCTTTAATATCTACCAGGAAGTAATCTATCCTTGAATAAGATCTATGTCTATGGGAGAAAAAGGAGTAGTCCCTCCTCTCCATACACAAAGGACCCAGCTCTCCACACTCGGGGTCCGTCTAGAGGAACAATCTGACGGGATGGGGTAGATGTTAAAGTCCCCACAAATAATCAGCATACCTTTAGAGTGTTCATCTACAAACTTAAATACACTCCGTAGAAATTTAACTTGCAAGGAATTTGGCACATATACATTTACGATAGTAAACAAAGAATTTTTCAACATCCAAATAAAGAATAAGGTAGCGACCTGCTGGATCTGCTATTAATTGTAGCAAGGAGATAGAATTTTTGACAAAAATGCAGACCCCAGCTTTTTAGATGAGTGGCTAGCAAAGAAAGCATTATTACACAGATGGTTTTTAACTCTAATATTGTCCTCTGCCAGAAGGTGGGATTCTTGGATACACAGTACATCCGCTTTGAACTTTCAAGGCCTCCGACCACATCAGAGAACGTTTGGCCGGCGAGTTCAGTCCATTGACATTCAATGAAACTAATCTCACACTCATAGTGGATCAAAAGAAAACTGACAGCAAGGCCAAAACTCACTTGATAGGGGAGAAAGAAGGGAAGAGAGAGGGAAAACATAAGGCCAAGAAACACAAACACATAAATGTAAACCGATAAGGCAGACTGGAGTCCAAGGTCCAGAAATGATGGACCAGGTGCTCTCGCTAGGGCAGAGTAATCACAGTGCCATAGCTAGCAGAGCAACAAAACCACAGAGACAGACCTCTGTCCTAAGGAAAGGAAGGACCAGGGCTTCATTTAACCTGCTCCCAATCGGGCATCATCTTCTTCTTGTTAGAAGCCACATTTGACATTGGGGATGCAGAAAGACCTGAAGGAGATGGAGATAGGTTCCAGTCCTTTAGCGCTTGGTCAAGATGCTTGGGAGAATGAAAGACATGATGGGATTCTTCATATGACAAAAGCACTTTCACAGGAAAACCCCAGCTGTAAGGTTACCCAGCCTCTCTCAGAGACTTACACATGGGTACAAATTCCTTGCGTCTGGTCAGGGTGCTGCTGACAGGTCAGGAAACACTGCAAGTTTATCAAAGTTCTCAGGAAGAGAGGACATTTTTTCAGAGCCTGCATGAAGTCTTCCTTAACTCTGTAGTATGCATACAAGCCAGAACATCCCTTGGCAAAGCTGGGTTAATATGAGAGGGCTTGGGGACCCGGGTGTATTCTCTCAATCCGCAGAGAGTTCGGGGGAGTCTCAAGGAGAACCTGGCTGATGAAGAAAGTCAGCAAAGCAGGCAAGATAGTCATTCACAGCCTCAGGGACACCTCTGAGACGGATATTACATCGCCTAGACCTGTCCTCTAAGTCCCAAAATTTTAATTGTTGAGCAGTCATTTTCTTTTAAAGAGCCGCATAGTTATCGGCCAGAGCATTATGAGCTGCAGCGTATTCCGCCATTTTTCTTTCTATACAATCTGTGCGGCCCCCAAACTGCTTATCTCCCGCTTTAGCTCTCCCACCATACCTCTCATATCCTCATATAAGGCCATCCTGAGCGATGAGAGGAGTTTTTGCATTGTCCCATGATTAAGTGGGACATCATCTGTGTCCAGCACTGTGTTTTCCCTGGTGTCTATAGAGGAGAGTGCAAGGAAACCGAGCGGGAGCGAGAAGGCAGCGCCATGTTGAAGAGAGAGGCCCGTACCCTCCAACTCTGCTGAAGAAGTCAGTGAGTTTTGCCGGGGCTTCCCGGTGTTTCGGGGGGCCCCACAGCATGTCTGGACACCCTGGAGATCTTCCCCCACCTCGGGGCTGCAAAATGGGCTGCTGTGAGCCGCGGTGAGGTCTGTGGTGGATGTGGTGTCATAAGCTCTCGGGCCACGCCCCCACCTTTTACTAGCTTGATCACTCATAATCCATTGCAATACTAGTGAATTGCAATGAATTATATATGTCAGAGCTGCACTTGTAGCTCTGACACTTTGTCTTGAACACCGTACATCTGGCATGGTGTGTGTGGCTTTCCATGATGATCCAAGGTTGCCAAAGCAGTGATCAGGTTCCCATGATCATGTCATGGAGGTCCCGATTGCTTGGGAGAGAAGCACACTGTGTCGCGTCCCTCTCCCAAGTGCCTAAATGCTGCGATCACCATTAATCGCAGGATTCAGGGGGTTAAACTGCTGGGAGAGGCTCAGGCATGGCTCCTGGCAGTGAGTGCCATGTCCTGGCTGTCACATCAGCTGGAGACCCGGCAGTAATCACACGAATACAGCTTCTGTGCCCCGAGCGATCGCCAGGATGCACCTATTCGTTCTAGATCAGGAACTCCTTCCCTTGCAAGACATATAGGTCTGTCCTTTGTCAGGAAGGGTTAAAGGGGTTGTCCAGGCTAAACCCACAAACCTGCAGTCACTCTATTTAGACTTGTGAACCCTATATATACTCCCAGCCACATTATGACTAAATGGGTGCAGCCTCGTTCAATACACTTGCAATGTGCAAGACCGTGCCAATTTAGTTGGAATGTGGCCGGAATATGCTTACCACATCGCCATGGCCACATGAACATCATTCCTGGTAGTGACACCAGGGAATTGTCACAGTGTGAGATGAGAATTTACAAGTCAGTAGCCACATAGAGTCACTACAGACTTGTGGATTTAGACCAGACAACCCTTTTAAATGTGCAACTTGAGATTCAGGGAATTTAGAAGGGAGGACTTGGACACTATTACTGTTTAAATTTACTGAACTATATATTTCTGTTTTGTGCCTTCTCAATTAGTAAAATGTGCTCCATTTCCGACAAGGCCATCCAGTGTACATCTTGTCGCATGTTTGCAATTGTTGAACAACAAGTACGCAATACTGGTTTGTGTGCAGATTGAGTATTTAGAAGCCCAGATACTTGATCTAAATTAATAGTTTGCAACACTGAGTTTCACTGACAATATAGAAAGGAGTTTGTTGCTCACCGAGCAGGTGCTTGGTAGAGTATGTCTTCTCGGATTAAGCCCCCTCAGACTTTCAAGAGGAATTTCTCCTAATGATCGAGAAGCAATTTGGTGATGAACAATACTTTTACCAGCATGATAGAGCACCATGTCTCAAGGTAAAAATGAGTACCAAGTGGCTTGGTGAACAAAATATTTCAATTTAGGTCCATGGTAAGAAAACTCCCAAGTCTTAATCCAATTGAGAACCTGTGGTTTATCCTCAAAAACTGGGTGGACAAACAGAAACAGAAATTGTAGTAAAGTCCAAACACTGAAGAATGGGTTGTCATCAGCAAGGATTGGAAGCAGAGGCTCATATCCATATCATTCCAAGGTTAATTACTATTTCTTGAAAATAAGAGTTAACACTATGAATATCAAGTCTCTGAAAAATTTGATGCATTTGTCGGTAAAATTTGAAACACTTTTTTTTAAAAATGCTTGTAATTGTACTTCAGTAAACAAAAAAAATCTGTTAAAGATTTAACAACACAGTTAATTTTAGTTCAACCAACTTGTATGTCTCAAAATTTTTACCACGACTGTTTATAGTGCAGCCTAAATATGGGTAATAAGATGCTTCTATGCCTTTATTATTATACTTTGGCATGGTTTGTATTAGGACCTGGCTTTAATCACTGGAAATAAGATTAGTATACTTGAATGATAGCTTGTGATTAGAAAAGAGTGAATCTTTGAGTCAATTTTCCCAAAATATGTAATTCAATTTATGAGGATGGAAAAAAAGGTAATTTCACATGTTGCTGAAGATTGCCCCAGCAAGAGAGCAAGCGAATAGAGTCAGGTACTGCCATGTAGCGAATCAGAGGGACTATCACAGGGAGTATAAAAATAAATAAATTATGGCAGGGCAAGCAGCAATTTTTTTATTTTTAAGGGATAGGAAGTCAGTGCGCACAACTCAATCCACATACACTGTGTGCAGAATTATTAGGCAAATGAGTATTTTGATCACATGATACTTTTTATATATGTTGCTCTACTCCAAGCTGTATAGGCTTGAGAGTCAACTACCAATTAAGTAAATCAGGTGATGT
Source organism: Allobates femoralis (assembly GCA_033576535.1). Taxonomy (NCBI): domain Eukaryota; kingdom Metazoa; phylum Chordata; class Amphibia; order Anura; family Aromobatidae; genus Allobates; species Allobates femoralis. The sequence continues at coordinate 315,583,269 of JARQOC010000003.1, forward strand.
GCATCTCTGTAATGAGGAGGCGTGTGGTGTAAGGACATCAACACCCTATATATGGTGTGCTTAATTAATAGGCAAAAGGGGTCAGAAGAGAGATTTGACGGGCTCTGAAAAGTCCAAAATTGTGAGATGTCTTGCAGAAGGATGCAGCAGTCTTGAAACTGCCAAACTTTTGAAGCATGATCACCGAACAGTTAAGTGCTTCATGGCAAATAGCCAACAGGGTTGCAAGAAGCGTGTTGGGCAAAAAAGGGGCAAAATAACTGCCCATGAATTGAGGAAAATCAAGTGTGAAGCTGCCAAGATGCTATTTGCCACCAGTTTTGCAATATTTCAGAGCTGCAATGTTACTGGAGTATCAAAAAGCACAAGGTGTGCTATACTCAGGGACATAATTAATAGTATAGTTGACACACACTCATGAAAAAATAACGGAGAAGGGTTCCTGAAGCAAACTTTTTATTTTCTTGCTTATTTTGTATAATGTGAATGAAGAATCCCAACGTTTCGACTCACACTGAGTCTTCTTCAGGGAAAATCAAATGTGCTACGAAACATGTGAAACAACAAAAAGGACAATCAGATCTGATGATATAGTCACAATAGTATACAAAATTACACATTGCAAAAAAGTTTAAATACAATGGAGATATATACAAGCCTACCTAGGAAAATAATCCTGGGTGCACTATGTATCTTTTGTAAAGATCACCGTATAGCCGAAGGTGAGTCCACCAAGGGCTAGGGAATGTTGAGATACGTTTTTGTGTTAATGCATAACTAGGAAGATACAAAGAATATTTGATAAATGTGTAAGACAACAGCCATAAGGCATGTATACATGTTGAAGCATCAATACAATGAACCTTAAAGGTGATAGTACCGTAAGCGGCGTTATTACGAATATCCTTTATTCACAGATGCGCTGTGGCTCAAGATTATATGCAATATACCTAGATAGCATTAAATGAAACAAAGACCAAAATGAAAAAAATGAAAATGAAAGCAAAAAGAAAAGAAAAAAAGAACAGCAGAGAATATGTGTTTGTACTTATGTGGTATAGGGATATATACGTCCAGGGAGGTTGCTCGCCTGGATATCTCACATTCCCTGTTTAAGGGTAAAGTCAAAATAGTTCTGTCAGGGGAAAATGGAAAATACACTATCAGAAAAGGGTACATATGGATATACTTAACTTCTATGAATAGAATTGCTCACTATTTAATATAGCTGTCAAATTGGGGTGGTGGTTGATAGGGTATTCATCCCTAGAAACTAGAGAAGAGGTGGAATTAGATAGACAATGTTACAATGTACATTTAAACAAGATTAAGCAGCGTACCTTCTTAGTACTTTATGCGGGTACTGCTGCCCCTTTAAGTACAAGCCCTGCTGGCAAATGATGAATAAAGATATCAAGTCAGATTATGGTTGGAATAAGATAAAATTGAGGCTCTATTTGAAAATGTCTAGCCCCCTGTATGAGAGTTTTACCTTTGCTGCTGGCTGTTGTGTCCTGGGGGTAGGGGGAGTGAAGAGGAAGGCACCCTTATATACACTGATCCCATGTGCGAGCGGCGTAACCGGAAGTGCGCGGTCGCAGTGACGAAGGCGGAACGCTTGTGGGACGCAAGCCTGGAGTCTCCAGGTGGAGGAGGTTCTTTGCAAAACTCGCGCATGCGCAGTGGATTAGAGGCAGTACTCAGAGCTGTGGACTTAAGTCTGGGTGCTGTGATTATGGGATACAAGCGCTCATAAGCGGTCTTGGATATGTTGGCGAAACTACCCAACATATCCGAGACCGGATCAGTAAGCATAAGTCTACCATCAGATGCAATAACACCATGCTACCGGTCCCTGCTCATTTTATAGAGAGGGGCCATAGCATCAGTCAATTACGGTTTCAGGTCTCGGAGCATGTTCCGCAACCCAGGAGGGGCGGCAACAGGATTAGAGAACTCAAATCACGAGAATCATATTAGATACACACTTTAAAAACGCTTGAACCTAATGGACTTAATAGGGAATATGAAATTTTATATTGAATATCCCCTTCAAAATTTGGACAGAGTTCACTAGAGTTGCTCACCCTGGTTGCCTCCCACCCTGATGCTATTTACATTGCTGAGTCCTAAATCCCTTATGACTAAGCTTTTTATTCACAATGAAACGTCTCTTGATTATGTTATGTGAATAAGATTCATTAATAAGATTTTCCTTTCTCCTCTACAGAGAACTTATGAATACTAGAAAATGTCCTATCAATCTGCCTGTCTAAAGCCTGCTGTTCTACTTTACCTGACTACATAAGTGCTCCCTGGCACTAATTCTTGCTATTCACAGCGCTTTTTAGTGATAGGTAAGCCCATCAGATCACCCAGCGCTTATGAGCGCTTGTATCCCATAATCACAGCACCCAGACTTAAGTCCACAGCTCTGAGTACTGCCTCTAATCCACTGCGCATGCGCGGGATTCGCAAAGAACCTCCTCCACCTGGAGACTCCAAGCTTGCGTCCCACAAGCGTTCCACAAACCTACAGCGCAAGCGCCTACGTCACTGCGACCGCGCACTTCCGGTTACGTCTTGTGACCGGAAAGTGTGACAGAACGCCGTTCGCACATGGGATCAGTGTATATAAGGGTGCCTTCCTCTTCACTCCCCCTACCCCCAGGACACAACAGCCAGCAGCAAAGGTAAAACTCTCATAGAGGGGCTAGACATTTTCAAATAGAGCCTCAATTTTATCTTATTCCAACCATAATCTGACTTGATATCTTTATTCATCATTTGCCAGCAGGGCTTGTACTTAAAGGGGCAGCAGTACCCGCATAAAGTACTAAGAAGGTACGCTGCTTAATCTTGTTTAAATGTACATTGTAACATTGTCTATCTAATTCCACCTCTTCTCTAGTTTCTAAGGATGAATACCCTATCAACCACCACCCCAATTTGACAGCTATATTAAATAGTGAGCAATTCTATTCATAGAAGTTAAGTATATCCATATATACCCTTTTCTGATAGTGTATTTTCCATTTCCCCCTGACAGAATTATTTTGACTTTACCCTTAAACAGGGAATGTGAGCTATCCAGGCGAACAACCTCCCTGGACGTATATATCCCTATACCATATAAGTACAAACACATTCTCTGCTGTTCTTTTTTCTTTTCTTTTTGCTTTCATTTATTTTTTTCATTTTGGTCTTTGTTTCATTTAATGCTATCTAGATATATTGCATATAATCTTGAGCCACAGCGCATCTGTGAATAAAGGATATTCGTAATAACGCCGCTTACGGTACTATCACCTTTAAGGTTCATTGTATTGATGCTTCAACATGTATACATGCCTTATGGCTGTTGTCTTACACATTTATCAAATATTCTTTGTATCTTCCTAGTTATGCATTAACACGAAAACGTTTCTCAACATTCCCTAGCCCTTGGTGGACTCACCTTCGGCTACACGGTGATCTTTACAAAAGATACATAGTGCACCCAGGATTATTTTCCTAGGTAGGCTTGTATATATCTGCATTGTATTTAATCTTTTTTGCAATGTGTGATGTAACTTTGCATACTATTGTGACTATATCATCAGATCTGATTGTCCTTTTTGTTATTTCACATGTTTCGTAGCACATTTGATTTTCCCTGAAGAAGACTCAGTGTGAGTCGAAACGTTGGGATTCTTCATTCACATTATACAAAATAAGCAAGAAAATAAAAAGTTTGCTTCAAGAACCCTTCTCCGTTATTTTTTCATGAGTGTGTGCCAACTATACTATTAATTATTGAACATTTTTTTGCGCACCACACAATCCGGTGAGCCAAGTTCTTACTACAATACTCAGGGACATGGCCAAGGTAAAGAAGGCTTAAAAATGACCACCTTTGAACAAGAAATATAAGATAAAACGTCAAAACTGGGCCAAGAAATATCTTAAGACTGATTTTTCAAAGGTTTTATGGACTGATGAAATAAGAGTGCCTCTTGATGGGCCAGAGGCTGGATCAGTAAAGGGCAGAGAGTTCCACTCCGACTCAGACGTCAGCAAGGTGGAGGTGGGGTACTGGTATGGGCTGGGATCATCAAAGATGAACTTGTGGGACCTTTTCGGGTTGAGGATGGAGTGAAGCTCAACTCCCGGACCTACTGCCAGTTTCTCGAAGTCAACGTCTTCAAGCAGTGGTACAGGAAGAAGTCGGTATCTTTCAAGAAGAACATGATTGGGGGCGTGGCCTGACGGAGCATGGAGATGGCCACATAACACAGGAGCTCCTGAACCCACGGGTCTAACAGCAGCTCAAACAGACAATCCAGACCGGGTTCCTCACCCTGCCCGACGCCTACAGACACTGGAATCCTGCATGAGTACATGGGGAAAACCAGGAGCACAAAGCACAGCTCCCCGCAGAGAGTCACCAATTACTTTACCAGCAGCAGGCCCGGCAACAACGCAGCTAAGATGGTGCCGGCGTCTCCTCGCTCAGCCCACTCATCATCTCGGCGGGAATCAGTGGCCTCCTCTGCCTCCACCAACGCTGAGAGGGAGGAAGCACCTATAACGCACAGCAGCATGAGAGAGCTGCTTTCCTCACTCCGGGCTTCCCTGCAGGAGGATATGAAAGAGATTGTGGGGGCGATCATGGGAGAAGTAGCCGAGATATGGGGCCGCACTGACAGGCTGGAGAAGAGAATGGCAGAGCTTATCAGGTCTCACAATGACCTTATTGACGGACATGAAGCCCTGAAGGTTGATATGGCTAAGGCACAGGCTAAAAATCTAGATCTTGAAGATTGTTCTAGACGCAACAACGTGCGCAAAAGAGGGGTGGATGAAGTGGTACAACAACTAGATCTGCTTGCTTTCTTGCAGGATTTTATATTAGCTGTGTTACCCTCTGTGGATAAGAAAGATATCGTCATCGACCGAATACACAGGATCCCCAAACCTTCCACTATCAAGCAGAGTTTGCCCAGAGAATCCAATTTTATGAATTAAAAGAGGACTTTTTGTACTGTCTGAGGGGCAAGCCTGCTCTACCAGAGAAATTTGTGTCATTGGCGGTGTTCTCGGACTTATCCCCAGACACCCTGGCACTACGCAGGGAATTTCTTCCGTACACGGCAGTACTTCGTGACCACGCCATACCATATAGCTGGGGCTTCCCGACCAAGCTCATTATACGGAGAAATGGTTCTACTCATGTATGCCTTCTGCCTGCCCAGGCTGACAAGCTCCTTTCACAGTGGGGCCTCCGCTGTCCCAAAGCTTCAACTGCTACTTCTCAGACTACTGACTCTCATAAGCGACATGTGGATCCTGAGTGGTCAACGGTCTCAGAACATTACCCAGCCTGTGGGTTTCATTTTCCTGGATGATGGTTTTTTTTTTTTTTCTCTTTTTCTGGTCTGCACGTTGATTTGTTTTTACTGACTCCGCCTTTCTGGGCTGGTGTATTTACTCCCAAGGTTTTGATCTATGACTTGGGATCTTGCCCTCAGAGTGTATTTTTGTAACTCCCTGGTACTGTTGGAGGTTGGAAATGACCTCATATCTACGGTAATTCTCTTCCTTGTATTTTGTTCTTGTTTTTTAGTTCCCTCTTATCTTGGGAACGTTTTGTTCTATGTGTTTGAAAACTGTTTGTCTTTGTTCCCTCTCCCGTTTCCCTTTCCTTCCCTCAGGTTATATGATCGCTCTACCTGTTGGCATCACGTCAGTGCATGTTATATTGGAGGTCACACCTGCCAATTCTCTATTCCGGGACCATGAGTATCACTGTCCTATCGGTTAACATTAATGGCCTCAACTCGCCCGCTAAACGATCCATAGTTTGGCGCCAATTCAGTAAGTTCAGGAGTGATATCATATTTGTTCAGGAGACTCACCTACTAGCCAGAGATAATATTAGGATGCAATCTAACACCTCCCCCCATCAATTTTTCTCGAATGAGCCTTCTAAAAAAGCTGGAGTTGGAGTTTTTATTAAGAATTCTGTCTCCTACCAGCTCAGAGACACCATCTCTGATCCTGAGGGTCGATTTTTAATTGTCATATGTGTAATTAACAATGCCCCATACACTCTAGCTTCCGTACATGCTCCAAATTCCGGCCAATGGAAGTTTCTTGGGTCTTTCCTGGACAAATTACAATTACATGCTCAGGGTTACAAGTTGGTATGCGGGGATTTTAATATGCCTATGTTTAAACATTTGGATTGCTCGGGTGTCACCCACTCTAGAGGTGAGATGGGCTCCCTGGTTACAGAAAATGGTCTTCACGATGTCTGGCGCTATTTCCACAGCGAGGAACGTGATTACAGTGTTGGCCAAAAGTATTGACACCCCTGCAATTCTGTCAGATAATACTCAGTTTCTTCCTGAAAATGATTGCAATCACAAATTATTTGGTATTATTATCTTCATTTAATTTGTCTTCAATGAAAAAGACACAAAAAGAATTGTCCTAAAGCCAAATTGGATATAATTCCACACCAAACATAAAAAAAGAGGGTGGACAAAAGTATTGGCAATGTTAGAAAAATCTTGTGATGCTTCTCTAATTTGTGTAATTAACAGCACCTGTAACTTACCTGTGGCACCTAACAGGTGTTGGCAATAACTACCATATATACTCGTGTATAAGCCGACCCCCCTACTTTTGCCCCCAAAACCTGGGAAAACCTATTGACTCGTGTATAAGCTGAGGGTGGACCCCAGCACAGGTATACAGCCCCCAGCAGTGTGGTATGCAGCAGCCTCCCCAGTGGTATATACAGGCCCCAGCAGTGTTACAGCAGCAGCCCCAGTGGTATATACAGCAGCAGCCCCAGAGGTATACAGGCCGCCCGCCCGCCTCCCCCATCAGTATACAGGTGCCCCCCCCCCCCATCAGTATTCAGGGCCCCCCCTTGCTGCCACAAACCTGTAAAGTAAGATCATTATACTTATCCCTGTGGCCGCCGCCGCTGCTCTGCACCGCGCTCCTCCGGGTCTTCATGCCTCTTCTGGCTTCCTCCTATGGCGCTCAGACAATGACGTCATTGCCTGCGCCCACCGGAGGAGGAAGCCGGAAGAAGCCAGATGAAGCCAGAGGAGCGCGGTGCAGAGCAGCGGTGGCGGCCACAGGGATAAGTATAATGATCGTACTTTACAGGCTTGTGGCAGCAAAGGGGGGCCCTGGATACTGATGGGGGGGCGCCTGTATACTGATGGGGGGTGGCGGGCGGCCTGTGCCGTATGACTCGCGTATAAGCCGAGGGGGGGACTTTTCAGCTCAATTTTTGGGCTAAAAAACTCAGCTTATACGCGAGTATATACGGTAAATCACACTTGCAGCCAGTTGACATGGATTAAAGTTGACTCAACCTCTGTCCTGTGTCCTTGTGTGTACCACATTGAGCATGGAGAAAAGAAAGAAGACCAAAGAACTGTCTAAGGACTTGAGAAACCAAATTGTGAGGAAGCATGAGCAATCTCAAGGCTACAAGTCCATCTCCAAAGACCTGAATGTTCCTGTGTCTACTGTGCGCAGTGTCATCAAGAAGTTTAAAGCCCATGGCACTGTGGCTAATCTCCCTAGATGCGGACGGAAAAGAAAAATTGACAAGAGATTTCAACGCAAGATTGTGCAGATGGTGGATACAGAACCTTGACTAACATCCAAACAAGTTCAAGCTTGCCTGCAGTCCGAGGGCACAACAGTGTCAACCCGTACTCTCCGTCGGTGTCTGAATGAAAGGGACTGTATGGTAGGAGACCCAGGAAGACCCCACTTCTTACCCCGAGACATAAAAAAGCCAGGCTGGAGTTTGCCAAAACTTACCTGAGAAAGCCTAAAACGTTTTGGTAGAATGTTCTCTCTTTCTGGGCAAAGGCATCAACATAGAGTTTACAGGAGAAAAAAAGAGGCATTCAAAGAAAAGAACACGGTCCCTACGGTCAAACATGGCGGAGGTTCCCTGATGTTTTGGGGTTGCTTTGCTGCCTCTGGCACTGGACTGCTTGACCATGTGCATGGCATTATGAAGTCTGAAGACTACCAACAAATTTTGCAGCATAACGTAGGGCCCAGTGTGAGAAAGCTGGGTCTCCCTCAGAGGTCATGGGTCTTCCAGCAGGACAATGACCCAAAACACACTTCAAAAAGTACTAGAAAATGGTTTGAGAGAAAGCACTGCAGACTTCTAAGGTTGCCAGCAATTAATCCAGACCTGAATCCCATAGAACACCTGTGGAGAGATCTAAAAATGGCAGTTTGGAGAAGGCACCCTTCAAATATCAGGGACCTGGAGCAGTTTGCCAAAGAACAATGGTCTAAAATTCCAGCAGAGCATTGTAAGAAACTCATTGATGGTTACCGGAAGCGGTTGATCGCAGTTATTTTGGCTAAAGGTTTTGCAACCAAGTATTAGGCTGAGGGTGCCAATACTTTTGTCTGGCCCATTTTTGGAGTTTTGTGTGAAATGATCAATGTTTTGCTTTTTGCTTCATTCTCTTTTGTGTTTTTTCATTGAAGACAAATTAAATGAAGATAATAATACCAAAGAATTTGTGATTGCAATCATTTTCAGGAAGAAACTGAGTATTATCTGACAGAATTGCAGGGGTGTCAATACTTTTGGCCAACACTGTATACTTTCTTATCTCCTCGCTTCCACACGTATAGTCGGATAGATTTCATACTTCTTGATGACACGCTATTACACTTGTGTAAGGGGGCCGAAATTGGTAGTATTACTTGGTCGGACCACGCACCCAGTACGTTGCAGATTGCAGACTCAGTCAACATCAGACCCCCCGCCTCTAGGAAGTTGAACAACTATCTAACTAACCCTGCAATTGTTAAGTACATTACCAAACAACTTGTAGATTAATTCAGGCTAAATGACAATGGTGAGCTTCAAGATGATGTCTTCTGGCTCTCCCACAAGGCGGTAATTAGGGGGGCTTTCATTAAAATTGTGGCTTATATTAACAAACATTATACGGCGGACCTTGCAGATACTCTACATAAACTTCGGGATTTGGAGGCCCAGCACAAAACTGACCCGACATTCCCGCTGTTACAATCCCTAACCTAAACTAGGAATCATTTGCGCTCGCTCTTACTTCAAAAAACAGAGAGGGATCTTAAAAAACTCAAATCGAAATATTACGCTATGGGGAACAGGGCGGGTTCCCTTCTAGTGCAACGGGTCAAAAAGTGGGCAGCTCAAACTAAAATAACTTACCTCATCACAACTAAAGGGTCTCATGTTCGTAATCCTATTCCTATAGCAGGCAAATTCCGTTCTTACTACTAGTCCCTGTATAACCTGTGGAATGATTGCCAGACCCCCCAGCCATCTGCAGCATCTATTTCTGCTTTCGTGGACAAGGTTTCTCTCCCTAAACTCTCTGCGCCTCAATTATCCTAGCTGAATGCTCCCATCTCAGAATTTGAAATGACTTAAGTCCACCAATAAACATACGACCCTGGGGCATGACAGCTTTTCATTTTCCTACTACGCACAGATTTTTTCCACTCTTTCTCCCTTTTTACTAAGACTTTTTACACATTGGTGGTCCAGGGGTGAGATTAGACGGGAGGGTCTGGAGGCTATTATTACTACTCTGCCCAAGCCAGGAAAACCCCCTACGGTCCCAGGTAACTTTCGCCCGATTGCACTGCTTAACTGTAATATCAAACTATATGTGAAGATCTGGGCTGTAAGACTGATGGGAGTTCCGCCTTCTCTCATTAGACCTGATCAGGTTGGATTTGTCCCTGGCCGGCAGTTGTGCGATAGAACCAGGCGTCTTATAGATATTATTGACATTCTGGAGGGATCCGACTTCCCCAGTGTTCTCCTGTCACTGGATGCGGAAAAAGCGTTTGACAGGGTGTACTGGGGGTATGTTGATGAAGTCCTGAATAGATTTGGGATCACATGGCAGATTAAGTCAGCCATTATGGCTTTATACTCCTTTCCCAACGCTTCCGTGCACGCCTCCGGCTTCTTATCAGACACCTTTAACATCACTAAGGGCACACGCCAAGGTTGCCCTCTTTCGCTTTTGATTTTCGCATTGGTAATTGAACCCTTGGTAGCTCTAGTTAGAATGAATCCCCGGATCAGGGGGGTCCCCATAGGTGGGTTGGAGCATAAAATTGGCCTGTACGCTGATGATGTCATCTTTACATGCACTGACATCGTTTCCCCTCAGACTTTTCTGCAACCTCCTATTACCGGCTCAACATCTCCAAATCTGTCCTGTTTCCTGTGAATGTACCTAAACATACTCAGGAAATTATTCAAGACCGTTTCTCTTTCACATGGGCGACTGAGGGCTTTACCTATCTAGGTATTTACATTATGCACCTCCATAAGATAGTCAAAGTGAATTGTGATTTACTCTCCCAAGAAATCAGTAAGAAACTTAACAGACTCTCTTCTCCCTGTCTTTCCTGGATTGCCCATATACAACTGGTTAAAATGCTTATACTCCCTAAAGTGATCTTTCTTTTCAGATGTCTCCCCGTTTTTTCCCCGTACCTGTATTTCAAAACTGCAATTTCTCCTTAACTTCTTAATTTGGAATAAGAAGCCACACCATATTTTCCACAAAATTATGATCCTCCGATATGCTAAAGGAGGTTTGGGGGTTCCAGATGTTCTCTCATATTACAGAGCCGCTCTTCTTGAACCTGCAAAGCTCTGGTGGTCAGGTGATACCACATCTTTTTTGTGGCTCCAAATTGAATCCCAGTACGCTCCTTCTAATTCCCTTAAACTCCTCTTAGAAATAGTCCTCCTCACACTACAAAGTCAAATGAAAGCCCTCCTTTCTATGACCTCTCTCTTAAGGGTTTGGTATTCCCTCGGTAGATCTCACTTTTTCTTTTTACATAAATATATCTCTCTCCAAGCTTTGGAGGGCTTGATACCTGACTTCTCTTTAAGTCATTGGAGATCTAGGGGCATACTTACTCTGGACAAAATAATACATTCGGACGGCATGCTCCCTTTCTCCTCCATTGTGCAAACCTTCTCCTTACCCAACACCCTGTTTTACCAGTATCTGCAGGTCCGTCGCCTTCTGAACACTTATCACCTTCCTACATGGGACTCCCTTCCCGAAGATGATTAGCTTCAGAGGTATTTTAAGCCCAATTACTCTAACCAACATGGAGTGTCGATAATATACAAGGCACTGATTTCTTTAGGTGATCGGCTCAAGCTCCCCTATATGGAGGCATGGGAACACCGTCTTTTTTTCTCGGCCATTTTGGAGTCATGGCGTATTGCGGCCTCGCATGCTTCTGGGTTCTTGTCCTGTCTCAACCATTTAGAACAATCCAAAAAAATTCAGTTGAATTGGTATATAACTCCCTTGCGGTTGGCGAAATTTTAAAACTCTACCTCACCAATGTGTTGGATGGGCTGTCGAGACACTAGAACCATGGAACATGCTTGTTGGCTCTGTCCCAAAGTGAATTAATTCTGGCGTATTGCGGAATCCATTCTTCGCGAGGTAATGAAAATCCACTTCTCATTGGAAGGCCCCTTGACCCTACTGGGTGTTGGTTTAGAAAACATTCCTATGTTATTTTGGCCTATTGTGACTAATGTGCTGATTGCAGCCAGAGTGTGTCTCGCCAACATTGGAGGACATCCTCTAACCCCACCAAAGACGAGTTGCTAACTCAAATAAACCTCAACTTACAGCATGTTGAAACCATTTTAGCTTATGACCTCACCACTAAAAACAAAAAGCTTAATTGGTGGGATCCCTGGATATACTCACCGTTCAGTCCTGAGACTTGTTGATTATGACTCTAGGCATTGCCTAATTTACTCTTCCTGTAGGTACTCGGTATTGATGATCTCCTTGATGTATTAACATGCAACCTATTTTGTTTCAACTAGTAGTGATCCCCCCCCCCCCTCGCCCTACCCCGTCTATTTCGTGATTTTTTGTTTTTCTGCAACATTGTATGGCTTTGCTGAGCTGTTTGTTAATCTGTGTACTGATTACTGCATTGACTTGTACTGTCTCACCTTTGTTCTTAATAATAAAAAATAATTGGTTAAACAAAAAAAAGATTATTTTTATGCAGGACAATGCTCCATCACATGCATCCAATTACTCCACAGTGTGGCTGGGCAGTAAAGGTCTAAAAGAAGAAAAAATAATGATATGGGCCCCTTGTTCACCTGATCTGAACCCCATAGAGAACCTGTGGTCCCTCCTAAAATGGGAGATCTACAAGGAAGGAAAACAGTACACCTCTCGGAACAGTGCCTGGGAGGCTGTGGTGGCTGCTGCATTAAATGTTGATCGTAAACAGATCATGCAACTGACAGAATCTATGGATGGAACGCTGTTGAGTGTCATCATAAAGAAAGGTGGCTATATTGATCACTAATTTTTTGCGCTTTTGTTTTTGCATGTCAGAAATGTTTATTTCTAAATTTTGTGTAGTTATTTTGGTTTACTGGTGAAAATAAACAAGTGAGATGGGAATATATTTGTTTTTTATTAAGATGCCTAATAATTCTGCACAGTAATAGTTACCCACTCCAACTTCCAAAAATATTAAGCTTTGATATGAGTCTTTTGGGTTGATTGAGAACATAGTTGTTGATCAATAATAAAAATAATCCTCTACAATACAACTTGCCCAATAATTCTGCACACTGTAGGAAAAAGCCTTATGCCACGTAATTGGATTGAGTATTTGGTGAGTTTTTTTAACCTCAATATTTGTAGTCAAAACCAGGAATGGGTGATAAATACAGAAGTGGTGATGTGTTTCTATTATACTTTTCCTCTAATTATTCCACTCCTAGTTTTGGATTATAAATACTGATGTAGGCCTAGCCATGAGGGAGTATGGACACATCTGTCTGAGCTCCTGGACCCGGACGCAATCACAAGCCATCCACGACCATTCAGATACCTAATCTGTGGAGCCAAGAGCAGGAGGAGGACCAGAAGAGCTCGGGGACGTGGCGCACAGCCCTTGGAGGCCTCAGATGAGTTAATCCGCCACTTTTTCCCCGGAAGTGGTGAGGGCCCAGCTGCAACGAGGAGCACCAAGATGGCTGGAGAAGGCAGGGGCATTAGTGATCCGGCACCTGCTACAGTGAAGGAAACCCCGCGCGCTCTCACCACTCAAAGCTGAGGGTGACAAGAGTAGATGTTCAAAACCAGGAGCACTCTGCTAGAATCAGGGAACTAGAGGAGAAATCCCGAGTTCATCAACAGCTTACTGAGAGACAGTCCTACCAGACTCACCCTGTGTCTCATTTATTAGCCTGTATATGTCAGAAATCAATCCCTTAGTGTCATGCCCCTCCTGCAAAGCTTCTCAAACTCCATGGGAATGGACACTCCCGCCCGGCCGTATAAAGTGCTGGCTAAGTCTCGTATCTGCAGATATTGATAGAACTCCCGGCTAGTAAGAGAAAAGTTGGATTTAAGATATTCAAAAGGTGTGAATTTGCATGGAGACCCCATCAATTATGTCCGCAAATCTAAATAATCCAGCCCTCAGCCATGGATGAACCATGGCAGGGTGAGATACATGTAGATACATGTAGATTAGTAGCCAGGTAGTCGATGTAATGGAGGCACGGATCAATGGCATCAGTGATTGGCCACTGTGTCCCATAGGGATGGAGGACACTGGACACCCGCTGGTTGCACCTTGGGGAGAAATCCTGCCAATTGGAACATACCAGTGAGTTAATGAGATTAACATCCCCATCCGACATTACTCTGGCTCGGCACCAGATGTTGTGTTTCAGACATAAAATAGTACTAGCCTGCGTAACAGAGTGAGTAAGGGCAAGGATGCAGACGACATGTGGTTTAAGCTCTTTGCCGTTCTGGGATTGCTCGTTTGAAATCAAATGTTTGAATTTTCTAGCTCCTTACCCCACAGCTCTACAGACAATACTATTGTGAAAATTTTTAACAGCACTGAATCGCTACCCCAGCTCGATGCGGTCCATAGCTCTGGCCAGCTGCCTTTGCACCATTGCTTTTTGTGGATTGCTGCAAATCCCCCTTTATTATGTCCTACAGTGAGTCCGAGGTCGTTGCTTGACATCTCTGGTGCCATGACGCAGGTATGGCCATTGAAGGATTGCAGGAATGTTTTCCAGACTACTAATTCTGCCTTCAATGAGCGAGTGATCCTGATTCTATGGCCTGGCTGAGAAACACCCTTCGTTACTAACAACAATCGGCAACAGAAGGCTCTGCCGACAGGCATTTTGCGGCTGGCGAATGTCAACAGGGTTGGACGGTGATCTTTTTTACCTCACAGAAACCCTCCAAAGTATGCAGCTCTCCCTGGATTTTTTCTGCTGGTAGGCGAAAAACCATTGCATTCGTGTCTATTTCAATGCCGAGTAAAGGTAATACGTTGCACGGTCCGACTGTTTTCTCAGGTGATAGCGGTGACACTGAAATGACGAGCTATAAATTAAAATTTTGGGAGGAGTGAGCAGAGTTTTGTATTTTTGGGGCCAACAAATAAAAAATCGTCAAGGTAGTGAGTCATGGAATTACTGCCTGTTTCATAACGGACTACCCAGTCCAGAAAAGTACTGAATAGCTCAAACTAATGACACAAAATGGAATATACCATTGACAGGCACATATCAAAATAATAGTGCTGGTCCACCTTGCAACCTAAAAGGTGGAAGCAGTCCAGATGTACAGTTGTGGCCAAAAGTATTGACACCCCTGCAATTCTGTCAGATAATACTCCGTTTCTTCCTGAAAATGATTGCAATCACAAATTCTTTAGTATTATTGTCTTCATTTAATTTGTCTTCAATGAAAAAACACAAAAGAGAATGAAGCAAAAAGCAAAACATTGATCATTTCACACAAAACTTCAAAAATGGGTCAGACAAAAGTATTGGCACCCTCAGCCTAATACTTGGTTGTACAACTGTAGCGACCGGTGGTAAGGCCGCGGGTGTGTGTGTATGATCTTTCTCAACAGAATCCCCATACTCAGATTTAACCGGTAATAACGTTTCTTTACTGTAAAACATATTTATCTCACAGTCAACCGAACTCTATGCGCACTTGTAAATATTAGAGTCTCTGGATCTTCACTTCTTCCGGGTACGCAGCTAGCAAAGAAAACACAACAATGAAGGTATCTTTCCCTAACTTTCCCTAAAATCACGTACCAGTCTTATCACAGAAGAAGATGTCGCTCCCACGTAGCAGGCCTGGGGATCTCCTCACTCTTCTTCTTTGGTCTCCTTCTGCAGGTAACAGTCTGTCTCTCCCAGTCTCAGGGCACACAGAGCAACAGCAGAAGGGAGATCACAGCAGCACAAATGGCTCCCTTATGTCGGTCACGGCCCCTGCACATGTAATCCGGGTGCTCGGCGGGCAAGGTTTTGCAGAGCGGCCAGAGTCACAGCACCAAAGTCCAGTGGCCCAGGATCAGTCACAGGGGCTTCTGCGGGGTGATTTTTCCGGCCAGGTGTTGCAAAGTAGTCCACTTTAAACAGGCATCCGCAGGCAGATCTCCTCAGCTCTCGATTTATACTGCACTCATTCTCTGCTTTCACTTCCTGGTTAAACAACAGAGATGGCTGGGAGTTTCCCAGCTCTGTGATTGTACAGTCCACTGATGCCCCCTGGTGGGCAAGTGCGGACTGTGCACAGTTCATTGCAGTTTCAATTTCAATAATACAATCTGAATTGTACACCTCATTACACAACCTTTAGCCAAAATAACTGCGATCAACCGCTTCTGGTAACCATCAATGAGTTTCTTACAATGCTCTGCTGGAATTTTAGACCATTCTTCTTTGGCAAACTGCTCCAGGTCCCTGATATTTGAAGGGTGCCTTCTCCAAACTGCCATTTTTAGATCTCTCAACAGGTGTTCTATGGGATTCAGGTCTGGACTCATTGCTGGCCACCTTAGAAGTCTCCAGTGCTTTCTCTCAAACCATTTTCTAGTGCTTTTTGAAGTGTGTTTTAGGTCATTGTCCTGCTGGAAGACCCATGACCTCAGAGGGAGACCCAGCTTTCTCACACTGGGCACTACATTAGGCTGCAAAATTTGTTGGTAGTCTTCAGACTTCATAATGCCATGCACACAGTCAAGCAGTCCAGTGCCAGAGGCAGCAAAGAAACCCCAAAACATCAGGGAACCTCCGCCATGTTTGACTGTAGGGACCATGTTCTTTTCTTTGAATGCCTCTTTTTTTCTCCTGTAAACTCTATGTTGATGCCTTTGCCCAAAAAGCTCTACTTTTGTCTCATCTGACCATAGAACATTCTTCCAAAACGTTTTAGGCTTGCTCAGGTAAGTTTTGGCAAACTCCAGCCTGGCTTTTTTATGTCTCGGGGTAAGAAGTGGGGTCTTCTTGGGTATCCTACCATACAGTCCCTTTTCATTCAGACGCCGACGGATAGTACTGGTTGACACTGTTGTACCCTCGGACTGCAGGGCAGCTTGAACTTGTTTGGATGTTAGTCGAGGTTCTTTATCCACCATCTGCACAATCTTGTGTTGAAATCTCTCGTCAATGTTTCTTTTCCATCCACATCTAGGGAGGTTAGCCACAGTGCCATGGGCTTTAAACTTCTTGATGACGCTGCGCACGGAACATTCAGGCCTTTGGAGATGGACTTGTTGCCTTGAGATTGCTCATGCTTCCTCACAATTTGGTTTCTCAAGTCCTCAGACAGCTCTTTGGTCTTCTTTCTTTTCTCCATGCTAAATGTGGCACACACAAGGACACAGGACAGAGGTTGAGTCAACTTTAATCCATGTGAACTGGCTGCAAGTGTGATTTAGTTATTGCCAACACCTGTTAGGTGCCACAGGTGAGTTACAGGTGCTGTTAATTACACAAATTAGAGAAGCATCACATGATTTTTCTAACAGTGCCAATACTTTTGTCCACCCCCTTTTTATGTTTGGTGTGGAATTATATCCAATTTGGCTTTAGGACAATTCTTTTTGTGTTTTTTCATTGAAGACAAATTAAATGAAGATAATAATACCAAATAATTTGTGATTGCAATCATTTTCAGGAAGATACTGAGTATTATCTGACAGAATTGCAAGGGTGTCGATACTTTTGTTCACAACTGTATGGGAATAGTCGGAATTCCGACTCTATATCTGATTTTGCAAGCAGACCTCCGGGCCCCGCAGTGCGGACTAATTCTACTGCCTTGTCAAAAGACACTCACCTACCCTGGGAACCTTCAAAATAAACCTGAAGACCCACCTCTTCCATCAAGCCTACAACCTGCAATGAGACCCAGTCCACCGTCTCACAATCGGCACTACCCCCTCCTACTGTAACCCCACCCGTCTTGCTTAGACTATGAGCCCTCACGGACAGGGTCCTCTCCCATCCTGTATCTGTTTGACTTGATTGTCCACATATATTGTACTTGTCCTTGTCTGACCTTTTGTATATGTAAAGCGCCATGGAATCTAATGCCGGTATTTAAATAAATAATAATAATAATTTGTGAGTGTTAGGATGAAATCATCCACAAATAGGGAGTTTGAACTCTTTATTCCCAACTTTTACCCCCGAGATGTCTGTTGGATAGGCGCTACTAAAGGTTCCATGCACATAGCAATAAGTAGGGGGGACAGGGGACATCCCTGCCTAGTGCCATTCGAAATGGCAAAAGACTGGGAGGTCTGCAGAGTTAACTTGATTGCAGCTGTGGGCTGACTGTACAGAGAGTTCAAGGCTGTCAAACTACCCGAGAAGCCAAAAGCACTCAGTGTCCCGAAGAAGAAAAGCCAGTTGAGATGGTCAAAGGCCTTCTCCGCATCAAGACCCAGCACAAACATCGGCAACTTTCTCCAACTGGAGACCTCCCCCAAGTCTATTACTCTCTTGCTATTATCCCCTCCTTGACGGCAGGGGACAAAACCCTCCTGGTCTTGTGAATAAGTTGAAGCAACCAGCAATTCAGTCTGGAAGCCAATAGCTTGGTGAAGATCTTCAGGTCGGAGTTTGAAAGTGCGATCGGTCTATAGTTGGCACAGTCGAGGGGATCCCTAGGTGGTTTGAGGAGAAGGATCAAGTGTGAATGAAGCATGGTATGGGGTATAGAGGTGCCCTGCAAGAAAGAGTTAAACAGAGAGGACATATGAGGCAACAAATTCCCGGCAAAAGTTTTGTAATTTAGATAAGTCAATCCGTCAGGACCAGGTGACTTCCCCTGGGCATAGACTTCAGAATACCCTCCAGCTCCTTAATAGTAACTGCCATGTTAAGAGCAGTAACGGCTTCCTCAGAGAGGGTTGGAAGACCAAGGGTGGAGACGTACTCCGCAATCTCTGCATCTGCTTTTTATAATATTTATAAAAAATGTCTGCTGTAGTGGCAGGGTTATAGTATACCTTTGTCATCTCGTAGAGCCTGGGGACAAGAGGTCGCAGTGCGCTTTCTAAGTTGACGGGTAAGAAGGATGTGGGCTTTGTTGCCTCTTCCATAGAATCTCTGTTTGGAGAAGATCAAAAGCTTCGACACTCCACGCATCGCCAGATCCTTCAGCTTGCCTTTCAGTCGTATGACATTTCTTAAAGTATCCAAGGAAGGGGAAGTGGTAAGCTCTGCTTCACATCATTTGAGCTGAAGGGTTGAGGCAGTACACAGAACCTCTACATTTCTCTTAGCAATGGTCACCTCTATAATGCAGTGACCCCCCTCACAGCCTTGTGAGCTTCCCAGATGACCGCCAGCGACATGACCAAACCCACGTTAAGCTGAAAGTACTCAGCAAGGTTTTTTGCAGGGAAGGCCTGATTACAGGGTCCTTGATAAGGGATTTATTCAGGCGGCAGTGGCATGGTCTAGGCGGAGAGCTAGATTTTGTAAGGTCCATAGTTAGGGGAGAATGGTCAGACCACGAAATGGTACCCAGGTCTACTCTCACAAGCTGGTGTAGGAGTTGGGAGTTAATGTAAAAATAGTCGAAATTAGTGCGAGTCTGGTGGGGGTGCGAATAAAGAGAGAAAGCTCTCTCCTCAGGGTGGTTCACTCTCCAAGCATCATACAGGGCCTCTGCCCTTACCATTTTCCTGAAGTCCTGAGACATTTTTTCCAAGGCCTCTGGAGGAGAGTGTCCCCCAACAGAAAGTCTATCATACGTTTCTGCAAATGGAACGTTAAAATCGCCGCCCAGCACCAATGCAGCAGGTGGTAGGTTCCTGATTAAGGAGAGAACGCTCCTCAAAAACAGCAATTTACCAGTGTTTGGGCATAGACATTAGCTAGGATGTAAGTGCATCCCCCCAGGAGAACTTCCAACACTACAAACCTGCCCACAGGGTCGCAATGCAAGCCAGTAATCTGTATAGTGCAATTGGGGATATCAAAATTGTGACCCCACCACTCTTGTCCTCGGATAAGGCCATATAATGCCCTGGGTAGAGGTGAGTGCAAATTTAAAAGATCCTGACATGTCAAGGTGTGTCTCCTGGATACAGACAATATCCGCCTTTGAGGATCAGAATTCCTCTAAAGAAAGCTTTCCTTTACGAGGGGAGTTTAGGCCCCTTACCTTAAAGGACATGATGCGGGCCATGGCTATTGGGTGAAGTGTGTGCGCTAGCAGATGGTAAATCTGAACTTACTTGGACAAAGTAGCTGCAGCCCATCGTGATCATGGATCCAGCCTGAAGCATAGGGATCATTGCATCCAATATTAGGAAAGTGCGAAAGTTCTGAGACAACATGGAGGAAAGAAACAACAGGAAAGAGTAAGACCTAGACAAACAGAGTTGATTAAAGAACAATTCCAACGTGAAGATCGCAAACACGAAAACCAAGAATTTTCAGGGACATAACCCGGCTAGGCAATCTATCCAGGGGATCGCCCGGACCTGAACGAGCCCAGGAAAGAGGAAAAGAACCGAAAACAATTCCATGGGGATCCCCAGTAACCCTCTATTGGGTAGGCGTCCAGGAGGGCGACAGCCAAATCAGGCCGATCGGGTACGGAGAGGGAGAAGCAAAAAACAAAAAGGAAATATCTCCACTCCTCGAACAAGGATAGGAGTCTCCTACCTACCCCAGCCATACTGACTCCAAATCCAGCATACCATCCCATGGTTAACAAGGGTTTGAGCAAAGGCCACTATTTGTAAGCCACAAAAATCTCAGCGAGTACGGGTGGAGGAAGGCGACCCCTTACCCCTCCCTCCCCTCATCCTCTTTCTGCCATATCCCCTTGACACACTGTAGGGGGAGGACCTCCCGGCAGATGCAGGTTCCAATTTAGGATGTGAACTGGGGAGATGTCCAAAGTCTCGCAAAACATAGGGACGTCTACTGGAGTGTGTAGTTTGCCATCCTAGCGGGCAATTAAAGTGAATGGGAACCCCCAACGATAGGGGATTTGATGATCCATCAGGGCTTTGAGGAGTGGTCTGAGATGTCTCCTCTTTTGCAGACTTATGCGGGAGAGGTCCAGATAGAGCTGAACCACCTTCCCTGTAAATGTTGCCATGGTGTTCCTCTCTCTGGCCTTTGCCATAATCTGCTTCTTAATTTCAAAGTTGTGGACACAGCAGATGATATCACGGGGCTGGGCCGCCATATTTTTGGACTGCAGCGACCTATGGGCTCTGTCCAGTTTAATGGTATTTTACAGGGAGACCCCAGGACAGAATTAAAAATAGATTGCAGTATATCTGCGTCCGGCCGTTAGGGAAGGGGTTACTCGAATACCGGGACAGTGGATTCGTGGGGGATCAAGGCTGGTCGGGTCCCAGTTCCGTGCCCTGGGCACTCAATGGCTGATGGGGTGATGATGGTAGGGGAATGATACCGGATGCCACCTGTGGTACATGGTAATGTGGTTACCAGCGCTGCAGCCGACCGCTGAGGTGATGGTGATGCAGCAGTGATAGTACAGCTCCCCACAGGTGGAGTTTTATCTCAGGACAGCGGGGTGGATGAGAGGAGTAGTAGTTTTTGGCTCTGTGTAGGATCTGCAGGCGGCGGCGGTGAATCAGGCACACACACACAATGGTCTCTGTTTCAGTATCTTTTTACTGATGTCGGGTAGCAGGTACGGTCCAGGAGGGTAACCAGGTGACCTATGCAGTTTGGGATGTCCACCTTAGAGAGTTGTGAGGCCTCCTCTGCCAGTGTGTGCGATGGTTGAGGTGAGATCTGCCTGAAGCTTGATCTGCCTTTACTTTCTCCTGAGCTTAGGGGGACTAATTCCTCCTGAGTCTGTCCGGGATTTCTCTGCTATAACTGGAGATATAGTAGGTACGGACTCTGGTGTCCGGGTTGAAATTAAGGGTAACTAGCTATGCTCCCTTCTTCTTCCTAACTCTCCCACTGGCCTCCGTACCTCTCCCTAGGGTGTTGCACAGCTTGGATCAGTCTTTCCTGGTTCTGGGCCTGGCTTGGTCCCAGCAACCAGTTCCTTCTAGTCTCTTCAGTCCTAGCTCACTGACCTTCTGTCCTAACTGATCTTTCTTGACTGAGTGAACAGACTGACTCCTCCCTCAGACCTGGATCTTTATAGGGGATCTTGCTTAAGGCAACAAGTAGAGCTCCCTCTTCAGGTCTGGGGTGGAAGGTGTTGTATGCTGTGTGTGCCAAGGTGTATATCCTTCCCTGCACTGATGGGTCCTGTGGCAATCCCTGCAGGGTGCCACATATCTCTATGAGCTTCTGCACCATCCGTCTCTGGAACCCCCCGCACCCGGATATTACAGCAGCACCGCCCATTATCCAGATCTTCTAAATGTGATTGAATGTCCTCCATAGCTTTCGTTGAGACAAAACTAACTGGTGCAATCCCGCCACATGGGATCTGGTGGTGTCATGTTTCTCCCCCAGGGCCTCAATGCTGCCAGAGAGATGCTGCAAATCTCTCCTCACCCCGCTATTTCAGATCTACATGTGTCCTTCACTTCATTGATGAGTACTTTAAAGTGCTCTTTAGAAGGAAGCCTTTCTAAGAAACATTGCCATTCCTGTGGAAATGTGGGTGGCTCTTTAAGACTCCCTTTAGGCACAGCAGGAGTGTGATATGTGGTCGCTGTTGGAGCATGATGGGGAGAGTAGTCCATGCTGAGGTGCTGGGCCACTGCCAGCTCCTGAGAGCCCCCTTACTGAGAAGCACCTGACATGAGGGACGTAAAACCGGGAGAACCCGGCTGGAGTATGGATTGAAAGCTGGGGTCTACATCCTCCTCAGCAGTGATCCCAGGCCCAGGTGAAGGCGGCGGGTGGGAGGCACGGCTGGCAGCAACTGAGTCCTGGCTGCAGGCTGTATATGGGGCCTGATCATCTGCTTCACCCCCCTCCCCACCATCAATGACCATGTGCTCCCCCATTGCTGGTGGTGTAGCATGGCAGGACGGGTCCTCTGCGGCCTCCCCACGCTCCTGGCAAGATGGCACCCGGGTCTCCTCCAGAGCGTGGGTCAGGCCCAGGAACGTTTTCAGATGTGTTCTGCAGCAAGGGGAAGGGGGTGTACCTCTGTGTGCTGTGAGGCCTTCGCTCTCCAGGGACCCATTATGGTGGTTTATGAAGTGGCTTTTGCTGGCTAAATGCTGATAAGAGCTGGGGGTCGGCGGGAGCTCCCCTTCCTTGCGACCATTCAGCTCGGCATCCTCCTGGAGCACGCTTTGACCAGTATGCGGAGTCAGGTGGTGGTCCAAGATGAAGAGGAGGAAGTAGAGGAGGAGGCGTATGCAAAAGAGATAACAAGATCTGTAAGGTCCGGACTGTTGTCAGCACAGAGGTGGGTGGCATGGGAGGTTGGAGGAGAGTGATCAACAAGAGCTCAAGATAGCAGCCAAATAATTGATGAAGGTGCAGGAGGCGAGGAAGAAATAGATGGAAGACTCAGCAGATGAGGGAGATTTTGGTCATGTTTCCGTTGTGCCAGGTTGATGGGAGAGGATGGAGAAACCAAGCAGGAATGTTATTCCGCCACCACCAATCCAACAAGGACTTGGGCCTCCTCGATGTGCAAGACACGAGTGCCTTCTTGCTGCACTATCTGCAACATGTTCTTCATATTGTTAGGATTCAAAGTAATGCAGACTACTGGGTTGCCACACTAATAGATCCCCGGTACAAAATAAAATTTTGTCACATGCTTCCCACCCTGGAAAGGGATGCACACATGCAGGATTATCAAAAGAAGCTTTTAGACAATCTGAGGACTGCTTTTCTCCAAAGTGCACGATTGATGAGCAGTAGCAAAATATTCGCACTCGCTATACTCGTAACAAGTAGTTTTTAATACTCCCATATTCGTCCAAATAGCTAGTCTAATGTTAGCTCTGCCCACACACATCCGGCTATAAAACGAGTCTTTCCAGGACAGGGCAGGAGGGTGGGCTTTTTTTACCATTTTAATGTCTTAAAACACCTTGCTGTGCCCCCAGAGAGATACTAACATTCAATCTGCCCTCTCTGAGGAGTCAGCTCACTTTGTGCACTGAAGGGAGCTGGCGATGTGTCAGATCGATCACGATGGACACATCATTCATGAGCACCAGCGATACTCTCCAAGTAACGAGTATCGCGAATACCGTACTATCCGTGCAAATAGTAACAATTACACTCACTCATCATTAGTGCACATCCCAGTTCTACACTTCCAACCAAGGGAACGTACAGTTGTCATCGGCAGACAAACGTTACCAGCAATTTCTGGGAGTCGCTTGAATGTTTTTTTTTTACACCTTCCTTTGCAATGCGAGAAGAAAGTCAAGTCAAGTCTGACACATAGGGAATGCCTACAGAGGATGGTGAAGGAATATATACAGCTCAATATTGATGCTATGACTGTGGAACTGGACCCTTGTGCATTTTGGGCTTCAAAATGAGAAAAGTGGCCTGAGATTCACCACTCATGCCTTAAAGATTTTGTCGTGCCTGCCAGCCAGCATTCTCTCAGAACAGGTCTTCAGCGCTGCTAGTGGTGTCCTGACGGATAAGCGTATGCAGCCGTCCACCGATAATGTAGATGGCCTAATGTTTATCAAGATGCACAAGTCATGGATATCCAAGGATTTTTGTACCCCAGTGTCAGAAATGTGAGACTAGGCGCTGGTGTACTTTTCAGTGTGCTGCACTAAAATCCACATTACAATATTTCACCTCTGGAGCAACCGTTGTCACTTTAGTGGTGGCTGTACATCATTTTTTTGGTGGGTACTCTTGTAAGAGTGTCTTTGCTGTGTGGTAAATTACTGGAGCAGATTTCTCTGAGTATAATACCTGATCCAAACACTTGTGCACCACTTCCTAAATAAACAACCTTGAAATGCTGGACCTATGCCTCCTGCCTTGCTGCTATTGTGGCCCAGTACAAAATCTATAAGATGCATACCACTTTGCTGTGGTGTGACACTAATTTTTGAAAAGTGGGCACTCTTGTTAGGGTCTCCTTGCTGTTTGATGCATGACTTGAGCAGAGCTATCTCAGTGACATGTGTACACCTGTCACTCATCATCCTTTTACTTCTATTCCTCTTAGTTAATGTAGAAAACTGCTGCCACTTTTCCCCTGTGACTCATCCATCTGTCAATTCAAACTGAGTTTCACCCACCTCTGAAATTAAAGTGAATTTGAGCTACCTCCAATTTTGAAGAGTTTGCAGGCTGGCACAGACTGTGTCTCATGCACCCATGCTACATCATGAAGCTATTTGTACTTTAGGTAGATTGCTGTCCCTTTTCCTGATGTCTGGCACTAATATGAACAGTTTAGCAGCTTTTGGGACCCTTTTAAGGTGTTTTCTAGTCACTTGATTTTGCCTCCCATTGATTTGAATGGTGTTCAGAAAATTCAGAGAACATTCATCAAATAGTTCGTCAAACACTACACATTCGGCGACTAATCCAAATTCAAACACTCAGGTGTTCGCTCATCTCTAGTTATGTTCACGTGTTGCATTTTTGCTGTTTTTTCTGCAGCCAAAACTTTCTCGCTTAGCAGTAAAATAAGCTGCTTCCAAAAAACAGGTTTTGCTGTATTTTTTGCTGCATTTTTGGTGCAGCACTTGTCTACAGTTAAATGAAACTAACCTTATTAGACATTATCGCAAAAGCAAAAAAATGCTGCGGTTGCATTTTTGCACTCTCACATTGCTTTCAATCGTGAAAAAATGCTGCAAAAACAGTGAAGGAATTGACATGCTGCTTCTTTCAAAAACACACTAGCTTTCCATTTAATTTAGGGAAAAAAAAAGCAATCATGTGCAAGAGATTTAGGACGTCTCAGCGTTTGTTGGTGTTATAAAAATGAAATTTTAGTTTGCATAAAACCGATTTAAAAAAAAAAATGCTATGTGTATATAAATTCTATTTCATTATGCCAGAGGAAAAAAATCTCCACATTCCAGAAATGTATATCCAGGTGTCTACCTAGTAAATGTGGTAAAGAAAATATTTTTGCAAACTTCCTTGTAATAGTTCAGTATTATGTAAGTATATACGATCCAGATACAGTGGCCTCTTGCAGTGGCCTGTATTTGGGATGTAAATCAACCTATCTTGCCTGTCCTTTTTGATAAATGCCAGCCAGGGGGTGTTCTTTTTTTGTCAACAGACACGTTAAAGTTTTGGCATACGTTTTAATTAATTTAGCTACCGTACACCTCACAATACTGCATGCTTTTGCCATATTCTTCTTTACCAGCATTAACCTACGTATAGCTACTTAGTAACAAAGCATTTTAGGGCTACTGTAAAAAAAAAAAAAATAAAAAAAAAAAGACGTGGAGAGCACATCTAAAACTTATACAATGTGGACACTTCTGTGAAAGTAAGAAAAACCCACTGTGATCAATGTAATAATTTGAAATACAGGGTGGGTCATTTATATGGATGCACCTAAATAAAATGGGAATGGTTGGTGATATCAACTTCCTGTTTGTGGCACATTAGTATATGGGAGGGGGAAAACTTTTTCAAATGGGTGGTGACCATGGCGGCTATTTTGAAGTCCTTCGTTTAGGATCTAACTTTTTTTCAATGGGAAGAGGATAATGTGACATCAAACATATTGAGAATTTCATAAGAAAAACAATAGTTTGCTTGGTTTTAAGAAAACTTTATTCTTTCATGAGTTATTTACAAGTTTATGACCACTTATAAAATGTGCTCAAAGTGCTGCCCATTGTGTTGAATTGTCAATGCAACCCTCTTCTCCCACTCTTGACACACTGATAGAAACACCGCAGAAAAAATGCTAGCACAGGCTTCCAGTATCCGTTGTTTCAAATGCTGCACATCTCGTATCTTCACAGCATAGATAATTGCCTTCACAACTTTTTTGTGAATAGTGAAGTTAAACAAAACCACCACTATTGGTCTGACACTAACCCACAGTGCAATGGTGGCTCTGCAAGGATTTCACCCCAGGGCTAGGTCCTTCCCTGGAGGGATATCTGGCTTGTCCCGTGTTTGAGACTCTTAATCGAGACTCCACGGACTCCATTTGCATATTCACTTACCCACAGTGGATATATTCTTCAAAGACTGTTGGAAAACAAAAATTGATGGTATGGTGTGGTATGTGGTTTACAAAGATAGTGCGGCCATTCTTCATCAATGGAAACCTCAATGCCACTGGATATCTGAATCATATAGCAATTTGAAATATCTAGTGGCAATGAGGTTTCCAATCACCTGGGGGTTCAAAGTGCCCACCACACAGGAAGATAAATTCCTTGGGGACTCTAGTTTCCAAAATCTGTTCACTTGTGGGGATTTCCACTGTTTAGGCACATCAGTGGCTCTCCAAATACAACATGGTGTCAGTGAACGATTTAAGCTAATATCCTATTCAAAAAGTCAAATGACGCGCCTTCCTTTCCAAGCCCTGCCTTGCACCCAAAATGTGGTTTTTGATATGGAGTATCGGCATACTCAGGAGAAATTAAACAATAATTATTAGGGTCCATTTCTACCCGTCACCATTGTGAAAATCTAAATACAATATTTAAGATTAAATGAACTGCTTGTTGGAAAAGCTAATGTTTCCATTTTTTCCTTTAACATTGCTTTAGTTCCTGTGATGCACCTGAAGGGTTAATACACTTCTTGAATGTGGTTTGCAGTAGCTTCAGGGGTGCAGTTTTTGGAATAGTGTCACTTTTGGGTGTTTTCTGTCATGTAGGCCCTTTAAAGTCATTTGAAATGTGATCTGGTCCCTAAAAAAAGTGGCTTTGTAAATTTTGTTTGAAAAATGAGAAATTTCTGGTGAACTTTGAACCTTCCTAAGAAAAAACTTTGTTTACAAAATTGTGCTGATGTAAAGTAGAAATGTGGGAAATGTTATGTATCAACTATTGTGTAACATAACTCTCTGGTTTAAAGGGAAAATGTCATGTCCTTATTTTGTTTACACTACCCCCACTGTTATTTAGATCACGTAGTGTTTATTAATAATTTTTTTTTTAAAAAGTTGTTTTATTCCTCCCAAAAAAAACATTTTAAACAACTTACATATTTTCATTAGCTAGCTGACAACAACAGTCAAGCAATCATCTGGCAGGTTAATAGTTAAGAATTCAGCCGAATTTCATTAGATGCTGAAAGGACCTGCGTGATGTCCTGACCATGTGACTATAATAGGCAGAACTAAGTCAGATGATTATGATAGAAGCCTGTGACAGAATACTATTTCATCACCTATACCCACTGGGAACCGGATATACAGATGGTAAGGTTGAATACTAATCTCTGGAGGTGGGACTTAGTGCACTGACAACAGCTGTGTGTATCGTCCTTTCAGACCCTGCGCACCATGTGACAGCCTGAATCACATGAACAGTCACATCACACACCCTGGAAAGATTATAAACACAGCTTATGCCGATGCACGGAGGAAGAGATCACTGGGGATTGCTGGTTGGCAATGTTTTTTTTTTTTTTTTTTAAACCATTGGTTTTTTATCAAGCATTGCTCCCACCCAGCCATAATCCTGCGCCACACTGATGTGGGGCAACAACCCCGAAACAGCTGTCTGTGGTTGGATACCTAGTCCATGGTAAACCCCTGGCCATATCTTCAAGCTCGCAAGGGCTGGATAGTGACTTAAGGGCTACTAATACCCTGGGCTAGGTCCTTCCCTGGTGGGATAACATGGCTGGTGTCCATGTTGTAGACTCTTAACCGAGGCTCCATGGACTTCATCTGCATATTCAAATTCTAGGAAGCAATGCACCTTGGGTTTCACTGTGTTTGAGTGCTTTAACTGGTGCCTGCAGTGTTATCCTCCACTGGTCTCCACAAGGTCAGTGGGTGCTTTGTCATGTGACTATAATAGGCAGAACTAAGTCAGATGATTATGATAGAAGCCTGTGACAGAATACTATTTCATCACCTATACCCACTGGGAACCGGATATACAGATGGTAAGGTTGAATACTAATCTCTGGAGGTGGGACTTAGTGCACTGACAACAGCTGTGTGTATCATCCTTTCAGACCCTGCGCACCATGTGACAGCCTGAATCACATGACCAGTCACATCACACACACCCTGGAAAGATTATAAACACAGCTTATGCAGATGCACGGAGGAAGAGATCACTGGGGATTGCCGGTTGGCAATGGTTTAAAAAAAAAAAAAAAACCATTGGTATTTTATTGAGTTTTAACATAAACATCAAATAAGAAACATGTCCCCTATTCAGGGGTATGAAGTATTACAACAAATCAGGTGGGGGGTGGGAGGTAATCAGAAGAGAGGCCAGGAAGAGCATCAATTCAATAGCTATAAAGTGAGTAATCTAACATATATATAAAACTGTATACGTCAGAGTGCCAATTGGATGCAGGCTAACTTACTCAGGGATCTCAACCAGATTGTGTGCTGAGGATACCCAAGGGTCCCACCTATTCAAGACTCTAGTCCTTCTAGTGAGGTCATGAGCTAACATGATCTCCTAGGCAAAATGCTGATTTAGGCGTGCTATAACCTCCTCCCTAGTAGGGGTCTCTGGCGACCTCCAGTGGGCAGCAACTGTAAGTCGGGCCGCTATGAGGACATTAGCGATTATCGGTCTTAGCACAGAGGGAAAGGTGTCCAAATCTATTCCAAAAAGAGCCAGTGGCGATTCGAGTGTGAGCGGGAGTCCCGTGAGCGAGATGAGTAACGCTTCCACCTCCCCCCAAAATCGTCCAACCGCTGGACAGGTCCACCACATATGAGATTCTGTTCCAGGTATGGAGCAGCCCTTCCAACATTGTGGTGAAGCCAGAGGGGCCCTTCCTCGAAATTTAGCTATACGAGCTGGAGATACCAATCTAACAGAAGTTTCTTAGATTGCGCAATGTGGTTTATGCAGGATGTAAAGCGAGTGCCTTGGGCAGAGGCCGCATGCCATTGGTCCAGGGAGCCAAAAAAGCCAGTCTAGATTCCCATTTAAGCATATGTAGGAGTTTGGTTTGGGATCTATAGTCAATAAGGGCTTTGTAAATGATGGTCACTTCTTGTCGGGAATGGGAGGTCTGTTTGAAGAGGGATTGCAGGCAAAGATTGTAAGTCGTAAAGTCAAAGTCAGGTAAAGTGATGGAAGTAACAAAATGGTGGAGTCGATGATAAGAAACTGGAGGGGGGAGGGAGTATTTGGACACCAAAGACGGAAATGTCAGTAGCCCGCTCTCTCCCAGAACATCTCCTAGCATCCCAATACCCCTCTCTTTCCAAGGACGCATGGATAAATCCTGTATTAGGGCCTCAATCGCATCCAGTGTTATATATCAAAAGAGAAAAGGGAAATGTAGTCTACTAAATCCAAACCATTGGTTCAGAACAGCACGCATGGAGAGTAATGAATCCGATGGGCAATATCGTTGCAATAAATTAATTTCAAGCAGAAGCCTGGTGGATCTCCGAGGGGTAAAGTAGGTTTCTATCTGTAGCCACATAGAAGCGGGGACTGAGCCCAGAAAATTTTAGCTATGTCTAGAGAGATCGCCAAGTAATATGCAGCAATGTCAGGTACTTCAACTCCACCAGATGAATATGGGAGGGTCAGGGAGGACATAGGCACTCTATGAGGCTTGCCATTCCAGATAAATCTAGCCAGAACCGCTTGAAATAAATTGAGTTACTTCCGAGGGAAGTTCATTGGTATACATCTCATAATGTACAGGATTTTAGGGAGCGCCATCATTTTTACCGTTTGGATCTTGGCTATCCAGGATAGTTGGAACGTGGAGTAGTGAGCAAATAAGGATTTAAGATCGGTAAGGAGCGCTTCACAATTGCTTCTATCTTTCTTGGGGACATTATATGAATTCCCAGGTATCGGAAACCCTTTGGAGCCCAAATAAAGGGGAAATGGGAACGTAAATCAAGTTGTATAGGAGGCGGGATATTGACAGGGAAGACGGTTGGCAATGTTTGAAGGGGATAGATTTAAGGTCAGTTGGACTGTGTTCTTTCTCACAGTTAACTTAGATATTGTGCTATTATGCCCCAATTAAAAAATTCTCACCTACCTGTAGTGTTCCAGCTATCATTGGAAGAACCTCATTAACGATCGATACTTTAATCAAGATTGGAGAAGTGTCTCATGAAAGTCTGCTGGAAGAGCGCCATTCCCTGATTGATCTTACACCAAGAAGGACGTGCTCCAAGAAATCACCTGATGAGGCCCAACTACAATTTGCAACACCCGGCAGTCCCATCACACCAAACACTCAAAACTCTGTAGAAACAAGCTGCAGAAAAGATACAGAAAACTGGCAGGGTAAGGGGTGTTGCAACACAGCCTGTGACAGCCGGCAGTCCCATCACACCAGACATTAATAAAAACTGGTAGCTGGTAGGGTGAAGAGTGTTCACAGAAAAATGATGTGGGCTGATCTATGGACCGAAGGTGCAGCCACTCCAGAGTCTAAGCAATCAAGCTTGGAAGAAGACTACTTAAGACTATCTTAAGATTGGCAATGACAAGATGAGCAGTGAATCAACAACTGAAGAACTTTATTCCTGAGTCAAAGAGACCAAGAAGATTAAGAAAGATAACTATGGTGTAATCTTTTAATGGAGACGTCGGGTTACAGCGAACGGCAGGGAAAAGGCGATAGCGATGGGTGAAGTCTAGATTACCCAAGTGGAAAATTATACTCCATTCAATCCTGAACAGTTTCAGTGATGGGATACATTTGTCTACTCAATTCTAACACCACACTTCCTCCTCAATGATTCCCCTGTTGTCGAGAACACAATGAAATTTGAGGGAAGTGTTGGTATAATAATTAAAACAATCTCTCTCTATAATATATATTTTTTACACATACATAAATATATCTCTGTATATCAGTAGCCCGCCGTCATATTCTGGGATGGGTGGGGGGATGCTGGGAATACAAAGACAAAAGGAACAAGACCCTGTACAAGAAGCCCAATATACTGGGGGTAGTCCTTGCCAGTGCTTGGGGAGAATACGCTTCCTCAACACATGTCACACCCCTGGTTACATTAGTTTTCAGCCAATGATCGAGGGAATGGATCCCAACAGATGACCTCTTTCTAAAGCAATACTGACCTTGCCTCCTTCTCGCTCAGAACTTGGACCAACATGAAGTAGGATGAGAATCACCCAAGTATGATCTCCTCTGTAAATGTTTTCCTCCCAACCTGTAACCTTCCCTATAACGAATACCTTTTCCCTCAATAAATCTATCTTCTAGAGGGATAGTTAGTAGTTAGGTTGGTTTGACTGCAATTATGTGAGTGATATTACGGCTGTGGGTGGGTAGCATAGTTAGGAAACTGTGGGAGTAATTGTGTAATAGTATTTCAGTTGCCATTATGGTATTGTGTTAGCCAATATATTATACTATACTATACAACGCTGTGCAAATTAATTGGGACAAAGAAAGTCTTTACTTGTTTTTCTTGTATTAGTTTTACTATTGCTGATAAGGGTTTTATTAGTTCTTGGTGTTGTTTTCCTTTTTCTTCCACATTTCCCTTTTCGTTTTGGAGAAATCGATCCAGTTTCATTGTGTGTGTGAATTATTCTTGAAACGGTAGATTTTCCAATTCCAACGGAGGAAGCGATTTCTCTTAGAGTCAGGCTTGTATGTTCATAAAGAGTAATAATTCTAGACCTCTTCCGTGGAGTAATATCCACTTTTACAGGCACGAATTACACTGAGAAAAAAGTACACTAAACCACTCCTCACAGAAACAAGCTTTCAACTGAAGCTGAGGGGGCAGCTAGTTGTTATTTTCAGACTAAAACCAGTCAAACCACATTTTGTTACTCAAGTTTGTACACTCACACCTGTTCAAAGCAGTTAAATTGGTTTGAATCACTGACTGGTAACCCCAACTTACGATTTTACTTAAAAAAAAATGCTCCGTCCCAATTAATTTGCACAGCACTGTATATATACATACATACATATTACTTTAAACATTTTGGGTTGGTTAATAAATATTCTTTTATTAAAACGGTTTTGTCTCATTTAGTCACCGGTATATATTTTTATATATGTCAGCAATGGAATTGTGTTAAGGCAGTATAGGTACTGGATATTTATTATTAATAGTCAGAATTGACAACACTCAATACCTAGATTTAGTCATATAACATAGTGAGAGCCTGCCCTTCAGCCCTGTAACAAGATCCAACTTGTGGAAGATTGTCCCAGTGGATAAAGTAGACAATGGAACAAGGATGTCCTTCTTGAGGTGAAAGGAAAAGAAGACATTGCAGAAGAAGCAGGAAGCAGACATAGAACTACCTTGTCTTGATGGAAGAGTTCTGGGATACTGCGACATGCAGAATCTTCTTTCCGAGGCTCGCATCTGAAGAAATGTAAATATGCACTTGGCAGAACTTGGAGAAGGTATGAACTGATGACCAGATAGCAGCCTTACAAAACTGTGACATGGAAGGTTGATGCTGTTTGGTCTAGAAAGCCCCCAATGCACAGGTGAAATGTATAATGACCCCCAATGGGGGCAGTCTGTCCATTGCCCAATATTCTTCCAAAATGGCAGATTGGATCCAGCTAGTTATAATGTCTTTGGAAGCTGAGTGCCCTCTCAGATGGCCTTCTGGAATCACAAATAAGGAATCAGAATGTCTAACCGCCATTGTCCTGGAAAGGTAAATATACATTGCTGTGTCAAAATCAAACTTGGGAGAGTTTGCTCCTGTGGATGATTCAACGATGGACACAAGGATGGAAAAAGAACGTCCTTATTGAGGTGAAAGGAAGAGACGATCTTGGGGAGGAAAGTGGAATCAGACATAGAAGCAACTAGACCTGAAGGAAGTCCAAGAAGGGGGAACAAAAGGAGAAAGCTGCTAGCTCTAAAATGCAGCTGATGGAGGTGATTGCCACTAGAAAAGACACCTTCCAGGAGAGAAGGCAGAAGGTGATGTCTCGCATGGGTTGAAACAGGAGCTCCATTCTGAAGTGACAGTTGCAGTCACTTGTTCTGGAATTTTAAGTCCAGGATGGAATGGTTGGAATCATTTTTCTTTAGGACAAAAGAGTTTGAAAACAAAAAGCGCTTTTGAGGGGGGGGGGATGGGAAATGATGACCACTGACTGGAGGAGGGAATAGATGGCTTAGAAAAAAACAGTGAAAGGCAGTGAGGGAGAGATTAAGAATATCTTGTAACCAGAGAATCTGATCTTTCTGACCCAGGTGTCAATTACAGAAAGCCGGACATCCTGGAAAATAAGATGCCCACTAACCTCGAGAGAATTCCTAGAAGAGTGTACAGTCATGTGGAGGAGAACCTGTTGGACCTGGAACAAGATTTACTTAGGCTCCCTGTGTGGCCAGCAGGACAGGGCTGGCCTGTACGATGACTGCTTCTTCTTTTGTTGGACAGAACAAATGTGACTGTTGGAGGGCATGGTGGATGAGAACTCACAGGAGTTAAAGTATTTCTCCCTTTTTATCTAATGTTTCCACTGCAGTAATGCATGGCCATAGTCTCCTTATTTAATTCTAAGCATTCTAATGTGCAGCTGAATAGCTTTTTGTATTCATGTTTTTTTTTCTGCTAGCACCTGTTCATGTTGTTTGGTGTGCCAGTCTGTCCGGTAAATTTGTATTTTTTTCAGGCTGTGTACCCCCACCATGGTGGAATCACTTTCCTATATAGCTAATATCCTATCGGCCCACACTGCAGATTTTTAATCACACAGTTACTTCATGTTAGGGTCCCGATTTATGAGATGCACCTTGTCGTTGGTTATCTGCTCATATGCATTGGCCAATACATTAGCTAAGCATCTCCTTTGTTCAAGTATACCTACAGCAGTAATACCATGTTATTTTCTGTTCCAGTAAGCTAAGTGCATTTTGTAGGAATAAAGTACACCACGCGTCTCTTGGCTGGGGATATTTGGGTTTCATCTTGTGAAGAGAGGTTATCTTTTTGCCCATACCATCCAATATTATTTAATACAATTTGGATCAAATAAACTTGAGCCCTGGAAGTGAAAGATGGAGATTTCTTCAACGCCGCATATGCGCTCCAGGCTTTGAGACATAGAACTCTGTATATGGCCATGATGTTGCTGGATGCCAGTGAGAAGCACGCTGTTGTGTGAAGAGATGTGGAGAGAAAATACTTCCCAGAGTGGGAAATCTGGTTTGTTAAGGGGAGGATCAATTGCCAAAGGAGTTTACCTCAGACTGATTTTGAGACCCAGGTGGAGGCTAAAGCAGGGCAGAGAAGGATTGAAAGTAGAATTGGGCAGGGATTCAATAAACCTGTCAGTCAGATTCCTGAGATAAGCACCATCTTGGAGGGCAGGAATCGTATTAGTGGCCAGCAGTGATAATATAGGGTGCTCGGCTGAGTTTTATCTGCTCAAATTTTAGGTAGTAGGAAAAAAGGATATAGGATATCCATTAGTCTCCATCTCTAAAAACATTTTTCTGGATGCTCCCATTCCTTGAAAAAAATGCTGTCTACATGTGGTTAGAGAACATGCGAGGGGAACTTTTTGCCCTTTTGAAGGATACCATCTGTTCCAGGGATGGCGAATCTTCCTCTTTGACCACTAGGATCAAGGAGTTAATCATGTCCCGAAGCTTGGAGGCTTGGTTGGAATAGAGGTCGGTGTCCAACTCTGAACATTTGTCTGAGCCCTTCACAACCTGGGGTTCGAGGAACGAGGATCGCAATGTGGACACCAGCGATCCTTGAGGATGCGGATGGAGATTGAGATACCGAAGAGGAGCTGATGTGCGGCCACATCTTGGATCGAATGTGATCTGCTGTTAAGGGATGCATTAACAGATGAATCTGATCTGCCCTGTGGCGGTTGGAGCACCAGAGTTGGCAGGTGGATTAGGCAGATACTCTATGACTGAGACCAGGGCTTGAGACACCTTGATTAGGCTGGTAATAAACTGCAACAGAGTGGCTGCCCACTCGGGGAGGGGGTGTGCTCATATTCTAGTCAGTGGCTGTTACTGGGAACCTGCATCATGGGGGTACCTGAGAAGGAACAAAGAGTCATTTTTAGTACAAGAGGGGAAGGCTAAGTGTAGGATGAAATGACAAAACCTACCCAGTTCCTGAAAGCTGAAAGAGTGATCCAGAGGCAATCCTGGAGCAGGTGCAATGATCCAGTGGCTGCTGTAGAAAAGGACGCTGGCAATAGGGGGCAGAGTCTAGAAGATCGAACATGGGAAACTTGCTTGGCTGTGATTAGTTGACCGCCAGAAGCATGGTGATGGACCAGAAGGGGAGCCCTGATGGGCCGCAATCAGTGGGTGACACAAAAAGCACATGTGCCAGGAGGTGTGGCCAGTAAGAAGTAGGTCTTGATGAAGCAGTTGCCTGAATTTGTGAGAAAGTCGACAGAACTTGCAGTTCTGACTGG
Source organism: Allobates femoralis (assembly GCA_033576535.1). Lineage (NCBI taxonomy): Eukaryota > Metazoa > Chordata > Amphibia > Anura > Aromobatidae > Allobates > Allobates femoralis. The sequence goes on from JARQOC010000003.1 coordinate 315,619,162, forward strand.
CAGTTGCTTTAGAAAGAGCTGTGGGTAAAGGTAGAACTGCTGAACTGGCATCACCATGGGGCATCTTGGAATGGGACCCCTGCTGCCATTAGAAATAAAGGGATAAATTGGGGGGAATGGGGTACTGGTCCCAATTACTTCTTTACAGAAGACTGTCCTCAAGGGGTCTTGAGAGGAAGTTTCTGAGGATAGATCCATCTTCATCTCCGACACAGTCTCACTCTGGAGGACTAGTGGCCTGTGGATGGATGACAAGAACAATCCAGAGGGCCAAGGTGAGACACTCCAGATGTTATAGGGGGGGTAGAGTCCTGCTGAACAGACCAGAGAAGGTATGCCTATTAGACCATACTATTCTATTGGTTTCTACATGGGATGACATAGTTAACAGTTCAACACTATTGCCTATAGTCACAAGCTGTAAGACAAAAGTGAAAACATTAATATCACATGACAAGTTTTAGGTGGGAACAGGTCTGGGAGCAGGCCTGCGACTGCCTCCTACTGACACCAAGCTAAAATGTATTAGCTTAGTGTGTGGGGTATACCCTGCTGATGAGGAGCTAACTTTATTGCCTAATGTCAGCAGCATACACCCATGGTCTTGTGTGTCCATTAATGAAGCAAAATAGAAATGGGACTCAGTCATTAAGGTTAAAATTGACTAATTCACCAATCAGGTTAAACCAGTAAGTGCATTTTTTTTCCTGTTAAAATTCCAAATTAGTTCAAACCCCAAAACTGGATTGTTAATGCAAGTTAACATGTACAAAAAAAAAGTCAGAAAAACTGAAAAATATTAACTGCTCTTTATTCAAATAATCAACTATAATACTATGTACTGAAAAGTCAGTCTTTAAACCAAAATATTACATCTTTAAAACACTTCATAGCTGCAGACTTGTCATTGTGGCAATGGCCTTGCTTGCATATTGCAAAAGACGCCCTGAGCATAAAACAAAACAAAACAAAAAATACTAAAATAAGCAACAATTCACCGATTTGATCAACTGGCTTATTTATCAATTTTCTACCCAACCTGCTGGAGTATTCCAGTAGTGAATTTTATTAAACTCAAGTCATATGCAAGACATCATGTAATATTACATTATTCTCACTTAAGTAGAAAAGGGCACAGGTAGACCTATAGATTATAAATGGGTTGAAATACCATGTCAACTTCCATATCAATAATAAAAGACATTTTAACCATTCGCTTAAAGGGACTCTAACCAGCAAATTTTTGCTGTACAATCTGAGAATCTTAATGTAGGGGCAGAGACCCAGATTCTAGCTATGTATTGCTTACTGAACTGTTTGACGTAATTGTTTGTATACAATCGAGGTTTCCCCTTCTGTAGATGTAGGAGTGGTCAGATTGCTGAGCTCTTTATAACTCCGCGCACACCCTAATTGGCAGCATGCTGTGTATACTGTGCACTGTCAGCAAGCTGCCAATCAGGGCTCGGGTTACATAGACTAGCCTGAGTAAATCTGCCTGGCCAAGTCTCACATGCAGAGCAATTCTCTGCTGATAAAATAATGATTGTAACGACAATACTGAGCCTAATAAGTGACATATCCCTTGAATTAGGCCCTCTTTCTATATAATGCTGCTCTCAAAATAGCAAAAACATGGTGACCAATTACTTTTAAAGAGTAACCATCATGTTTAATTTTTATTTGATGAATCAATAGTACACATGAAAAGAAACATTTTATAAGAAATCTTTCTCTGGGACTTTCAGGACTGATCACTCATTTTCAAATTTCTCAATTTATGGATAAAATACGTACGTCAATACGGAGATAGAAAATCGTCAGTAGGAACTGCCATCTCCTGTGTGAAGAAGAGAAGGAGTATGGAGCAAGACCTGCATTTCCCAGATTCTCCCACAAGAGTTTACCATGACGTTACTAGATGTCCCTGCACTGATTATCACTGATGGATCACGAATAAGTGATAATACTGGTGCACACCTCTTTCTGCTGGATCCGGTTGTAAATGACACGCCCCAGTTGTAAATGACACGCGTGTTATTTAGAACTGCACTCTGGGCATGCACAGTTGAAAAACCTGGAGCTGGTGGATGCCGGATCCAGGTTACATAGATCCCCATTATAAATCAACATTGACTTGGTTCCCGGTGTGCACGGTTTTCATCACGGAGATCAAATTCGCAACAAAATGCGTTTTTGGTGTCAGTGCAAAAAAACATGCACACCGGGATCCGGGGAAAAAATTAAGAACTGAATGGATCCGCAAGTGTATGTGGCCCCACTCAAAGACAACGGGGCCAAAAGTGGATACGGGTGCATGCAGGTTCAGCCGGACTCGCACTGATGACAAAAAAGGTCAGCGTGAAACCAGCCTTACTTTATAAGTGCTCCCTTTCATAGTGATCTGCGATGTATATGATCTAGACATCCTTTATCTGCCAACAATGGTTCCATTTAGGTAGAGCAAGCAGCGATCATGTAATGACAAGTGGTTTAAAATGAACAAACTTGGTCCTTTTCTCTAAATAAAATAAACTAAAATAAGTATTCGTTCCAGTTTGACCTGAGTATACTATAGAACAGTATTTTTCCATCTGGGAAGCCCCCCATGGTTAGTGGTTAGGCCTACCTGTGGAAGTGATTATGAGATGCATAGGTCTAGCAGCACCAGTTTTTTTTTTTCTAATGCCTACGTTTTATGGATAGAACACATCCCCATTATAGTCTCAGTGGATGTTCTGTGTACAAAAAAACCCACAATTTTCATTCCAAATTAAAGGGAACCTGTCACCTGAATCTAAGTGCCTACACTATCACTAGCTGTCCCTACACCTTCCTAGCTGCTCCCTATCTATCCCTTTCTCATCTAAAGTGTCCTATTAAACATCTGAAAAATAAGTTTAAACTTACTGAAGTCCCCGAGGTTGGGGACTGGAAAGGCGGGCCCACGCTCCATTCAGCAGTTCTCCATGGTGTATCGCACGCCCCGCTGGGCAGCATTATTCTTTACTACTCTCCGCCCCCACCATTTGGAATCTCCCGCCCTCTGTGACATGGTATGCACTGGCCGCGACGTCACATCCAGCGCGGTGCATTATGGGGCCGGTCACGTGATCGGCCCTAGTGCATTATGGGGCCGATCATTTGATCGGCCCAGCTTCAATAAGCGCATTGCGCATGCGCGGAGTGGGCCGATCACGTGATCAAACCCATAATGCACTGGGGCCAATCACGTGACCGGTCCCATAATGCACCGTGCCGGCTGTGACGTCGCGGCCGGTGCATACCATGTCACAGAGGGCGGGAGATTCCAAATGGTGGGGGCGGAGAGTAATAAAGAATAATGCCGCCCAGCGGGGCATGCGCTACACAATGGAGGAGTGCTGAATGGAGCGTGGGCCGCCTTTCCAGTCCCCAAACCTCGGGGACTTCAGTAAGTTTACACTTATTTTTCAGATGTTTAATAGGGACACTTTAAATGAGAAAGGGATAGATAGGGAGCAGCTAGGAAGGTGTAGGGGACAGCTAGTGATAGTGTAGGCACTTAGATTCAGGTGACAGGTTCCCTTTAAGGATCAAACTTGCCAATGCAAATGTATGGTGAACAATTTTGAGAGATCACTGATGGTAGACTAGTCGCACCCCAGTAACAGTCCGTTTTCTGCCATAAGCTAGGAGAAATTTGAGAGTAGTCCAATATATATCATATCTATCTATATAAATATAAAATGTTTGCATATATTAGATAAACTGCTAATATTTTCTAACCTACAAGAATAAAAGATGCCTAGGAAGAAATAATTGCCTTTGTGTGTTTAATTTGTCTCCTAAACCCAACATAACAAAGCTAGGCCTGTCTGACATGTGTTATGGGTACTTGTGTTTTGGCACAGAAAAAAAAAAAAAATTACAAACATACACACACTTTTGTATGTGCACAGAATATATTAGGAAACATTTGTCAAATACATTTCAGTACATATCCATTTTGATGCCAGTTTTTCCAAAATGCAAAAGAAAAAATACTTTAAAAAAAAAAACACATTCCATGAAAGATTGATTTAAACTTATGTCAATAAATTTGCATCTATTTCATGTTTTTCCCCAGAAATTAAGTTACATGATTGACCTGACACTCCTGTACATGTATAAAATATTAAATAATGCAAACAGATGCAATATATACGGTATTTAAACAAAAAAAAAACTTCAACCATTTGCATTCTGTTTTACAGTAGATTTTTAAAAAAAACTTTTTTTCATTTTAAAAATGTAACGTTGCTAAAAAGTAAAAAAGCGTGCTGAGAAACAGGCCTAACGGAGGAAAATGGTCCGGGTATCCTCATATTTGAGCAGATAGGGAACAGAAGAAAGTTTTGAGGAGCCTTGTCCTAGACTTAAGTGTTGTGTTGTACAGAGTGAGGAAATCTTGGAGCCGCATTAAAGTGTAACTGCCATTTACATTTTTTATTAAAATAGCTTGCTCTACATTATTATTAAACTTTCAAATATACTTTATGAATTAAATCTGCAAGAACATTTTTCAAAAATCTTTTAGAAATGTCCTGAAGCAGACAAATGTTCACTGTCAGGGAAATCCATATTCAGCTCCACACACCGAATACAGCCTTATAAGGGTGGGGGCGGAGCCTACCCAGCTTGCCTGGCTACACAGCTGATCAGAGTATCTGCAGTTTACCTCAGGCCAAGTTCTATTAGCAAAAGCTCCTCTGAATCTGTTATCCGACTCCTCTGCAGTCACATCGGCTCTGCTCTGTGCTATCAGCAGATGGCCCACACACAGCTCCCGAGAGAAGACAGATCAGAGATCAGGAACTGTGTGGAGGCTGTCAGTTGATAGCATGAAGCAGGGCTGATGTGACTGCAGAGGAGTCAGATAAGATCAGAGGAGCTTTCTCTGACAACCTGACCAAGCTCAGCACTGTGTAGTAGCCGAATGTAAACTGACATACACTGATCAGCTGTAGCCAGGAGTGTAAATGCTGTGTAGGCTCCGGCCCCACCCTTATAAGGCCATATTCAGTGTGTGGTGCTGAATACGGATTTCCTTGACAACGAGCATATGTCTTGTTTAGAAACCAGATAGATTTTTGAAAGGTTTTCTTTCAGATTTCATTTATAAAAGTATATTTGAAAGTTTATTAAAATCACTTGCTCTACATTATTATTAGATAATTATCCGGTGGTTATGCTTTAATGACCGCTTGTCAAAGTGACAAAGTTCTGTCTGTAGTAACCAATCACCCAGCGGCAAAGAGGGTGATTCTGCCGCAACCTGTTACTGAGTTCACAATGTTACGCGATCTAGTGTATACACAGGCCTAAGAGGAACTAAAAAATATCTAGAAAATTTTCATGACAAGATACATTTTTTTCTTTTTTTTTTTCTTTTATAATGTTTTCTAATTTGGCAGAATTATCTGAATCTCCGACAACCAGTTTAAGGGAGTTTGTCACCCCCCACAAAGCTAACCTGTAAAAATCATACCTGTAGCATATATTTTACTGGTTTTGTTATCATAAAACTAATATTTATGTCCCAAAAGCAAATGATGGGGTTTCAGTTCACTTCGTGTAGCCAAAGGGCTCAGTACACCGTTACACCACCTCAATTGGCGTATTGAACACTGTCGTATCTTGATTTACAGTGGTATGTGAACCGTGGGGCCCCGATCTCATCATAGTGGGTTTTCAGCGCTGACTTCTGTTTCAGCCCTATACGGAGCAGTATCTGTAGACAGGCACTAGTCACAAGAGTGTCCCTATGGAGGTGCAGAACCAAGTAATCCAATCTGAGTTCTGCACCGCCACACGGACACTACAAGGTCTAAGTCCCACACTGTATAAGTAGTTTACCAAGTGTGTTGGGGCGAGATGCTCCCTATAAAATCATGCATCATTTTCCATTGTACAATTAGCTATTTAAATAAAATCCAGAAAACCTTGTTTATTCGATAAGTTAAAAAAAAATTGGGAAATCTGTATAAAAAGACCAAAAACCTATACTGACCACACTGAGCAAGAAAAAACAAACAAACTGAGAAATGGATCAACGTTAAGAAATCATTTTGGTCAGTATCTGTTTATCAAGTTCACAGCTTATTGTAGAAAGTTGATTTACATGGAAGGTTTAGTGCGATGATCACTGCATTCTCGAAAATGCTGAAAATTCATTATGTCGCAGAAAGCGAAATCTCAATGTTATTTTGAATGCCCGCTGGGTTTCAATGTAAGTTTCTGTAGAGCAATTTTTTTCTTTCACAGAATGATGTACAAGATGAATAAATCAGTAAACCTAATAGTCATTGAGCTATGCACGTATTTAGCTACAACTCCTGATTGACTGATAAGTATAAGGACAAATCATGTGAATGACTCATTTGAAAAAGTAAATTGGCACAGATTGCTTTGTTGGCTCCCCAAAAATTTGCCGGTTCACATTTAATTTTTCTTTTTATATTTATTTCTAGATTTTAGAAAGGAGTCTGGAAGGCAGGACCCTCAATGATCAATAAAATCAGCCAGATTTGTATGGGAGCAATGGAAAGATGTCAGAAAAAGTTTATAAGAAGCTACTCCATATACACAAAAAGAAATGGGATAACTCTACATAGCTCTGGGACAACCTTTAACTAAATATATGATAATAGATCTTGGAATAAGTTACAAATTTGGATGTGTTGAAAATGTGGTTATCTTTGCTAAGATAATCATATATATGTGTCCCTGCTATGAACCGTGTAATGGATATGTCTCACCATACAGGTACATGGTCTGATCATACCACATCTCCTGTGCTGAGATAATCATATATATGTGTCCCTACTATGTACTGTGTAATGGATGTGTCTGACCATACAGGGACATGGTCTGATCATACCACATCTCTGTGCTGAGATAATCATATATATGTGTCCCTGCTATGTACTGTGTAATGGATGTGTCTGACTGTACAGGACATGGTCTGATCATACCACATCTCCTGTGCTGAGATAATCATATATATGTGTCCCTGCAATGTACTGTGTAATGACTGTGTATGACCGTACAGGGACATGGTCTGATCATACCACATCTCCCATGCTGAGATGATCTTATATATGCGTCCCTGCTATGTACAGTGTAATGGATGTGTGACCGTACAGAGACATGGTCTGATCATACCACATCTCCCATGCTGAGAATCATATGTGTGTGTCCCTGCTATGTACTGTGTAATGGATGTGTCTGACAGTACAAAGACATGGTCTAATCAAACCACAGCTCCTGGCCAGGTGGGGATGAAAGTGTATACAGAGATTACACAACGGGATCATAGCTTTTGCTTTCCATGAGGTATAACATTTCCCTACCTGTGTAAAGACATGCATTACCTCAAAGAAACTTGTAGCAATCATCCCATGCTGTAATATATTAATAATTTTTTGCATCTTCCCCTGCCCAGGAGAAGTGGTATGTTCAAACCACGTCCCTGTACAGTCAGACACATCCATTACACAGTACATAGAAGGGACACATATAGAAGATTATCTCAGGACAGGAGATGTGGTATATTCAGACCATGTCCCTGTACAGTCAGACACATCCATTACATAGTACATAGCAGGGACACATATATAAGATTTATCTCAGCACAGGAGATGTGGTATGATCAGACCATGTCCCTGTACGGTCAGACACATCCATTACACAGTACATAGCAGGGACACTTATAAAAAAAAGTTCCTGTGCTGAGATCTTATATAACACATCCAATTGTGGAAATTATTAATTGAAGATCTATTGATTAAAATGTACTTTGTTTAAAGGACAACCCCTTTAAATTTTCAAAGCTCTTCATCATTACCGTGCCCTATTAGCCACTTCAATTTATACTTTGACACCAGCTAAAGCAAAATGGATGGCCTACTGTGGTTTAATAGCCTCCTGCTGTCAGAATGTGGATGTGATCTAGGTTAATAGAAGTCATATAGAACAAAGAAGCATTTATGGAGACATTAATAAAACAAGATAAACGTGTGTGTGTGCTTATGCGTGAACATACATCACTGCACTTCATCACAACCTATAACACTAAGGCATTTCAGAGGTCAGAGACTTCTAACACCCTTATGTACAGCAGAGAGAGATTACCCAGTGTAAGTATATACTGTGATCGATCAATGAGATCAAAGAGATTAAAAAAAAACAACAAATACTTGAGCCATTTGTAGGGTCACAGTACAAGTTACATGGAGTAACGTTTGTCTTAACATTGTATACATACGCACATACATACAAAGCTGGATGATCTCAAGTGCACACAGACTACAAGGCACACAGACGTATTATTACTGAAAAGGATTCTAGCACATTCCACTTTTATCATGTCATGAAAAGAGGTACAGTACAAATTGAGCCATCAATAGTCTTCCGAATTCTCCTTCCCAAATATATATATTTTTTTCATATGATTATTTTTGGGTTATAGCACAGAATATTGCATCTAAGCATTCTGTAATCCAGTCGAAAAATGCATACAACAAAGCGAGGGGAGACACTACAGGTGCAGATTCAGTTATGCATACATTAGTGCAAATCACTACTTCCACCGATTCCTCTTGGTTAAGGCTTCACCCTGATGTGACAAGTAGTACCAACAAAGATGGAGGAGAACTTCAGCAGAGCTGCCATTAATTGCTTTCCTTATTGAAGTAATATCTGACAGGAGGTCCAGGTAAATCTTCATCTTCATCGGCCTCTGGGGCAAAAGACACAGTCAGGTCGACATATTTTCTATCAGCTCCAGCCTTCACAAGCTTGTGCATTCTACAGAAGGAAAGAAACAAAACGTGCTCAATACACAAGGCACAGAACTATACTCACAAAAAAGGAGGAACATTTAGGGGGGGGAAGTGTGTAACAGATAAAACTCATTAAATACATGCAGGGCTGTGGAGTCAAAGTCAGTGTCCATTTAGGTAGAAAATGGAGCGACTCAGACTCCTAAAATATATACCATATTTTTCGCTTTATAAGACGCACCAGATTATTAGACGCACCCCCAAATTAGGTGAAGGAAAAGAGAAAAATTAAATTTTTAATGTTAAATGAGGTTCATCTTATAATGCCAGCGTCCATCTTACAAATCATATTTATGTCTCTCATAGACCTCTCATCCTGGGATATGGCCCCTTCATATAGGATATATCCCCCAGTGATGGCACACGGCCCCCCTGTGCTGGATCCATGGCCCCCCACGCTGCTGCCTATCTTCTATTTATATCTATTTATATAATTGGGAGTTTGGGATTCGGGCACTGTAGCCGAATCCCAAAATCCTTTGCGGAACTGTGAGCGATGACGCGCTAGCTGACACCGCCGCCATCCTGGCAACCGTCGGCCCCGCCGCAAGCGATCACGCACCTCTCTTATCAGCCATAGACCTCCGCACCTCTCCTGCTGCCCCCGCACCTCTCCGATCAGCCTTAGACCCCCGCACCTCTCCTGCTGCCCCCGCACCTCTCCTATCAGCCATAGACCCCCGCACCTCTCCTGCTGCCCCCGCACCTCTCCTATCACCCATAGATCACTGGACCTCTCTTGCTGCCCCCGCACCTCTCCTATCACCCATACACCAACGCACCTCTCCTACTGCCCCCACACCTCTCCTGTCAGCCAGACACCCCCGCACCTCTCTCATGCTGCTCCGGCAGACCCATGCACCTCTCCTGCTGCCCCGGAACACTCCCGCATCTCTCTGCTCCCATAATCTTCAATTTGCCAAGGGAAAAGGACCTTTGGTGATGTCATTCACATGCCTCAGACATCACTGCAATCCCTGTATTCATAGATACCGCTGGGAAGAAGGGTAAGAAGGCAGAGAGGGGGCAGGGGGAGCAAAGACACTGCAAGGGCAAATAGAGGCCAGGGGAAACACCGGGAGGGGGGGGAGGGCATTCTGCCCCTAATCTGCCCCCACTCCACTCTGCCCCTGCTCTGCCCACACTCCACTCTGCCCCTGCTCTGCCCCCACTCCACTCTGCCCCTGCTCTGCCCCCACTCCACTCTGCCATGCTCTGCCCCCCCCACTCCACCCTCTGCCCCTGCTCTCCCCCCTCCACTCTGCCCCTGCTCTGCCTCACTCCACTCTGCCCCTGCTCTGCCTCACTCCCACTCTGCCCCTGCTCTGCCTCACTCCACTCTGCCCCTGCTCTGCCTCACTCCACTCGTCCCCTGCTCTGCCTCACTCCACTCTGCCCCTGCTCTGCCTCACTCCACTCTGCCCCTGCTCTGCCTCACCCACTACTGCCCCTGCTCTGCCTCACTCCACTCTGCCCCTGCTCTGCCTCACTCCACTCTGCCCTGCTCTGCCTCACTCCACTCTGCCCCTGCTCTGCCTACACTCCACCTGCCCCCTCTCTGCCTCACTCCACTCTGCCCTGATCTGCTCACTACATTCTACCCCTGTATCTGCCTCACTCCACTCTGCCCACTCCATTCTGCCCCTGCTCTGATCCACTACATCTGCCTCCCTCTGCCCATTCCACTCTGCCCCCACTCCACATATACTGTGCTAACCACTGACCCACCCTATACTGTGCTAACCACTAACCCAGCATATTCTGTGCTAACACTCACCCACCATATCTGTAATAACCACTGACCCACACATATGCTGTGGTAATCACTGAACCCACGGTATGCTCTACTAACCACTGACCCACCATATACAGTGCTAACCACTGACCCACCATATACAGTGCTAACCACTGACCCACCATATACATGCTAACCACTGACCCACCATATACGTGCTAACCACTGACCCACCATATACATGCTAACCACTGACCCACCATATACTGTGCTAACCACTGACCCACCACATTCTGTGCTAACCACTGACCCACCACATTCTGTGCTAACCACTGACCCACCACATCTGTGATAACCACTACTCACCATATCTGTGCTAACCACTAACCCACCCTATAGTCTGCTAACCACTGACCCAGCATATACTCTGCTAATCACTGACCCACCATATACTCTGCTAATCACTCACCCACCATATACTGTGCTAACCACTGACCCACCATATACTGTGCTAACCACTGTGCCAGTCATATACAGTGCTAACCACTGAGCCACGCATACTCTGCTAACTACTAACCGACCGCATACTGTGCTAACCACTGAGCCACTCTATACTTGCTAACCACTGACCACCATATACTGCAACACTGCCACCATATACTGTGCTAACCACTGACCCACCATATGCTGTGCTAACCACTGACCCACCATATGCTGTGCTAACCACTGAGCCACCTATACATGCTAACCACTGCCCCACCATATACTGTGCTAACCACTGCCCCACCATACGCTGTGCTAACCACTGCCCCACCATATCTGTGCTAACCACTGACCACCATATACTGTGCTAACCACTGAACCACCATACAATGCTAACCACTCAGCCACCATATACACTGCTAACCACTGAGCAACTATATCAGTCATAAGCACTGAGCCACCGTATACAGTGCTAACACTCAGCCACCATATACAGTGCTAAGCACTGAGCCACCATATACAGTGCTAACCACTAAGCCACTGTGTACAGTGCTAACCACTGAGCCACCGTATACAGTGCTAACCACTGAGCCACCATATAACTGTGCTAACCACTGACCCACCGTATACAGTGCTAACCACAGAGCCACTGTATAAAGTGCTAAACACTGAACCACCATACATGCTAAGCACTGAGCCCACTATACTGTGCTAACCACTGAGTTACCATATACAATGCTAACCACTGAGCCACCATATACACCATAAAAATCCCGCAAACAACACCATACTTTCTGGAGAGAAGACTGTACTATTCAGCGGCTATTTCTACGGCACCTGTTCATTACACCGCACTCTCGATGCAATAGCATCGGGCCTATTTCTAGTTCTAAAATAACAAACACTTTACTTTCCTCTCCAGTGCTGTGCTCCGTGTCTCCCTGCTTGCCGCCACACTTCCGAGTCTCAGGGAAGCCGGTCATGTGATCGTTACAGCAGAGTGACATCAGGAACGAAGACTCAGGAAGTGCGGCGGCAAGCATATGGAGACAGAGCACATCGCTGGAGAGGTACCGTACTGGTAAGTAAAGTGTTTGTTATTTTAGTATAGGCAGCAGGATGGGGGCAGGGGGCAATATCCAGCACATGAGGGAAATGCGCTATCACAGGGGGGATGCAGGTACATATAACATGTGCCGCTCCCACAGACTATACCTCGATGCGGTTTCAGCACCCAGGTGAAGGACAGCTGCAGTGCATATTATATGAGGCTAATGAGCAGGAGCATGTGACCTCCCGCTGTCTCCTGCAGCCCACAGCCAACCCCCTCCAGCATCCGGACACGCTCCAGAGCTGCCATCACCCTCCTCTGCAGTATCTACCATAGATTTGGACTATAAGACACACACCCCCACTTTTCCCCAAGATATGGGGGAACAAAAGTGTGTTTAATAATCCAAAAAATACGGTAATAAATTGGGTACAGTAGTTCAATGCAGTAAGTGCAGATTATTATATTATATCTAAATAGCTTATCATATCATAATGATTAAAAGCCTGATGTTTACATTGTACAATAAATTTATAAGGAGAACAATCTACTATATAATTGCCGTAGGCACTTCCGTGTCGGACCCCGCAAAAGACCGTGGCTTTGTCACTCTGTGACGTCACCACGTGCGAGCAATGGCCGCGAAGCGGCCATTGCGAGTCGCTGGCCGAAAATCGAACCAGAGGCTCGGCCACAAAGTTAGCGATTTACCGCTCATGTAGCGCGAGCAATGGCCGCGAGGCCATTGCGAGTCACTGGCCAAGTTAGCGATTTACCGCTCATGTAGCGCGAGCAATGGCCGCGAGGCCATTGCGAGTCGCTGCCTGAGCAGCCGCACCTGCCGCAAGTCCCCCTATACTTTCTATGGGGATTACCGCAACCGCACCGCAAGTGTAACGGTTATGCGGCAAACGCGGCAGATGCGGTTACACTTGCGGCGCGGTTGCGGTAATCCCCATAGAAAGTATAGGGGGACTTGCGGCAGGTGGGTTTTGCACTTGCGGCAAGTGCGGCCGCGAAAAAAACCGCAGTCAGCCGCGGTTTTTTTTCGCGGCCGCACCTGCCGCAAGTGCAAAACCGCATTTGCCGCACCTGCCGCAAGTCCCCCTATACTTTCTATGGGGATTACCGCAACCGCGTCGCAAGTGTAACGGTTATGCGGCAAACGCGGCAGATGCGGTTACACTTGCGGCGCGGTTGCGGTAATCCCCATAGAAAGTATAGGGGGACTTGCGGCAGGTGCGGCAAGTGCGGTTTTGCACCTGCGGCAAGTGCGGCCGCGAAAAAAAACGCAGTCAGCCGCGTTTTTTTTTCGCGGCCGCACCTGCCGCAAGTGCAAAACCGCATTTGCCGCAAATCCCCCTATACTTTCTATGGGGATTACCGCAACTGCGCCGCAAGTGTAACGGTTATGCGGCAAACGCGGCAGATGCGGTTACACTTGCGGCGCGGTTGCGGTAATCTCCATAGAAAGTATAGGGGGACTTGCGGCAGGTGCGGCAAGTGCGGTTTTGCACTTGCGGCAAGTGCGGCCGCGAAAATCTTTAAAAAAAAATTTAAAATATTCTAGACACCCGATGCATTTGCATCGGGCTCACAGCTAGTACAGTATAAAAGATTACCTGTATAAAAGGTGTCTATTTATTGCAGTGATTTAAAAACTTCAGTTCAGCATAGCCATCCAAGTGCAAACCAACACAGGTCTTATTCATGGTGTAACAAAGCCGTACAGGAATCAACTATATATGTGAGACAGGTAAGCGGTCATATGAACTATAATACTGGGGAACACAATTTTTTAGGAGTTAGGTCAAACAATTGTTCTTAATTTTTGGATGCTGAATCCAGAAATGATCTCAGTTTTTCTCTATCACGTCAAGTTTTTGAACTATAGGATTTTTGTCTACTCAAAAATATGTAAACTACTGTACCTTTTTTTAAATAGTACAAATATGAACAAAAAATGAAATACCTAAGAAATAGGCATGACAAATATGTTTTTAACACTATCATGTTTTTTAAAAAGGATATATATATATTTTAATCCGATAACAAGTCTTATTACAGATATCAGTGCAATTGTGCTTCTCTGGCAGGTAAGCTGTGGAGGAAACACTTGACGTGCTAGAAAAAAAACTGACTACATTTTTGGAATCAGCGTGCCAATTTTAGTATAAATCAGCTCAAAAACCTAACTCAACAGAAATTTTTTTTCAAATTGTTCCCCAGTGTTATCAGACAATTGTGTGAGTCTTTTTATTCTCACCATCTCACCCACCGGTACATTTTTGATAACATTACGTGGGTGATAGGAGTTTGCATTAGGGGCTGAACTTGAAGCCGTGGACTTTCTAGAGGGAAAAATATTAATCCTGTCAGTTTTCCCCAGCATGGATGATGTCCAAAGAATTCATTTGTTTAGAATTTGAGAAACTAGTAAATTTAAGATTAAAGGTATTGTTACTGATAAAATAAAACAAATTTTTCCAACCTGTTGGGGGTATCTGCCCAGCACAGCAATATGTCTATACAGCGCGACTACCATTAAAATACTCCGATCAGATACGCAACACCCACTTTAGGCACTTTTGTCACCTAGTCAGTTTTTTGTTCCGCACTTAAAAACTAACAGAACGTGGTTACCCTTGAAATGATTTTTTAAATGCAGACACCAGATATATTGCATGTGATCATATCTAACAAAAAAACACTACTTTCAGAACATTTAATATCAACAGCTTTAGAAACTGCTGTACAGCCAATGTCATTTATCTGATAGAGTGCTCTAGTTGTAATGTGCAACACGTGGGATGCACCTCTGGTGAGATAGAGAAGAATTTGCAGACATAAGTCTGATGCAAACAACCCTGATTCTGTAGGGACATATGTGATTTCTAAAAAATTTGAACAGGAGCATGGAGGAGATACCATGTCACTGATATTTTCAGGCATTGAAAAAATATTCACTCCAGCTAGAGGTGGGGATGTTAGACATTTGTAACTTAACTAGGAATCCTATTGGATATTTTCTTTGCACATGCGTGCTCCATATGGTTTAAAAGCACGGCTTTGTTAGACGATGAATAAGAACTGAGGCTCTTTCTCTTTTCCCCTCTGGTTATTTACCTGTTTTCTTTGTATATGGTTTGACTTCTTTTTATTGTATGATTGGCTGTACGATTTTGATCTGTGATTGTTAAAATTTTTGAATAAAAATTTAATGATGAAAAAACATGTTGGTTTGCACGTGGATGGCTATGCTGACCTGATCATTGGAATAAAAAGTCGCCTTTTGTACAGTTAACTTTTTTCCAGTGGATTTTTCTTATTTTATTATTCCATGTAATTTGGACTTTGGGTATATCCGTGCGTATCATAGAATCTCTGGGTGCAGGTGTCATTGGAATACAAAGATTGGTGAGCTGTCTTTCCTTATTTTCTTTATCATATATTTTACAATAAATTTATCACTCAAACATAAGCCATGTATGAAGGAATTGGAGTCAAAGGCAGGGAAATTGAGGAGGCTGAGTCAGAGGTTTGGCTTACTGACTCCACAGCTCCAGATACATAAAGGGCACTATCTCCCACCCTTCCCAACTGAGAAGAAATGGAATGTTTATCGTGAAAAAACTTATTTACAGTTCATTAGCATAAAAAGCATTTTGGGACAGACATCCCTCTTCATCAGGTAAAAAACTGACAAAAGGGGCAGACCATTACGGATAAGCTTTGAAGGCTAATCACCTATAAAAAAAGTTCTTTCATGAGAAACATTTCATTTTTTCTACAATGGACAAAGGCACCAACTGGGAGATTCTTCTTTTCTCAAAAAACGGTTTCCTATGCTAATTCATGGTATGTAATGTACATACCTGACCTTTTTTGGAGCAGACCTGGTCTTTGGAGCAGACCTGTCTTTAGGACCAGGTCTGCTCCAAAAACACCTGAAAAATTGCTCAAGAAACGCTTACTATGCATTACTATTACTTACTATTCATATGTTCAGCTTTAACAGTTTTTAAATTGTTTTCCAAAAACACCTATCTTTGCACAACTCCCCACAGCTCAAAAGCATTATGACTGCAGGCATTTTTATGCTAGGTTGAATCAGCTCTGCTAAAAATTGATGCATCTAGGGAGGAGCCAGGATAGGACAAAGGCATGACCTTGCCCGCCCGTCATATTCACAAGTGTGCCCTCGACAGGACCCCATGCCAAGCAGAAGAGGTGTTGAATTCATTAAGTGCAGTGCCTCTTCATAAATCTTGTGCTCTCTACTCTGGCAAGACTGGCATACAGTGAGCATGCATTACGCCAGTCTTGACGAAACTGCCCCTTAAACGTAAGAAAACCTAAATCAGAACATGTTGCTGAAAATGTTAATGAAATGCTTAAAAAAGCTTAAAAAAATGCCATACTGAAAAACTATTTAACCATCACCTGATACACTGCTGTATTTTTTTTTTTTTTTTTAAGAGGTGTTGCAAGACGAAACACTTTCTTGTATTTTCTCTCCTATATACAATATACTGTACCAGAACTGCAGGAAACAAAGATAGAGCTCACATGCACATATACATTCCTTAACCGTTGGTTAGCAAAATGTTCAAAACTGAAAGATTCTTTGTTTCGAGATTAACTAAATTGTATAAGCCAAATGATATGTCTCAGCGAATCCCTACAGTCGTAATAGAGCTGCTGCAACAATGCCATAGCAGGTGTGGAGAGCGAGGTGCCCAACACTGTCCATGATGACACACAAAAGCACCCAAGATTCAGGGTCAGACAACCCTTGTAGACACAGTTACAATGTCCATCACACAGTACCAAGTAAAGTGATAATGCATACCTTAGGTATAATCTCAGAAAAAAGCAGAACAAAAATAGGAGGGACCCTGCGGCTGGCACAGTTATGGTGGTCTGTGCACATTGCTGGCCCAATACAGCAGATTTGGCATTACATGGTTGTGGGCTTATACAATTTGTTCAGAATTTTAACGAGGAACTTCAGCTTTGAAAATTCTACTTTTCCGAGAAAAAAAATATAATATTTAGATGTATCGTCTAGATTTTTAATTTTTTCTTCACACTTATCACTTTATTATAAACTCTGCTTATAAAAGATTATACAGAAAATATTGACTTTACTTTAATGTCCATATGTTCATATATATTCTTTTGAACAATGCATATTTATTACTTGAATACTTACGTAAGTTTCAATCTTTTTGCATGACCGGGCATAACTGGGATGTACAACATCTTAACTCCTTGGACAACCATTGTTGGTTCTATCCCATACTGCTCCTGCAAATAATCCATAGATGTTAATATAGACAGGCATTTAAAGCAGTTTTACACATATACAAATACTAAATTCAAATGATCCATTACTATGTATCCTCAAAAAAAAAAAAAAAAAAACTCCTAGCACGTAAAGTCTGCAAATTAGTGTCTGCCACATTCATAACATCTTGAAAAATAATTGTAGGAACGGGAAAGCCAGATCATTGCTGTGTCATTTAAATTCACCGTTTGATCAGTCTGTGACTTACGTGTTAGTTACCTGCACATGTCTCCAGAGAGTTTTATTCTAGAGAGGAACCAATTTACATGCCCTCACCCAGAAAGCATTGTCTTTAAAGGGAACCTGTCATGTACGTTTTTGTTTTTAATCCACCCCCAATATTTAGTTCATCACGATTCTGCTTTAAAAAAAAAAGCAGTTTAGATACTTTAGATGTACCTTCACAAAACAGTCATCAGGGTGGTTCTTCAGCTGGTAACAGTCCCATCAATCAATCCAGGGGCGGACCGACAGTGGCGCAGCTGGTTCAGCTGCACCAGGGCCCCCCAACTGCTAGGGGGCCCCTCAAGCACCTGTAGGGGGCCCCTGCAGCCGCCCCCCGTGACCTTGTGTCAGATGAGAGGAGGGAGGGGAGGTTAACTGAGGGAAGCTTCCTGCTTCCCATGGCTGATCCCGCCCCTCCTCTCCTCTGCCGCCCCGGCTCCCAGACCTGCAGTGCGCGGCTCGGCGCAGGTAGGAGCAGCTTCACCTGTAACTGATACCCTACCCCCCCTCTCCCCACCGACAATGGGTAGTAAACCCCCCCCACCCCCAGCTATGTCTGGTCTGCCTAAACCCCCCCCCCCCGGTCCGCAGCTACGTCTGCCAGCACCCCGAACCCCCCACCCCCCCCTGCACCAGGGCCCCGCAGGCTCTAGTTCCACCAGTGAATCAATCAACTTCAGTCATGCATTCATTAAACAGTAGTTACGCCCCCTGAATTGTGATATATTCACAATACTAAAGGCCCCGTCTCACACTACGATATCGTTAACGATATCGTTAGTACATCACAGGTTTTCTGTAGTTCTAAAGATGTTGTAATGTCGTCGTTCAGTGTGACATGTACAAACTATTAACGATAATCGGGCAGATCAGTGATGGGAGGTTTGTGAACCGGACCCCAAAACAAACGATGAGCATTCATTCAGCCTGCAGCATGGGTGTGTGTGACACCTCGATAATGATATCGTTAACGACCTCGCCTATTGAGAACTGAAGGAAGTAGGCGAGCTAACGACCGCAAGTATCGTTTACTTGTCGCAGAATCGTTGCTGCGTTGTTAACGAGATCTATATGTGTGACATTTCACTAGCGATCATTGAACGTCATTCCAGCGGATCGTTGGCCAGTATGTTGACACATTGAAGCATGAGACGGAGCCTTAAGTGCAGAAATACATGCTGTTAAAAGGGCCTATGATGTCACGGTCATGTGACTGTAATGGGCGGAGCCAAAGGGTCTTTGACTTGAGGCCTGCTTGGCTCTGCACATTCCGGTCACATGGTTATGACATCACTATAGGTCCTTAAACACCAGCAGAAACCTTCAGTGATCGATGTGAATATATTACAAGACAGGGGGCATAAATACATTTTAATGACTGAAGAGGATTGATTGATGTGACTGTTACCAGCTGAAGTATCCACCCCAATGACTGTTTTGTGAAGGTACATCTAAGCATCTTAATAGATTTTTTATTTTTTTTTTAACCAGGTTAGAGATGCACAGTACATGATCAAAATATTATTGGGGGCAGTGTAAAAACAATAATGGACATGATAGGTTCCCTTTAAGACTCCCTACACAAGCTCAATTTCCACAAAAGTATGGTAATTACTAGTTACATCGCCCCAGAGCTTCCAACTATTACAAAATTATATATTGCATCACTCATATTTCAAATGCTCATTGAAATATAAAAACTGTAATGGGTAAAGGGAACCAAGCAGCAGGTCTTAGGGCTTTAAAGTGAAGCTAGTGACTTACAGGCTCTGGGATACTGAGTGCAATTATACCTTTACTTCAATGGTTCAAGGTTTTATTGTAGAGAAAACGGGTATCAAACACCAGAAAAACAGTACAGCAAATTAGCATATGTGCAGCATAGCGTCACTATAAGGGGTTGAGTTATTTCTTTTACTACCCCTTTGGGCTCTAAGCCAAACCCTCCCCCCTCCCCTTTCACTTCCTCCCTGTAAGTATATACCAGGCACAGGATGTTTGACATCATGCATGATGATAGCACAATGTCAGGCTCAGTGGCGGATTATAATGAGTTTAATCTGGGCGGTAACCCAGGGCCCAATGCTCTGGGGGGCCTAGCTGCCCAGGGTAAATTGCCCCATTATAATCTGCCACTGACTGTATGCACTATTCACTGCTGATGCAAATTCTAAAGCCACTGCTACCGCTGGTGCTACTGCCGGGCCTGCCTTCTTCCTACCGCACGTCATGACATAGATGTGGAGGAGGACGTTGCTGAAAGACTGCGGATGCTGGAGGAGGCACACACGGCCCTCCTACCTCACTGGCAAAGGCCTGTTTCACAACTCAGTGCCTCTGGCACGTATGCGGTCCATGCCGACACATGCCTGAGGCACGGACATACATATATGGCCCCCGACAGATGTCAGTTATTCAGCACAGACCACGTCGCCGTGTGGAGCAGATGTGTGTATGTGCTCCACTAGTGGACATGTCCGTTTTCTGCTGGCATCACAGACCAGTTTTGGCCCAAAATGTCCATGCACACAGATGTCAACTGTGTGACATCTGTGTGCACGGACCAGGGCCAAAAGTTAAAAGCGTAAAAATAAAGAATATCCTCCCCCCCTCCCTCCAGCACTGACAGTTCCTCTCACTTATGCTGCCACTCATTAGGCTCATGAATATTTACTTCACTGAGCCCAATAGCGGACCGGAAGTGAGAGGAGCAGCAGCCCTGGAGGGAGGTGAGTATGCAGTGACAGGCTATCCACGGATCCACGAATAGCCCACAAATTATCACACGGTGCGTGACCCCACAGAACCATCACCCCCAAATACGGACCTGTCTCACATGTCTGTGGTTTCCACGGAAATGTAAAACAGGCCAAAGAGGAGCAGAGAGCTGCTGATTCTGCCGCTGGCCTGCTCAATCCACCTGCTCAGAGGCGGCTGCTCTCCATACTCCAGTCCTCCTTCCGAGTCTGTCACCACCGTCCACCTCCTCCTGGACAGCTAGGCCTGGTTGAAGAGAGAGGCCTTGGGGACATAGAGCACAGAGGAGGGAACGTGCCTGTGAGTCTGACTGAGTGATATGTCCTGCTGCAGCTGATGTGCAGTGCTCTGTGTGTGGTAGTCCTCCTGCTGGCTGCTGCAGGCAGGACTCAGTGTGAAGTAAAAAGAATTATTAAGCAATGTAATTGAATGATTTGATGTACTTACCATAATCACTGGTCAGGGAGGGTATGGGAGAGACTGGACAGAGGACTGTTTGTCTGTACTGAACCTACATAGGGCAAATATGCCCCATGAAAACTGTACCCCACCATCTTGGATAACAGACACATGTGAAATGCCTCTACATGCTGTGTGTGCCCCTCTATCTGGATATTTTGCTTGAAACAAGTGTGTATGGAGTCCATACATACATGATTCAAGCAAAATATCCAGCTAGAGGGGCACACACAGCATGCAGAGGCATATCAGTAAGGCCTCGTGCACATGCTGAGGATTTGGTGACTTTTTTTTAACCTTAGTATTTTTGTAAGGCCTCGTGTACACATTGAGTATTTGGTGAGTTTTACCTCAGTTTTTGACAAGTTATGTTCACATAAGGTTTTGCTTTTTTTTTTTTTTTTTTCCATTTGTTTAAATAAAATACATGCTAATAAAAAGCTGAATTTTTTTACTGCCAAACAATCAGGTATTACTGCATAAAAAACATCCTGTGTGAACATAGCCTTAAGCTGCATAGTCACGATTAGTAAATGCAGCATTTTGAATGCAGCATATTGCCGCTGCATCCAAAATGCTGCATTGCATAGCAGCACAGCAGATGATTTGCAGAAATCCCATCCTCACTATGCTTCCCCCGACCGCAGCGTGTTTTCATCTGTGGTGTCGGTTGCCGGCACTCAACTCCTCCGCAGCATGTTCATTTCATACTGGGAGTTGGAAGTGATCACCATCAGCTGCATGCAGGGAGAAGCCGCCCTGCACCCACTGCAGATCGTTGACACAGGGCAGCTGCGGTCTCTCTTCGGACTTCGGGTTCCTGCAGGTCCGGAGGCACTGTATCCAAGATGCAGTGGCTCGGACAGTGAGCACATTCCCCAAGGCACCATGCACAAATTCAGTGCTTGGGGAGGTTTTCTTTACCTCAGAATTTAAGTTTAGTTCACACAGGTGTTTTTTGCAGCATTTTAGCTTGCATGGTTTTTCATTATTTCTTTCATTTGCTTTTATTTTTTCACTGAAATAAAACACAGCTTGTTTTTTTTTTTTTAAAGAAGCAACAGCCCGGGGACCCTGGCTACCCTTAATTTCCCCCTGGTCAGGCCCCTGTGCGCCCATCACTCCCTCACACTTTTGTCTCCAGCTTCTCACGGCTTCTCCTCGCCCGGTCACAGGAGAAAGCCCTGCCTCCTCCAGTCTGTGTGCATTCCTGGTCTCCTCTCATCACAGTCCGTAGGAAGATGCAGGGTAGGAGACCAGGGCAGATCACTGCTACTGTGACGACAATAGCAAGGATCTGTCCCGGTCTCCTACCCTGCATCTTCCCGCAGTATGTGAGGAGAGGAGACCGGGGGATACGCAGAGAATGGAGGGCGAGGACTTCTCCTGTGACCGGGAGAGGAGAAGCAGTGACAAGCAGTGAGAAGCTGGAGATGAAAGCGGGAGTGAGGGAGTGATGAGCACATAGGATGCCTGACACTGTGCCATCACAATGCACAATGTCACAGGCCACTGCCTGCTATATACTGACAGGGAATGAGTGAGAGGGGATGGAGAAGTGATGGTTTGGCTTAGAGCCCATACGGGAGTACAAAACATGAAACCAACCCCACATAGTGATGCTGTGCTGTTCTCATGCTAATTTGCGGTATTATTTTGCTGGTGTTTGATAACCATTTTCTCTGCAATCATACATGTAATCACTGAAGTAAGGGTATGATTGCACTCAGTATACCAGTGTCTGTAAGGCACGGACATCATTTTGCTGCCTTTATACCTGCTGTTAAGTTCCCTTTAATGGAAACCTGCTCTCTTAATTTTGCACTAGTTTGCCAATTCTCCTCCACTGTGTGTAAAGCGATTAAGAAAAGTATAAGAACAGCTTGAGAAATGTTCTTTGTAACCAGGAAAATGAACACTAGAATGGATAGAAATGTGATATTCCTATATTAAAAGGTCACTTTCCCACAAACCCACAGGATGACAAAACTGTATTATACAACCAGTAAACAGTCAATTCAATAGCAGAAAAAAGAGAATTTTGTTTACGTACCGTAAATTCTTTTTTCTTGAATCATCAATGGGAGACCCAGACAATGGGGTTTAGGGCGCTGCCCTCCGGAGGTCACACTAGGTACTACAAATTTGTAGCACCGCCTCCTCCGCTTATAAACCCCCACCGTAGGAGACATCCTCAGTTTAGTCCATAAGCTGCGAGGAGAAATAAACCACACCCGAAACATCGGGAAGAATGCCGTGCCCAGACGGTGTAACAACCCGGAAACACTGTCTCAACAGAGAACAGATCAAATGCAAACATGCAACGGAACAACTGGGTGGGTGCTGGGTCTCCCATTGATGATTCAAGAAAAAAGAATTTACGGTACGTAAACAAAATTCTCTTTTTTCTGATCATCATAATGGGAGACCCAGACAATGGGGATGTCCTAAAGCAATACCCCAGGGCGGGAAGAGTTCCTCAACAAGACGGATAACACATGGTTCCCTTTTAAAGGTGGGCAACCGCCGCCTGGAGAACCCGCCTGCCCAAACTCGCATCCGCAGAGGCATGGGCATGCACCATATAGTGCTTAGAGAAAGTGTGCAGGCTGGACCAAGTGGCCGCTTGACACACCTGTAGAGCAGAAGCTCGATGTCGCAAGGCCCAAGAGGCACCTACAGCTCTAGTAGAGTGTGCCTTCAAACCCACCGGGAGAGGCAAACCAGAAGACCGGTAAGCCTCCTGAATGGGAGCCTTGATCCATCTGGCCAAGGTCGACTTTGAAGCCGCGGACCCCTTACAGCGACCCATCGTGAGGACAAATAAGGAATCCGAACTCCTAAAGGAGGCGGTCCTGGACACATAAATGCGTACAGCTCTCACGAGGTCCAGAGTATGGAGGTCGCGCTCAACCTGATGAACGGGAGCGGGGCAAAATGATGGGAGAACAATCTCCTGGTTCAAGTGGAATGTTGAAACCACCTTCGGCAAAAATTCAGGCCGTGGGCGCAACACCACCTTGTCCTGGTGAACCACCAGAAAGGCTGACTTGCACGAGAGTGCAGCCAATTCTGAGACCCTTCTCAGAGACGTAATCGCCACCAGAAAGACCACCTTCTGGGACAGACGAGAGAGAGAGATGTCTCTCAGTGGCTCAAACGGCGGTTTCTGCAGTGTCGTCAGGACCATGTTTAGGTCCCAAGGGTCCAGAGGTCGCCTATAGGGCGGGACCACCCGCGACACCCCCTGCAGAAATTGACGTACCTTCGGGAGGAGCGCCAAGCGCCTGTCAAACAACACTGAAAGTGCTGATACTTGACCTTTCAGAGAGCCAAGGGATAATCCCAACTCCAACCCCGACTGTAGGAAGGCCAGCAATGTCGGGATAGACAAAGGCCACGGTGAGCGGCCACCAGAGGCACACCAGGTAAAAAAGATTTTCCACGTTCTGTGGTATATCTTCCTGGAAACAGGTTTCCTTGCCCGATTCATAGTGGCAACCACTGTAGGAGAGAAACCTCTGGATGTCAGCAGCCAGGCCTCAAGAGCCATGCAGTCAATCTGAGAGCCCTGGAATTGAGGTGGAAGAATGGCCCTTGCGCGAGTAGATCTGCGCGTTCTGGAAGGGCCCACCTGTGTCCGCCTGACAGTTGCCACAGGTCCGGGTACCAAGACCTCCTGGGCCAATCTGGAGCCACTAGAATGGCCACTCTGCATTCCGTCCTGATCTTCCACAGGACCCTGGGAATCAGAGCCAGAGGCGGAAACACATATGGCAGCTGGAATCTGGACCAGCTCAGAATCAGGGCGTCCGCCCCCAGAGACTGGGGATCCCAAGACCTTGCCATGTATTGGGGCACCTGATGATTCAGCCGTGAGGCCATCAGATCCACGTCCGGAGTGCCCCACCTGCCGCAGATGTCCCGGAAGACGTCTGGATGTAGAGACCACTCTCCGGCGTCCATCCCCTGTCGGCTCAGATAGTCGGCCTCCCAGTTCTCGACCCCTGGGATGTGAACTGCGGAGATCAGGCAGCCGTTTTCCTCCACCCAGAGTAGAATGCGGTGGACTTCGGCGAGGGCCTGAGCACTTCTGGTCCCTCCCTGATGATTTATGTAGGCGACGGCCGTCGCATTGTCGGACTGTACCCGAATGGGCTGTCCTGACAGGAATTTCTGAAACGCCAGTAGCGCCAGATAGACCGCCTTGATCTCCAGCACGTTGATCTGCAACGCCGACTCCGACCGAGTCCAGAGGCCTTGAGCCCTGTGGTGCAAGAACACCGCCCCCCCAGCCCTTCAGACTGGCGTCGGTGGTCACCACTAACCATGACGGTTTTGGGAAGGACCGGCCCCGTGACAGGTGAAGTGGCAGGAGCCACCACTGTAGAGAGTCCCTGGTTGGTTGTGACAGTGTCACCAGCCGATTCAGAGAGATCGTCCTCTTGTCCCATCTGCGAAGAATCTCCAGCTGGAGAGGACGGAGGCGAAACTGTGCGAACGGCACCGCCTCTATCGCCGCTACCATGCGACCCACCAGTCTCATCAATACCCGTAGGGATGACTGTGGAGACAGGAGGACATTCTGCACTCCTGATTGGATCGCAAGCTGCTTGGCTTGAGGTAGGGACACCAGGGCCGAGTCCGTGTGGAAGTCCATGCCCAGATATGTCAATGACTGGGTCGGAACCAGGGTCGACTTCTGAATGTTGATAAGCCACCCGAACCGTTCCAGGGACTTCATGGTCACCTCCAGGCTTACCCGACAAAGGTCTTCCGATGGCGCCCTGACCAACAGGTCGTCCAAATAGGGTATGACGGCGTGTCCCTGCGCATGCAGGAGAGCCATCATGGAGGCCATCACCTTTGTGAACACCCGTGGTGCTGAGGCTAGCCCGAATGGCAGTGCCACAAATTGGAAGTGCTCTTCCCCCACTGCGAATCTCAACCAGCGCTGATGAGCTGGTGCAATGGGGACGTGAAGGTAAGCGTCCCTGATATCGATGGACGCTAGGAAGTCTCCCTGTGACACAGCCGCGATCACTGAGCGCAGGGATTCCATGCGGAACTTCCGAACCAACACGTGACGGTTGAACAACTTGAGGTCCAAAACCGGGCGAAAAGAGCCGTCCTTTTTTGGGACAATAAAGAGGTTGGAGTAAAAACCCCTGAACCTCTCCTCCGTGGGCACAGGGACCACCACTCCGTCTCTGCGGAGTCCCTCCAACACCAGGTAAAAAGCCTGAGCCTTTTCTGGAGATGGAACCGACCGATGGAATCGGTGTATTGGTTGTGACGTCAGCTCTATCCTGTAACCTCTTGAGACTACGTCTCGAACCCACTGATCTTGAATGTGAAGAAGCCACGTGTCCTGAAAGCGGGACAGGCGGCCCCCCACCTGTGGGGAGGCAGGATGAGATAGCGAGTCATGTCGAGGCGGGCTTGGGGGTGGCAGCCGCTGCCCCCGCCGGCTTCTTCTGACGACTCTTGGAACGCCACTGAGTAGCAGGCTTGCCCCCTCGGTCTGAGCGAGTGGACGCCGTTGATGACTGTGAACCGGAGCGAAAGGACCACTGCTTAGGGTTCCTTTTCACGGTGTACCGTGGCTTAGGCTTATTCTGCGGTATCTTAGACTCAGCAGAATCCTTTATCAATTTATCCAGTTCGGTGCCAAAAAGCCTGTCACCAGCGAACGGAAGATTTTGTAAAATCTTCTTAGATGTGGCATCTGAGTCCCAGAGACGCAGCCACAATAGCCTGCGGATCGCAATTGCATTGGCCGAGGCCACAGCAGAGCGAGTGGCAGTTTCCAAAGATGCCGTCCTGGCATAGTCCGCATAGGCCCTTGCTCTCTCAGTGAGAGCCAGGACCTCTGGGCTGGACCTAGCTAGATCAGTGATACCATCCAAACAGATAGTGATCGCTTGTAGGGTCCAGACTGCGGCAAAATTAGGGGCAAACGAAGACCCCACAGCCTCATAGGAAGACTTGGCGAGTTGCTCGACCTGTCTATCAGTAGCATCCTTCAACGAGGAGCTATCAGAGGCAGAAAACAAGGAGCGCGCAGCAATCCTAGTCATGGAAGCATCCACCTTGGGAGACTGCGACCATTCCTGGAGCGCCTCCTGGGGAAAGGGAAAGCGATTGTCCTTAGTTTTACGGACATAACGCCGCCCAGGATGCAACCTGGGAGCTTTAATCACCCTTCCGAAATTAGTGTGGTCCATGAAGGAGCCACTTGGTCTAGCCTCTGGCCGCAGCCATTGATAGATCTCCTTGGGGTGTACAGTCACCTCCTCAGGAGGAGTGACAAGACGCAATGTCTCATTGATGGAGGACACCAGATCCTCCACCCCATCTGGAGGTTCAGACATAGACCCAAGAGTAGAACCCCCATCATCTTCCTCACCATCAGAGGAACGCTCCTCCTCAGAGAGAGTCTGGAGCTCAGGAGAAGCCTCACGGGCTCGCTTAGGGGGTCTTACAGCAGAAGTAAGAGACACCCGGGGGTAACTAGGAGGAGTAGCTGGGTTCTCCAGTCTCCTATGCAGTGCCTCCAGGGTTTGCGACATGGAGGACATCTGGGACAGCAGAGATTCATTGATCTTATTCTGCGTTTCCCATGGCCCTGGGATCACCTGAACCTCAGGGTATAATCCCGGATTTGCAGACTCAATAGTAGCAGATCGGGCCTCTGGGCGTCCGCAGTTATTGCAGGACCCCTCCACCAGTGTCCCGTTGCATGTAGTACAGACAATGGTGGCCACCGCCGCCTTAGCAGCATGCTTCCCAGCTGAGGACATCTCCACAGTGAGGGGAATATAAGCCAAAGTCACAAACAAACCGGGAATCCCGGTGGCTTACCGACCGCAGTAAAGCGGTAGGAGGAAGCGGTGTGTGTGTGTGTGACCTCCGCGAGTTCCGGTCTCCCTTGCAAGTGCAGACACGCGCTGCCGTTCAGATCCCAGCCGGGAAGTGAGGGAGAAGATGGCCGCCGACAGTGAAGATGTGGGCGGAGCCAGGAACACGCGGGAAGAACACACAACACGCCCAGCGGTGATGTCACCATAAGGGCTGCCTCCTCCTCCTCCAGACTGCCTCAGCAATGGAGGTGCCGGAGCCCGCAGCGCGGGAAACGAGAGTGAATATCACCACACACACTCTCAGACTGCTTGTACACATAAAAACACCCGCAGTCTACAGCCTCAGCCCCTGTGAAACACAGGGCGGTCAGCCAGGGAGACCCCAGCACAGGGTCACCGCCAGAACCGCGGACCCAAGGGTAACCGCGCGGTCTGAGTGTCATGACACCACAGTGACAGACACTACCCCCAGGCACACAGGAGACACACCAGGTGCCTCAGTGCCGGTCCGGTCTGTAAGCACCTTTAGGGAGGCCTCGGACGGGGGTACAGCACCAGTCCGGAGTGTAAGCACCATTTAGGGAGGCCTCGGACTGGGCTGGCTCCGTCCGGTCTGTAAGCACCATTTAGGGAGGCCTCGGACGGAGCGGAGCTGTGCAAGGCTCCAGGCTCCCCCTATCCAGAGCCTCCATGGAGGGATGGAAAGGAAAGGAGCACGACAGCGTACCGGGAGAACACTAAAGTGTCCAGGCTAAAAACCCTCCGGTACCTCCACCAGCGTGTTCCACAAGGGTGAGCGGGGAGGCTGTCGAGGATCCCGAATGGGACCATTTTACCTTGTCTTCATACGCCATCACGTAAGTTGTGAGAATGCAGTGAAGTGCAAGCAAAGCGTGATCCTCCGAGCACACTAAGTTTAAAACTGAGGATGTCTCCTACGGTGGGGGTTTATAAGCGGAGGAGGCGGTGCTACAAATTTGTAGTACCTAGTGTGACCTCCGGAGGGCAGCGCCCTAAACCCCATTGTCTGGGTCTCCCATTATGATGATCAGAAAAAAAAAAGTTGCATGGTCCCTTCACTCAGACTATAATGCCTGATCGAGCAGTTCTCCCCCTTCCTCTGCAGTGAGCATTAGTGTGTCCGAGAACAAACTCTTCCTCCTTCAGTCACATGGGCGTTATGTCACAAAGTCCTATCGACACAGGTTTCCCATCCTGCTCTCTGTGCAGACAGATCTCCAGACTCCAGCTTAGTCTAGGACCTATTATGACACTACGCCCACGTGATTGAATGAGGAGGTGTTGGACAGCGCAGAAGCTTTCTGAGAGGGAGGTGGGAGAGCTGTTCACTCAGGCATGACGTATTGTCTCCTATAGGAGTGGTGACTGGTAAAGAGCAGTTCGTGAACAACTAATTTATATTAATTCTAAACATTGTAAAAGCGTAACTGGCAGCTCAGTCTTATAGTGTAGGAGTGCATGGACTGTACAATTTTTTTACATTTTTTTTTATCTCCCCGGACTTCCCCTTTATGTTTAACATTTCAGCTATGAAGGCTGAAAAAAGTCATAGGTCCACCAACTTCAATCTTTCCCCACCAGCTATACATTGTAGATTGCGAATACCTATAATTGCTTATACCTATAATTTCATTTGTTGTGAGAAAAGCATCCAGCCCTTCTTTAAAGGGAATCTATCAGTAGTATTGTCCCTCCTAAGCCAACTATATGGTAATGTAGGTCACAGGAAGCTGAATAAAATGATAACTTGATATCTGCGATTCAAGATTATTCTGAAGAAATCTATTTATTGTTATACGTGTGAGAGAAGAGAATCCATTTTGTTCCTGTGGAATCCATCTGGTCTTAAAATTTGTGATGTCCTGGTGATCAAATATCACTGATGGATCAGAAGTTTAACTTTTTATTCACAACCCTAAAGTTCCTACTGGCTCATAGTTTGGAGGGAACCGTTTCTTTGTTTGTGACCCTTTTTAAACTGCTTACACATGCTAATAAAGGAGAACTCCTATCTGGTACACCATACAAGCCTGTGCTGTAATGATTAGGGTAGACCCCCAAAAGCGACTTAATTTTAAAAACCACTCAAATACTCTCAGGAATTTTTTATTAACCCTTCAGGTGCTACACAGAAATTAATGCAAAATGGACTCGAAAATTTTACATATACAATGTTGCTGTAGCCCCAGTTTTTCCACTTTTACAAGGGATAGCATGACAAATTGGATCCTAAAATTTGTTACCAAGTTAAGTCTGAGCGATACCCTACATGTGGTCAGAAACCTCTGCTTGGACAAACAGCAGGGCTCAGAATAAAAGGAGCGCTTGTTTGGGAAACCAATTTGGCTGAAACATATTGAGGGCACCAGGTTGCATTTGCAGGGCTCTTAACTTTTAATAACAGAAGAAAACCCTCCATAGGTGACCCCATTTTGGAAACTACACAGGGGTATAGTGAGCATTTTGATCCCACAGGTAGTACACAAAATTTTATTACATTGGGTTGTCATATTGAAAATAATTTTTTTTCTTCCTTTACAAAAATGTAGCCCCCAAAAAAGTGGGCCCTACAGTTTGTTACCCACTTTTTTCTTTGTGTCGGTATACTCCACATGTAGTAAAATGTTCTGTTTGGACACATTGTAGGGCTTGGAACGGAAGCAATATTTGGGATAGAAATGTCGAAAGAATACATTGCAGAGACTATGCCTCATTTCCAGAGTGCGTGAGGTATCAAAATATCAGAAACCTCCACAAATGACCCCATTTTGACATCAAGGAAATAATTTAGGGGTTGGTTGAGCATATTTATCCCATAAGATGCCTTAATGTCATAATGTGATGCCATAATGTGAAAATAAATGGACACCATAATTTGTTACACAAATTCTCCCGAACACTTTGATGCTCTAAATGTCGTCAGAAACAAATGTTTGGCCACACAGCAGGTATGAGCAGGATGGAGCAAACAGCAGAAAACCCACAAAGATGACCCCATTGTAGAAATTGCATCCATCAGTGAATTAATTGGCCACAGTGACTATTTTGTAACATCCACACCACCTTCTTTCTGGAGAATTGCAAACATGTCAGCCTAGTACCCATACATTGTGCACAGCTTGTTCTCCTGACGACATGCACCCAGTTAATTGGGCTCTCCCCACTACATTAATGCCAAACATGTGACTAAGTACAGCAGTTCAGGCACAGGGTGGTTCAGAAGTAGGAGGGCATTTGGACTTGGGAGCACAGATTTTACTGGATTTAATTTGAAGGGGTAGAATCATTGTTGCTTTTCCAGTCTTTGTTCTACCAGTAATATGTTAAGCCCCTATATTCCTAGTGACACATGACGGACCTGAATGGATGCTGGTTATGTCTGGGATACATTAGGAGCTTTATTAACATTTTGGGGTAAAAAGAAATTTCGTAGCTTTCAGCATAAGGCTGGGATCAAATTGTTGTGTTCTATGCTGAGCACGTAGGTGGGGGTTCCCACATAAATACCACGAAAATTCAATGTAGATGAAATGCCTCAAGATAATGAGGCGACAAACACTTTGGACTCTGGCTTCTGTCCCGGTGATATCCATCATTTTAGGAACTGAACTGTGGTGGTTCACACTAATGCACTAACGACATCACAAATGAGAGACCAGACTAAGTCCATAGTGGCTCCATCTGCCTCAGTTTTGTCTGAACCACAGTTTCTGGGATTTGCATGTTAACCCCAACATAAGTGCTCAGCGAAGAGCGCAGAATGTGAACTGAGCCTTATTCCGATTTTTGGTAGGAAGAATGATGAAATAGAGGGCATTACAAGAACACTTTTTTTGCGTCGCTCACCGTACGGTGTGTTTAAGGCTTTGTTCACACAGTGCATTTGTGCTCAGTTTTGCCGATTCATTGTTGGTGCAGTTTGAAATATGAAATATGCTGGTTGTCAGGGAAATCAGTTTTCAGCCTCAAACACTGAATACAGCCATATAAGGGGTGGGGCCTACACAATGTTCACAGTACAGCTGGCTGATCAGAGTGTCAGGTTACCTCAGGCAGGGACAGTGCTGAGCTTTGACTGTTAGAGAAGCACACAAGAGCTGTATGCTGACTCCTCTCCATTCACATCGCTCTGCTCTTTTCAATCAGCTGAGGATCTGTGTGGATGCCATCAGCTCATAACACGGAGTAGAGCCGATGTGAATGGAGAGAGATCACAGGAGCTGTGTTGCCAACAACCTGCGGAGCTCCCTTTGCCTGAGGTAAACTGATACACTCCAAAGACATACTGATAGGATATTTAGATTGTGAGCCTCAATGGGGACAGTGTTGTAAACGTATGTAAAGCGCTATGGAATTATTACCGCTATATAAATGAATAAATATTTTTATCAGCTATGAATTGTGTGTGGGCCCCACCCCTACATATGGCTGCATCCAGTGTAAGGAGCTGAAGACAGATTTCCCTGACAACCAGCATATATCAGGTTTACAAACAGCCTAGAGGGAACATCTTCTGGAAAGTTTTTGAAATATTTTCTTCCAGATTTCACTTATGAAATATATTTGAAAGTTTATTATATTAACTTGCTCTACATTATTATATTAAAATTTAAACAGGGGTTACACGTTAAAGAATTGGCATGCTGCATATTTAAAAAACAGCACCTTTCCAGAAAGGGGATAATAAAAAAGTGTGTGCGATGATACATTAATCATCAAAATAGATTGACTCGTACAGTAAACAACGTAAAGAGATAAACAATGCAATTACTGCATGTTTTTTTTTTTTAATTAAAATCAAAACTTTGCACGTACACAGAATTGGTATCAATAAAAACATTGGGTCAATGCACAAAAGAAACCCTCACTCAGCATTATCAACAACAAAATACTACAAATTGAAAATGGTGACCGAGCAAAAAACATTTTATACAGCATTCTGAATTTTTTCTGCAACATAAAAAAAATTATGTTGTGTAATTGCTATAATTGGACTGAACTAGACCATCACCCTTCCAGGTTATCTTTTTACCAATGAATGTAGTAATAGCAAAACTTAAACAAGTGGGAGAAAAGGAGATTTTTGTGTACTAACTGCAAAATCCTTTTCTCTTAGCCTATAATTGGGGGACACAGGACCATGGGTGTTAGGCTGCTGTCCACTAGGAGGCAATACTAGGCAGAATCTGGAAAAGATTAACAGTGGCTCCTCCTCTGCAGTATACACCCCTGGAGCAGGCACTGCCTTAACCAGTTTTATGCTAAAGCAGTAGGAGTAACATAGCCTTGATAACAACCTAATAACACCTGTTTTAAGGCAACTATATAAAACAATGCTTGCCATGAGGTAACCATGTACAAACTCAAGAACACTCAGAGCTCACACACGGCCCGAAACGGGCAACAGGGCTGGAGCTGTGTCCCCCAATTAGAGGCAAAGAGAAAAGGATTTTACGGTGAGTACACAAAAATCTCCTTTTCTCCTTCGCCTCATTGGGGGACACAGGACCATGGGACGTTCTAAAGAAGTCCCTGGGTGGGAGTAGCAACGGAACGAACCCTGACTAAAGATAGGCCCCTACAGGTGGGCTACTGCTGCTTGCAGGACCAGTCTACCCAGGATTGCCTCTGCTGATGACTGGGTATGGACTCTGTAGTGTTTTTGTAAACGTGTGTAGGCTAGTCCAAGTGGCTGCCTTACACACTTGTTGAGCCGATGCCTGGTGCCGAATAGCCCAGGAGGCCCCTACCACACGGCTAGTGTGTGCATTGGTACCGTCCGGAATAGGTACATTTTTGAGTCTGTAGGCATCCTGAATACTGGATTTGATCCACCTCGCCAGAGTAGCCTTTGTAGCTGGCATGCCTCGGCGGCTGCCTTCTGTCAGAATGAAAATTGAATCCGACTTCCGAAATGGCGCTGTTCTAGACACATATACGCAGTGCTCCGACAAGGTCCAGCGTATGCAGCGCCTTTTCAATCCGATGCACCGGTGCAGGACACAGTGATGGCAAGGTACCGTATATACTCGTGTATAAGCCGACCCCCCTACTTTTGCCCCAAAAATCTGGAAAAACCTATTGACTCGTGTATAAGCCGAGGGTGGACCCCAGCACAGGTATACAGCCCCCAGCAGTGTGGTATACAGGCTTCCCCCAGTGGTATACAGGCCTCCCCAGTGGTAGTATACAGCAGCCCCAGTGGAAGTATATAGCATCCCCAGCAGCCCCAGTGGTAGTATACAGCAGCCCCAGTGGTAGTATACAGCAGCCCCAGTGGTAGTATACAGCAGCCCATGGTAGTAATAGCATCCCCTAGCAACCCATGGTAGTATAAGCAGCCCCAGTGGTAGTATACAGCAGCCCCAGTGGTAGTATACAGCAGGCCCCATGGTAGTATACAGCAGCCCCAGTGGTAAGATTCTACAAGCAGCCCCAGTGGTAGTAAAACAGCAGCCCCAGTGGTAGTTTATAGCATCCCAGCAGCCCAGTGGATAAGTATTAGCATCCCAGCAGCCCCAGTTGTAGAATACAAGCATCCCCAGGTGGTAGTATATGAGCATACCCATAGCCCCATTGGTAGTAATATAACAGACCCAGCAGCCCCAGTGGATAATATATGACGCATCCCCACAGCCCCAGTGGTATAATATAGCAGCCCAGTGGTAGTAATATAGCATCCCCAGCAGCCTAGTGGTAGTATTAGCATCCCCAGCAGCCCCAGTGGAAGTATATAGCATCCCCAGCAGCCCCAGTGGTAGTATATAATCGCCCAGCAGCCCCATGGTAGTATACAGCATCCCCAGCAGCCCCAGTGGTAGTATACAGCAGCCCCGTGTAGTATACAGCACCCCAGCGGTAGTATACAGAGCCCCAGCAGCCCCAGTGGTAGTGATAAT
Organism: Allobates femoralis; assembly: GCA_033576535.1. NCBI lineage: Eukaryota > Metazoa > Chordata > Amphibia > Anura > Aromobatidae > Allobates > Allobates femoralis. The sequence continues at coordinate 315,653,869 of JARQOC010000003.1, forward strand.
ATAGGAGCCCCAGCAAGCCCCAGTGGTAGTATAACAGGAGCCCAGCAGCCCAGTGTAGTATATAGGAGCCCCAGCAGCCACAGTGGTAGTATATAGGAGCCCAAGCAGCCCAGTAGTAGTATATAGGAGCCCCAGCAGCCCAGCGGTAGTATACAGCAGCCCATATCCAGGGCCCCCCAGCCTTGCTCCGGTCACCTGTAAAGCAAAATATACTTATCACTGTCCCGCTGCGTCCGCTATCTGCCGACATGCGATCCTCCATCTTCATGCGTCTTCTTCCGACTTCTGTGTTCGGCGCGGCAATGACTCATTGCCTGCGATGAACTGAGAAAACCGGAAGAAGACGCATGAAGATGGAGGATCGCATGTCGGCAGATGCGGGACAGTGATAAGTAATTTTTGCTTTACAGGTGACAGGATCGAGGCTGGGGGCCCTGGATTACTGGGCTGCTGGGTGCCGTATTGACTCGCGTATAAGCCGAGGGGGGAACTTTCAGCCAATTTTGGGCTGAAAAACTCGGCTTATACGAGAGTATATACAGGTAATTTCCTCATTGAAATGGAAAGCGACACCACTTTGTAAGGAAGTATGGAACCGTACGTAGAACGACCTTATCCTGTGAAACACCAGAAAAGGCGATCTGGCAGGAGAGTGCTGACAGTTCTGACACTCTGCGGAGGGATGTGATTGCAAGGAACACCACCTTCTGGGATAGAAGGCGGAGTGCCATTTCCTAATGGGTTGAAAAGGTGGTTCTTGCAATGCTGACAACACTAAGTTGAGATCCCACGTGTCCAGCGGTCTTCTGTATCAACCGGGAGACCCCTTGAAGAAACGTCTGCACCTGCGGTTTCGCAGCTAGGCATTGCCGAAACAGCACAGAGAGCTGACACCTGGCTCTTTAGTGATCCTAGAGACAGTCTGTTATCCAGGCCCAACTGTAAAAAACCATGTACCGCAGGCAGTGAAAATGGTAGTGGCTCCTGCTTTTGCGATGCGCACCAGGAAAAGAAAGCTTTCCAGGTGCGGTAGTAAATCCTAGCCGAGGTCAGCTTTCGTGCTCTGATCATGTACGAATTACCTCTTGCGAGAAACACGCGTTATTTAAAATCCAGGTCTCAAGGGCCACGCTGTCAAATTCAGGGCCCTTGACTTCTGTTGGAAGAACGGGCCTTGAGACAGAAGATCCGGACAATCTGGCAGCCGCCACGGCACATATGCTGCAAGTTTCACGATGTCTGGGTACAAAGCGAGTCTTGGCCAGTCTGGCACGACGAGGATGATGGGCACCCCTTCTTGTCTGCTCTTCTGCACCACTCTGGGGATCAGTGGCAGAGGTGGGAATATGTACAATCCTGCACTAGAGCATCCGCCCCTATCGACTGTGGATCTTGCAACCTGGCCATGAAGGTGGGGACTTTCGCGTTCAGCCGTGATGCCATGAGGTCCACATCCGGATCCCCTCAGCACTGGCAAATTTGTTGAAAAACGTCGGGATGCAGGGACCACTCTCCTGAATCTACGCCCTGGTGACTGAGGTAGTCTGCTTCCCAATTGTCCACTCCTGGACAGTGTACCGCTGACAGGACTGATCCCGTCGATTCCACCCAATGAAGGATGTGTCGTATTTCCTGCATTGCCTGGACACTGCAGGTTCCACCTTGGTGATTGACATATGCCACGGCCGTGGCATTGTCTGCTTGAATCCTGATGTGAGCCCTCGCTAGGTATCGATGGAACAATTGTAATGCTAGGTAGATGGCTCGCATCTCCAGAATGTTGATTGGCAGTCTCGTTTCGTCCGGCGACCACTTACCCTGTGCTCAATGATGTAGGTACACTGCGCCCCATCCTCTCAGGCTTGCATCTGTGGTCAGTATTTTCTAATGCTCCGGGAGAAATAACTTCCCCGTTGTCAGCGACCCTGGCCGGAGCCACCAATTAAGTGACCGTTTGGTTAACGCCGATAGGCGGAACATCTTGTCCAGGGAAAAAGTGTCTTTATCCCATGCTTTGAGTATGGCCAGCTGGAGACCTCTGAGATGTAGCTGTGCAAATGGTACAGCTTCTATCACTGCTACCATTCTGCCCAGAACTCTCATTGTAAACCTGAAGGATCGAGGGGCAGGGTGAAGTAGGTCACGAACCCCTTGACGCAGTGCTTGTGATTTCTCCCCGGGAAGTATCACCAGCCCTTTGGCCATGTTGAACTGCATGCACAGGAAGATTAGTGATTGACTTGGGACTGATGATGACTTCTGTAGGTTGACCAACCAACCGAGTGTGCGTAGCGTGTCTACCGTTATGGTGACGCGGTGTACGTAATTCTTGAATGTCTGCACTTTTACAAGTAGATCGTCCAGGTATGGGAGGAAGACTATCCCTCGAGTGTAGAATAGTCATTACTGCCGCCATGACTTTGGTGAACACTCTGGGAGTCGTGGCCAGCCCAAAGGGCAGAGCCATGAACTGGTAGTGATCCTGACCTATTGCGAAGCGCAGAAACCTTTGATGCACAGATGCAATTGGTATATGCAAGTAAGCATCTTGCATGTCTATGGAAGCGAGAAACTCTTCTGGTTCCATGGATGCCATTATGGACCAGAGAAACTCCATGCAGAATCGTCGTATGCAAACAAATTTGTTTAGTTGCTTCAAGTCCAGTACGGGTCTTACCCTGCCTCCTTTTTTGGGGACTATGAACAGATTGGAGTATAATCCTTGAAACCGTTCACCTGCTGGAACCGGTACAATGACTTCTGTTCTTAACAGCGAGTCGACCGCCTGAAAAAAAGCGCGGGACTTGGCTGGTGCTTGTGGTGGCACCGAGAGAAAAAAGAGTTTTCGTGGTAGGGATGTAAACTCTATCTTGTAGCCGGTAAACACTAGTTCCTTGACCCACTTGTCTTCTATAATAGGCAGCCAAATTTGCTGAAAGTCTGGCGGCTACCCGCGAGGCGTCGTCCGAGACTAAAGAGTCATGCTGAGGAGGACCAATTAGGCTTAAACCCCTTAGCTTTTGCCTGACGTGACCTTGACTGCCAGGCCTTGTCCTATCTCTGGTTTGAGCGTGAAATGTGTCTACGCGGCGAGCGGCTCCGCCCCTGCTGCGGTCGCGACGAGGACCAGCCGGACGAATTTTGAAATGACCGAAATCGTATTTGCTGACGTCGATTAAAAAGAGAATTTTGTTTACGTACCGTAAATTCTTTTTTCTTGAATCATCAATGGGAGACCCAGACAATGGGGTTTAGGGCACTGCCCTCCGGAGGCCACACTAGGTACTACAAGAACTGTAGACACCGCCCCCTCCGCTTATAAACCCCTACCGCAGGGAACATCCTCAGTTTGGTCCATAAGCTGCGAGGAGACAACAGAAAACCACACCCGAAACCTCGGGAAGACACCGTGAACAGACGGGTCAACAACCCGGATAAACTGCCCCAACAGGGGACAGATCAGCCGTAACATACAACGGAACACTGGGTGGGTGCTGGGTCTCCCATTGATGATTCAAGAAAAAAGAATTTACGGTACGTAAACAAAATTCTCTTTTTTCTGATCATCATAATGGGAGACCCAGACAATGGGGATGTCCTAAAGCAATACCCCAGGGCGGGAAAAAGTTCCTCAAAAGACGTTTGCATACGCGGTCCCCGTCAAAGGTGGGCAACCGCCGCCTGGAGGACCCGCCTGCCCAAACTTGCATCCGCAGAGGCATGGGCATGCACCATATAATGCTTAGAGAAGGTGTGCAGGCTAGACCAAGTGGCCGCCTGACACACCTGCAGAGCAGAGGCGCGATGTCGCAAGGCCCAGGAGGCACCGACAGCTCTTGTCGAGTGTGCCTTCAAGCCTACCGGGAGAGGCAAACCAGAAGACCGGTAAGCCTCTTGAATGGGTGCCTTGATCCATCTGGCCAAGGTAGATTTTGACGCCGCTGACCCCTTACAGCGACCTGCCGTAAGTACGAACAAGGAGTCCGAACTCCGGAAGGAGGCAGTTCTGGACACATAAATGCGTACAGCCCGTACGAGGTCCAGAGTATGGAGGTCGCGTTCAATCTGATGAACAGGAGCGGGACAAAATGATGGGAGCACAATCTCCTGGTTCAAATGAAAAGTGGAAACCACTTTTGGCAGGAATTCCGCCCGCGGGCGTAACACCACTTTGTCTTGGTGAACCACCAGAAAGGGTGACTTGCACGATAGTGCCGCCAGTTCAGAGACCCGTCTCAGGGACGTAATAGCCACCAGAAAAGCCACTTTCTGTGACAAGTAAGAAAGAGAGACTTCTCTCAATGGCTCAAAAGGTGGTTTCTGCAAAGCCGCCAAGACCATGTTGAGATCCCAAGGGTCCAGAGGCCGCCTATACGGCGGAACCACTCGAGACACCCCTTGGAGAAATTGACGAACCTTTGGGAGGAGCGCCAAGCGCCTGTCGAACAATACAGACAGCGCTGATACCTGACCCTTCAGAGAACTGAGGGAAAGGCCCAACTCCAAACCTGACTGCAAAAAAGCCAATAGGGTCGGGATCGACAAGGGCCAAGGTACATGTCCCCCAGAGGAGCACCAGGCGAAAAAGACTTTCCACGTTCTGTGGTAAATCTTCCGTGACGTGGGCCGTCTAGCTCTGTTCATGGTGGAAACAACCGCAGGAGAGAAACCCCTGGATGTTAAGAGCCAGGCCTCAAGAGCCATGCAGTCAATCTGAGGGCCCTGGAATTGGGGCGGAAGAAGGGGCCCTGCGCGAGAAGATCTGCGCGGTCTGGAAGAGCCCACCGGCGTCCGCCGGACAGTTGCCACAGATCCGGATACCAGGACCTCCTCGGCCAATCCGGAGCCACTAGAATGGCTGTGTGACATTCCGTCTTGATTTTCCACAGGACCTTGGGCATCAGCGCCAGGGGCGGGAAAACATATGGCAGGCGAAAATCTGACCAACTCAGGACTAGAGCATCTGCCCCCAGAGACTGAGGGTCCCACGATCTCGCCATGTATTGTGGCACCTGATGATTCAGCCGGGAGGCCATCAGATCCACATCCGGGGTCCCCCATCTGATGCAGATGTCCCGGAAGACGTCCGGATGGAAGACCATTCTCCGGCGTCCATCCCCTGTCGGCTCAGGTAATCTGCCTCCCAATTCTCGACACCTGGGATGTAGACTGCGGAAATCAAGCAGTTGTTGGCTTCCACCCATGATAGAATGCGGTGGACTTCCGCTAGAGCCTGTGCACTCCTGGTTCCTCCTTGGTGGTTTATATAGGCGACAGTCGTCGCATTGTCGGACTGAACCCGAATTGGTTGTCCGGATAGGAACACCCGAAAGGCCAGGAGAGCCAGATAGACCGCCCTGAGCTCCAGCACGTTGATCTGCAACGTCGTCTCTGCACGTGTCCAGAGACCTTGAGCTCTGTGGTGTAAAAACACCGCGCCCCAGCCCTTCAGGCTGGCGTCGGTGGTCACCACTAACCACGATGGCTTCAGGAAGGATCGTCCCTTTGATAAGTGACTCGGCTGAAGCCACCACTGCAGAGCATCCCTGGTCGGCTGGGAGAGGACCACCAGCTGATTCAGAGAGGACGTCCTCTTGTCCCACCTCTGGAGGATTTCCAGTTGCAGAGGACGGAGGCGAAACTGTGCGAAGGGCACCGCCTCTATTGCTGCCACCATGCGTCCCACCATCTTCATCAATACCCGTAGGGATGAATGAGGCGATTCGAGGAGATCGCGTACTCCCGACTGGATGGCCAGTTGTTTGGCTCGTGGTAGGGACACTAGAGCAGAGTCCGTGTGGAATTCCATGGCCAGATACGTCAGTGACTGGGTTGGAACCAGGGTGGACTTCTGGATATTGAGAAGCCACCCGAACTGCTCCAGAGACTGCATGGTCGCCTGCAGGCTTTGCTGACACAGGTGTTCCGATGGCGCTCTGACCAGTAGGTCGTCCAAATAAGGAATGACGGCGTGTCCCTGCGCATGCAGTAAGGCCATCATTGATGCCATCACTTTCGTGAACACCCGGGGAGCCGAGGCCAACCCGAAGGGCAGCGCCACGAATTGGAAGTGCTCCTCCCCCACCGCGAATCTCAACCATCTTTGATGAGACGGTGCAATGGGTATGTGAAGGTAAGCGTCGCGAATGTCTATGGACGCCAGGAAGTCGCCCTGCGACACAGCCGCGATCACGGAGCGCAGGGATTCCATGCGGAACTTCCGAACCAACACATGGCGGTTTGAACAGCTTGAGGTCCAGAACCGGGCGGAAGGAGCCGTCCTTCTTCGGGACGATAAAGAGGTTGGAGTAGAAACCCCTGAACCTCTCCCCAGTGGGCACTGGGACCACCACTCCGTCTCTGCGGAGTCCCTCCAAGACCAGATAAAAAGCCTGAGCCTTTTCTGGAGATGGGACAGACCGATGGAATCGGTGTGTGGGTTGTGACGACAGCTCTATCCTGTATCCTCTGGAGACTACGTCTCGAACCCACTGATCTTGGATGTGGAGGCGCCATTTGTCTTGAAATTGAGACAGGCGACCTCCAACCTGTGGGGAGGCAGGAAGAGAGAGCGAGTCATGCTGAGGTGGGCTTGGGAGCGGCAGCTGTTGTACCTGCCGACTTCTTCTGGCGACTCTTGGGGCGCCATTGCTGAGAGGGATTGGCCCCACGGTCCGCGCGAGCGGAAGACGCTGACGGCTGTGAGCTGGTACGAAAGGACCACTGTTTAGGGTTCCTTTTCACAGTATACCTAGGTTTAGGTCTATTCTGTGGATCTTGGACTCCGTAGAGTCTTTGATCAACTTGTCCAGCTCGGCACCAAACAGCCTGTCACCAGAGAAAGGAAGATTCTGCAGAATCTTCTTTGACGTGGCATCTGAGTCCCATAGACGCAGCCACAACAATCTGCGGATCGCTATCGCATTGGCCGAAGCCACAGCCGAGCGAGTGGCAGTCTCCAGGGACGCCGTCCTAGCATAATCTGCATAGGCCTTTGCCCTCTCTGTAAGTGCCAGGACTTCAGAGTTAAAACCTGCCAGGTCAGCAATCCCATCCAGACAGGATGTGATCGCCTGCAGAGTCCAGACCGCAGCAAAACTCGGGGCAAATGAAGACCCCACAGCCTCATAAGACGACTTGGCGAGTTGTTCGACCTGTCTGTCTGTCGCATCCTTCAGTGAGGAGCTATCAGAGGCAGAGAATAGGGAGCGTGCAGCAATCCTGGTCATGGAAGCGTCCACTTTCGGGGACTGCGACCACTCCTGAAGCACCTCCTGAGGAAAGGGAAAGCGGTTGTCCTTGGATTTGCGGACATAACGCCTTCCAGGGTGTACCCTGGGAGCTCTAACCACCCTTTCAAAATTAGTGTGGTCCAAAAAGGAACCACACGGTCTAGCCTCAGGTCGTAACCACTGGTAGACCTCCTTCGGGTGAACGGCTGTCTCCTGAGGGGGTAACCCGAGACGTAAAGTCTCGTTGATGGAAGACACCAGATCCTCCACCCCTTCAGCTGGTTCAGACACCGACCCGAGAGTTGAACCCCCATCATCCTCGTCACCCTCAGAGTGACGATCCTCCTCAGAGAGGATCTGGAGCTCGGGTGAATCATCACGGCGAGCCCGCTTAAGGGGTCTCACGGTGGAAGATGGAGACACCCGGGGGTAGCTTGAAGGAGTAGCTGGAGCATCCAGTCTCCTTGTTAGTGCCTCCAGGGATTGCGACATGGAGGACAATTGGGATAACAGAGAGGCATTAATCTCGCTTTGTTTTTCCCATGGCCCTGGGATCACTTGAACCTCAGGGTAAAGCACCGGAGCTGCTGACTCAGCAGTGACAGTCCGGGCGTCTGGGCGTCCGCAATTATTGCAGGACCCCTCCACCAGTGTCCCGTTGCATGTAGCACAGACAGGTGTGGTACTGGCTGCCTTAGCAGCACCTTTCTTCCCTGAGGACATACCCACGGTAGAGGAATATCAACACAGGAGAAACTTCACCGGAAACCGGTGGCTTACCGACCGCTGCACAGCGGTGGTGAAGGGAGCGGTGTGTGTGTGGCCTCCGCGAGGAAAGAAAACCTGGTCTCCCCTGGAGTGCAGCAGAGCAGTCTCCAACGATCCCAGCAGGAAAGTGAGGGGAAAAGATGGCCGCCGCTGTAGAAGCAGAGGGCGGGGCCGAAAACACGCGGGAAGCACACACACACGCCCATCCAGGTCACATGGGCCGCTCCACATCTCTCCCGGCCGCCATTACAATAATGTAAGCGCCGGAGCCCGCAGCGCGGGAGGTATTAAACATAAATACCCGGGCTCACAGACAAAGTCTGAAGCCCACAGCCGCAGCCCCTGTGTCACACAGGGCGGTCAGCCAGGGTGACCCCAGCACAGGGTACACCGCCAGAACCGCGGACCCTAAGGCAACGCGCGGTCTGAGTGTCATAAACACATCAGTGTCAGACACTACCCCCAGGCACACCGGAGACACCGGAGTATCTCAGTGCCGGTCCGGTCTGTAAGCACCATATCATGGGAGGCCTCGGACGGGGGCTCAGCACCAGTCCGGTCTGTAAGCACCATTTAGGGAGGCCTCGGACTGGGCTGGCTCTAGTCCGGTCTGTAAGCACCATTTAGGGAGGCCTCGGACAGAGCTGACTCCAGTCCGGTCTGGTAGCACCATTTAGGGAGGCCTCGGACGGAGCGGAGCTGTGCAAGGCTCCTATCTCCCACTTCCCAGAGCCCCCATGGGGGGATGGGAAGGAGCACGGCAGCGTACCGGGAGACACAGTGTGCCCAGGCACTAGGCCCTCCGGTACCTCGACCTGCATGTTCCCCGAAGGTAAACAGGGAGAACTGCCGGAGGTCCCTGACTGGGACCTTCTTTACCTTGTCTTCATACGCCATCACGTAAGCTGTGAGAATGCGATGAGTGCAAGCAAAGCGTGTGGTACCTCCGAGCACACTAAGTTTAAAACTGAGGATGTTCCCTGCGGTAGGGGTTTATAAGCGGAGGGGGCGGTGTCTACAGTTCTTGTAGTACCTAGTGTGGCCTCCGGAGGGCAGTGCCCTAAACCCCATTGTCTGGGTCTCCCATTATGATGATCAGAAAAACTGCATTTTGATTTCTGTTGGGGAAGAGACGTGCTCTTACCACCTGTGGCATTCGATATTAGTGTATCCAATTTCTCCCCGAACAGCTGTTCACTGAGATACGGCAGATGTGTAAGAGACTTTTTGGAGAAAGCATCCGCCTTCCATTCCCGTAACCAGAGGGCACGCCTGATTATGATAGCGTTTGAAGCTGCTACCGCTGAACAATTTGCAGAGTCCAGAGCCGCATGCATCAAATAATCTCCTACAACCGATATCTGTAGCGCCTGATCCGCTAGCTTAACATCTGTTGATCGAAGGCGGGATGTAATTGGGTCGCCCAGGTCATGATGGCCTTGGGTGCCCAGACTTGACGTGAATGCCGGTGCTAAAGATGACCCTGATGTCTCAAAAATGGAACGAGCCATCTATTCTACCTGACGATTTGTTGCATCCTTGATGGATGAACTGTCCGTCAGCGACAGCAGCTTCTGTGCTGTCAGCCTAGAAACTGGGGGGGGATCTACTTCAGGCGTGTCAGCCCAGTTTTTGGTGACCTCAGGTAAAAACGGGTAATGTGCCTCCAGTGATTTGCGGTTGCCAAATTTCTTTTTGGGATGTAAGCGATGTTTTTGGATAATCGTTTCGAATTCGGGATGATCAGATAAACATTTATGTGGTTTTCTGGCCCTTTGAAAGGACATTTTATGCTCTGGAGCATCTGGGTAGGATCAGATAAGCCCAACACTTGATTGATGGACGTGATTACATCCTCCACTAATGCTGCAGTGTCTGGAGCGTCCAGATCTATGGACATGTCTTGATCCAGCTCTGAATCGGAATCACCTATGCCTTCAGGGCCCTGAGGGTCACTATGCCTGTCTCTGACAGGGGATGACCTGGAACTGTGAGATGACGCTAGGGATTGCGACCTATGAGTCCGCTTGCGCCCTGCCCTGACCGTGGATGGACCTGGGTCAGTCAAGCCCTGGACCGAGTGATCATCTTGCTGCAAAGGTGACGCCGTGGCTATGGACGCGGAATGACCCTGCAGTGCCTGAAGCAATGTGGAGGACAGCTTGTTTATGGAATGCGACATCGATTGTGACATTGTTTGGGACATAACAATGGCCCATTCCGACACAGTAACAGGCGCATCTGTATTCGCCGTGGCTATTGGGGGACTCTGGCTCGCTGGCTTGGGCGCAGTCCTGGCAGTGCGAGGACGTGCATCTGCTGGGGAGCGAGGCCCTGCAAGCTGTGCATGAGGCATAATAAGAGCTATACGCCCTGGTCCTCTTAGTTCTGGAGCCTGGCACAGTTAACCCAATATAGGCTGGGTTGGAAAGAAAGGGCCATCGCAGAGGGGAAAGCCACCGTTTGCGTCTTACCCAGTCGTCTGGTGTGTGCCCTTTCGATGTGCAGCGTCCGGTGCCCCCGGAGACTGATAGCCTTCTTAGGATCTCCACCTCCTTTCTCTGGTATATACCTGCAGCTGCAGGCTGTAATGGCCGCCAGAAGAATACTGGGTGCGACAGAATAAGTGCAGAAGGTGAGGGGCGGAGCAAGCAGGACAATAGAAAGCCCCAGTTTCCACTGCACCCTGCAGGCTCTGTACCACCCCCTGCATGACGGTGGCCGCGTCATCCGGGGGGCAGGGACAGAGCAGACGGCTTTGGACTAGTCCGAAGCCACGGTCTAAAGTAAAATTTGCGCCAAAAAAAAGCTCCAGGCCGCCGCGGAGGTTCAGCGCGTACCTGAACTGCGTCGACCCCGCAAACTGTCCCGACATACCTCAGGTGGCGTGGAGGGCCCTCCGCAGAGGATCTATAGCCCTTGTGCCCCCTGTAATACGGCCACCTTTGTCTTTGTGCCAGCTGCTGCAGAGGCACAGGCAGTCTGTGCCCCTGACATACGCTGTCCCCCCTTTAGCTTTCCGGCCCCATCAGGCACACACAGCAACTCTGTGTCCTGGGGCTGCTGCAGCCTTGCTTGCTGCCGGCTGCAGTGACCGAACAGCCTCCTCTCAGCTGAGGCTGCTGCCGTGTTGGTGCCCCAAATGCAGCACCTCCTGATCAATACCTTCGGTGCCTCACTAAGGGACCCCTGAGAGGTGCTTAGGGAGGTATGCTGCTGTCCACCGCCAGAGAGCTCCTGCTCTGCCTCGACCTCAATCCAGAGACCCCACCAGTGGGGACCCGGGGAAGGAGGACCATCGTCTCGACTTCAACCAGCACCCAAACAGTGGTGTGCCAAGGAAGGAGCGGCATGTGGTGCTACCTCTCAACTTCAACCAGGCACCACCAAAAGTGGGGGGCCGAGGAAGGAGCATGCCGGGAGTCTCTCTAGAGACCCACTTTTCTTCATGTTTAAAGAATAAATCCAAAAGTAAAAAAGTTTTAAGAAAAATAAAATTTAAGTGCTCCTCCTAATGGCACTAAGCAAAAACTGCTTAAGGCAGTGCCTGCTCCAGGGGTGTATACTGTAGAGGAGCCACTGTTAATCTTTTCCAGATTCTGCCTAGTGCGCCTCCTATTGGACAGCAGCATAACACCCATGGTCTTGTGTCCCCCAATGAGGCGAAGGAGAAAGTATTTTTTTTTTACTATTTACTCCACTTGGAATTTTTTGTACCCATTTTTCAGCACAAAATATGGCAGAATTAACAGTGTCATTCAAAACTACATTTTATCCTGCAAAAAAAGCCCTCATATCTACTATGACAAAACAATAAAACTATGGAGGTGGTGAAAATCGAATTCTCTAATCCTTAATGGGTTAAAAACTAGTTTAACTTTTAACTCTACATCAATTTCACCATTTGTACATACTTCCATTGTAACTAAGATCTGCTATGCTAACGTAATCAAAGGACTAAATCTCACTTTGACAGCGTTGATGAAGTCCAAAAGGGTAAACTCTTCTTTGCCGTAGATTGTCCATCTGTCCCAGATCGTAAAGGAAATGCCATTCCTGGAGGACAGAAAACAATCATGTTATTAATAGGGATCTTTAATTACATATTCTCCCCATTACAGATCAAACTTTGTTTTGCCCAAACTTGGAAAAATATTCGAATTTTAGTTTTTTAGTCTTCTGGATTTGATCAGAATAATTGTAGCCTTGTATGGCGTCCCCAATGAAGCAATGGAGAGTATGACAAATACAGGATATTTCAGATACACAGGTATTAAGAATTCCAGGTGGATCCAAAGGTAGTGGTAAACATTCGCATTGAAATAAAAAGACAGATGGATGAGAAGGGAGGAAGAGGAGCATATATTGGAAAGAACTGAAGGGAGAATAGCAGGAAAACATGAAACAAAGACACCCTTTGAATGAAAGAAACGGCTAAAGGAGACTTCATGGTTTCTTTGAAGGATACATGTTAATGAAAAAATGTAGATAATATCCACTAATCTGACCTACTGTCACTACAGAAAACATATCGTTCAATAGGGCTGTAAAACATCTACCATCACTGGTTTAGTGTTTGCTGCAACTGGTTGAGTAAATGGAAACAAAACATGAGAGGGAAAATCTTTATATAAGGAGTGAGATGATCAAGAACCTCATCTGGGCAGCGTACCTGATCGGGGTTCTTTTTACTTCCGCGGTCTCCGTGAATACTATTATTGGAATTGCTAGATTAAAGAAGCAGTTCTTGTAAGCTTCAAATGGATGTCCACCTACAACTTTAATTAACTCCAATGCAACCTGCAAAAGTAAAAAAATTAAACAAAAAGTTTAATATTATAATATTTACTCACTTATACGGCGCCATTACTTCTATATTCATACACCAGCAACACTGTCCCCATTGGGGCTCAAAATCGAAATTCCCCTTCATTAGAGTGTGGGATGAAATCAGAGAAAACCCATGTAAACGCGAAGAGCACATACAAACTCGTTAACAGACACTGTTCCCCAAATATTCACAAGAGATGTAGACTGCTGTAACACTATAAACAATTAAGCAACATGGCACTGACTAAGGTACAAATCGTCAACTGTACCATGTGGTACATTTAACCCCTTCCTGACCCATGACGTATGTGGACGTCATGGTCCAGTTACGGGGTTTAAAGTGAGCTCTGGCTGAGATGTCAGGCGTCCAGAACTCCTCGGATACAATCGGTGCTGTTAACCCCATGGATCCCGTCGTCAATCACTGACAGTGGGATACAAAGGTGCCGCGGGGGGAAAGCGGGATATCTTATTGCAGGATCACCGGCACTCACGTGACAGCCTGGTTTGACCCCGTAAGCTGTCACAGAGCACTTCCTGTGAGTGGTAGGCAAGCGCCGCCAACCACTCACCACTCACTTTCTTGGAAATTGTGACAGGTCCTGATGTGCTGCAGCTAATCGAGACCTGTCACAAGCGACCTGATGGTGCAGCACTGTGGTGCCCTATGGGGCACTGTAAAACAAAGAATCAATTATGAAATAAAGGTTTTAGAAATATGAGAAAAAAAACTTCAAATCACCCCCCTTTTTTCCCCATTCAAAACAAAAGTATTAAAAAAATACACATAGTTGGTATCTTAGAAACACCCGATCAATTAATGAGAGCTGTAAACTGCGTAACGGAAAAAAAGGTCCAAACGCCTAAATTACGTTTCTTTGGTCACTGCAACATTTCTATAAAATGCAATAACGGGCGATCAAAACAGCGTATCCACCCAAAATTGGTGTCACTAGAAACGTCAGCTCGAACCACAAAAAATAAGCCATCACACAGCCCCAAATCCTGAAAAATGAGAACGCTACAGGTCGCAGAACATGGCGCAAAAAGTGCGTTTTTTTTTTCCAAACTTCTGAATTTTTTTCACTACTTAGATACCAGTAAGGGTATACATGTTTGATATCTACAAACTCATACTGACCTGAAGCATCACACTGTTACATCAGTTTTACCATATAGTGATCATGACGAATAAAACCCCCCAAAAAACAAACGTGTAATTGAACTTTTTTTTTCCAATTTCACCGCATTTGGAATTGTTTTCCATTTTCCTGTACACTATGGTAAAATAAATGATTGCATCTGAAAGCACAACTCGTCCCTCAAAAAATAAGCCATCATATGTCAATATTGACAAAAAATAAAAAAAATATGGCTCTTGGAAGCAGGGGAGCAAAAAATGAAAATGGAAACAAAAAATTTCCGGGTGGTGAAGGGGTTAAAGAAGCGGTCCGGTATAAAATGATAAGTAAGCAGTCAATTCCTCCATTGCACGCACTATGCGCTCAGAGGATCTGTAGGTGCGACAGTTTAGTGGGCGCAAACATCCCCCATACACTTGTATTGAGTGAGGCCTTGCCTACTAGTCGGGAACATGCATATAGCAGAATTACAGTTGTGACTGCTGTTCCCGGCTCAAAAACTGGTGAATCCTCATAACGCATAATGCAGGCACTTGGTGGATTCATAAGTCTGCAGTTACATAAAGAGAGTGCAGACATATCATTCCAGACTAGACAACTCTTATTAAGGATGGGCCACCATGAGCTCTTAGATGCTTAACTTCATAAAAAAATAAAGCAGAAAAAATAAATTAAAAACAAACAATTCCCAGTCCCCCAATTCATGTGTGTTTGCATGCAGGGCATCTATAGTGAGGGGCTCCCAAACCCTTTTTACATCTATTTTGGTATGAAAGCCACATAATGATGGATATTCTGGACAAATAAAAGGCAAATAGTGAGAATACAAAACAAAGATCCATATTTCCACTAACCAGGCCAGACACGGCTGCTGTAGCTGTAGCTATGGCTGGGATAATCTTTCCTGCAATTCGCTTGGTCTTCAGTCTGTCAGCTGGCTCAATGCTGTACATTCTAGCCCTCAAGTTAGAAGCTGCCGTGATGAAGTTGATATGCTCATTGCTGTCATCATCCTTTTCAAACGATAGCATCTTCATTTGAAGGTCCTCTACCAGGGGAAAAGAAAAAGGATTATAAAAGGAGAAGTAATGAAGAAACACTATAACAAAGTCATTACTTTAAACTTAGTAACACCCCTTTTAAGTAAAGCTATAGGGATAAGGTATAACTTCCTGATGACTGGGGGCCGAATACTGTGACCGCCTCTGATCACCAATCGCCAGGATTCCTTAGAACAATCACTTTTTTTTCCAACTATAAATTTTTTATTAGCAAAGTTTCGTATACATAAACAAGACCAATAACAGAACACACTCTAACATTGGAGACAGTGATTGGAATAGCCCTTCATGTCCATTCCAGAGGCCGAAGAACTGTTCATGTCCAAGCTTGCTCCCCTTTTTACTCCTGTGGATGCAGGAAAGGTCGCCTGAGGCTAATTGTGGATAAGACAATACACCCCCATGGCAGGTCACAAAAAAATGTCAAAATGGCAGCCATTCCATCTCCACTCCTAAAGTATAACGTATAACTAAAGGAATAGCGAAACAGCAAAAAAGAAAGAAGTCGGGAACAAGAGAAAGAGAAAACAAAAAGAAGAAAGACGGAGAAGGGGCCGAGGACCAGGGGGTAGACAAGATTATATTCCTTCCTGTGCCTCAAAGTAATCCCATGGCGCCCACACCTGGTTAAAGCGCTCCACATTAGCGTTCAAGAGGGCTGTCAGATATTCCATTCTCCTGATGTCCCTAATTGTAGCTATCAGATCCTTATAAGAAGGGGGATCCTGCCTCCTCCAAAACAGAGCTATTAAGCACCTGGCAGCAGTTAATATATGAATGAGTAACCTGGAGGCTATTTTGCCCGCCTTCCCCAGATTTGCATTAAGGAGGTATACTGGGGTCCAGATCCACATCAGCAAAAATAACCTTCAAAATCAGGTTCCTAACCGAGGACCAAAAAGTGTGCAATTTAGGACATGACCAGAAAATGAGAAACACAGTGCCTACGTCAGAACTGCATCGCCAAAAAGTGTCTGGGAGGAGAGGATTTATCCCATGGAGAAATACAGGGGTAAGATACCAAAATATCATTAAAGTGGCTGTCACACGCAACGATTTTAAGCCCCGATATCGTTTAAGCGATCTCCTTTTTGATCGCTTAAGCGATATCGTTTTGGCATCGTTGCATGTAATCAAGCGATTTTACTATGTAAAATCGCTTGATCGTGACATCGCAGATCTGAGCTCCGGAGCTCAGATCTTGCGATGAACGATGTCACGATCTGTGTATGACACCACGATGAACCATCTCCCAGCGGCAGAGCCTATGCTGGGAGATGGTAACTATGGTACACGTCGGGTTACTAAGTGCCGCGCGGCGCCTAGTAACCCGATGTGTACCATAGTAACCAGCGAGATCGCGGCTCCACATCGCTGGTGAGTCTGTCTGTGTGACAGCTCACCAGCGATGTGAGCGATATTGTAAGCGATTGCGCGTGCACGTGATCGCTTACAATATCGCTAGCGATATCGCCATGTGTGACGGCCGCTTAACTTATATTGGTTTTCCTTATACAGATAGATGTCTTGTTTGTCCTCTCCCATATGGATTGCCACATCTGGGGAGTGATCTGCGGTCCCAGCATAGCCTCCCATTTTCTCATGTAGAGTAAACCCTCCCCTGAATTCCCATCGGCGAATGCGAGCAGCTGGTATATTCCCAATATTAAAGCTTCAGTGTCCGTGCTTCTCGTAATATTTTTTCAAATTCCGTCGGGGCCGCCACCCCAGATGGGCCATAGAGAGATGCCGCAAAATCTTTAATTTGGAGGTATTGGTAAAATTCCCTATTAGACAAGGGAGGAACCGATTTTAATTTGTCAAATGGTTGGATCTTCATGGATCCTCCATCGATGAGGTCAGCAAATCTAAAGAGGCCAGCGGACAATGATGGCTGGACCATGGTCTACTCCATCCCACTAGGCAACAGAGGGTGGTATACAAAAGATACCATTGGCGAGCGCGGAGAAGCCAATGAGAATCTCTTTTGGCAGTAGTTCCATGCCTCTCAGTAAGTTGCATAGGACCCAACAAGGTGACTGAAGGGCCCATGTGAGCTGGGGGCCATATCGGGGAGTTTGGATGAACAGAGGCCAGCCATAGCTTCTCAATTTCAGTCCATTTGTTAAAGGCCCAAAGTGAGGACCACGACGGAACTCTGCAGAGGTGAGCAGCCCAGTAGTACTTCATAACGTCCGGGACCGATAGGCCGCCCTGAAGCCTATGAGTTGTCATGACCGCCTTGGCTATTCTATGAGGTTTGCTACACCATATAAATCTTATTATAGCTGCCTGAAGAGCGTTAAGTTCTCCTAACGGAATGGGTACCGGCAGTGTTTCAAAGTGGTATAACAGTTTAGGAATCAGCGTCATCTTAACCGCCGCCACCCTGCCCAGCCAGGATATGTTCAGTGAGATTTATGTAGAAGGGTCCTTAGTTCCCTAAAAAGTGGGGGAAAGTTAGATTTATACAGTGTATCAAAGGTGGCAGAAATATTTACCCCCAGGTATTTAATGGTGTCTGACTTCCATCGGAACTTAAAGTTGAGCCTCAAATGGTTTAGCGCGTCTGGGAACACATTAATGGGCAAGGCCTCTGTTTTAGTCTGGTTTATTTTATATCCCGAGAGGTCGCCATAAACTCTCAAGGAAGCTATTAAATTGGGAAGGGAGATGTGAAGATTTGTGAGGGTGAGGTGGACATCATCTGCAAAGAAAGATATTTTAAACTCTTTGGTACCTATCCTCAACCCTGAGATGTCCACATCTCTACTAATGGCTGCCGCTAAAGGCTCAATGCACAAGGCAAAGATAAGGGGGGAAGGGTACACCCCTGTCTTGTACTATTTGAAATGGAGAATCAAGGGGAGGTAATGAAAGGGAGTTTAATTGAAGCTGTTGGGGACTTGTAGAGAGTCTGAATTGCGCTGAGGAATCTGCCTGAAATGTCAAAGGACTATAAGGACGCAAATAAGAAAGACCAGTCAAGTCAGTCAAAAGCTTTTTCGACGTGTAGGCTCAAAAACAACATCTGATGACCCCTCCGATTAGCCACATCGATCAGGTCTATCATATGCCGGGTGTTATCACCCCCCTGGCGGCAAGGGATGAACCCCACCTGATCCTTGTGGATTAAATGAGAAAGCCATGGGCTCAGTCTGACCGCCAGCAGTTTGGCATATATTTTCAGGTCAGAGTTCAGCACCGCAATAGGCCAGTAGTTGGCACAATCTAAAGGGTCCCTGAATGGTTTAGGTAATAGTATCAGGTGAGAGTGGGACATGGTGGCAGGGACATCGGAGCCATCCATAAAAGAGTTGAAGAGGGAGGTCATATGGGCGCAAGGTCTTTTGCGAACACTTTATATTAAAGAGAAGGGGGGAGGGAAAGACAGCTCTCCAGCTGATAGTATAGTCCTGCCCCACTTGGATACTCACTCGCACGGACGCCGTCCTGGGGCCAGTAGACGATATAAGAGGAAAAAGATTCCAGCGAGAGGATCTCCAGTTGCAGAATTTATTGTGCATATATAAAAGCTTCAATCCATACAGTGAGGTACAAGGTGCATAAGTCACTTTATATTAAAGGTACGCAAGACCATCTGGGCCATGTGACTTGCCCTGGGGCAGTGCTTCCAAGACCTCCCCCAGCTCCTCAGAGGTGATTGGCTGGTTGAGGGCAATTGCTGCTTCCCTAGAGAGGGAGGGGCCTTGCAGGCTACCTCTCAATGTCCTCGTGTTTCCGGGGTAAGCTATCCCTCCCCGAGGAGGTCAAGTTGTATAGTCGTTTGTAAAAGGAGAAAAAAAAATATCCAAAATTAAGGCAGGGTTATGATGGCCTTTAGAATCATGTAAGGCTTGAGGGCAGGCTCCTGACATGCGTTTCTTAAAGGACTTATCCAACTTAAATCAATTTTACAGTATTTTGCTGCTTCCTGTGATGTCACGTCCTGACCACACAGCATTAGCTTATCCCCCGCCATGTACACAGCATCACAGCCCAGTCACTGAGTGACAGCTGACTCCCCTCTGCTAACACAGCCCATGTGTGCTGAGTAGAGAGGAGCTGTTTGAGGCAGGACTTCATGGACACTGCAGGTACACAGAGCAGCTCCCAGATAAGTGGCTCTGTGGCACTGTATGCAGTGCCTGCTCTCACCCAATTTTTCCCTCCTTGCACTTTCAGGTCCATTGCTGTAGGAGTTGCTTGCTGGACCCTGTTTGTGTAATAATGATGAGTTGTTTGTGAATGATCCTTCACTGCTGTTGCTGAGAAGTGTCAGCCCTCTACAGGAAGCTAAGCCATTTTTTTTTGTTTTTAACCCCTGACTGCTGGTGACTGGGTACTGGGAGAAAAGCAGGAATTGCAGTGCTAGCTGTGCAATTGTGAGGACTTGTGGGGCTCCTCCTAAATGCAAGCTTACATTCAGTCATTGGCTCCTTTGTGCTCATTGATCTGTGATATCATTATCATTAGTTTTTGCGGGCACAATATACTAAAGTGTCAGTGCCTCAGATAAACTGACAGTTTTATTTCAGAGTTACCGTATATACTCGAGTAATGTAATGGGCACAATGCAGTTATTCAGTTTTGATCAATAGGACAAGAATTCACAGGACGGCTATCACTGCTGCAGCACTGAGACACTGTAGAGAATGGCAGAGTCCTGGCCAATCAGGATGCAGTGGCATGCAAGAGAGGAGTGTAAAGGGGGCAGAGCAGGTGTACAGGGGGTGGTGATCAGCACAGGCTGTAAGAAAAGAAAAAAAAACAGGAAGCTACCTAATCGGGAAATGATGGTAGGAAAAAAAAAAAAAAACACTGTGGGAGGCTTTTTTAATACAATTCAGCAAGATTAGCTTTTAAAAATAACAAGTTTTGTGGTTGGATAAGTCCTTTAAGTTGGCGGGCTAGAAGGGTGTGCGCTTTGTTCCCTTTTTCATAGTACCTTTGTTTAGAAAAGAGAAGAAGTTTCTCCACCTTCCTAATGGACAAGTCTTTCAATTGTTCTCTGAGCTGTACTACCTCTCTCAAAGATGGTACAGAGGGGCTATTGTTAATTTGGCCTCCCACAACGAAAGCTGAGAGGAGAGCTGGGCACATTGGTTAGCTCATCTTTTTTAGCCCTCGACCCCTCCCTGATACAATGACCTCTCATCACGGCCTTGTGAGCCTCCCATAGAACAGAAGGGAAAGAAACCGATCCCTGGTTCATCTGGAAGTATGTTGGTGCAGGGTAGACTTAATGGGAGGGTCCTTGATCAGGAATTTGTCCAGGCGCCAATGGCCCATGCCCTTAAATACAAGAATCCGCTTAAGGTCTAGATTATGGGAGATTGGTTGGACCATGTGATTGTTCCTATTTCAGTTCTCTCATTTGTTGTAAAATCGACTGCTCACAAAAAAGTAATCTATACGATGTGGGTGTGATGGGGGCCGAGTAGTAGGAAAAAGCTCTTTCCCCAGGGTGGTCGACCCTCCAAGCATCAAAACATACCTCTGCCTGATTAGTTTCCTGAACTCCAGGGACAGTTCGTAGCTGTCTGAGGGGGATGCCCTGGGACTGTAAGACGGTCGGAGGACTCAGAAAAAGGAGCATTAAAAGTCTCCTCCCAGCACTAAAGGTGGTAGGACCTTTCTGAAAAGTGAAGCTGACCACTGTTTGGTGAATAAATATTAGCCAGAATCAATGGCTTACCCCCATTTGGGCTTCAAGAATGACATACCTACCCCCGGATTACTGTGTGTGAAAAACCTGAATAGGGCATTGGGAAGAGAGCAATATGGCGACGCCACCTTTTTTTTATTATTAGAATAAGCAGAGTGACTAGTGGGATATAGCCCGGTCGCAAAGGCAAAAGACCCTTTGTCATCATAGTGTGTTTCCCGTAAAAAGGCCACACCTGCCTTAAGCGATTTTAACTCTTGAAGGGCCAATTTACGTTTACAAGGGGGTATTGACAATCACTTTTAATGGGATCACCAGAGACGGCTGAGAGGTGTGCTTGGCTGATCTTCAGCACACCCAAAGAACGGAGAAGTAGCACGCAGTACAACTTCTGCTTTATTCACACATCGATCATCAGAGGTCCAGTTACTGGGATCTGTAGCGGTCTCAATGGTCAGCCATCCAAGCGATCAGGAAGCTTTCCTACTCCTTTAAACAATATTCAAGGATTTCTGATGATCTGCGACGTCAGCAGTTTTTATACTATAGTGAGGATCTAAGTTTAATGGTTATTACATTAAATATCCATTTAGAGCTTACCTTGTGAGGTTCGGCCCTCTGTAATGACTCTTTCTAACTGGAAGACAGCCAGCCTCTCATCTTCACTGCTTACTGGGATTTGGTCAGGCTTCTTTGCATTTTCATCGTTTCTACAATCTAAGAGGGTAAAAAAAACAAAAAAAAAAAAAAAAAAACACACTGAAAAAAGGAGTTTCTCATTCAAGCATTTCAGATTACATTTTTGATGGCAGGAAAAAAAAAATGCTTTAATTAACTTATTTTGTCAATTATGTTTATCCAGCTGTTACAGAAAATTACACTGTGATGGTGGAGTGATGTAATAGGCTACATGTCAAACAATGATAAACTAGGTCTCATTAGTGTAAAAATAAATCATTGAATCTCTACAATCCCTGTAGAATGTAAGCCCGCAAGGGAAGAGTCCTCTCTCCCCTCTGTGTCACTGTTAGTTTTCTCATTGTATTTTTAACCTCACGTACAGCACCATGGAATTAATGGTGCTCCATAAATAAATTAATAATAATAATAATAACAGAAAAAAAGGTGACGGGTCTCCACACAGCACAGATAGCACACTGCTTCAAGCTGCACGCATTTTTTTTGTTTAATTGAATAAAACAAAAACAGGATGGGGTCCCTCCCAATTTTGATAATCATCCAACATATCATTGCTTAATCTTGAGTTCCCAGTACCAAGTACCATAGCTGTAACCTCACCTCTCGCATAGCCCCAGAGCAGTCAGTGTGTGCCAGAGCTGATGCTGAAGGATCACTAAAAATGTGACCACTCCGTATGAGGTCTGGATGTAGCAAGGCTAGGGAGCTCCTAAGCACCTAGTTTTGGATTATTGTCGGAGCTGCAAGCGCATGTTTGGAGTTAATGGGTAAAAGAGGGTGTTTGTTTTTTATTTCAAAAAAGGATTTT
Source organism: Allobates femoralis (assembly GCA_033576535.1). Classification (NCBI taxonomy): domain Eukaryota; kingdom Metazoa; phylum Chordata; class Amphibia; order Anura; family Aromobatidae; genus Allobates; species Allobates femoralis. The sequence goes on from JARQOC010000003.1 coordinate 315,676,077, forward strand.
TAACTATTTACACACAGGATAGGTAATGTGGGGGTCTCAGAGACGTATACATCATCAATCCAGGGCTTAATGTCAGCTGTCAACTCACAGCTGTCATTACCCCTCATATTACCCAGATTGCCACCACACCAAGGCAACCGGGGAGAGCCAAGTAAAGCACAAAGGGTGGCGCATCTAATGTATCCACCATTTCTGGGGCAGTTGCAGGCTGCTATTCTTAACCTGGTGAAGCCCATGGTTATTGCACCTGCCCAGGCTAAGAACCCCACCATTTGCTTTATGTTAGCTGAGTATCAAAATTGAAGGAAGGGGTGCGCCCACACATTTTTTTTTTTGGTAATTAAAAAAAAAAAAACAGAAAAAAAACAGTTGGGTATAAGAATACGGGGGACCCAATGTTAACATTATGCACACAGCTGGTGGCTACTGCTTGCAGCTGTGTGCTTTATCTGTGCTGTGTAACAATATACAGGGGATGCCAAGCCATTTTTCTCATTTACTTTTCCACTAATATATTACGGCATCTTGGTTGGCAAATACTAATGTGTATAGCAACCAATTACAGACGCTGGCACAGAGGGAGGAGGATGCACTCTGATTGCAACAACCAATCACAGACACTGTCAAAGGGTGGGCAGGGGAAGTAGAGTAATAAGCAAAGTTAGGATCCCCACAGATTTATATCGGGCACATGCTCAAGTGCGGTCCCAAACACTATGTTCATTCATATCTATTCATGGGGAATGAATACTTATTCAAGGCACAGTAATTCTATTCATAAAGATATAGATCGTTAGGTGGTTTGATAAGATGCAAATAAGTTAGAGCCTTCAAACTGCAAACGAGAGTAGGATTTATTAACAGGAGCATAAATCTTACAAACCAAAAAGTTATGTTGCTCAGTTGAATTTTAATACATTTTAAACATAAAAGTGTGGGTCAATTATTATTCAACCCCTAGGTTTAATATTTTGTGGAATAACCCTTGTTTGCAATTACAGCTAATAATCGTCTTTTATAAGACCTGATCAGGCCGGCACAGGTCTCTGGAGTTATCTTGGCCCACTCCTCCATGCAGATCTTCTCCAAGTTATCTAGGTTCTTTGGGTGTCTCATGTGGACTTTAATCTTGAGCTCCTTCCACAAGTTTTCAATTGGGTTAAGGTCAGGAGACTGACTAGGCCACTCCAACACCTTGATTTTTTCCCTCTTGAACCAGGCCTTGGTTTTCTTGGCTGTGTGCTTTGGGTCGTTGTCTTGTTGGAAGATGAAATTACGACCCACCTTAAGATCCTTGATGGAGGAGCGGAGGTACTTGGCCAAAATCTCCAGGTAGGCCGTGCTATCCATCTTCCCATGGATGCGGACCAGATGGTCAGGCCCCTTGGCTGAGAAACATCCCACAGCATGATGCTGCCACCACCATGCTTGACTGTAGGGATGGTATTCTTGGGGTCGTATGCAGTGCCATTCAGTCTCCAAACGTCACGTGTGTGGTTGGCACCAAAGATCTCGATCTTGGTCTCATCAGACCATAGAACCTTGAACCAGTCTGTCTCAGAGTCCTCCAAGTGATCATGAGCAAACTGTAGACGAGCCTTGACATGACGCTTTGAAAGTAAAGGTACCTTACGGGCTTGTCTGGAACGGAGACCATTGCGGTGGAGTACGTTACTTATGGTATTGACTGAAACCAATGTCCCCACTGCCATGAGATCTTCCCGGAGCTCCTTCCTCGTTGTCCTTGGGTTAGCCTTGACTCTTCGGACAAGCCTGGCCTCGGCACGGGAGGAAACTTTCAAAGGCTGTCCAGGCCGTGGAAGGCTAACAGTAGTTCCATAAGCCTTCCACTTCCGGATGATGCTCCCAACAGTGGAGACAGGTAGGCCCAACTCCTTGGAAAGGGTTTTGTACCCCTTGCCAGCCTTGTGACCCTCCACGATCTTGTCTCTGATGGCCTTGGAATGCTCCTTTGTCTTTCCCATGTTGACCATGTATGAGTGCTGTTCACAAGTTTGGGGAGGGTCTTAAATAGTCAGAAAAGGCTGGCAAAAGAGATAATTAATCCACACATGTGAAGCTCATTGTTCTTTGTGCCTAAACTACTTCTTAATACTTTAGGGGGACCAAACAGAATGCTGGTGGTTTGAGGGGTTGAATAATAAATGACCCTCTGAATTAACTTTTAACGCTTTAAAAAAAAAAAAAAAAAAAAAAAATTCTTTTTGGCTGCAGTGCATTTCCCACTTTCAGGCTGATCTACAGTCCAAATGTCACAATGCCAAGTTAATTCCGCATGTGTCAACCAGCTAAATCTGCAGGGGGTTGAATACTACTTGTAGGCACTGTATATAGATTGTGAGTCTAAATGGGGACAGCATTACTGATGTATGTTAAGTGTTAGACCCCTATCACATCAGCGTTTTTCGCTAATTGCGGTAGATCTGGCATATTTACCGCATCTGCTGCATAACGGCCGCACATGTGGCACTCTTGTGGCAAGCCCCATGCATTGTCTATGGAGCTTGCAGCAAAGGTGGTATTGCAGTGATCCTGCACTTGTGGCCACGCAAAATAACCGCAGGTGACCGCATTTTTTTCCGCGGGCGCAACTGGCTGACGAGATCCAATGAATGCAGGGAGATCTCTCGACAGTTGGACGGTGCAAAAGGAAAGCAGCACGATTCCCCGTTCAGGTGGAAAGGGAACACCACCTTCGGGAGGAAATCAGGCGAGGGTCGGAGGACAACCATGTCCTGGTGGAAGACGAGGAAAGGTGACAGACATGAGAGTGCCGCCAGTTAAAAAATTCTCCTGATGGAAGTGATGGCTATTAAAAAGGCTATCTTCCATGAGAGGAGTAATAGTGGCGCATCTATCAATGGCTCAAAGGGGGGTCCCTGTAGAATATTCAATAGTAAACTGAGCTCCAAGGGCTGAAGAGGGTATTGATAAGGAGGTGCTAGGTGGGAGACTCCTTGAATGAACGTCCTAACCTGGGAGCGTGAAGAGAGTTGCTTCTGGAAGAGGATAGACAAGGCGGAGATGTGGCTTTTTAAGGAACTCAAGGCTAGACCTTTGTCCAACCCAGATTAAAGGACGGCCAAAATCAATGGGATGGAGAACGTTAGAGGGGAAATACCCTGACTGACACCAAGAAAAAACGTTTCCCAAGTCCGGTGGTAAATATGTGTGGATGACGGTTCCAGGCTCTGCTCATTGTGTTGATGACTCCGGGCGAAAACCCGGCCTGGGTCAAGATCCGGGTCTCAACAGCCAGTCTGTCAAACTCAGGGCCCCTGAGTTCTTCTGGTAAAGTGGGCCTTGAGACAGCAAGTAGATCTGGTAGACGCCAGGGGTGTAGCAAAAAACTGGACTAGCTCCGCGTACCACAGACGGCGAGGCCAGTCCAGAGCAACCAGAATGACCGCGACTTGCTCTGCTTTTATTTCACTCACTACCTGTGGGTTCAGTGGAAGTGGTGGGAAAATGTAAGGGAGTTGGAGCGCGTCCGCTCCTATGGCCAGTGGGTCGCGAGACTGTACTACGAACGCAGGGACCTTGACGTTCAGCCGAGAAACCATGAGGTCCATGTCTGAGGTCCCCCACCGGTCACAGATCTGGAGGAACACCTCCGGATGGAGGGACCATTCCCCCTATACAAGTCCTTTGCAGCTGAAGAAGTCTGTTGCCCAATTCTCGATGTCGGGAATGTGCACTGCTGGATGATGGATTGGCGAGTCTCCGTCCAACAAAAGATCTTCTGAACTTTGTGCATGGCCGCCTTGCTGCGGGTTCCTCCCTGGTGGTTTATGTATGCCACGGCCATGGCATTGTCAGATTGCACCCGAATGGGGTGACCAGCTAGGTGGTGATGAAACTTGCACAATGCCAGTAGAATTGCTCTTATCTCAAGGATGTTGATCGGGAGCTGGGTCTCGAGAGGAGTCCACCTGCCCTGTGCCCTAAGAGGCTGGCATCGGTGCTGACCACCTTCCAATGTACCAGGAGGAAAAATCTGCCCTGCTTCAGTGAGGAACGAAGGGTCCACCACGAGAGCGAGCGTCTGACCTGAAGGCTCAAGTGGCACTTCCGGTCTAGGGTTAACGGGTTCTGATCCCAGGTGGCTAGACGTGCCAACTGTAGGGGTCGGAGAATCAGTTGGGCAAACAGGACTGCTTCCGTTGCTGCAACCATCATTCCCAGGACTTTCATCCCGAATTGGATGGAGTGTGGTGTTGAGCGTCTAAGGGCGAGAGCTCCTTGGCGGAGAGCTGCTGTCTTATCTGTTTGGAGAAAATCTAATTCCTGGGCTGTGTCGAAGACCATCACTAGGAAGGTGAGACGCTGCGTCGGGGTTAAAGAGGATTTGTCCAGGTTCACAATACAGCCAAGGCGAAAGAGCATGTTGATAGTGATCTGTACGCTGTCTGCACAAGCCTGAAGGATGGGGCCTTTATGAGGAGGTCGTCCAAATAAGGAAGGACTACGACGCCCCGGGAGTGTAAAATGGTCATGACGGCCGCCATGACCCTGGTAAATACTCGAGATGCCGTGGCCAGGCCGAATGGGAGGGCCTTGAACTGGAAGTGATCCATTTGTATTGCGAAGGAATTTCTGGTGACCTGGAAAAATGGGTATGTGGAGGTAGGTGGTCTTGGACATTGAGAGACGCCAGGAACTCCCCACTCTCCATGGAAGCCATCACTGACCGCAGAGAATCCATGCGGAAGCACCGGACCTTGAGGTGACTTGAGGAGCTTTAAATCTAAAATAGGATTGACAAATCCGTCCTTCTGTGGTTGGAATCTGCGGGACCGCGCTGGTCTCGGGTGGGCTTGGGACACAAACGCCAGGGAGCGCTTTTGAAAGACGCCTGGCTCCGTTTGTCTTTGGGCGGAGACCTAACTGATCTGGGGGGCGCCTCCAGAATTACCACCCGTTAAAGGGACGAAAACGTATTACATACCTATAAAGAGAAAAATCAGAAATTGAAAATTTGCAGGGGTCTCTTAATTCTTTCAGGAGCTAAATAGAGATATACATATATAGGTGTGTGTAATATATGTGTGTGTGTGTGTGTGTGTGTATATATATGCTAGATGGTGTAAACGCAAATTCCTTATTACATGGGGTAAACACACATACTGTGCCCTGCGAAAGTATTTGGCCCCCTCAAACTTTTCAACCTTTTGCCACATTTTAAAATTTATTGGATATTTTAAACTTTTTTAGGCAACTGCTGCAAAGGCAAATAAAATAATGGGATGCATTAAAAGAGGCATAGATGCTCATGAGAAGAACATAATTTTACCTCTATTCCTGATTCTTACAGGATTAATTTTTTTGCCCATTCACTTTAATGATTTCAGGAAAAAACCTGAAGCAACAAGATTCTACCTGAAATCATTAAAGTGAATGGGCAAAAAAATTAATCCTGTAAGAATCAGGTTTTTTCCTGATCTTACAGATCAGGAACAAAACGCAAGTGTAAAAGGCCCCTTAGAATACTGTCTACAATTCTGGTCTCCGGTGTATAAGAAAGACATTGCTGAACTAGAACGGGTCCAGAGAAGAGCGACCAAGGTTATTAGAGGACTGAGGGTCTGCAATACCAAGACAGGTTATTAAACTTGGGATTATTTAGCTTGGAAAAACGAAGGCTTAGGGGTGATCGTATAATAATGTATAAATATATGAGGGGACAGTACAGAGAACTTTCTAATGATCTCTTTACTCTTAGGCCTGAGACGGGGACAAGGGGGCATCCTCTACGTCTGGAGGAAAGAAGGTTTAATTCATAATCACAGACGTGGATTCTTTACTGTAAGAGCAGTGAGACTATGGAACTCTCTGCCACATGATGTTGTAATGAGTGACTCACTACTAACATTTAAGAAGGGCCTGGATGCCTTTCTTGAAAACTATAATATTACCACTTATATATACTAGATTCTTTGATAGAGCATTGATCCAGGGAATTAATCTGATTGCCATATCTGGAGTCAGGAAGGAATTTTTTTCCCCAATGTGGAGCTTAGTGTTGCCACATGGTTTTTTTTTTGCCTTTCTTTGGATTAACATGTTAGGTTATGGGTTGAACTAGATGAACTTAAAGTCTTCCCTCAACCTTAAATACTATTGTTACTATGTATGTAAAAAACTGAAAAGTGGGGCGTGCAATATTATTTGGCCCCTTGAGTTAATACTTTGTAGCACCACCTTTTGCTGCGATTACAGCTCCGTCGCTTGGGGTATGTCACTATCAGTTTTGCACAATGAGAGACTGAAATTCTTGCCCATTCTTCCTTGCAAAACAGCTCGAGCTCAATGAGGTTGGATGGAGAGCGTTTGTGAACAGCAGTTTTCAGCTTTTTCCACAGATTCTCGATTGGATTCAGGTCTAGACTGTGACTTGGCTATTCTAATACCTGGATATGTTTATCTTTGAACCATTCCATTGTAGATTTTGCTTTATGTTTGGGATCATTGTCTTGTTGGAAGATAAATCTCCGTCCCAGTCTCAGGTCTTTTGCAGACTCCAACAGGTTTTCCTCCAGAATGGTCCAGTGTTTGGCTCCATCCATCTTCCCATCAATTTTAACCATCTTCTCAGTCCCTGCTGAAGAAAAGCAGGCCCAAACCATGATACTGCCACCACCATGTTTGACTCTGGGGATGGTGTTTTGAGGGTGATGAGCTGTGTTGCTTTTATGCCAAGCATATCGTTTTGCATTGTGGCCAAAAAGTTCGATTTTGGTTTCATCTGACCAGAGCACTTTATTCCACGTTTGGTGCGTCTCCCAAGTGGCTTGTGGTAAACTTTAAATGAAGCTTTTTATGGATATCTTTGAGAAATGGCTTTCTCCTTGCCACTCTTCCATGAAGGCCAGATTTGTGCAGTGAATGACTGATTGTTGTCCTATGGACAACAGAATCTCCCACCTCAGCTGTAGATCTCTGCAGTTCATCAAGAGTGATCATGGGCCTTTTGGCTGCATCTCTGATCAGTCTTCTCCTTGTTAGAGGTGAAAGTTTAGAGGGACGGCCGGGTCTTGGTAGATTTGCAGTGGTCTGATACTCCTTCCATTTCAATACGATCGCTTGCACAGTGCTCCTTGAGATGTTTAAAACGTGGGAAATCTTTTTGTATCCAAATTCGGCTTTAAACTTCACCACAACAGTATTTCAGACCTGCCTGGTGTGTTCCTTGTTCTTCATGATGCTCTCTGCACTTGAAACAGAACCCTGAGACTATCACAGAGCAGGTGCATTTATACAGAGACTTGATTACACACAGGTAGATTCTATTTATCATTACCAGTCATTTAGGACACCACTGGATCATTCAGAGATCCTCACTGAACTTTTGGATTGAGTTTGCGGCGCTGAAAGTAAAGGGGCCGAATAATATTGCACGCCCCCCCTTTTCAGTTTTTTATTTATTAAAAAAAAACTTTAAAATATCCAAAAAATTTAGTTCCACCTCATGATTGTGTCCCACTTGTTGTTGATTCTTCACACAAAACTTAGAATTTATATCTTTACTAGATGGTGGCCCGATTTTAATGCATGGGGTATTCTAGAATATGTATGTAGTTTATTTATGAAGATTTAAGAATAATGCAATGAATGCACGATATCTATGTATCATCTACCTATGTGTCTATCATCTATGTATATTTATTTATCATCTCTCTATGCATGTTTTATCTACCGTATATACTTGCGTATAAGCCGAGTTTTTCAGCCCAAAAATTGGGCTGAAAAGTCCCCCCCTCGGCTTATACGTGAGTCACTGTATACTGTATACAGTATACAGGCCCCCCCCCCCCATTGCTGCCGCAATCCTGTAAAGCAAGAGATCATTATACTTACCCCTGCCGCTGTCCCGCCGTCGCAATCGCGCTCCTCCGGCTTCTTCTGTCTTCCTCTTCCGGTGGGCGCAGGTAATGACATCATTGTCTGTGCGCCAGAGGAGGAAGCCGAAAGAAGCCGAATGAAGCCGGAGGAGCGCGATGATGGCGGCGGGACAGCGGCAGGGATAAGTATAATGATCTCTTGCTTTACAGGATTGCGGCAGCAAGGGGGGGGGCCTGTATACTGATGGGGGGGACTGTATATACCTCTGGGGCTGCTGCTGTATACTACCACTGGGGCTGCTGCTGTATACTACCACTGGGGCTGCTGCTGTATACTACCACTGGGGCTGCTGCTGTATACTACCACTGGGGCTGCTGCTGTATACTACCACTGGGGCTGCTGCTGTATACTACCACTGGGGCTGCTGCTGTATACTACCACTGGGGCTGCTGCTGTATACCACCACTGGGGCTGCTGCTGTATACTACCACTGGGGCTGCTGCTGTATACCACCACTGGGGCTGCTGCTGTATACTACCACTGGGGCTGCTGCTGTATACTACCACTGGGGCTGCTGCTGTATACTACCACTGGGGCTGCTGCTGTATACTACCACTGGGGCTGCTGCTGTATACTACCACTGGGGAGGCTGCTGTATAACTACCACTGGGGAGGCTGCTGTATAACTACCACTGGGGAGGCTGCTGTATACCACACTGCTGGGGGCTGTATACCTGTGCTGGGGTCCACCCTCGGCTTATACACGAGTCAATAGGTTTTCCCAGGTTTTGGGGGCAAAAGTAGGGGGGGTCGGCTTATACACGAGTATATACGCCGTATATGCTCGTGTATAAGCCGAGTTTTTCAGCCCAAAAATTGGGCTGAAAAGTTCTCCCCTTGGCTTATACGCGAGTCACTCGGTTTTTGCAGAGGGGGGGGCTGTGACCGGTGGCTGGAGGAGGCAGGAGGGGGGCCGCAGTGACCGCAGGCGGTCACGTGGGGCCGCCTCATTAGTGTAATGAATATGCACGGCATCCCCCGTCCATCAGCGGCGGAGGGATGCCGTGCATATTGCAATACACTGGCCCCCAGCAGTAACACACAGCCCCCCCATCTTAGTATACATCACCTTTCCGGCGCAGCTCCCCCGGTCCCGGCTTCTTCCTGCTTGTGCCGGTGTCGTGTGCCCGGGCGCAGGAGATGACGTCATTTCCTGCGCGCGGTCACAGCACTAGAAGCCGGCACAAGCAGGAAGAAGAAGCCGGGACCGGAGGAGCTGTGCCGGAAAGGTGATGTATGGAAAGTTTGCTATTTTAACAGGTGCCGCAGCCTGGGGGGGACATACTAAGATGGGGGGGCTGTGTGTTACTGCTGGGGGCCAGTATACCACCACTGGGGGCCAGTATACCACTGCACAGGGGCCTGTATACACTGCACAGGGGTCTATATACCACCACTGGGGGCCTGTATACCACTGCACAGGAGCCTGTATACACTGCACAGGGGCCTATATACCACCACTGGGGGCCTGTATACCACTGCACAGGGGCCTATATACCACCACTGGGGGCCTGTATACTACTGCACAGGGGCCTATATACCACCACTGGGGGCCTGTATACTACTGCACAGGGGCCTATATACCACCACTGGGGGCCTATATACCACCACTGGGAGCCTGTATACTACTGCACAGGGGCCTATATACCACCACTGGGGGCCTGTATACTACTGCACAGGGGCCTGTATACTACTGCACAGGGGCCTGTATACTACTGCACAGGGGCCTGTATACCACTGCACAGGGGCCTGTATACCACTGCACAGGGGCCTGTATACCACTGCACAGGGGCCTGTATACCACTGCACAGGGGCCTGTATACCACTGCACAGGGGCCTGTATACCACTGCACAGGGGCCTGTATACCACTGCACAGGGGCCTGTATACCACTGCACAGGGGCCTGTATACCACTGCACAGGGGCCTGTATACCACTGCACAGGGGCCTGTATAATAACACTGCTGAGGGGCCTGTATACCATTACTGAGGGATGCTATATACCAGTGACGGGGGGCTATATAATAGGATGGGGGTCTGCTACATTTCATACCCTAGGCTTATACGCGAGTCAATAACTTTTACCAGCTTTTGGGGGCAACAGTAGGGGGGTCGGCTTATACACGAGTATATACGGTAGTTGGAGTTGAGTAAACTGTTTCCAAAGATCAGCCATTTTTAAGCTGGACTCAATAACAGCTGTTTTTGTTCCATGTGGTATGACGAAGGCATTGCCTAAAATCTCCACCAATGACAAAAACTTTACCTCCAAACGGAATTTCATTCTTTTCAGCAACATTTGTAGTCATGACTTCACGCAGAAGTCTGTTAATTAAGGTAAAAGCATATTTGGGTGCCATGTTGATCACATCAAGTATCAAAAGATGTGCATTGTTTAACTGTTTTTCAGCAAATGTGTCTTGTTTTATTCTGGAGACTGAAATTTCTTTAACAGGAACTGGTATCCCAAAGAATGAATGCATATTGCGACCTCCTCGTAAAAGATTTGCTGCAATACCTGTTGTAGCTGATGGCAATACGACTTTTCCCAACCCCCTAACGTGATGCATTAAAAATTCATATAGGTATGTTTTACCGCTCCCTCCTGGACCATCAATAAAAAAACATTTTCTCCTTGCATCTGCATGGTTTTCTATTGCACTCACAATAGTATCATATGCAATACGTTGTTGTTCATTTAAGGAGTTTATTTTCTGTGTTGCCAACAATAATTCAGAAGCTTCATCATACTCTGGAAGTTGTGGAACGTGAGTAGCAGTAGTAAGACATTATGGACATGTCGCATGGCATAAGATTGGCAATTTTGACAATCTCCACTTTTGTTGTGAAGACGTAATCAGTAATCCTCGATTAGATGCTCTTTAAAATTTGCCCAAAGTTGAGCGGGATTTGTAGGTGGTCCAAATACACAGGTGTAGGCAAACAATTGGCGAAGTTGCTTAGGCATGTGAAGGGTAACTGCGTCTTCTAAAGTAAGTGTCCAAACAGTATCATCCAATAAAAGTCCTAAAGCCAAAGCTGCAGCTTTAAATGTATTGTGCAATACTCCGTTAACAGTTTTCAAATAATCATAACTTGTAGCTCCTTTGACATGCAGCAGTAGCAGCCGAAGGCAATATCTTTCTTGATCCTTGACACTACAATGTGTCCACGATTTCACTGCAACCAGTAAGTTGCATGCAATGTATCTGTGTGTGACGGTACCCTTACAGTATACATGCGTCCAATTATTTTGCCAACTCCTCGTTGTCTTGGCGTCCAAGTTTTATTCCAAACGTAATGCTCTGAAATCTCGTGATACAAATACTGCCTTGCATTGTCGTCACATTGGTTCAGCAAAAACCATTCCATTTATGTTGACGTCGTGCTTAAAGTTTTTGAGACATCTTTGACTTGACAATTTTCATAGAAATAAAGCTGTTGTTGATTAGGTAAATCGATAGCTAAAAGTATAATGGCATGGGACTGTGAATGCTTTGCAAATGCAAATATCCTCCAAGCAGCTTCTGGAGCACTCACATATTTTGAGTCAAGAAAGGTTGATGATTCATCGTGATTGACAGTTGTCTGTTGTATTTCAACATTAGCTTTGTCATGGCCCTTGTAGATGTACTTGAAAAGATATATGACACTTTATTGAAGCACAGATTTCTACGTTGATGTGACAGTTGTAGCGTTTTGATAAGTACGGGTTGTATGGGACTATCCATGAGTTAATTATAATTTTATTTTTGTGAACAATGTTATCAATGTGTGCTTACTGGTAGGATGGGTAGCCATCCAAGTCTTTAACATTGTGCTGTTTTAACTCCTTTGGAAAGCCTTTAGTACACTTGCCGTTTTCCATGCATGGACTTTTTGGATTTGCTTCACAGCATGGACCATGAACCATATGAGAGATGACAATATCATACAGTTCAGGATATGTTTCTTGGTTAGGAATTTCAGCCCACACTATGTTGTCAATTTCTTCCTGTGTGCTAAACTTAGAATCCGCATCTAAGATAAGTATATGCGCATGTGGGAGACCTCGTTTCTGAAACTCAATGACGTGTACCATTGCTACAACTGTTCCAAAAAGGCCATTTTTGATATCTTTCAAAAGGCTATTGAGTTTGAGTCGAAATACGTGTGCAACTAAGTTCGACCTGTGTTCCACTTGTTGCCAGGGTTCTAGATTTTCAGTAATTTTCAGTCATTTAGGATTACAGGTCATTGTCACAAAAATGTCAGGTCTTCCATACTTTGTGACTATTGCCACCGTATCTTGATAATGCTGTTGCATGTTGCAGGGGCTACCTTCAACCAATGACGGGAGAACTACTGTTTTTCCAAAGGGAATTCTGTTTTGAATTGATTGGTTTTTCAAATGTTCTTGAAGAACACAGTAGTCTTCAACTTTAAGTTGTTTTTGGTTGATTCGTATAAAATTTAGGTGATTAGCTTCAATTTTAACGTATGCGTCGACTAAGTACTGTTGTGTCAGTTTGCCATCGTTCAAAATAGAATTGAAGTAATTTCGTACAGACTTAAGAAAACTGTAGTATTGCAGTTGTGTAATTAGTCTTAAAGTGCTTTGCTGCTGTAGGTTTTCATGCCACCCTTGATCACCTCTTGGAAAGAATAACGGATACAGAAGAGCATCAAAGTTGCGGTGCAAAATGCTAATTCACGGTGTCTTATAGGAAGCAAAGGGTTGTTGAGGTCTGCCTTAAGATGGATTAATATATCCCTTTGAAAAGGAGGCTCTCCATCATCGTTTTGAAAAAAAACTGTAACCTCACTTACACATGGTTTGTTATAACGTCAGGGACCTTATGTACGTTCTTGTTTAATTGCCACGACAATAGAAGGCAATTCAGTCCCATTTTGTATAGCCCTGTTGCTCCTCAGCTTTAACGTCTTTTAGCATGCAATATATGGCAGCAAATGAGCTGATTTGTTGTAAATGTACCGCAATGAGATTCATCAGTTCAGCATTACACTTTTTGTTTTCTTTCATAATCATCCTTTGTTCTGTAGCCTAATTTGCATTAAGGATGTACAATTGTGCAAATTTTGTTGGTTGTCCTACTTCTGGGTACAGTGTTCCAGTGCGGTGGTAGATCTGGCCATGAATTTTAAAACAATACGGTCCAAATCCAGGGGTCGGTGCAATATTGGCACCAAATGAAGGAAACGCATGAGAACTGTTGATGCTTCTGATACTGTCCATAAAATTTCTACTGTTTTGATGCGTTCCTTTCATCAAGTGCTCAAACAGATCTGAGTAGTGAAGTCTCAGTAGCATAACTTTCCCTTTTTGGCAGCATTGAGTAAACTTATTGTCAGATGGTTTTTCATCAATAAAATATAGAGAGTTGCATGTAGAGCAAACTACACTCATATTCCCACAGTAGTGTTGAATAATTGCTGTTTCATCATTTGTTGAATATTCAATAATCAAGTTGTTGAATATTCTCCTGGGCTTGCCTTAGTTGGTAGAGCATTCTTGTTGTATGAATGGCGCGAACATGTTGTTGTCTGTTTGCTCTGTCTTCTGGAGATTCATTCAGCTGACACTATCTATGAGATTCGGCATCTTGGGCTTGTCTGGCAGCAGTTTGTTGTGGTGTCTCCTGTTGCCGACGACGACTGAGATGCAGCATTCTGGGCTTGTCTCATGGCAGTTTGTTGTGGTGTCTCTTGGTGTCGACGTTGTTGTCGCCTTGCTGCTTCTGCAGCTTTTCTGTCATTGTCCTTGGCGTATTTGCGCTTATGACCATTTAAACCCATTGACTGAAGTAGTTCAGACTGTCACTGGCACAACGTGTGAAGTAACTGTGACTGTAGAACAGCACACTGACTGACAGCCTTGTAAACAGGAGTGAAGTGCGTCACACTGACTGACAGCCTTGTAAACAGGAGTGAAGTGCGTCACACTATGACTGACAGCCTTGTAAACAGGATTGAAGTGCGTCACACTGACAGCCTTGTAAACACAGGAGTGAAGTACGTCACACTATGACAGCCTTGTAAACAGGAGTGAAGTGTGTCACACTATGACAGCCTTGTAAACAGGAGTGAAGTACGTCACACTATGACAGCCTTGTAAACAGGAGTGAAGTGTGTCACACTATGACAGCCTTGTAAACAGGAGCAGTAGTTCAAACTGTGCGCCAAGCCGTGCTCCACTGCACTGACACTTGGCGCGTGTTTTAAAACACGGTTCGCTGATTGGTCGCTACGCCCGGCGGCGACCAACCAGCGAAACAGCGCGGCGGGAAATATGAATCCCGCACTGCTGATTGGTCGCCGCTCTCACCGGCGACCAATCAGTGGCGCGGGATTCAAAACCCCTGCAAAGCCGTGCTCCGCTTCGCTGATTGGTCGCTGCAGCTCGCGGCGACCAATCAGCGAAGCAAGTTTTAAAACATGTGTCAAGTGCGCTGATTGGTCGCCGCGGCTGCCGGCGTCCAATCAAACTGGCGCGCGATTTTCTGGACAGACAGACACGATTAGGCAATTACATAGTAGATGTTTGAAGCCTGAAATGTAGCAAAAGGTTGAAAAGTTTAAGGGGGCCAAATACTTTCACAACGCACTGTACATTATTACATGGGGTAATCGCTCATACAGTGGGTACGGAAAGTGTTCAGGTCCCTTTAAATTTTTCACTCTTTCATTGCACCCATTTGGTAAATTCAAAAAAGTTCATTTTTTGCTCATTAAAGTGCATTCTGCATGCCATATTGACTGAAAATAAAACAAAATGTAGAAATTTTTGCAAATGTATTAAAAAAGAAAAATTGAAATATCACATTCATTTATTATTATCATTTATTTATATAGTGCCATTGGTTCCATGGCACTTTACATGTGTAAGGGCAGAACAAGGACGAGAACATAAATAATGACGAATAAATCATACAGGTACATTAGGGTAGAGATTCTGTCCACAAGGGCTCACAGTCTATAGGGGATGGGTGGGAGACAGCAGGAGGGGGAGAGGTGAGATGGTGCAGCGGATTAGGTCTCAGTGTGGGTTATAGGCTTGAAGGAAGAGGTGGGTCTTCAGGTTTTTCTTGAAGGTTCCCAGGGTAGGGGAGTGTCTGATGTGGTGTGGAAGAGAGTTCCAGAGTATGGCAGATGCACGAGAGAAGTCTTGTATGCGGTTGTGGGAGGTGGAGATGCGGGGGGAAGGAGAAGGAGTTCTTGAGAGGAGCGCAGGTTGCGTGAGGGGTGGTATCGGGAGACCAAGTAGGAGATGTATGAAGGGGACAGGTTGTGGATGGCCTTGTATGCCAGGGGTAGGGTTTTGAACTTAGATCTATGAGAAGTAGGGAGCCAGTGGAGGGCTTGGCAGAGGGGGGAGACAGGGGAGTAACGGGGCAACAGGTGGATGAGTCGGGCAGCAGAATTGAGGATGGTTCAGAGAAGAGCAAGGGAGGAAGCGGGGAGGTGGCCAGGGCCTGGATGTGTGTCTTGAAGGAGAGGGCAGAGTCGAGGATTACCCCGAGGCAGTTGGCGTGGGGGACGGGTGAGAGTGTGCAGTTGTTGACAGTGATGGTTAGGTCGGGCCGGGGGGAGGGGGGGGGGGGGGAAAGAGCAACTTGGGGGGAAGACGAACTCTGTTTTATCCATGCTGAGTTTGAGGAAACGAGCGGAGAAGAAGGATGAGATAGCGGAGAGGCAGTGTGGGATTTTGGATAGCAGGGAGGTGGCTGGAGAGGTAGAGCTGGGTGTCGTCGGCGTAGGTGGTATTGGAGGCCATGGGATTCGATGAGTTGGCCTAGGCCGAGGGTGTAGATGGAGAAGACTAAGGGTCCCAGGACTGAGGCTTGGGGAACTCCAACAGATAGGGTGAGGAGGAGGTGTGGGAGTGGGTGACGCTGAAGGTCCGGTCTGTTAGGCACGAGGAAATCCAGGAGAGGGCTAGCTCAGTGATGCCAAGGGATTCTAGAATTTGAAGCAGGAGGGAGTGGTCGACTGTGTCAAAAGCAGCAGAAAGGTCGAGGAGGAGAAGGATGGAGTAGTGTCGCTTGCTCTTGGCGGTCAGTAGATTGTTGGTGACTTTGGTTAGGGCTGTTTCGGTGGAGTGGTGGGCTCGGAAACCGGATTGCAGGCGGTCAAAGAGGGAGCACAAGGAGAGATGGGAGGACAGTTCAGAGTAGACATGTTGCTCAAGCAGTTTTGAGGCGAAGGGGAGGGGAGATATGGGACGATAGTTGGAGACTGTTGAGGGGTCAAGGGAGGTTTTTTTGAGAATGGGCGTGATGAGGGCATGTTTGAAGGATGAGGGGAGGACGCCGGTGGTAAGTGATATGTTGAAGAGATGGGTTAGGGCGGGGATAAGGACAGGGGTAAGATTAGGGATGAGATGGGAGGGGAGAGGGTCAAGGGCACTAGTGGTGAGGTGTGATCGTGCTACAAGGGAGGAGAGACGCACTTCAGTCATGGAGGGGAAGTTACTTTAGGTCGAGGGGGGTTGGGTGATAGAGAGGGAGGGCCGAGTGGATTGGGAATTGAAGCTCTCTCTGATTTTGTCGATCTTCTGTTTAAAGAAGCTGGCAAAGTAGTCAGCGGTGATGAGGGGAGAGGGTGCGGGGGGGGGGGGGGCGGAGTAGGGCGTTAAAGGTTATGAAAAGTTGCTTGGGATTGTGGGAGAGGGAGATAATAAGAGACGAGAAGATAGCTTGTTTTGCGGTGGTCAGTGCTGTCTTGAAGTCGAATGAGGGACTGTTTGTACAAAGCGAGGTGCGTTGCAGAGTTGGATTTCTTCCATCTCCGTTCAGCTACCCTGGACGTCCATCGAAGTTTTT
The DNA here is from genome assembly GCA_033576535.1 of Allobates femoralis. Classification (NCBI taxonomy): domain Eukaryota; kingdom Metazoa; phylum Chordata; class Amphibia; order Anura; family Aromobatidae; genus Allobates; species Allobates femoralis. The sequence continues at coordinate 315,692,821 of JARQOC010000003.1, forward strand.
TGGTGCTGGCGGTGAGCCAGGGTTGTCTCTGTGCACGAGTTTTGTTGTATGAGAGAGGGGCGGCCTGGTCAAGTGCTGTGGCGAGAGTGGTGTTGTAGAGGGTGGTGGCAGCGTCAGCGTCATGAGAGGAGGCTAAGTCAGAGAGAGGGAGGAGGGACTCGGCGAGTGAGTGGAAGTTAATGAGCTTGAGGTTTCTTCGGGGGTGAGGGAGTTTCCGGAGAGGAGGGAGTGTGGTGGGAATGGGGAAAAGGGCAAAGAGGGTCAGCAAGTTGTGGTCGGATAGGATGGGGGTTGAGTTTGCGAGGTCGGTGAGGGAACATAGGTGGGTGAAGACGAGGTCTAGTGTGCAACCGTTATTGTGTGTGGCTGAGGAGGACCATTGGGAGAGGCCGAAGGAGGATGTTAGAGAGAGGAGTCTTGAGGCAGCAGAGTGGGGTTTTTCAATGGGGATTTTTAAGTCGCCCATGATGATGGTGGGGATGTCAGAGGAGAGGAGGTGGAGAAGCCAGGTTGTGAAGTGGTCGAAGAAGGTGGACGAGGGTCCTGGAGGGCAGTAGACGACAGCCAGTTGGAGGTTGCAGAGGGAGAAGATACGCACGGAGTGCGCCTCAAAGGAGGGGAGGGAGGGGCGTGGGTAATTGGGGTGAAGGACCAGCTGTTGGCCAAGAGTAGGCCAAAACCTCCACCGCGGGAGTTGCTGGGGCGGGGGTGTGTGGGATAGGGTGAGTCCGCCATAGGAGAGGGGGGTGGAGTGGGATTGGGAAAGCGGGCATTCCAGAGCGCGTCAGAGAGTGGGATTGGGGGAGGGGCGGCTTGGAGGGATGGGTGTAAGGTTGCAGGGGCTGCGGATGTTAATGGTGGGGAGTGGGTGTGGGCTAGGGGTGATTGTGGGGATGTGTTGGGTGGGACCGGGATTAGGGGAGATGTCGCCAGCAAGTAGGAGGAGGAGGGAGAAGGTCAGGAGGTGGGGGGCATGAGAGCTTGCGTGGCGGGTGGGCATGTTTGGAGATAGAGGCTTGGGTGTGGAAAAAGAGTTCAGAGGAGTGAGTGAGATGGCTAGGTAGGATGGAGGGGGAGAGTGTTATTGTGTTGTCAGGAGGAGGGACAGAGGGGGGGTTGTAGGGTGTGGAGAAGGATAGGAGTGAGTGTGAAGAGAAGGGAAAACATTGCATGGGGGTATAGGATTCAGTGGGAGTGAGAGGTGGAGCAGGGGGGTGAGGTGCAGGTAGGGAGTGGTGGTGGCGGGGGGACACAGCAGCTGAGAGGAGGAGGTGCAGCCGGGGTTTGGATGGAGGCAGGGGATCGGAGGACAGGAGCAGCAGGAGGGGCGAGATAGAGGCAGGGGTCTGGAGCGACGGGACAGGTGCAGCAGGAAGGGTGTGCAAAGCAGATGATTGCCAATCAAGTCCAGGCAATTGCAAAGCAAATGGAGACATAGAGTCCAGCAGGTGAAGCAGGGTGATGCGGTGCAGTCAGAGACCGGATGTAGGTACAATAGTGGGGATGAGATGCGGCTGTGGATGCAATCAGGTGCTGCTGGGGGCGAGATGCTGAGGTGCAGTCAGGGTCCAATGCAGTTGGGGGTCAGATGTAGCCGGGGGGTGGGGGGGGTGGAGTACATGCAGCAGAGGAGTTACTCAGAGACAGATGAGATGATAAATATATATGATTTGCCAACGGTGGATGGATAATCCAGGGGAAAAATTAAATTGTAGAACCATGCAAAGTTCAACATGCAGGTGAGAAATATCCGTGATCTTTCCACTCTCCATGCAGGAAGTTTGTTATATATGTGTTTGTTTGTCTGGCATGACTTCCCCGTTTCCAGTCCCGTTTAACTGCCCGGTATAACTACATATTGTACTTCTTAAAATCTGCACTTATTTAAATTTGCACATCATATGCTACCCCTGCATCATATGCTTCCCCTAGGCTATGTCTACATTTATAGGGGAGCTTGTGCTTAGATCAGGGTCAATTTAACTTGTTAATCAATCAATCACACTAACTGGTCATAATTTTTCAGACCCTCTGATCAGTATTAAGTAGAAGCACCTTTTAAGCTAGTACAGCCATGAGCCTTCTTGGGAATGATGCAACAAATTTTTTACACATGGATTTGGGGATCCTCTGCCACTCTTCCTTGCAGATCCTTTCCAGTTCCGTCAGGTTGGATGGTGAACATTGGTGGACAGCCATTTTCAGGTCTCTCCAGAGATGCTCAATTGAGTTTAGGTCAGTTCTCTTGCTGGGCCAGTCAAGAATGGTCACAGAGTTGATCTGAAGCCACTCCTTTGTTATTTTAGCTGTGTGCCTAGGGTCCTTGTCTTGTTGGAATGTGAACGTTCGGCCAAGTCTGAGGTCCAGAGCACTCTGGAAGAGGTTTTCATCCAGGATATCTATGTTCTTGGCCGCATTCATGTTCCCTTCAATTGCACCCAGTTGTCCTGTCCCTGCAGCTGAAAAAACACCCCCATAGCATGATGCTGCTACCACCACCAGGTATCACTGCTGGGATTGTATTGGGCAGGTGATGAGCAGTGCCTGGTTTTCTTCACACATACTGCTTGGAATTATCACCAAAATGTTATATCTTCCACTCATCAGACCAGACAATCTTATTTGTCATACTCTGGGAGTCTTTCATGTGTTTTTTGCAAATTCTATGCAAGCTTTCATACGTCTTGCACTGAGGAGAGGCTTCTCTCGGGCCACTCTACCTTTAAGGCCCAACTGGTGGAGGGCTGCAGTGATAGTTGACTTTCTGGAACTTTCTCCCATCTCCCTACTCCATCTCCGGAGCTCAGCCACAGTGATCTTGGGTTCTTCTCAACCTCTCTCACCAAGGCTCTTCTCCCACGATTGCTGTTTGGCTAAATGGCTAGGTCTAGGAAGACGTCTGGTGGTCCCAAACGTCTTCCATTTAAGGATTATGGAGGCCACGGTGCTCTTAGGAACCTTGAGTACTGCAGAAATTATTTTGTAACCTTGGCCATACCTGTGCCTTGCCACAATTCTGTCTCTGAGCTCATTGGGCAGTTCTTTCGACCTGATGATTCTCATTTGGTCTGATATGCACTGTGAGGTCTTCTATAGACAGGTGTGTTCCTTTACAAACCAAGTCCTATCAGTTTAATTAAACACAGCTGGACTCCAATGAAGGAGAAGAACCATCTCAAGAAGGATCACAAGAAAGTGGACAGCATCTACTTATATAATCGGGAGTTTGGAATTCGGGCGTTGTAGCCGAATCCCAGACTCCTTTGCGGCACTACGAGCGATGACGCATAGCGTCATCGCGAGCTGCAGCCGCACTGCACCTCCGGGAGAACAACCCCCACAGACAGAGACAGGACACCCGGGGAGAGAGAGGGACAGGAGCCCCGCACCCTGCACACTCCACCTCCGGGAGAGCAACTCCCACACACAGTAGCTGACACCCGCAGCCGCACTGCACCTCCGGGACAACAACCCCCACATACAGACACAGGAGACCCGGCCAGAGAGAGAGAGGGACATGAGCACCGGCCCCGCACCCTCCACCTCCGGGACAGCAACCCCCACACACAGCAGCTGAGACACAGGGAGTGAGGAGCCCCGCAACCTGTACCTCCGAGACAACAACCCCCAGACACACCTGGTAAGAGGGAGAGAGGAGCCCCGTCCCCGCACCCTGCACCTCCGGCACAGCAACCCCCACAGACACCAGCTTAGAGAGAGAGAGAGAGAGAGAGAGAGAGAGAGGAGACCCGGGGACACACACACTACAGGGGACAAAAATCGCCGCAAACATAGGACAACATACACATATACTGTACATACATACACTCTATATACATATATACACACTATATAAACACACAGATATATATTGACTATATATATATATATATATATATATATATATATATATATATATATATATATATATATATATATATATATATATATATATACACACAGTTTATACACATATCTATATCTACTTATATAATCGGGAGTTTGAAATTCTGCCACTATAGCCGAATCCCAAAATCCTTTGCGGCACTGCGAGCGATGATGCGATAGCGTCATCGCGAGCCGCCGCCGCACTAACTCACACCGCCGCCATCCTGCCAACCGCCGTCGGCCCCGCCGCCAGCGCCTCATCACGAGCGCCCTCCGCGAGGTCTACGCTGCCCGGATACCGCCGGTGCCTTCCGCCCCTCCCCGATCTCTCACCGCTAGCGCCTCGGTGTCGCCATGCTGCTGCTGTAACGGTGTAGGGGCTGTGGGCGGGTGCCGGGAGCCAGTGACGTCGTCCTGTGGCCGGCGGCGCTGCCGGCCAATAGGAGTGAGCGGGGCGTGTCAGGCTGCAAAGTCTAACATGCTCCGCTCACTCCCATTGGCCGTCGCCCCTGCAAGCGGATTGGGCGCTCTGTTGTAAACACAGGACGCCCATCCCATTGCCCAGTACTCCGCGTCCTGGACTAATCGGATGGCCGTCCTCTCTTTACCACACAATGCCCAATCCGCTCCTTGTGACACATGTGACCTGAGGGGAGGGACTGATCCCTCTCTGCAGCCCCCACCCCGCCGCAGAGGACAATGCCGTGTGACTGGGGCTACGATCACCCCCAGCATGCAGCCACGTCCTGCCGCCGAGCGCTCATGTCGCCGCTCCAGCCGGACCTCTCCTCACCCCTCCAGCCGGACCTCTCCTCACCCCTCCAGCCGGACCTCTCCTCACCCCTCCAGCCGGACCTCCCCTCACCCCTCCAGCCGGACCTCCCCTCACCCCTCCAGCCGGACCTCCCCTCACCCCTCCAGCCGGACCTCTCCTCACCCCTCCAGCCGGACCTCTCCTCACCCCTCCATCCTCTGCTCTCCTCACCCCTCCATCCTCTGCTCTCCTCACCCCTCAACCTCCCGCCACATCATACTCTGCTACCCACACAGCCGCCTGTATACTCTGCTACCCACAGAACCGCCTCTATACTCTGCTACCCACAGAGCCGCCTGTATACTCTGCTACCCACACAGCCGCCTCTATACTCTGCTACCCACAGAGCCGCCTTTATACTCTGCTACCCACAGAGTCGCCGGCATACTCGGCTACCCACAAAGCCACCTGTATACTCTGCTACCCACTCACCCGCCTGTATACACACAATTCATTTCACCGCTCTCCCGATGCAATTGCATCGGGCCTTTTCACTAGTGCGACTTATAAATATGAGTGTCTTGCAACAGGTCTCAATACTTCTGACCATATGATATTTCAGTTTTTCTTTTTTAATACATTTGCAAAAATTTCTACATTTGTTTTTTTTTTTTCAGTCAAGATGGGGTGCACAGTGTACATTAATGAGAAAAAAATGAACTTTTTTGAATTCACCAAATGGCTGCAATAAAACAGTGAAAAATTTAAAGGGGTCTGATTACTTTCCGTACCCACTGTACCTTATTACATGGGATACACGCACATACCTTATTACATGGAGTCAACATACATATTTTATTACATGGGGTAAATGTACATACCTTATTACATGGGGTAAAGTCTTGAATATTCACTTCTGAGATCGTTTTCTTTATCATGTCTAGACACAAGTCCTGGAAGAATATGAATGGTAAAGAATAAGCAACGGGAAACATGACAGCACAAAACGGATCATTGTTTGAATGTAGACATACAATTCCAATACTTTTTCTATAACAGTCCTGAGTTGGCTTCTCTGTAAACCTGTATATACCTTGTGCCTTTCCCTTGTTAAGATACAATACACAATCATGTGGATAAAAAAGGAGAGAAAATGAATAGCTTCTACTTTTGAATACTTTAAAAATATCAGAGACATGTTCTTTCCCATCAGTGGATGTTTAGGATTCCCCTAATAATGTAAAGTAAATGATCAGCATGTTAATAGAATTAAACTAGTGATGAGCGAGTGTAATCGTTACTATTCGCTACTCGCACGGATAGCACAATATGTACAATACTCGTTACTCAGCGAGTATCGCTGGTGCTTGTGGGTGATCTCAGATGTAGCTCAGGATAGGTTATATCACTGGACCACAGACCTACATGGTCGTTTTACCACAATAAAGTTTCAAAAATAGATATTTTTTAATTTTCAAAGTACACAATTTAATACAACATTTAATTAAACCTTTTTAAAAGAGAGGGCTTTGCCCTCACCATTCTCAGACACACACATATATGACAAAGTGAGAATTACACCCACAAATCCACAAGGAAACACAGTCACTGGATATGTATTGCTCCAATGGGGTGACATGACCATATAGCCCCAACCAGAACAATTATTTGTGAATCACACAATCTATTATCCTTATGCTGTGTTATATCGAACCACGAATGTCACTCTAGACCTGCTAGATGACAATATAGAGTGTATTTGCTTACTATCCTTTATGTCAGTGTTAGTCCATTCTATGATAGATCCAAATACCTCTTAGCAGAAAAAAAAACATATCATTGGAACGGTCTCACCATGTTCTCGATGGGATATCCTTCACCACTGCGTTACTCATGAGTTTTTCGCCTAAACCGGTATGCCAGGGCACAGGAGCAGAAACCGTGAGCTGTTAGGGACTAGCTCGCCTCCTAGTTTGTTAACTCCCGCCTGACAAGGGCAGTCCACAGCTCATCCTTGCTGTCACTGACCCTATATAGATGTCCAAGTGCCTCCCAACAAGTTTCGCCCTTTAGGCTCTTCAGGGGTATAAAAGCACCTTACAAACTGTCTGGGCTTTAAACATTAGCCTCTCTAGCTATGCTTATGGTCGGTATAGTCAGACTATTTTCTGTGATCTGTAGCGTCCTCATATTTTGGGATCTGGGGCTGTGTGACAGCTTATTTTTTGCATCCAAAACAAATCACTCAAATGGAATTGCAGCAAAGTCAATGGGTTTTACTATTCAGACTGGGAATTTGAGGTGTGATCTGTTTGTTCTTTGAAAAGTGATCCGTCAGACAAAAGGGCAGGTTAGTTTCTGTGGTGTATTTCTTATCCACTTTTCCCGTAGCGAACCATTTTAAGGCTACATTCACACATTGCGTATTTTTGTGCGCTTTTTTACGCGCACTTTTCAAAAATACAGAATGTGCCTTGTGTCTGCCAGCAAAGTGAATGGGAAATCCACTTTGCCATGCAAACACTGCGTAAAATTATGCAGCGCTTTTATGGGAGAAAACGCAGCTGCATAAAGAATTAACATGTCAATTCTTTATGCAGGAGCAGCGTTTTCTCCCATAGGGGGCGGGCACTGCTGGAACTGATGTCACAGAGGGGAGGAAGAATCCTGCCATGTCTGCCAGCCCCCATTTGATTCCGCAGTGTATTAATATACACTGTAAAATCAAAATTAAACAAAGCCTGTTCTCGCCATCCGCGAGCGGCCAATCAGCGCTGGGAACGCCCTCTGACATCATGGCAGGTCTTTCACCATCAGTACATGGCCTTCGCACAGCTCCTGATGGCGCGAACAAGCCAGCGGAGAGGTAAGTATGAAATCTTTATTATTTTTAATACTTCTGGCTCTGTTTAATTTTGATTTTGCAGTGTATATTAATACACTGCGAAATCAAATGGGGGCTGGCAGACATGGCACAGAGTGGAGGAGGAAGCAGGATTCCTCATCCCCTCTATGACATCACTCCTCCCCCGGCCCGTAAAAAAGCGTGATGTCTGAACAGCATTGCTTCTTTTTTTGCGCGGGTAAAAAACGCTGGTAAAAGTGCCCGTGCAAAAAAGGCGCTATGTGTGAATGTAGCCTAAATGGGGAAAAAAAAAAAAAAAAAAAAAAAAAAAAGCGCAGCACCCAAAAAAATGCAGAAAAAAAAAAACGAATCAAAAATGCAGTGTGACTAGGTGATGCTTTTTTTTTTTTTTTTTTTTTTTGAAAAGTTAATCAGTTTTGCACCTGAAAGACATTAAAAAATAAAAACCGGTACAAAAACGGTATGCGCAAATGTAGCCTTACTCTGCAGTGTCCAATCGCTTCTACAGTAGAGAGTCATGAAGATCCACAGCTCTGTACAAATGATCACCTCCTGTGAATGCAGGCACTCAGGTATCCACAGGGAGCTAGTCATGACAGCGGCAGAGGTCCTCATATCTGACCCCGGATCATGCCATGGTGCATGGGAGTGGGGGTGTCATCACAATCCCCTCTGCGGCGCTTTAAATCGTGATGTTAATGTTTGCCAGCACAATCTAAACCAGGGATCCCCAACTCCAAGCCTCGAGGGCCGCCAACAGTGCATGTTTTCAGGATCTCCTTAGTATTGCACAGGGGTTGGAATCATTACCTGTGCATTTGATCACATTAACACCTGTGCAATACTAAGGAAATCCTGCACTGTTGGCAGCCCTCAAGGCCTAGAGTTGGGGACCTCTGATCTAAAGGGTTAACAGTGGCATATTCACTAGATTCTTTGATAGGGCATTGATCCAAGAAGCTAGTCTGATTGCCGAATGTGGAGTCAGGAAAGAATTTTTTTCCCCCGTGTGGAGCTTAGTGTTGCCATATGTTTTTTTTTTTTTTTTTGCCTTCCTCTGGATCAACATGTCAGGTTCCCTTTAAGTCCATCTAGTTCAACCCATAGCCTGTCACCCCCCCAGGGCCTATTAAGATAAAAGTGCCACTTTCAGCAGCATATATGCTGCATTTATGAAGGTGGCTCTTAATATCCTACACCCCCACCCTGGGACACTAAAATAAATACTTTATTATAAGATATTAGTTTAGACCCGGGAGATATACTCCTCTCCCAGGACCTAAACAGCCTGGCTGCTTTTACCCCTCCTCCTCTGCTGTCCGGGTCTCTCCTCCTCTCATCCTTGGGAGCAGCATCGCTACGTTGTCTCAGCTCTCGAGAATCTCTAAACTCTTCCCGAGAGCTGAGGTCACATGCAGCATCAGATCCCGCCCTGTGTGGTGTTATGCTTTATGCAGGCTGTGGGGCTGGGGATCTGGCGAGGATTCCATTGAGGAGTCATTTATTCGGCTGCATGCTGCAGTTTTGATAAAATCTAGGTTTTAATCTGAAGGAGATTATTCACTAGAAGACTACAAAACCTGCTGCCATGTGATCCTCCATATTCATGAACTCTATATAACCATGTCTCCAACGCTAACTGGAGGCTTTCTGCCTATGCACAGTGTACACAGAAAACAGCCAATCAGTGGTGTAGCTAACATTATACAGAGCTCAACATTCAGAGATCTACAGCAGAAAAAAAATATTTTATCAAAACTGTAGCATGCAACTCAGTAAGTGATACGTCGCTGGAATCAGAGTCACTGTCCTTTCATTATGCTGCTCTCAGATGGAATCCCAAAATACTGCTGAAAGATTCCCTTTAAGAATTTTGCACACATTTTGTAGCTTAGACGTTTGAATACCATTAAAATATAAAATTCTATGTAAAGGTAAAAATATACACGATACCCTATTCAAGTAACATTATGTTAGGAGTTTACAAAAATGGGGAAAACATTTTAGCCGACAGGACACAACGTGCTGGCATTATACTGGTCATATGTTACAGTGCAGCAACACTGGAACGTTAAAAATACTGCTTGAAGGATTAAAACCGGGTTCACATTGTGTTTGAGCCCCATCAGTGGCTCCACCAGGACTTGCATCTGAAGACCGGGAAAACAGGATTCAGGCAAATGAACAGACGGGGCCATTAGCTGTAATGATGTACTGCGCTCAGTCACGCATCATTTTCTGCCGTATCCGCCTATTTGAGGTGGGCACCAAGATTTGGTCAACTGTTTTGGTGCCGGGCTCAAATAGCTGGATATGCCAAACAATGGTGTCCCAGCTGCATCACTAGTTAATTGACCCATCGGCTGATACCCTGTATTCCACGGATTCAGACATAAGCCTTTGATGTGGGGATCAAAAGTGATCTGAACATATGACATTCACATACAGTTAGCAGAAAAAGGCATAAGAGTTTACAAAACTCCTAAAGCCATCATCTGGGAAAGTGTACTATGAAGTCAAGAATAACAGGCTTGCCCGCATGTCATTATGCCGCTTGCATGCCATTTGTCCACACACTTACGTATTATCTAACCATGTAACGCTAAACTATTTAGTTCAACCAGGTAACTTGATTTTGGGTTAGTGAAGAAAAAAAAAAACAACCAACACATCAAATAATTGGTATGGTCAAGTATGACTGAAGAGTAACGAATTCGCTGGCTTCAGGCTTTGTTCGAAAAGTAGCATTTCATTGGAAATGGAACCTGCGTACTGCTTTCAACACCTGCAGGGGAAATTGTTAAATGGAATCTGTCAGCAGGTTTTTGCCATGTAATATGAAGATAGCAGGAGATAGAGGCTGACACAGTTTAATGATGAGCCATTACCCTGCTGTGCTGTTCACTTATAGTGAAGGTTTTATCACCTGGGATTATTATTGTCCAGAGAACACAGATCCAACCATACCCCCCCACCCCCTTTCATTAGCAGCTGACCATCTATAGACTTTGTACAGAGCCTGGTATGGGTGGGTTAACTGAGCTCTGCTGAATTGCTGAATCTGATTAAATACAATGATGTTGCACTTCATTTACTGGGTGCAGAGGTTGTGACAAGAGTCTCTTTGCCTACATTATGATGTTCTCAGATAAGGTAGCAAAAACCTGCTGCCAGATTTCCTTTAAGTTCTATAACTTACTAATATATTTAAAGTGAACCTGTCATCAGATTTTTCATGAGTGAATTAAGACCACCACCGCCGCCTGTGCTTTGTTCCATAAATGAATATATTTTCACCTGATCCCCCCTGTATACCTATTAAAAACCTTTTAATATCCTCGAACGCTGTATTTAAATCCAGACTGCAGAGTCTATCCCTTCTCTCCACCACTATTTGCCGTCCTCTTCCTCTGATTGATGTGGATGACGCCTCCTGCATCATCTACACAAGACGGGAACAATCTCATACTTCTGCATACATATCGCCAGCTCTCACCCATTGCTCTGCCTTACTGGGGGAGAGTCTAAAATAGAAGTGTGCATGCGTAAGCTGGGGAGGGAGTCTGCACAAGATTCTGGAAAGCTGTATATAAGGGCTTACTGGTGGTAATCACAGCTGAACCTATCACCAGCTTTTTCCGTTAAGAATGTGGCGATACCAAATAATTGTTTTTATTTTTATTAGGGGATTCTAATTTTTTATATACTTGTCTCTGTTATAAAGTTAAGAGATTTAAAACATACAAAGGGAATCCGTCAGCTGGTTTTTGCTACCTCATCTGAAAGCAACAAGATGTAGGCAAAAAGTCTCTAACTCAATGATGCATGACTTAAGGTACCGTTACACGCTTCAACGTCGTTAAGATATCACCAATGATTTCGCAGGAGTGCGGTCGTTAGGACATAGTTTTGACATCATTGGTGAGATGTCACACGTCTAGATATCGTGGACGATGCACCAACAATGTAGCGAGCAGCTATCGTTCGCACAACCCACCGAACGATACTTGTTTACTGATGTGAATAGGTGAAGTCGTAGACGACAGTCATCACGGTGTCAATGATATAGCAGGTTGGCTGATCGAGGATCGTCTGATGTGAGAACATGTTCTCAAACCTGCGATCAACGATCCAATGATTTATCATTGTCGTATTGTGCTGTTACACGCAACGACGTACTAACGATGTTGTTTGAACGACTCCAAACCCATCAAAAAAGTTTTTTTAGGACCAGCACCAGAAGGATCAACCAATCCCACGCAATTTGAACACTTTTTTTTTTTTATAGTTGCAAAGAGCGTGTAAAAAGAATCGTGATCATAGCTAAGAAATCCAAGAATATGACATTTTATTAATGCATTATCAAAAGCACACGCAGTGTATATATAAGTTACAAAAACTCACATTTAAAAAATTAAAAGGTGAAAACCCTGTGGGTGCAAAAGGAGTTTAATCCTTTAATCACTGCCTGCTGACACACAGAAAATGCAAAATTGCCTAAACTGCACTATTATACCATGCCACGTAGTCAAATATGAAAAAGCCACATGCCCAGAATTTTTTGTATAAGTTTTGAGGGCTGAACCTAGGAATAAGGAATCTCAAATCAATTTCTTATAGATTATGTTTGATTTAAGGACACATCTCTTCCCATAAAGCTGTCAAAGAATTATTTGAGAAAACCTATGTGAAACAAATAGACAAAATAGCATGTGACAGGAGATATCAGTGACAAGAAGCAGGTATAAGGCATCATCAAGGCATGTGTCCATAATTACTAATGAGCATTCAATATGGACATAAACACAGCATAGCAGTGGACTGTGTCCCTCAACCAACGCGTCAAAACTATGTCCCAACGACCGCGCCTCCCCCGAGATCGTTACTGATATTGTTTCAACATTGAAGTGCTTAACGGTACCTTTAGTCAAAACACGTGGGATTCATCCTATTGCTGGGGCTACTCCACTATCTGCTGGATAATTTTTTAACATGGAGAAGTAAAGTCTACTTGTCTACAAGTCAATCACGTGCTGCATTGATTTACAGGTGGTAAATCTTGATAGCTGGCTCCCTTTATCCCTTACAGCAATGTCTTCAGATTACATAGCAAAATTTACTGACATATCTAACTTTTTAACAACAGTATTACTTAAAAATCACAGGCTCCAATGCGGCCCCTGGCTGGCTGCTATTTCAACCTATCAATACCCCATGGTTGTGACGTTGCAAAGCCAATGGGTTCATGGAACAGCACACCCCCTACAGTTCACATGCTTTATATGCAGCTGTCAGAAATAGTAGCATTTCAAAAGGAATCTGTCAGTAGGCCTGTCCCTCCTGAGATGTCTATATGGTCATGTAGGTCATAGGAAGCTCAATGAAGTGACACTTTGATATCGGTCATCCAATGTGTTATTGCAGAGGAATCAGAGTTTTTTATATATAAAAAAGCTGTTCCAGGATATAGGCCAGATACTGATGTGTATGGATTTTCTATCCCCAGACCTTATTATACATAAAAGGGTGAGTTAGCAGTGTGATGTGTGATGGTCGTCAGAGCTGCAGCTGCTAATGAGTTTATAAGAAGATAAAGTTCAGTCCTAATGTCTCTCAGTGGTAATATACTCTATTAAAAATAAACCCTGGAGCTAGATACTCATGCAGATCAGTCTCCGGCCCATGGCCTGGAAAAGCTCATTTATATACAAGAAAAAGGTGGATTTCTCTGGAACAACACATTAGATTGCAGATATCAAGGTATCATTTTGTTCAGATTTTTTTGACATATGCCCATATAGACCGGTCAGGAGGGCTGATACTACTGACAGAATGGTTTTAAGAAGTTAGTAGCATTCGATGCACAGCTCGCTTGCAGCTGTCCAACTCGCTTCATCTAATAGGCAATGATGCAGGTGAGGGCTCATCTCTTGTGCCTGCATCTGAGATAGAGAAAAGACATTGGACATACCAGTATGCCCAATTTTGGGAAGAGGTTAAAAGTAGTGACAATATGCATCTTCAAAGGAAAAACCGGTTTTAAAACAATTAAATGATATGCTATACTTTATTTTGAGAAAAATGATTATACAATCATTAGCATGGAGTGAAGAAGATGGCAACAAGTATTAATAGCTGTAAAATGAGTGTTAAATAGGTGTGACAAAACTTAATTTTATTCCTAAATGCCAATATTTAGATATGAATCTTTTTACTAATATACTATAATTAAGCTTTAAGTGTAGAGAGGGAAGTAACGCTTCGTTTGCGAATCCCAATGCAGAAGCATCATCAGAGGGCAGAGGCTGTGGTCATGGTCATATCCTCTACCCCCTATCTGACATGAGGCATCATCATTGACCTCGGTTCAGTGGCTGAGCTAGTCCCTGGTCTACAGAGGGGGCAGCACTGGTCTATAAGAAAACCCAACAAGCCCCGACAGTGCCAGTGTGCTCTTCTCCCGGCTCATTAAAAAGTTGGTGAGACCGCAGCAACACACTGCATATTGCACAGTGACATGAATCTACTGAGCATACGTTGAAATTGACAACTGACATATGCTTAGTAGAGCCGGGAATAAACCGGTCCCTGAAACTGAAGTAATTGATGATGCCCATTATGACATCAAATATTTAGGACTAAAATTAATTTTTGCTACGGATCATCCATTTAAGACCCAAAAAAAAAGACGTTACACCTGTTGCAAACTAGACAAATCACAGGAATGACCATCAGATATGACTGGACAGTGACAGCCACAACTACAACATCAGCTAAGGTACACACAACACAAATGAACTAAGTGAGCCCAAATAGCACAATCAACCAAAATACAACGGCCTGCTTATAGTACGTTACCTGTTCAGTGAACTTGATGCTGTACACGTCTGCATATAGTTTGGCCGCACTGAGGATGAAGCTGATATGCCTAGACAAAAGACAAATACTCGGTGAGAAAATGGTGTAAATAGCACACGGATTCAGGAAAATAACATTGATTCTACACTTAAAGAGGACCTGTCACCAAACCAGGCATGGTGATCTACGGTAATTACAGCACTGGATGCAGCATGTTAACCATAGAGCAGGGCGGGTATAAGCGGTGATGTCACCACAGGGGGTGGGGCTAAATGGCCATTTGCAAAAAAAAAACAAAAAACTCTGTGTTATACTGCAGAAGAGGGAGACAATGATTGGCAGCGGTGGGCAGATTACACAGGCAGGGGGTGTGAATCTGCCCTTTGGCTCCTGCCTCTAGCCACCTCCTTTATGGCTGCAGGATGTAAGTTTTCTAAGTGTATTTACTCGGGGTACAGGGGGGCTCAATTGCTGGGGGACCCCTTGCCTGGATGCAGCAGACATGCTGCATCCAGTGCTGTAATTAGATCACCATGCCTGGTTTGGTGACAGGTCCTCTTTAAAGCTGTAACAAGTGATGAGCGAGTGTAATCGTTACTATTCACTACTCACACGGATAGTATAGTGTTCACAATACTCGTAACTCGGCGAGTATCGCTGGTGTGCATGAGTGATGTGTCCATCGTTATTGATCTGACACAAATTGCCAGCTCCCTTCAGTAAACAAAGACAGTTGGCCTCCTAGTGAGAGTAGCTTGAATGAGACTCTCTGGGGGGCACAGCAAGGTGTTGTATGCAGTAGAAACTCAAAAAAAGCTTACCCTCCTCTGACCTGTCCCGGAAATGCTTGTTTTATAGCCGGATGTGTGTGGGCGGAGACTCTCACTAATTGACTAACATTGGACTCGCTATTTGGACGAATATGCGAGTATTAAAAAGTACTCGTTACAAGAATAGCAATTATGAATATTATGCCACTTGCTCATCACTAGCTGTAACCTTAAAATCACCTAACTTTAAGAAGTCCCTCTCATTTTGCCAAATCTGCTAAGCGGCATGGACTCCACAAGTTGACAGAGTCCTATGGTATTTGGCAGCAAGAAATTGCAGAAAATGATAATTTAAAGGGTTTTTCCCATGAACAAAGTTAAAAAGGTACTCCCATCTCTAAGATCCCATTATGTAGTAGGAATAATAATATTATCAAATCCCTCCAATTAGAAATGTAGTACGGTTTTCCTGATAAGCAATGTCTTTTCTTCATTTGCATGACATTGCAGGACCTAAAGTATCCATGGTTACGACCACCAGTAACTGACTTTCTCTATATGTGGCCGTAACCATGACTACCTAAGGTCCTGCAATGCCTGCACATGAGGAAAAGCACTGCTTATCAGGAGAACTATTCTACATTTCTAACTGGAAATATTTGCTAATATTGTTATTATTCCTACTACATTTTGTGATAGGATCCTCAAGATGGGAATACCCCTTTCATTTTAAAGTTCATTTTAATCAATAGATCTTGGAATAAGAAAATTAACTTCCACAATTTTATGCATTTAAAAATGTTCCTGTGCTGAGATAATCTTATATATGTGTGTCCCTGCTGTGTGATGGATGTGTCTGACCGTACAGGGACATGGTCTGATCATACCACACCTCCTGTGCTGAGATAATCTTATATATGTGTCCCTGCTATGTACTGTGTAATGAATGTGTCTGACCGTACAGGGACATGGTCTGAATATACCACATCTTCTGTGCGGAGATCTAATATATAAAGCTGAATGTGTGTATGTATGTGTGTGTGTATGTGTGTATGTCCGGAATTGGCATCTACACCGTCGCAACTACAGCCACAAAAGTTTGCACAGTCACACGTCTAGACCCCGAGAGCGTCATAGGCTATGTTGTGAGGCAAAGTTTTAACCCTACACGTTCCAGTTCACCAAACAATTTTACCTCTATCTACATAATGGAAAAAAAGTGAAAGGAAAAGTGTTGGAGGAAGATCGACAGCTGCCAGCTACAGCGACAAAATTTTGCACAGTCACACGTCTGGACCCTCCCGCCCTTTCCCAGAAACACTTGTTTTATAGCCAGAAGTCTGTGAGCGGAGCCTGTCACTAATTGAATTACATTAGGCTCGGTGCTCTGGCCGAGTACACGAGTACTACACGAGTATCTTGGGATGCTCGGCCAGAGCATCGAGCACCCGAGCATTTTAGTACTCGCTCATCTCTAATAAGGATGTCTTTATGTATTGTTCACATGCGTATCCGCATGATGTTTTATTCTCGACATGGAAATAAAATATTGAAGATTTTAATGTAGAGACACCTGGTGCTGGAACTTGTCTTTTTCCTTTGCTATTGCTTCAGAGTGGAATCCAGCCACTTGTTCATGGCACTGGTGTTTATCTGGATTCCGGTGAGGCACCACTAATCCCCTTCCCCGCTCCCAGTATAATGTCAGAGGCTGTGACTACTGCTATAGACTCTGCACCTGATGACACTTTGTTTGAGAATAGTTCATGCTGGTATACTCAAAGGAACAGTCAGCAGACAGGAAATAGGGGGATACAAATTAAAAAAGAAAAATGGAGTAGTAGTTTTTGTTTAGTGTAGTTCGGAAAAGGTAAGCAACTTTTAATACAAGTATAATGGTCAGTAGCCTAGATTATAGCATCAAATTGAAAGGAATGTAAAATGAAATTTACTTGTGGACCACCTCTTTAATATGGATGGGGGAGCTGACCACATGATGGTCGGAGGTGATGTACAGTAGATCGCACAAGTCCAATTTTGAACAGCTGATCACATTCTCCCAGATTTAAGCCACTGGATGTGTTGGTCGGTGCCTTTCTCAGAGAGACTATAAGATTGCACCTGTGTGTGGGAAACTTGGCTGATATGGCCAAGTTGAAACAGCCAAAGCATTGTCCAGACAGACAGCAATCTAATGAGAATGGCCAGCGTCTGTCAACACGTAATATGAATCTGTACACAGTCTCCTCTCCAGTAAGTAATGCACCTACAGTCAACTGTTCACAATGCTAAGTAATCAACTTCTATGAATTGCTCCAATCTGATAAGAACATACACATTTAGAATTAATACAGTATTCCCCCCAAAAAATAAATTTATCAGAAAATGTATTCTTATAATGAAAAAAATGGAAAGGAGAGAATAAGATTAGAAAATTACTATTGCAGGTGACACGATTCAAGACAGCAAGGTTTCTTAAAGGGAATCTGTCAACAGAATTTTGCTATGTAATCCTTAGACTGCAGGATATGCAGCCTCAAACAAAGATTTCAGGGATGTGTCAAACTATGTGCCGTTGATTGTTTTATCACCAGGAGATTCTAACTGCCTGGACTTTACGCGCTTGTTACTGACCACCCTATTCTGATAAAGTTTACTGTCAATAAACAATGTACAGTTAGGGCCAGAAATATTTGGACAGTGACACAAGTTTTGTTATTTTAGCTGTTTACAAAAACATGTTCAGAAATACAATTATATATATAATATGGGCTGAAAGTGCACACTCCCAGCTGCAATATGAGAGTTTCCACATCCAAATCGGAGAAAGGGTTTAGGAATCATAGCTCTGTAATGCATAGCCTCCTCTTTTTCAAGGGACCAAAAGTAATTGGACAATGGACTCTAAGGGCTGCAATTAACTCTGAAGGCGTCTCCCTCGTTAACCTGTAATCAATGAAGTAGTTAAAAGGTCAGGGGTGGATTCCAGGTGTGTGGTTTTGCATTTGGAAGCTGTTGCTGTGACCAGACAACATGCGGTCAAAGGAACTCTCAATTGAGGTGAAGCAGAACATCCTGAGACTGAAAAAAAAGAAAAAATCCATCAGAGAGATAGCAGACATGCTTGGAGTAGCAAAATCAACAGTTGGGTACATTCTGAGAAAAAAGGAATTGACTGGTGAGCTTGCCAACTCTAAAAGGACTGGGCGTCCACGGATGACAACAGTGGTAGATGATCGCCGCATACTTTATTTGGTGAAGAAGGAGCCGTTCACAACATCAACTGAAGTCCAGAACACTCTCAGTGAAGTAGGTGTATCTGTCTCTAAGTCAACAGTAAAGAGAAGACTCCATGACAGTAAATACAAAGGGTTCACATCTAGATGCAAACCATTCATCAATTCCAAAAATAGACAGGCCAGAGTTAAATTTGCTGAAAAACACCTCAAGAAGCCAGCTCAGTTCTGGAAAAGTATTCTATGGACAGATGAGACAAAGATCAACCTGTACCAGAATGATGGGAAGAAAAATGTTTGGAGAAGAAAGGGAACGGCACATGATCCAAGGCACACCACATCCTCTGTAAAACATGGTGGAGGCAACGTGATGGCATGGGCATGCATGGCTTTCAATGGCACTGGGTCACTTGTGTTTATTGATGACATAACAGCAGACAAGAGTAGCCGGATGAATTCTGAAGTGTACCGGGATATACTTTCAGCCCAGATTCAGCCAAATGCTGCAAAGCTGATTGGACGGCGCTTCATAGTACAGATGGACAATGACCCCAAGCATACAGCCAAAGCTACCCAGGAGTTCATGAGTGCAAAAAAGTGGAACCTTCTGCAATGGCCAAATCAATCACCAGATCTTAACCCAATTGAGCATGCATTTCACTTGCTCAAATCCAGACTTAAGACGGAAAGACCCACAAACAAGCAAGACCTGAAGGCTGCGGCTGTAAAGGCCTGGCAAAGCATTAAGAAGGAGGAAACCCAGCGTTTGGTGATGTCCATGGGTTCCAGACTTAAGGCAGTGATTGCCTCCAAAGGATTCGCAACAAAATATTGAAAATAAACATAACCCAAACAAAATATTTTTATTTGTCCAATTACTTTTGACTTCCTAAAATGTGGAGTGTTTGTAAAGAAATGTGTACAATTCCTACATTTTCTATCAGATATTTTTGTTCAACCCTTCAAATTAAACGTTACAATCTGCACTTGAATTCTGTTGTAGAGGTCTCATTTCAAATCCAATGTGGTGGCATGCAAAACCCAACTCGCGAAAATTGTGTCACTGTCCAAATATTTCTGGCCCTAACTGTATATAACAGGCTGCGGTGTGGGTGGTGTTAGCTTTCTGAGCTCTGATGCATCTGATTAAGTCACAAATGTTGCATCCAGTAATCTATGGGATACATCGCTGGAATCAGGGTCTCTATTCTCTCAGTTCCAACATCTGGTAATTTTTCCTCCACCCAGACCTTCCTCGGGTATTTTAATACATGTACTTTTAATGGCGGCTTAACTTTCTCTTCTCCTTTTTGTGATTCATGCGGATTCATTTTTATATACATATATATATATATATATATATATATATATATATATATATATATATATATATATATATATATATATATATATATATATATATATATATTTGCGATATCAGTAGAAAATCCAAAGAAAAATGAGGAATAAGTGTTTACTTTCTATATTTCTACTGAAGAATACAAAAGACTGCAAAAATGTTTTTAAAATGGCATTCCCTTTTTTTCATACGATAATCCTATCGATGGGTTCAGAGTTAGGAGCAGCAATTTAGACTGGTTGTTTCTTTTTTTAAATTAAGCTTTTTTTTCTATTGTATATTTGCTTTTATTTTTTTCATTTATTTTACAAACTGTGCCCCACATAAGGTCTTATAACTAATTTGACAGAGAATTTTTACATAAGAGGAATCTTTCTCAGAGGAAAAGCATTTTTGTTCTGGTTTCCCGTGCCTGTTGTATTAGCCTCAGTTACAGGGGAAGCTAAGCCTCATGTCTCCTAGGACTCAGCAGTTCCTACTCTCTCCTAGACACTACAATCAAGTCTGCTGGGTCCAGAATAGAAAGCACTGGCAGTTCTTTATATTCTGTATACACAAGATTAAGAAGTTCCACATAAAAATATACCATATCTTATCTTCTTTCAGAATTTTCTGCCTGTGTCTTATGCTAGTTTTCCGCTCCACAGATGCAGGATCTCAAACTAGCTGCTTACTCTGCGCATTGACATTTAGAAGTTTGGTAAATGGTACAGTATGGAACGCCCGGATGTATAAAGTATATGAGCAGCCCAGAAGTAGTTAATCATAACCTATATTCA
The DNA here is from genome assembly GCA_033576535.1 of Allobates femoralis. NCBI lineage: Eukaryota > Metazoa > Chordata > Amphibia > Anura > Aromobatidae > Allobates > Allobates femoralis. The sequence continues at coordinate 315,713,332 of JARQOC010000003.1, forward strand.
TAGTTAGAAGTCTTCTGTTATAGGAAAGGAAGTGACTAATAAATCATGGACGGCAGAAATGTACAAAAATCAACCTCAACAAGTATGGTATCCATTATATGGTACTGAATATAAGTACGTTAGATCAGTTTGGAACCTTTTGGTGTGATTTTATGTTATAAATCCAAATTCCCTCGTTAAATGAGGAAAACCTTCACAGGAAATGTAAGACGTTGCGTTTTCGATGCAGTGAACGCACACAGCATCAAAAACACCAAAAGCTCATTGTGGGTACATAGCCTTAGGCTGCGTTCACACAGCACGTAATTTCCGCGCTATTTTGCGCTGCGCTTCTCCCTCAAAGAGCACCTGCCAGTAAAGTGAAGGGAGATTCACTTTTGTCGTGCAGTCACAGCATAAATATACGCCACGCTTTTATGGGAGAAAGCGCGCATAAAAAGAATTACCATTCTTTTTACGCAGCAGTGTTCGCACACTGAGTAACTCCAGCACTTTTGTACGGAGGTGCAGAAATAAATCCCAGGAAGTGATGTCACACGGGGGCAGCCCTAGGGAAAACAGGAACAGGAAATCCCAACATTTTTGGATTTTTTTCTTCCTGGCTCCTGTGGCTGCTCCCATGTGACTACTGAACATGGACATAGTCAACCGAATGACCATCAATGTGTGTCTCCTCATTGAGACGGTAAGTATGTGTGTGTGTCTGGTGTCTGTGTCGTGTGTCTGTCCCCCTTCGCTTGGATAAAATAATGGAAACACCTGGAAAAATCAACAAACATTAGTTTAATATGGTGTAGGTCCACCTTTTACAGCCTCAATTCTCCGAGGTATGGATTCACACAAGGTGATATCCTTGGCCCTGCGGATCTCCACGAAATAGCACCCCAGATCATCACAGAACCCCCGCCATGTTTTACGCTTGGGAGAAGGCACTCTGGATGGAATGCTTCTATTGGCTGTTCCCAAACGTACACTCGGCCGGAGGTCGGAAAATGGGGTAAACGATGATTCGACTGAGAATATCACGTTTCCACTGCTCGGGGGACCAATTCTGGAGGTTTCTACACCGCTCTAAACGCTTGGAAACATTTATCATTGAGAGCAGCGGTTTTATAATTGCAGCTCTTCCATGGAATCCAGATTTGTGCAGCTCCCGACGAACAGTTTTTGTCGAAATGAGGTCCTGTAGGTGTTCATTGAGCTCAGCAGTGATTTTCAGAGCCGTGGTCTTGCGATTCCCTCTCATAATTCGCTTTAGAGTCCGACGGTCTCTCTCAGTCAACTTCGACTTTCAGCCAGACCTGTGCTTTGCTGCGGACGTTTTTCCTTCTCTTTCAAACGCAGTCATTACTTTGGAGACAGACCTCTTGACACACCAAGCATTCGGACACTTTCTGTTACACTAGCGCTTGCAATACGAGCACCAACAATTTGGCCTTTTTGAAAATCTGAAAGGTCTGCCATTGGTATCAGGTTCCCCTCAATGTTCTTACAATTCGGAAAACAAACAGTTAATTTACATACACGTATCACTTAACACAAATAATGAAAACATTAACATGTCACAGTTTGGATGTTTATAACATGTTTGAAGATTATGATGCCAAAACGTTAGGTGTTTCCATTATTTTGTCCAACCCTGTATGTACAGGCAGCTTCTGGCTGCTGTACATACACAGCTAAAGCAAGTAAAATAAAAAAACAAAACAAAACATGGATACTCACCTATCCGATGGATGAGAGAGGCGTCCGGTCCTCACAGCAGCATCCTGGATCTGCCGGTGAACCGATCAGCTGACTGTCAGCTGACCAGCTCATACATCAGCTGATCGGCCAGTATACCGATCAGCTGACTAGGTCAGGTGACAGTCAGCTGATCGAATACCGGCCGGTCAGATCCAGCATGCCACGGTGAGGAGCGGGGTGAGTATCCATGTTTTTTATATTTTACTTGCTTTAGCAGTGTATGTACCGCTATAGCAAGAAAAACTAGTCTGCTGTACAGGTAATAACCTGATGTACCCGAGGTACATGAGGTTATTACATCAGGGTCAGACACGTGTGGCATCTCATGCAAAGTGGCATTGAATGCTAAGTGGATGCAGTTATTTCATGGCAGTTGACTAACATTCGTCCTCTCTTCTCTTCATACAGGTAATATTCCAACACTGCTTGCTGTCATCTATTTTCACCCAAGCCATTGTAACAGTGCATGTTAATATACCTGTGATTGCTGTAATGATCGCCATAGCAATATCAGCTTGACTTATAGTCTCATGGTAATATTCCAACACTGCTTGCTGTCATCTATTTTCACCCAAGCCATTGTAACAGTGCATGTTAATATACCTGTGATTGCTGTAATGATCGCCATAGCAATATCAGCTTGACTTATAGTCTCATGGTAATATTCCAACACTGCACTTATTGTTAAGCTTCCCGTGTCATCTCTATGCATTACATTACTCACTCACCAGTATATGACAATTTGGCAGATTGTAATAGTTATCTGTTGGAGGTGTTATAGTGTGGAGGGAGTCTTGCCCTTTCATCCTCTTGCACCCCTGCTGTTCCTTGTAGCTGCTAATTACCTGATACCATGTTTCCTCCCACAAGCCCCCTCACCTTATTCTGATAGTGTCTCCTATAAATTTAGCTCATTCTTAAGGGGTACACGTGTGGGGGGTCAGACACGTGTGGCATCTCATGCAAAGTGGCATTGAATGCTAAGTGGATGCAGTTATTTCATGGCAGTTAGTCAGGGCAGGAGTCAGGTAAGCCACTCTATTTAACAGGGAGAGAAAAAAAAACTTCTTTTCCTTTCCCTATCACCATGTCCTTTACTTCACCATCTATTGTTCTATGTGCTCTTGCTGGAAGACAATGACATAGAGGGACACTCCAACACTGTGCATAACTCCATTCACTACTAATCTTTACCATGTCTTGTATTTCACTGTTTGTTTTGTTATGTGCTCTCGCCACCAACTTTTATCACCCCATCCCCCTCCATCACCACTCATTCACATCAGCCCCTCTCTCCTGCCCTACTCTATGTACAGCTCCCATGCTATATTCAGTTTACTGAAGACTCTCAGCCCATCATATTCCAAAGCTTGTCATAATAAATCATGTCCTAATCCCAAAAACTATCTGCTCTTTCTCTTTTTACTGCTGCTCCTCTCAGGTGATATCTCTCCCAACCCTGGTCCGCCATCTGCTAACTTCAACCCCTCTCCCACCTCACACAGAAACCCCACTAACCTTATTAATATCACCTGCACACCTTCATCTCCCTCTTTTAATTGCGCTCTCTGGAATCCACGGTCTGTATGCAACAAACTTCCTTTCATTCACAATTACTTTCTTACCAACTCTCTTAACCTGCTGGCCCTCACAGAAACCTGGATCCAGGATTCAGACACTGCTTCCCCTGCTGCTATTTCTTACGGCGGCTTACACTTCTCTCACTCCCCTAGACCTGGGAACAGACGTGGCGGTGGAGTCGGCCTCCTCCTGTCCCCACAATGTACTTTCCAGGTCATTCCTCCAGCCCCATCACTCTCATTTCCTTCTTTTGAGGTCCATACCATTAGGCTATTCCATCCCCTCCCCCTCAAAGTAGCAGTGGTATACCGCCCCCCAGGGTCACCCACCCAGTTCCTCGACCATTTCTCCGCCTGGCTCCCGCATTTCATGTCCTCAGATTTACCAACCCTTATTCTGGGAGACTTTAACATTCCCATAAACAGCCCCATCTCCCCATCTGCATCCCAGCTCCTATCTCTAACTACCTCTCTTGGCCTATCACAGCTCTCAACCTCTAAGACACACGAAAACGGTAACACCCTTGACCTTGTCTTTACCCGGCTCTGCTCATCCTCCCCCTTGGATAACTCAACTCTACTCTCTGACCACAACATTCTTTCCTTCTCACTCACTAACCCTCGGCCAACACAGCCCAAGCCTACCTATCACACTTCCAGAAATCTACAGGCCATTAACCCTCAAGCACTCACAGACTCCCTCATCTCATCTCTGTCCCCAATCTCTTCAATCTCTTCTCCAGATCAGGCAGTAAATCACTACAATGACTCTCTCAGAAGCTCCCTGGACCAAGTAGCGCCCCTCACCCGCAGAACCTCCAAACAGAGAACAAAACAGCCCTGGCTCACATCACAAACCCGATTCCTCCAGCGATGCTCCAGGAGTGCTGAACGCCTATGGAGGAAAACTCGCTCACCAGGAGACTTCATCCACTATAAATTCATGCTCAAAACCTACAACTCTGCCCTTCACCTTGCCAAACAGACCTACTTCACCACCCTGGTCTCCTCACTATCCAACAATCCAAAAAAACTCTTTGACACCTTTCACTCTCTCCTCAGTCCTAAAGTGCAGGCCCCCATCACTGACCTCTGTGCTGATGACCTGGCTTCCTACTTCATGGATAAAATAGACAACATCCGCCAGGAAATCAGCTCTCAGCCTCCAAGCACTGCCACCCCCATTCTTCCTCACATCCCCTCCGGTTCACTTTCCACATTTGACCCAGTCACAGAAGAAGAAGTCTCCAGGCTCCTATCTTCCTCTCGTCCCACCACATGCACTACCGACCCCATTCCCTCACACCTGCTCCAGTCCCTCTCTCCAGTCGTCACCACTCATCTAACCAAAATCTTCAATCTCTCCCTCTCTTCTGGCATTTTCCCCTCCTCCTTCAAACACTCGATCATTACTCCATTATTAAAGAAAACCACTCTCGACCCAACCTGCACAAATAACTACAGACCAGTCTCCAATCTCCCCTTCATCTCTAAACTCTTGGAGCGCCTGGTCTATTCCCGCCTCACCCGTTACCTCTCCGCTCACTCTCTTCTAGATCCATTACAGTCTGGTTTCCGCCCCCTTCACTCCACAGAAACTGCCCTCATCAAAGTGACCAATGACCTTCTGACAGCAAAACGTAATGGTGACCACTCTCTGCTTATTCTCCTTGATCTCTCTGCAGCTTTTGACACTGTCGACCATCAGCTCCTACTCTCTATGCTGCACTCCATTGGCATAAAGGACACTGCTCTCTCCTGGCTCTCCTCCTATCTTTCTGACCGCTCTTTCAGTGTATCTTTTGCTGGCTCCACTTCCCCCCCTCTTCCCCTCACTATTGGGGTCCCTCAGGGTTCAGTCCTTGGCCCTCTCCTCTTCTCTCTCTACACGGCCCCGATTGGACAGACCATCAGCAGATTTGGCTTCCAGTACCATCTTTATGCTGATGACACTCAACTATACACTTCAGCCCCTGACCTTACCCCTGCGGTAGTAAAGAACACCAATGACTGTCTAGCTGCAGTTTCCAATATCATGTCCACTCTCTATTTGAAACTAAACCTTTCCAAAACTGAACTTCTTCTGCTCCCCCCATCCACTAACCCCCCTAAATCGGACATCTCTCTCTCAGTGTGCGGCACCACGATAACGCCTAGACAGCAAGCTCGCTGTCTGGGTGTTATATTTGACACCGATCTCTCCTTCTCCTCCCACACGCAATCTCTCGTCCGCTCCTGTCGCTTACACCTGAAGAATATCTCTAGAGTCCGCCCCTTTCTCACCCTGGAAACAACAAAAACCCTCACCGTGGCCCTAATCCATTCCCGCCTTGACTATTGCAACTCTCTATTAAGCGGCCTCCCCCTCACCAGACTTTCTCCTCTCCAGTCCATCCTTAATGCAGCAGCCAGGATCACCCATCTGGCCAATCGTTACTCAGGTGCCTCCGCTCTGTGCCAGTCATTGCACTGGCTGCCCGTATACTACAGGATCAAATTCAAATTGCTTGTTCTCACCCACAAAGCTATTCACAGTGCAGCTCCCCCCTACCTCTCCTCTCTCATCTCTGTCTATCACCCCACCCGCTCTCTACGTTCCTCAAATGACCTTCAACTAACATCTGCACTAATCCGATCCTCCCACTCCCGGCTCCAAGACTTTTCCAGAGCTGCACCAAACCTCTGGAATGCTTTACCCAAAGAAATCAGGACTATCCACAACTTGCATGGCTTCAGACGATCCCTAAAGACACATCTTTTTAAGGCGGCCTATCATACTCCCTAACATGTCCATTGTACTGTAGACAGTGAATGGGCTATCCTCTGGACATTATTCTTCTACAAACTCCACCAAACCATAAAGGTCTACACAGACTGATGACCATTCATGTAAGCTTAGCCCTATACCCCATTTCCTCAAGATGCCTGGACCACCAGTGCAATAAGCCCCGGCACCTTGCACAACCCCTACCCCGTTGTAGATTGTAAGCTCTTTTGAGCAGGGTCACCTTCATTTCTTGCTTTATTTATTGTATTTTTTTTTTCCACATTGATTCTATGCCTATTGTTTTTGTATCCAATGATTGTACTTTATTTGTTCTCTATTGTAATTACTTACTGTATATTTTCTGTACGCTAACCCTACATTGTAAAGCGCTGCGGAATATGTTGGCGCTATATAAATAAAGCTTTATTATTATTATTATTATATCATGGTGATCGGCTAGTCAGCAAACTAGTCTGCTGTCTGGCCAATAACCTGATGTACTTGAGGTAATAACCTCATGTACCTCAGGTAATGTACTTTTGGTAACCTGATCGGCCGGTCAGCAAACTAGTCTGCTGATCGGTTTAGTGGCTGTGACATCAGCCGATAGTGGATTTGTTTTGTACATCGCGGGACACACGACCCAGGACTGCGTTGGAGGGTTTTTTGGGGGTAATTTAATAAATTGGAGAATGAGGTGTCAGTTTTTTTTTTTGTTATGGCTGCCTGGGCTACCTTTGCAGGCAATAGAAATCATAGCAAAGCCAATTTAAGTTTTACCTAACAGCTACTTTTTACCCCCTAACGTATGCATACCTGTCCACGCACCTTCATATCACATCCTTAACCATCTCTGGTGTCACCAAAGTTGTTAATGAGTAATATTTTTGGGAGATTTATATTGTTTGATTACTTCTGTTTAAAGTTAAATACACTGCCATCAGTCTCCCCATTGGGGCTCACAATGTTAACCTCCTTTCTGTATGTCTTTAAAATTGTGGGAGTAAAGTGGATTGCCTGGAGGACACAGGAATAATATAAAAACTGCTTTCAGGACCACCAGCGCTACATATTCCATTTTTGGGTGACACAGGGAGGATTAGGGATGTAGTAGCAAGGTGCATGGACAGATACTGATAGGTCTTTGAGGAAAAAATATACAGCATGTTCCAAATTATTATGCAAATGTTCTTTTTCTCTGATTTTCCTAAATGGTCAGTGCAAATGACAGTCAGTGTAATAAAAGTCATCACCCGTTAGGGTATACATCGAATTTTATTGAAGAAACCTCCCAATGAGAACAGTATAATCTTCAAAATTAAAAAGTCTAAATGCACTGTTCCAAATTATTAGGCACAGTAGAGTCTCTAAACATTTGATATGCTTGAAAGAACTGAAAATGCTCATTTGTTGAATTTGCAGCATTAGGGGGTCACATTCACTGAAATTAAAAGCTATTTAACTCCAAAACATCCTAACAGGCCAAGTTACATGTTAACATAGGAACCCTTCTTTGAGGTCACCTTCACATTCTTGCATCCATTAAACATGTGCGTTTCTGGAGATTTCTGCTTGTATTTCTTTGCATGATGTCAGAATAGCCTCCCAGAGCTGCTGTTTTGATGTGAACTGCCTCCTTCCATCATAGATCTTTTGCTTGATTATACTCCAAAGGTTCTCTATAGGGTTGAGGTTAGGGGAAGATGGTGCCCACAGCAGCCAATGACAAAGAGGTATTCTTTGCAGCATGAGATGGTGCATTGACATGCATGAAGATGATTTTGCTCCGGAAGGCACGTTTTTGCTTTTTGTACCATGGAAGAAAGTTCTCAGTCAAACTCTATATACTTTGTAGAGCTCATTTTCACACCTTCAAGAATCTTAAATGGGCCTACCAGCTATTTCCCAATGAGTCAGACCCAAAACATGACTCCTCCACCTCCTTGCTGACGTCGCAGCCATGTTGGGACATGGTGGACATCCACCAACCATCCATTACTCCATCCATCTGGACCATCCAGGGTTGCACGGCACTCATCAGTAAACAAGACTGTTTGAAAACTAGTGTTCATGTATGTCTGGGCCCACTGCAACCGTTTCTGCTTGTGAGCACTGTTTAGGGGTGGCCGAATAGTAGGTTTATGCACCACAGCAAGCCTTTGAAGGATTCTACACCTTGAGGTTTGAGGGACTCCAGAGGCACCAGCAGCTTCAGATATCTGTTTGCTGGTTTGTAAGGCCCTTTTAGCAGCTGCTCTCTTAACTTAATGAACTTGCCTGGCAGAAACCTTCCTCATTCTGCCTTTATCTGCATGAACACGTCTGTGCTCTGAATCAGCCACAAATTTCTTCACAGTACAATGATCACGCTTAAGTTTTCGTGCAAGATCTAACATTTTCATCTCTTGTCCAAGGCATTGCACTATTTGTTGCTTTTCGGCAGCAGAGAGATCTTTTTTCTTTCCCATGTTACTTGAAAACTGTGGCCTGCTTAATATTGTGGAACATCTAGGTTTTCCTTTTATTGGGCTCACCTACCAAACTAATTATCACAGGTATCTGAGATTGATTTCAGTGATCCAAAGAACCCTGAGGCCATGTGCACACGTTCAGTATTTGATGAGTTTTTTACCTCAGGATTTGTAGACAAAACCAGGAGTGGAGCAATCAGAGGAAAAGTCTAATAGAAACACCTGCACCACTTCTCTATTTAATCATCCACTCCTGGTTTTGGCTACAAATCCTGAGGTAAAAAAAGAGAATTTTGTTTACTTACCGTAAATTCTTTTTCTTATAGCTCCTATTGGGAGACCAAGACATTGACATTGGGTGTATAGCTTCCGACCTCCGGAGGACACACAAGGCATTACACCTAAAAGTATAACTCCTCCCCTACTGCCTATACACCCCCTCCCGGGAGAATCCCATCAGTTCGGTGCACAAGCAGGAAGGAGGAAAGACCACCCGCGCCCAGACCAACAGGACTGGGAAAAAACAAACGGCCAACAGGGCCAACACGAGAGGTGAAACGACACCAGGCACTACCAGAGAACAAAAGCCCCAAAAGGCATAGGGTGGGAGCTGGGTCTCCCAATAGGAGCTATAAGAAAAATAATTTACGGTAAGTAAACAAAATTCTCTTTTTCTTTTGCGCTCCATTGGGAGACCCAGACATTGGGATGTACAAAAGCTATCCCAGGGCGGGAGAAGACCCAGAAGCAGGCCCATCATAAATGAGCAACCGCTGCCTGAAGGATCCGCCTGCCCACATTGGCATCAGCCGAAGCCAAAGCATGGACTTGATAATGTTTAGTAAAGGTGTGCAGACTAGACCACGTGGCCGCCTGACACACCTGAAGAGCTGAGGCCTGATGACGCAAGGCCCACAAGGCCCCCACAGCCCTTGTGGAGCCTTAATACCAGCCGGTAAAGGCAAACCAGAGGAGACATAGGCTTCCCGAATAGGAGCCTTGATCCACCTAGCCAAGGAAGACTTGAAAGCTGGCTCACCCCTCTTCTGACCCATAGTCAGAATAAACAGGGCATCCGAATGGCGAAACGACGCAGTTCGGGAAATGTAGATCCTGAGAGCCCTGACCAGATCAAAAGTATGGAGAGACTTCTCATACTGGTGAACCGGATGCGGGCAAAAAGATGGCAGGACAATGTCCTGATTCAGGTGGAAAGGCGAAAGCACCTTTAACAAGAATTCCGCCACAGGCCGAAGCACCACCTTATCCTGGTGAAACACCAGAAAAGGAGACTGACAGGACAAGGCAGCCAACTCCGAAACTCTCCGCAGAGAAGTGATGGCAACCAAAAAGGCAACCTTCTGTGAAAGCCTGGAAAGCGAAACCTCCTTAAGAGGTTCGAAAGGCGGCTTCTGCAATATCGCAAGGACCAAGTTAAGATCCCATAGGTCCAAAGGACATCTATAGGGAGGAATGATGTGACTCGCCCCCTGAACAAACGTCCTCACCTGAGGAAGCGTAGCCAAACGCTTATCAAAGAGAACCGACAAAGCCGATATCTGCCCCTTAATGGAACTGAGCGCCAAACCCTTATCCAAACCCGACTGGAGAAAGGCAAGAAGGGTTGACAGCGAAAAAGGCCAGGGAGAAGTGCCGTGGAACCGGCACCAGGAGAAGAAAATCTTCCATACTCTGCGGTAGATTCCTGCAGAAACCAGTTTCCTGGCCTGTCTCATGGTCGCAACCACGTTAGTGGAAAAACCATGGGATGTCAACAACCAGACTTCAAGCGCCACAAAGTCAGGCTTAGGGCCGAATAATTGTGGTGGAAGAACAGACCCTGAGACAAGAGGTCCGGCCGATCCGGGAGCCTCCATGGATCCCCCACCGAGAGCCTTAACAGGTCCGGGTACCAGGCCCTCCTGGGCCAGTCCGGTGCGATGAGAAAGGCACGCCTGCATTCCGCCCCGAGCTTCCGCAGAACCCTGGGTAACAGGGCCAAGGGGGGAAAGACATACGGAAGACGAAAGCGGGACCAATCCTGGACCACAGCATCCGTCCCCACTGCCAGGCTGTCTCGGGCGCGAGACATGAATGCTGGAACTTGTCGATTCATCCTGGACGCCATCAGGTCCACGTCCGGAGTTCCCCAAGTGCTGCAGATGTGCTGAAACACATCTGGGTGAAGAGCCCATTCTCCCTAGTCCATTCCTTGTCGGCTTAAGTAGTCGGCCTCCCAATTGTCCACCCCGGGGATGTGGACAGCCGAGATGGACGCATCGTTGTCTTCTACCCACCGAAGGATGGGTTGGACCTCCGCAAAGGCTTGACGGCTGCGAATGCCTCCCTGACGGTTTATGTAGGCGACTGTGGTCGCGTTGTCGGATTGGATCCGAATTGGATGCCCCGACAGAAACCTCTGGAAGGCCAGGAGAGCCAGGTAGACTGCTCGAATCTCCAGAACGTTGATCTGTAAAGATGATTCCTGCGCCGTCCAGGTGCCCTGAGCCCTGTGGTGTAGGAACACCGCCCCCCAACCCAGAAGGCTGGCGTCCGTAGTCACCACCAACCAAGAGAGAGGTAGAAATGACCTGCCTCAGGACATCGACCTGGGCAACAGCCACCAGTGGAGAGATTCCTTCGTCGCGGAAGACAGGGCAATACACCGATCTAGAGAGGACAGATCCTTGTCCCAACCGCGCAGGATCTGCAGCTGAAGGGGGCACAGATGAAACTGCGCAAAAGGGACCGCCTCGATGGTCGCCACCAACTTCCCTAAAACGTGCATCAGACGTCTGATGGGAACCGAGTCCGCCTGCAAGAGGAACCGGATCTCCTCCGCAATCGAATACTGCTTGTCCAGAGGTAGGATCACCAGAGCCGGAACAGTGTGAAACTCCATGCCCAGATACGAGATCGTCTGAGCAGGGATGAGGACCGACTTTGGGGCATTGACTATCCAGCCGAAGGTCCGAAGAGTGTCCAAAGTGGCAGAGAGGCTCAGCTGACACTGTTCCGCAGAAGAGGCTCTGATCAACAGATCGTCCAAGTACGGAGTGACTGCGTGCCCCTGCAAATGCAGCACTGCCACCATAGCGGACATCACCTTGGTGAAGATCCTCGGAGCCGAGGAGAGGCCGAAGGGCAAGGCCACAAACTGGAAGTGATCCTCTCCCACTGCGAACCGCAGCCATCGCTGGTGAGCAGGAGCAATGGGAATGTGGAGATAAGCATCCTTCACGTCCACCGAGGCCAGGAAGTCCCCCTGAGACAGGGACGCTATCACTGAGCGTAGGGACTCCATCCTGAAGGGCCTGACTCTCACATGCCGGTTGAGGAGCTTGAGGTCCAACACCGGTCGCACCGAACCGTCCTTTTTCGGAACCGTGAAGAGGTTCGAATAAAACCCCTGGAAACGTTCCTCTGACGGGATCAGGACCACAACCCCGCTCTGTAGCAGAGCGTCGAGCGCCCGCTGAAAGGCCGCAGCCCTCGCCGGTGGGGGCGAGGAGAGGCAGAACCGAGTCGGAGGACGCGACTCCAGTTCTATCCTGTAGCCGTGAGAAACCACGTCCACCACCCACCGGTCCTGGATACGACTTTGCCAGATGCTTCCAAAGCGGGAGAGCCTGCCACCGATCGTGGATGCAACCGGGGGAGGCGAAGAGTCAGGAGGAGGCAGCCTTGGCGGCTGAGGCGCCGGCAGGCTTCTTCTGCTGTGCCTTAGACTTCCAAGACCTATGAGACCTCTGGTCCTTGTCCGGACGGGAAGAGGAGGAGGAGGATGAGGCTGATTTGGAGGTGGGACGAAAGGAGCGAAACCTAGCGTGCAGCTGACGCTGACCGGTCTTCTGCGCCCTAGATTGTGGCAAGGAAGTGGATTTCCCACCTGTAGACTCCTTGATGAGGTCGTCAAGACGTTCCCTGGAGGAACTTTTTAGACGTAGCGTCCGCCTTCCAGTCACGCAGCCACAACATCCTGCGGGATGCCAACGAGTTGGCTGAGGCTACCGTAGAGCGGCTAGCAGACTCCATGATCGCGGATCTAGCATAGTCAGTAAACGCCGCGGCCTGAGAAGTCAGCATCTCCACCTCAGGAATTCCCGAAGCCACCTTAGGGATCTCTGAAAGGCAAGTTGAAACCGCCTGACGTGCCCACACAGCTGCAAAGGCCGGCGCAAAAGAAGCACCTGTGGCCTCGAAAATGGACTTCTGCAGAAGCTCAATCTGCCTGTCCGTGGGATCCTTGAGAGAGGACCCGTCTGCCACCGACATGACGGTATTGGCGGACAACCGAGATACCGGAGGGTCCACTCTTGGAGATACAGACCAGCCCTTAACCACATCCGGTGGGAAAGAATAACGGGAATCTTTCTGCTTCTTGGCAAAGCGCTTGTCAGGACAGGCTCGAGGGGGTCTGAACCGTAGAGCGAAAGTTAGAATGATCCAAGAAAGATCCTCTGGATCTGGCAGGAGGAAGGAACTGATAAAGTTCCTCCGAGAGGGACGAGTCCACCGGCGGTGCGGGGACCGTCAAATCCAGAACAGTATTGATAGAAGACACTAAGTCGTCCATCAAGGAACCGTCGTCCGGGTCCTCGTCAGGAGCCCTGACGGAGTCCAAGTCCTCCTCCCCATCAAGCAGGGAGCCCCCAGCTCGTGAGCCCACATGAGAGGGCGCAGGAGAAACCGCTCGACGCGGCCACTTGGGAGGTCGCGGAGAAGGTTCCGAGAGTCCTGAATTGTCGCCAGAGTCCAAACCCCTTGTAGAGGAAGAACCACTGTGATGCCTACGGCGTGTGGCGGAGGTCCCAGAGGGAATCTCCCATTCACCTGACAATGACTCCCGCAAGGCTCTGGTCATAGCAGCCATAGACTGAGATACAGAGTCCGAAATGGATTGAGCAAATACAGCTGTCCAAGGCGGAGGCACCGCTGGATCCACAGGGCCAGGCGCAGACGCCGAAGACCCAGAACTGGGGGGAGCCTCGTGCACCATGGCGGTCACTTGGACTGCAGAAGCAGGAGAACTGTCAGCCGAGCAATGAGGGAAAGAGGATCCAGCAGGCAGCTGGGCCTGACATGCTGTGCAAGCATGATAACGTGTCTGCACCCTAGGAGCCTTGTTCCTGGAGCTAGACATGGTGTCTCCTATGCTAACCTCAATGAGGAGGCTCAGAGGAAGGGAAGCAGAGCGTAAGCGGACCCAGGGGGGAGAATAGAGCACCACCAGATGTCTGGGGTGACCTACCGGACCTTGAGTGCAACCCCTGAGAGACGTGCAACCCCTCTAGTCACCGGCCAAACGCAGGAGAGACCCCTGCAAGATGGCCGACGGAGCTGAGAGAGGGGGCGTGGACAGGGGAGTGGCCCCAACCAGCGCGCGAAACCGGAGCGCAGGTCCTCCCCCCCCTAGCAAACGTCCCCAGGCTGAAAGCAGCATCCCCCATAGGAGACAGGGGCCGACCTGCATCGAGGCCATTCCCCCAAAGAGGCGGGCCCAACCCGAGGGCGGCACCGCCCCCTGTAGTCCCGGCGCGCATTCAGAAGCACTAGGCCGCAAGTCGGGACCTAAATTTAGCTCCGCGGCCGCCTGTCAGAGGGGGGCGAGTGCGGAGCACCACAAAAAACCGCAGCATCACCTGGCCAGGACCCCAGAAAACCCGGGGAAGGCAGCGCCCCCCTCCCGGATGCATAGACCAGCTGCAGAAGCAGCACGGACCCCCACAGAGTACCTCATTAGTGGTGCAGGGTCTGGTCCCTGGGGATCCCTCACACAGGCCAGCAGACACCGGGGGAGCTGTGGACTGAGTGGATGTGCCCAGTATGTGGGGGCCAGGGCAATCCCACTTCTCCAGAGCCCCTAAGGGGTGGAGAAGGACAAACAGCATGAGGGCTCCCGCCCGTTGTACCCCAGGGGTACCTCAACCGCCTCCGCCCGGGGGAAGAGGAAGGAGACATGCTGGGAATCAAAAGATCCTCTTTGCTTCCATTCGACACTAAACAGTGAGAGAGCATGAGTGTAGAGTGTGCCTCCTTCAACACAAAGCAAAGAACTGATGGGATTCTCCCGGGAGGGGGTGTATAGGCAGTAGGGGAGGAGTTACACTTTTAGGTGTAATGCCTTGTGTGTCCTCCGGAGGTCGGAAGCTATACACCCAATGTCAATGTCTGGGTCTCCCAATGGAGCGCAAAAGAAAACTCAAATACTCAGCGTGTGCACGTGGCCTGAGACACAATACCATGAAAAATTTTTTTTTAAATACCTATGACACTTAAAACCAATTTGCATAATAATTTGGAACATAGTTTATTTAATTCTCCCTCATGTGTCTGTATGGGTAATCTGTATTTAATGTATGTCAGCTTTTTTTTTTGCCTGGTGTGGATAAATCTTTAACGTAATTGTTTTGTTTTCATTTAGGTTCAAAATCTCCCAGAAATCTGCCATAAGAGTTTCAGAACTATGCAAACAAGGGTATGAAGGCTGCAGCATGGGGATAGTATTGCTGGCCCTCTATCCACAGTTTGAATCATATCAAAAGGAGTTGAAGTGTACTATCGGTTAATCTTTTTTTTGTCGGAGATGTTTTTTTAAATTTGTTGTTTGTATATACTTGAATTGCATGCTCATGTACAACCCCTGGCAAAAATTATGGAATCACATGACTCGTAGAATGTCCATTCAGTTGTTTTAGGCTATGTTCACAGCTCGCTTTTTTTGGTCGGGGGAGCTTTTTGCAGCGTTTTGCACCAGATCAAAAAGCCCCATAATAAATGCGGTGAATTCACACAGCGCGTTTTTACGGGTTAACTTCTTCAGTGATGTGACAGAGGGGAGGAAGAATCCTGTTCCTCCTCCCCTCTGTGACATCTGTCACAGCCCTATTTGATTTCACAGTGTATTATACGCTGCAAAATCAAATGTAAAATAATGACAAATGTATTAAAAATAAAGATTTTTATACTTGCCCTCCACCAGGTGTTCTGGAGACGGGAGCCGCAGGACCCGAGCAGCAGGACCTTGCATGATGTCATCAGGCTGTCATCGGGTGCTGTGATTGGCTGCTCACTGTCAAGTGATATGTACGTCATAGGACGTCACATATCACATGACCGCGAGCGGATGAATCAGCAGTCTAGCTAGGTTCTGCTGGTCGATACCTTCTGCTGCTCCCGGCTCCGGAACACCCGGCGGAGGGCAAGTATAAAAATCTTTATTATTTTTAATACATTGGTCATTCTTTTACATTTGATTTCACACTGCGAAATCAAATGGGACTGTGACACGTCATACATGGGAGGAAGAACAGGATTGTTCCTCCCCTGTGTGACATCAGCGCAGGCGTATTCCCGCTGGAATTGCGCATCGTCCGATGCGTAATTCCAGCGGGAATAATGGGCTTCAAAGTTTAACTAAAACAGTTTCACCCTTTGTAAAGTAATTCAGATGTTGAAGTTGATTTGTTGAAAGAAGAAAAAAATGTGATCTTAAATAATTCTTGCTACTTAATATATACCACTCAGTGATCGGATCTTTAATAAGATCATCAGTGTTATTTCCTTTAGTGGATGGCTAATTGATAACAGAAAGGCTCAGGTAACAGTGTGCGGGTCTCGCTTTTGGCACTATGCATTTTTTATTAATAAAGAAACTTTCACCAACCCACAATCTTCATATATACTTACAATGGATCCTCTATATCAAATTCTATTGGCGTAGGTGGTCGCTTTGGAGACTGCCAAAATAAACCTAAAAAAGGTAAAACATTTCAAACATTAAAAAGAAAGATTTAATGTATTTGTCCAGAGGATATAATTTAACAGACCAGTTAAATAACCTGCAGCTTCGGTGCCGCTACCTAGGTGTCACCACTGGTATCTATTTACATCCTTGTAGCGGATCAAGTGCCATCTACCCAGGTAACCACTGCAGCTAAATGTCAATTTAATTTTTTTTGTCAAATTATTTTGTCATACCATGCCTGATGAAGTGACGTGACAAGTCTCGAAATCTTGCCTTGTAACATCACTTTATTTTTGTTAGCCATAATAAAAGGTAAGTATCAAAAAGATCATTATTTTGTTTCTCCAACTGACAGCAAATCAATCTTTTTTCAACTGGCTGTTCAGGATAGTAACCTTTTTTTTCTTCTAACCATAATGAGAAATGACACAGGGTAAAAGTACTGCACACACTTACTGAAATTTAACACGTCGTACAAAAGCCTTTGTTGGCAATAATCGTTTCAAGACATCTCTATAGAGAATAGTCACATGCAGGGCCAGCTCCAGGTTTTTGTGGGCCCAGGGCAAAAGCAATTTAGTGGGCCCCATACTGGCTGTGTGTATATATTGTCTATACATATACATAAAAACCTTTTTTCCACTCATGGTTAGTGGTTGGGTGAAGCCATTTATTGTCAAATTTTCTCTTTTTTAAATCATAATGACAACCAAAACATCCAAAATGGGTTTGAATGGCTAATAAACTTAACATCCTCACCTGTGACCTGTTTGCTTGCAATTGGTGAGTGTGTATAAAAGCTGAGTGAGTTTCTGGGATCCAGAAATTGTGACTCACAATCCAGAAACATCAGTGGCTGGATGAAAGATGCATGGGGAAAGTAAAAGATTTGTCAAAAGATCTACGGGAAAAGATAGTTGAACTATAAAACAGGAAAGGGATACAAAAAGATATCCAAGGAATTGATCATGCCAGTCAGCAGTGTTCAAACTGTCTCCTCTCTTTTCTCCCCCCATGACATGGGGGCAATGTGGCATGGTGTCTTCTCTGCCTTCCCTCCCCTAATTGGGGGTTCCAAGCGCAGGAATCTGACTGCTTCTATCAATAAGCAGACAGCAGATCTATTTCACTTTCACCATCCCCTGACGTTGCTGCCGGCTTATTTCTAGAAGCAGCCAGCATTCGGACCAGAGGGACGCTGTATACAATGCTGAATGTACAGAGGGGAGGAAGCAGTGAAAGGGCAGGGACACCATCCAGCAAGTGGTGTGGACTGTGTCCCTGAAGGCTTAGTGGGGCCCCATGGATGTTCAGGTGCTGACACTGTCCCTGGTCACATGCATTGCTCAGGTGTGATTTTGGCCCATTCTACCACATGCTCTTCAAATTGTGAAGGTTCTATGGGCTTCTATGAACTCTGAACTTTAGTTCCTTCCATAAATTTCCTCTTAGATTCAGGTCAGGGGTTTGGCTGGGTCATTCTTGGAGCTTTATTTTCTTTCTCAAACGAATTGAAAGTTGTTGGCAGTGGATTTCGGATCATGGTCTTACTGAAATGTCCACCCTAGTTTCATCTTCCTCATCCTTGTAGATAGTAGATTCTTATCAAGAACATCTTGGAACATTTGTCCTTTCATCCTTCCTTCAGTTATATGAAGTTTGCCAGTGCAGTGTGCTGATAAACAGTCCCACACCATAATATTCTTACCCCTCCAAACTTCACTTTTGGAATGGTGTTCTAGGGGTGGAACACTATGGCATCCAAAGAGATATCAATTTTGGTCTCATCTGACTAGACTAGACTATATTCTCCCTGAATTTCACAGGTTTTTTTTGTTTTTTTTAAATGTTGAATAAACTTTAAATGCTCTTGAACATGCTTTTTGTTCAGCAATGAAGTCTTGCATGATACCCATGCATACAGACCATGGAGGTTGAGTGCATTACTAGTTAATTCTCTTTGAAACAATTATACGTGCTGAGTCTATGTCTTTCTTTAGCTCTCTTGGACAACTCTTCTGATAATTCTTTTCAATTCTCTGTCTGAAATCTTGCTCGAAGCACCTGTTTGTAGCGAGTTTATGGTGAAATGTTGTTCTTCCACTTCCGACAGCCCAACAGTGCTCACTGGATCCTCTCACTATAGGCTGTGAAAGTGTTGAGAAGGCTCACTGGTTTTACACATCATGAAATGTTTGTGTGGCTCCTCGGTAAAGAGACCCCATTTTATAGGCCATCAGTTGAACCAACTTATATTTTTGACTAAGTGACAGGATTGTTTTCTAACTGCTGATAGATTTCAGCTGGTGTCATGACTTTCCATGGTTCTAGCACCTCTCTTTCATGTGTTCATACATTTTCTCTGTATCATTTCTCATTTTTACACAATTTAAATTTATGGACATCTATGATTTAATTTCTTTGCCTGTGTGGATTTGATGGGTTGTTACAGACAGGTCAGAATTTCATGTAAATAGCACCTTTAGAAATATATTTACTAAGAAAATTGGTGGTGTGTTCAATAAATCAGCAAAAAGTCAGTACCACCAGAGGATCATTTACAATAAAAATTGTGCAAATGCACATATTTCCAAACTATATCAAATTATAAAATGTAATCAATCTTTTGAGCCAACATCAAGGCAATCTAAAGGAGGGTGGTTCTACTTTATGCTTTCTTTTAGTTGGGCCATGCTGCCTCCAACATAAAACATACAGTGGACCATGAAAAGCTAACACTTACCTGGTGCATCTCAAACCTGCTCCCATGGTGTCAGACCAGTGAAAGTGAATAAATGGTAACTCAGGCGCCCACACCTGTAGCTGACGCACATATGTCTGAGCTTTTTAGAGCCTGGTGAGGTGAAGGTTAACTCCAAAAAGCTCAGACATGTGCGTCAGGTACAGTTGTGGGAGCCTGAGTTATATTTATTCAGCGGAGCATATGTTGATAAAGAGAACCTGAAACACCATACACTTAAAAATTTTCTGTTTTGAGGGAGATTCAAACTTACCTTATGTTTTTATTATTTTGAAATATTTTAAGTTTTTCTTTTCAGACCTCTCTAGGCGAATTGAATGAGTGTAATATACAATAGGGATCACAATCTACAAAGACTTGTGTTGGGCTTTACGGAAGAACAAACAAGGTGGCGGTAAGCCATCAGCAAGCCTCTAGCTGCCATGGCCGCCCATTGGCAGCACATGTTCATGTTGCAGGTGGGCTGAGGAGTGCTGGAATGCAAGTCCGCTTATATGCTAGATCGCTGCAATATAACCACATAAATGCTGCCAAGTCCTTTCTGAACACCCACATCAGACATAGGACAAATATATACGGTAGCTTCTACATTGAGAAGGCTTTTCAGGGTGTAAAATGCCAAATGTGCCTTACCAAAAGTTATTTTAATGTTTAAGTTATTTTGAAAAGTTCTGCACATTTTCACCATCTGTGAAGCCATCTACCATGGTCTTTTTTTTTTTCCAGTTATAGCTCAATATGATTTCAGATGGAGGGCCACGTGACAAGAGACATCAGTCCGCAACTTCAGATACAAACCCACTGTGCTAGGTCTGTCTGTCCAAGGTCTGCGCAGGCACATACAGTATCCTTGGAGGTTGCATACAGGTCTTATCACACGTCTTAATCTGTAGCCATATTCTGAATACACTGTCGAGTTGTTGGATGGGGGTGGCAATATTTCCCAAACAGCACACGATTCCGGCAAAAATGTGTGAAGTTACCGATTTTAATATTTAAAAATTGCAAACCCCTTTATAATGTTAGAAAATGACTCAGGAAGGAAAGAAAGAGTTGTATAATGACAATAATATTAGCAGGTACTTACTGCCATCTTTTAACCGGGTGTCAAGAGGGAATGAATGCAATAATTGTCGAGCCTAGAACGAAACAAATCGTTAATATAACCAGCATGCTTTAAATATACAAACACAGTATAAAAATTGATTTAAGCATAAACCTATCAACATGAGTCAATACAATAAGGACACCAGTTAGACACTAGCAGAGCCATACAACGTAATGGACTGGATAGCTACACATACTGCTATTTTAACAGGTTTTTCACAACGATATTGATGACCTTTCCTTCTGCTTTTAGAGCGGATCTGTGGTTCCCTGGAGTGGCCACTACAGGGTGTCACAGAACTTTAGTCTTGCACGCTGCCCCTTTCACACCTGCTGCCGACATTAGTAAGTGATCGGGGTGGCGGCCCATTCCCAATCCGATGCTGGTAACCCATCAGAAGGATAACTCATCAATGTCATAGCTATTTAAAAGCTAGTACTAAGTAATAGTGTGATACGAATCCAAAAAAACAAAGAACAATGGAAGGGCTTTGTTTTAGCACCCTCTTAACAGGGTTGATTACAGGCCACCACTTTGACATTGTATTTTAAGACCCTATGCACAGACTGCGTTTTTATTGCATTCTTTGGTGCCGTTACATAGCAAAACAGCAAGAAAATCCTTATGCCAGCAAAGTCCATGACAATTCTGACGTTTTGTACATATGTTGCCGATTTATTTCTGCACCAAATCTGCAAAGGAAAAATAAGCAACGTGTGCATTCATGGTATGAATAAACAATGCATGGAAAAACCAAATGCAAAAATATTGTCAAAAACACCACAGCCCTAGGATAAATCCAGGTCATAGAAATATGAATGCAATACTTTGATATCTGCAGTGCAATGTTTTATCTTAGAGAAATCCATTTTTTTTGTCAAATGCAAACGAGCTGTTAAGATCTATGAATCAGATACCTGAGTTTACTTACCGGTAATCGTATTTCATGGAGTCCATAACAGCACCCACCGAGAGAGGGGATCCGCCCACAAGGACAGGAAACCTACAGATAAAAAGGGGCGGCCCCCCTCGCCTCCTCAGTTAGTTAGAGAATGGCCATAACCGTATAAACACACGAACCTCATGATTAGTATAATCAGAAGACCACCACTATAAGTGTGAAAAAGGTAACTCAAACACCTTGTTTTACATGCTGAACCTCGTGATTACTCAAACTTGAATAATAGCAATAATAATAATAACTACTATGGGTGGGAAGTCAGTGGGTGCTGTCATGGACTCCATAAAATACGATTACCGGTGAGTAATCTCAGATTTTCCTATCGCCATGACGGCACCCACCGAGAGACTTTCAGAGACCATCACCTTGAAGGGACCACAGTACTGAGAACTGCTCTCCCAAAATCATGGTCAGAAGAGGACGACAAATCAAGGTGATAAGTGTCGAAAAAAAGGTGGAAGGAGAGGCCCAGGTAGCCATCTTACAAATTGACTCTATAAATATACTAGCGCGTTCTGCCCAGGAGCAGACATGGCGCGTGTAGAATGGGCTTTAATGCCACCAGAAGGCTGTTCACCTTTTGCCGAGTAGGCTGAGCAGATTGCTTCATGAATTCATCTGGATTGAGTGCTTTTTGTGGTGCAAGACCCCTTCCTATGACCCTGGAATGAGACAAACAAAGCCCTACCCTTCCTCCCGGGCTGCGTCCTAGCAACATACTCAAGTACTGCTGTCCTCACATCTAACGTGTGGAACCCATGTTCGTCTGGAGTAGATGGATTATTATAAAAAGGAGGATAGGACTATTTCCTTGGCTCCTATGAAACTTGGAAGAGACATTAGGGATATAGGAGGGTCTGGCTTAAAGAGGACCTGTTACCCCCCTGGTGCATGGCAATCTAAAATGCACCACTGAATGCAGCATGTCTGCTGCATTCAGGGAAGGGGTTCCCCAGGGCTCTAGCCCCCCTGTATCCTCAAGATATAGACTTTAGAAGTCTTACATATAGTGAGCCTGGAGGGCCTTCCTGAGTGATGAGTCATTGCTGGCACAGAGGTTCTCCCTGCCTCCAGCCTTCTGTGTGTCACCTCCAGCCCCCTCAGTAACGCCTTCTGCCCTACCTTGTTCATCCTGCTTTATTGCGTCTCCCCTCCTCATGCAGAGCATTGCACCCCAGGACTGAAGAGCTGCAGAGCATAGCAGCCATGGACTGCAGAGCACAGAGCTATCAATGTGTGGGAGTGGGTCACATCAGCTGCAAACCCTCCTGCCAATGAAGTAAGCGGCAGATCCCACCCTGCTCTAGATTATATGTATTCATATAGCAGGGTGGGTCTGCTGCTTACATCACCGGCAGGATGACATGACCTGCACCAATACATTAATAGCTCTGCTAGCCTGGGGCGCAATGCTCTGCAGCTCGGCTAGCCTGGGGCGCAATGCTCCGCAGCTCTGCTGGCCTGGGGCGCAGTGCTCCGCAGCTCTGCTGGCCTGGGGCGCAATGCTCTGCTGGCCTGGGGCGCAATGCTCTGCAGCTCTGCTGGCCTGGGGCGCAATGCTCTGCTGGCCTGGGGCACAATGCTCCGCAGCTCTGCTGGCCTGGGGCGCAATGCTCCGCAGTTCTGCTGGCCTGGGGCGCAATGCTCTGCATGAGTAGGGAGGAGGGGAGACACAAAGCAGGATGAACAAGGTAGGGCAGGAGGAGTTACTGAGGGGGCTGGAGGCGGCACACAGAAGGCTGGAGGCGGGGAGATTCTCCGTGCCAGCGATGACTCATCATTCAGGAAGGCCCTCCGGACTCACTATAACGTAAGATTTCTAAAGTCTCTATCTCGGTGTACAGGGGGGCTAGAGACAAGGGTGACCCCTTCCCTGAATGCAGCAGACATGCTGCATTCAGTGATGCATTTAGATTGCCATGCACCAGGGGGGCGACAGGTCCTCTTTAAGAACTAACCTATCCAGAAAAACTAGTAGGAAAGGGGGATGGGGATATCTACCAAGAGGGCCTGTAGGTGGCCCGCCTATCTAGCCAATGTCAAAGCTACCAGCAATGCAGTCTTTAAGGTCAGATCTTTGAATGAGGCCGAAGTTAAGGGTTCAAAGAGGGGTCCTGTCAGGGCGTCCAGAGCCAGGTTCAAGTCCCAGGGTGCCAGTCTAGGAATGTGCACAGGGTCACTACGTTCAAAGGCCTGTATGAATCTTGAGACCCACCTATCACCTGCAATATTATAGTTGTATAGTGCCTCCAAAGCCGAGATTTGGACCTTATGGTGTTAGCCACCAGGCCCAACTCACAACCTTTCTGCAGGAATTCTAAGATGGGTGAAATAGGTGCCTGGTCAGTGACGAACCACATAAAATTGTAAGAATTTTCTCCAAACTTAGCAGTAAGGTTAGTGGTTACTGCCTTCCTACTTTGGAGGAGAGTCGAAATCAAGGAGTCAGAGAACGCTCTCTGTCTCAGAAGCTGCCTCTCAAACTCTTGGCCATCAGATTGGGAGTGACACAATGGACCCTGAGAGAGCAGCTCCCGATCCGCTGGAAGAATCCACAAGTCAAACACAGACATGGCTCTCATCCATGAAAACCAAGGTCTCCTGGGCCAGAACGGGGCGATCAAAATTACTCTCACTCTTTCTTCCCTGATTTTTCAGAGGACTAGAAAGATCAGACACATTGGAGGCAAGGCGTAGGCCAGCTTGTATGTCCAAGGCACGAGAATGGCATCTATCACCTCTGGATGGTCTGCTGCATGTAGGGAGGCAAACCATCTGACTTGTTTGTTTCTCCTGGTTGCAAACAAATCTCTCTGATACTCTCCATAATCTCACTATTTGTCTGAAAACCTCCCTGTTCAGAACCCACTCCCCCTGGTGGAGAGAGTGACGACTGAGATAATCTGCTCTGATGTTGTCTACTCCCCTGATATGCAGGGCTCAGTGGGTAACAAAAAATTCTCTTCTGGCAGAAGAAACATATCCTCCGTGATGGACATCAGAGAGGGCGACCAAGCCCCCCCCCCCCCACGGTGATTTATATAGGCTACCATCGTGGTATTTTCGTCTTGATCCTGACATGGGAATCGCGAAGGTGATGCAAGAACCTGAAGAGGGCATACTTGACAGCCCTTAGCTCCTTCAGATTGGAAGAGCCCAATACTTGCTCTGGTGTCCATTGTCCTTGGGCTAGGAGTTCTGCTAAGTGGGTCCCCCCACTCTGAGGGACTGGCATCAGTTTTGACTATGAATTCGGGTGATATGACCCACGAAACCCCTCTGGATAAGTGAACTGGATTCAACCACAAATACAGAGAGCTTGCTTATATATACTGACAGACGCATTCTGCCTTCCAGATGACCCTGCAGGATCTCGTCCGCTCCCAGAACCTCTTGTTGGAAAGGTCTCGAGTGAAACTGTGCCCACTTGACTGCCGGGGTACAGAAGGTTAAAGTCCCCATCAGGGACATAGAATTTCTGAGAGACAGTTCTGGGTTGTTCACCACCCTGCCTACTTTGGCAAGTAGAGTTCACACTTAGTCTTTTGGCAGGAAACATTGTTAAACTACAGACTCTAAGTGAAGACCCAGAAAGCTGTGCAGTCTTGACTTTTTCCAAGTTTATTATCCAGCCTAATTCCTGTAAAGACAACATGACATGACTTAGTCAAAATTTGTTGCTTTTTTGCTTTGTTTTCTATTTTGAGGCCAGTGTGAACTCGCACCACTGCAGTTATCCCTTTAGTTTCAGCCCTGGTTTTATTTATTCATGTTTTGTTGCAGTCCTGCAATCATAGGTGTGGCCTACTTTGAAGCTGGACATGATATAATGTGTAGCATCTCATGGCATAGTGTTCTCTGTTGGGGGCCCGGTTCTGCTTGATCCAGTCCTTGTCAACACATGTTGCAGACAAATGGCAAGGTATTAGTACTAATGTTAGGCAGGGCTGTCCCGATGGGGTCACCTTGGCTTACGCATTTATATGATCATATCCATGTCACTAAGTACCCAGAATATGTTTTTTGCACTATAGCATTTTTACTTTTTCATTTTTGGGGTATTTTGCTCATTTGTTGCTTTTTTGTTGTGTTTACTTAACACACCCCGCTGGGCAACATCATTCCTTTTCTTCTCACCCAGTTTTAAAATTTCCACCTCCTTCTCATAGTATGACACGCAACCGGACATCAGTACCAGTCCAGTGCATTGAGGAGGGTTATCAGGAGTCTGTACTGGCTTTAATATGCGCACTGTGCCGGAGCGTGCAGCCCATACACCCGCAGGACCGGAACGGACGTCCGGCTGAGCGTCATACTATGAGGAGGAGGTGGGAATTTCATAACAGTAGGCGTGAAGAGAAGGAATGATGACGCCCAGCAGGTGTGCTAAGAGCCTGCGAGTGGGGGAGAATGGAGACCCAGAGATCGTCCATCTCAGTCTATGGCATAGACTGGATACCTCATTACCATAAGAAAATGTAAGTTAATAAATCCTTTTTACAAGCATTATAGTGCAGTTTTAGCTCAGAAAAATAGTTAGGGATGAGCTAGCAAGGTGCAGGGACAGGTAGTGGTAGGATACGGGGTAAAACGAGCTGACAGGTTCCCTTGAAGCACTGTGAAAGGGTACACCTTCAGGACTAATGTGTTTATAATGAGACAAAGTCCACTTCTGATGCATTATGGCAGTTCTGAGTGATTATGAGATCTGTCAGTCACTACTTAAGGTACCGTTACAAGCTTTAATGTCGTTAAGATATCACCAAAGATCTCACAGGAGCGTGGTCGTTAGGACATCTTTTTGACCTCGTTGGTGAGGTGTCACACGTCTAGACATCGTGAACGACGCACCAACGATGTGGCGAGCAGCTATCGTTCGCACAACCCAGTGAACGATACTTGTTCACTGTTGTGAATAGGCGAAGTCGTTAAGGACATAGTTATCGCGATATCACACACAATGATATAGCAGGTTGGCTGATCGTGGATCGTCTGATTTGAGAACATGTTCTCAAATCTGCAATCAACGATCCAATGATTTATCGTAGTCGTATCGCGGTATTACACAGAACGACGTACTAACGATGTCGTTTGCATGACTGCAAACCCGTGACGCTTGAGCGATATCATTCAGGATATCGTACCGTGTAACGGGGCATTAAGTCTCATACTAATAACACCCCCTTTCATTTAAAATAGATTCACTTCACATGTATGGAAGCCACACATTGGGTGGCGATACGTGTTCATTCTTCCTCACCTTATTTTGCACTTCTACACAGGTTTTTATCTCTACAGTATATTTTCTTTTTCTCAAAACCCTCTGATTATTTGAAGTTATCGTTAGGACGTGTGTGCAGCATAGATTAAAGGGAAGTCTGGGTATATAAACTTTTTGTATTGTCCCTGCCTTCCTACATGATGAAGCAGTGCTGGGCACTACAATTCTAGGATCTATAGATCGCTTATAAATTAATAAAATCATCTGCTCCTCAGCACTCACCCCTCACTTAGAGTACAGTGAAATTCAATGATGCTTCTACAGAGAGGAGGTTGTTTATTGGGGGCATGAATCCAGGGGGCTCCAGAATCATCTTACATTCTTGCCCCCTGTGAGACAGTGAGGGGGATCATATGCGAGGGGCGCTATGTGTCCCCCAGAATGTGCACTGTCACGTATTGAACCCTCAAAGGATTGGGAAAGCAAGGTGTGTTACAGTCCGAGCTGCCAAGTCCCCACAAATCACCAGGAATCCAATTTGGATAGCAAAAGATCTTCTTTATTTCCTTTCCTACGCGTTTCGATGCCTCTCCTGGCACCTTCCTCAGGGATCACTGAGGAAGGTGCCAGGAGAGGCATCGAAACGCGTAGGAAAGGAAATAAAGATCTTTTGCTATCCAAATTGGATTCCTGGTGATTTGTGGGGACTTGGCAGCGCACACTGTAACACACCTTGCTTTCCCAATCCTTTGATGGTCGTTCCACGTGTGAGTGGTCGGTGGAGGTCCTGCAGCAGCCAAATATAATCCTTTGCCTTCAAACCAGTTGTTGGTCTCACAACTGGGCTAGGTGAGTGAACCTTGTTTTACCACCCATATTTTGAGTGTCTTTAGTGATATAGTGATAGGGCACTATTGCGCCTCTTGTTCCCCCACCTCTTGTCTTTTTGATACGTATTGAACCCGGCATTGAATATAAGATAGAGGGTCGTTCCACTCCAGTCCAGGTCTTGTAGGTTTTCCCCGGAGGGTGACACGGGGTTAAAAGCTAGGTTAGGAGACTAGGCGGGGTCCCCTGTGGAGAGATTCGGCCTGAGTTGAGGCAGAAGGGACTGCTGAGTGGTCAGGTCCAGGGCGTGAGAGGCTGTGTGCTGTTACAACAAGGCCTAACCCGGGGGGGCCCACGGCGACCTAGACCGGAGAGAACTCCTAACCTGAAGAGACCGTGTTACTGACCGGGGATGTATGCATTGTACCCGGCTGCGTCCCTGAACCCGCCAACTTGTGCCACTGCTGTGCCTTATGAATAAATCCGGGTACTGTATAAACTGATACCGGGCTCACGGCCGTTTGTCTTGCAATCTCGACGCTACCTCACACCCCTCATACTTCTGTATGGGCAGGGGGCGTGGCCAACAGCCCCATAGTCACAGTGATTACTGCCCCTGATAATGGAACCTTTGCTTTTATAATATGTCTAACAAATGATTCAGACGTGTCTGGATGCTTTGCTGTGACTGAGGAGACAGTGACGATCCATAGAAAGTTTCAGGGGACAGGATTGTAGTGTAACCATGGTCCCAGGTGCCATGCTCCCTGCCCATATGGAAGCGTGAGGGGTGGGAATGTAAGATGATCCTGGAGCCCCTAGGGTCCACGCCTCCAACACACCTCCTGCTTTGTGTTGCAGCATGAGGATTTCGCTGTCCCCGAATGGAGGGGTGAGTGCTGTGAAGCAGATATGATATGATTGATTTATAAGCGATCTATAGATCCTATAACTGTAGTGTTACTTCCCTGAGGTTCCCATTTAATTTAAAACTCTTGCATTTACTTTTGTGTGTATTTTGTTTTCTTGATATCACGGCCATCCTAAAGGTACTGTTACACGCTTTAATGTTGAAATGATATCACTAGCGATCTCGGGGCCGCGTGGTCGTTAGGACATCTTTTTGACATCGTTGGTGAGATGTCACACGTCTAAATATCGTGCACGACGCAACAACCATCCAGCGAGCAGGTATCATTCGCACAACCCAGCGAATGATACGTGTTCACTGATGTGAATGGGCGAAGTCGTGAACGACATGGTTATCACAGTGTCACACAGAATGATGCAGCAGGTTGGCTGATCATGGATCATTTGATTTGAGAACATGTTCTCAAATCTGCGATTAATGATCCAACGATTTATCGTACTCGATTCTCGGTGTTACACACAACGACGTCCTAACAATGTCGTTTGAACGACTCCAAAGCCGTGACGTTTAAACAATATCGTTCACGGTATCTTATTGTGTAACGGTACCTTAACTTATATACCCATTATTTTACGCTGATATAATATGTATTCTACATTGATTGATTTAGTTACGATTATCCTGTGTACTCATATTGTACAGACAGATAAGGTCAGACATTTGTTCAATTGTGGGTATGTCCTGTTTCGTACACAACCTACTGTCTAGATTGTTTGTTAAGGGTTCCACCTTGTATTGGCAAGCTTTTTCTTGTGCTTTCTACAATTCTCCACAATATGCTTTAGGCTGGAGTCATGGGCTTATGATTCGAGCGAGAATTGCATCAAAATGTCTGGTGTGTCCGGCAGCTCTTCTGCTCTGGGCATTTTGATGCGATCCTCACCCAAATCATACGTTCGGATGTTTCCAGCCTTAGGTTGATTGCAGGTTATGGAGCGGTGCCCTCATTACATGTCTCACACTGGCAATACCCTCTTTAATTTAAAATAAGCTCTGGAGGCAGATTCTCATGTAGGTCAATGTCCGTCCGATAGAAGTTCACAGCTCATTTACATACAATAACATTGATTTCTCTGAAATAAGACATCAGATCAGATATTAAGGTATCATTTTATTCAGCTTCATATGACCTACATGCCCTAATAGACAACTTAGGAGGATTCATCTTTCGAACATTCCCTTTAAAACATATTTCATATAAGTTTCGGTTAAAAGAAAAAAAAAAAATAAGGTGTAAAGTAATCCCATCACAAAGTTGGCTAAATTTAAACAATGGTATTTAAAGGCTTGTTCAGACACTTAAACATCCATGTACTGTCCACATGCAAAACTAATAGCACAATACAGTACACGACTCAATACAAGTCAAAGTGGTGGCTCAGAGGAACATTGCTACCCTCGGAGTTATAGTCTGGGCAAGAAAAATAAATAAATCACATTATTTTAAGCAATATTCCTTTATGTTATTAGGTGGATAAAAGGCTAATCATATATCAGTTACCATTCATATGTCATGTATTATCAAAAATTCATTAGATATGAAAATATAACCTTTTTCTATCTAATATTTCATGGAAAAAAAACGATATCACATGGATATGCAATAAGGACATACGGATTACATCATCTATCATCAGGAGCTGGCTGGCAGGTCTTGCCCTGAGTGGCAGTCCACTGTCTCCAGCCAAGTGAGCACCGGGGGATGGGGGGGGGGGGATAGGAGGGTGCTAGTGACCCGGAGTCCAATTGAGGAGCTGCTGGCACTGCTTCACCTGCATGCTTGCTACTGCCGCCGGGTCACAAATCACTGTCAGCCTCCACTCCTCCCGCCTGCTGCGTCCCGACTCCCGCTCCTGCGTGGCCACTCTCACTGTGGGGGCGGCCCTAGACTAGGAATAATCCACCGGCCTGAGGCCTCCCTGCCACCTGAGCCAGTCCGCCCCTGTCTATCATCCAGCATGAGGCACTGTGATAAATTTGGTGAATCAAGTCAAATACTACCCTGTCTAAATGTAGGACAGTAATAATATATGTAGCCCAGACTAGGCCATCACATGGGAATAGAAGATCAGCAGCATCTTCTATTAAGGGTAAGATTCTAAAATTGTTGAAAAACATTATGAAGATCTCTAGATCTGGAATGTAAAGAGGATGTCGGGGGTCCTTTGAATCCCACCTCTACACTTCTAGCTTTAGAAGATTGTATAAAGCTTCAAGGACACAGATTCAGCCATTATTGGGGTAGTATGTCTGACTGGGCATATTAAGGAAGCCTGACAATGGTAATCCAGGTGTTGAACGCTTCACTGACCTTATGATCGAAATACTTTCCAAACTTTAATCTTGCGAGTTCCACACACTGCGACCAGCATCTGGGCTTCCTACTTAGTAGTTTAACAACATGGAAGCAGCCTTCTAAACTTTCACAAGACTTTATTTTCTAAGAAGGATAGAAAAATCAATCCTACTGAACCATCATTTTCTAATTATCACAAATGACACACATTAGGGAGAAATGTTCCTGGGGGGAGGCAGACTTATTAGTCCTTCCCTTGGTATCTGTATAGATGCAGTATGTGGGTGCACAGTAGAAATAAAAGGTAAGGGACAGAGAAATGTAAAAGAGAAAAAAAAAATCATCACAGTTTCCAGGACGTAATGACATACAGCCCCCTTCCGAAGAACCAGGAGTATATTCACAATGCGTGTGCTGGGCATATGAAAGGGAAAAGCTTTATACATCAAATATTTTCATAGGCCCCATTCACTTAATCAAGGTCCAAAGATTGTTTTTCCTTTTTTTTAACCTTAATTGCAGAGATACATTGGTATACCTTTTTAATTTACTGCAAAGATCGGCATAGACAACAGCTGTGTATGCAGAGGTATCTCATCAAAATGCGGGGGCACTACATTAACCCATCTTCTACCAATGTCCTTTTTTTGGGACGCTGAATCTTTTGCTTCTAGCAAGATTTTATGATTCGGTCCAATTTTTTGTGTTGTGTTTGTAAAAAGAATATTTTAAAAACAGGAAATCATGTCATTGTCAATTTTAATTGAATATTCTTCCACCCAGAGAGCTTTCATACACCAATTTTTGAAAAGGAAAATTGCTAATTTGGCAAGTAATGGGTGAACAGAGCCTTGTTTCCTCTGTATTAGTTTTGTCAGGAGACCTGTAATCATATGATCACTTGTACTATATACATACCACAGTGTTGCTGCCATACTATGAGTATCACAGTCTCCTTTGAAGCCCCTTTCCAGTATGTGTTACTGGTCACAGGCAGGGTTTTAAGGAAGCGGCATAATGATAAGCATCCAGGTTCTTATCACCTCCTAGCTGTCATAGCAACCCATCCACATGATGGGGGCATAGAATGATGCACCCAAGCCGCTGCAATGTTAATGCCACAGTCGGAGCTTGACAGTGGTATTTGACAAGTTAAAAATTGCAGGCACTCAGTTATTAGGTGCAGGTCCTGGCTGTTATACACATGAAGTACCTGCAGTGTATAAAGCAAGCTCATCCCTATGCCATATACCAAATACGGACATGTACAGATGATATAGGGACTAATCAACTATATAATCGCCTAATGTTGTCTGTCACAAAAATCGCGTGCTAGCGCGGATTGGTCCGCCCGGCTAGAACGCGATTTCTGTACACAGAAAGACATAACAAAACATAGCGGCCGCTAGCGCTGTTGCAGCGGACTCCCATCACAGCCTCATGGACACTAACCCCTGCCAGGAGCCACCCACTGACACCGGGGACCGGGGGCTGCCGGGGTCGGGGCTCCCAGGGTGCAGGGAGCAACGGAAGCGCGCATCGTGCGGCTCCTCCACACTCTCCTACTTCCTATGGCCGCACAGTCTGTCACAGACAATGCGGCCATAGGATGATCCCGGGTGTCAACCGCCTCCTATCAGTGCAGCTGGTGGCAGCAGCACATGCCAGCCAGGGCCCAGCTACACTGACAGGAGGCGGCAGACAACTGGGATCATCCTGCACACCTTCGCCTCTGCACCCGCCTCCTCCACACCTACTTTCTGCAGGACAACACGCTCAGCACCAGGGACATGAGGGCCAGCATGTGGACCGCCAGAGGATGGAGAGGTGAGAGCCCGTGAGCCTGTGTGTGGGTGCGAGCCTGTGTGTGGGTGCGAACCTGCTCCTTCCTCCCCCTGCCTGTGCCGCTTTGTCCTCCTCCCCCCCCGCCGCTCTGTGCTCCGTCCTCCCCCTGCAGCTCCGTCCTCCCTGTGTCTGTGCAGCTCCATCCTCCCCCACCCCACCGCTTCCTTCTCCTTCCTTTGTCCTCCTCCCCTCCATCCTACCCCTGCCTGTGCAGATCCATTCACCCCCACCCCTTCCTAATCCTTTCTTTGTCCTCCTCCCCTTCGCCACTCCATCCTCCGTTCTCCCCCTGCCTGTGCTGCTCCGTCCTCCCCCACCCCGCCGGTTCGTCCTCCCTTGCCTGTGCCGTTTCCTCCTCCTTCCGTTGTCCTCCTCCCCTCCACCACTCCATCCTCCCCCTGCCTGTGCCGCCCCATCCGCCCCCACTCCACCGCTTCCTCCTCCTTCCTGTCATCCCGCCCTGCCTGTGCTCCCCCACCCTGCCGCTTTGTCCTCCATCCTCCTCTCCCCGCCGCTCTGTGCTCAGTCCTACCCCTGCCGATGCAGCTCCATCCTCCCCCACCCCACCGCTTCCTCCTCCTTCCTTTGACCTCCTCCCCTCCACCACTCCATCCTCCGTCCTCCTCCTACCGCTCCATCCTCCCCCACCGCTACCTCCTCCGTCCTCCCTCATCCCCCCGCAACTCTGTCCTCCCCCCGCCGCTCCATCCTCAAAGTCCCTCCCTATTCAACCCTCACTGCCTTCCCCATGCAATCCCTATTTCTATATTCGAGAATACCCAATGCATTAGAATCGGGCCACCATCTAGTTGAACAGATAATTGTGCTGAATATTTCCTGACAGTGTTACTGACATGTGTATATGGAAAGCAATATGTAGAGATGGGGCTTCCGCATATGTCTTAGGGGCCGGATACATACCTGTAAAACGTTTTGAACACTTGAATGCGTCTGCCAAAACTTGTTGTATAGAGATGGTTTATGAGTAAAAGAGCTCTCAAACTGAAATGTCAAAGCGAGAAAAAAAAAAAGAGAGTGATAACCAAGCACAAGAAAAAGGAAAGCATTAGAACCGTAAACATTCAGAAAGTCCTACCTTATCTCTGGCCCATTGAATCGTGTGCTCAATGGTGGCTGGAAAGGACTTTAAAGTGCAAAACGGGATCTCTTCATCTGGAGGGTCTCTCTACACAACAAAAGAAGAAAGGAGTTAAAGGCAATTTTACCATAAAATCTGACTTATAATAACCAGTGTTCTATTCACTTGGTCAGCCTCCTTTACAGACAAGACACTAGATGTTGCCTAAAGTGGTCTGATTACAACTTAGACTATTTATGGGTGTTGGGATTAACCAATCGCTTTTTTTTTTTTTTTTTTTTTTTTAAGTGGTCTATATCAATGAGGCCAGGAGACAGGTTAAAAAGGCATTTTACACCCAATGTGGTATTTGCCAGCCCATTCCAGCTTGTGTTATCGCAGGTATAATATGTGGAGGATGGATTATATCTTATCTATTAATCTTAGTTTTTATACTCATATAGCATTAAATGAAACAATAAGTTTTTCCCTTAACCTAGTATCCAATAGCTATATCTCTCCCTCTCTTATTCCCTTTCCTCTTCTCTCTCTCTATGTCTCTTTCTCTCTCTCTTTCTTCTCTCCCTCTCATCCATGAACCAAAGTTATGTGTAAACAAAGTGTCTTTCAGATTGATGTGTGAAGAGAAGATACAATGTGGAGAGGTGCCCAGGAAACTAAGGAGCTGATTGGTCACTACTGTGCCGGTTCCAGATTGTACCATGGGAAGCTAGAGATATTCTGCATACCAGAGGCCAAGAGAAGACATCATGACGTGACAAAGGATGGACTCAACACAGAAGACAAAAGACTAATTATTACTAACAGAGATAGATGTATTAGCCTAACTCCACCTAACTCCCATCTAATCCCACCTTGTCCTGGCTATTTCACGCCTAGTCTTTAGAGTATAAAATGTAGTGTACCCGGAAATAAAGTTAGTTGCTGTGACCATTGCCATTGCTTAATAAAGCAACGCACATATTATAAGGTTGAACCGGACTCTCAGTCTGATTTACTCTTATCTGGTACCATATGTTCATAGTCTAATTTGGAATGACTGGTGAAGGAGTGTATTGTCGCAACGACCCCGACAAATATACCTATACGTATTAACTCCTTTATGAAAGGCAATAACAAACAAGACTTTTTATATCATTTATTTTAATGGTGAAAAAAAAATAATTCAGAAGTTAGCAATAAAACAAAACAAATTTGGGGTGTACTGGGGCAAAGAGGGCGATTTGAATATTTTGAGATTTTTTTTTTCTTTTCACTATTCTTACTAGTCTTTTTAGATGGCTAAATTTAAATAGTCTGTGCTATACACAACAATGCCAAAACATTGCAGGATATCACAGTCTCCTTTGAAGATTGGCCACAGGGAGATCACCCTGCTGTCATAGTGACACACTTAAGTGGGACTTAACAGGTTAACAAACGTGGACAGAGTTCAGCTCCACCTGTGATGGTTAGCGGCAGGCCCTGGCTGTCATACACAGCCATTACCTGCAGGGTATGGGGTGAGCCCAAATGAGCCCGCTCCGTACACCTTCTGTACATGTACGGCAGATATTGTTAGGGAGCTAAATAGAACAGGACACATGCACATTCCATCTATTTATTTTACTTTATATAGCCATAGTAATTTCCACAGCACTTTACAGACTTCATCATTTTCCCCACTGGGTCTCCGTATCCAAGTTGGATTGTGGGAGGTGAGATCTGGTGCTTGTCTGGTGGCCCCGTCTCCTGCTGATTAAACAGTGATTTTATCAAAACTACACCACTAAGCAGCCCAGTAAATGATATCGAAGGAATCAGGGTCTCTGTCTCTACATCATGCTGCTCTCGGATTAGATGGCACAAACCTGGTGACAGATTCCCTTTAAACACAAGCATTACAATTTTCGGAAACTTGAAAAAGTAGGTGAGGACTAACAATGTAAAGTGATTTAATATATTTTGCTTACATAACTGTTATAGGACTCAGTTAAGCAAGGTACAATTATTTCTGTATGTCCTTTCGTCCCCATGGTCCCGGAGTCAAGCAGGGGGCACATGTTGCACACAGATCGACTGCATGGAAAAAAAAAATTGTAAAGAAGTGAGTACATACTTTTTCTAGGACATTACACAGCTTAATGGCTAAATCTGTGTCAGACACAAACGGTCACACGTACAGCTACCTGTCTACGTATCGTCTGGCTTCCACGTTGTCCAGTGCGGTCACAATGATGTCCTGCTTACTGTAGAAATCATCAGAGTAGATATTCTCTGTGGCTGGACACACCTTATCTAGACGGGGGTCAATCTTCAACTGTGGATTAATCGCTAAGGTAGCAGACGCAGCCGTACAGCTTTTGGGTTTCTAACAAAAAAGAGATAAATACAGGACTATATACCAGATGCTTTACAGACGTGCTAAAGCATATTTCAGGAGGCCTCATGTCCAGCTGAGAGTAGAAGAAATCACTTTCAACAGTTTTATCACATTCAGCAGCTATTTAGTCAGTGTTTCAAATTGGAAAATGTCATATAGTGCTCAGCATAAATGAGTACACCGTTAAAAGATGACAAACTCCTACATTTCCTTCAGAATTAACATTTTTTAATGGGACATCATACTACAAAATACTCAACACCTGTGCACCACTGACTGCAAACAAGATTTGTGACTTGGCCATGCCAAAATTGTACATTTTTATTAAGAAAAATTGAATCACAGATAAGTCTAATTCATAGGTGGCCATAAAAGGGCACTAGTGAAAGAAAACCCCTAGTCATTTCATGCTGTCAGCACCGGCACCTCATGGAAGAGAAATGTCACAAGACCTGAGAGACATTTTCTTTACACAAGAAAGGTGAAGGTTACAAGAAGATCAGCACAGCATTATTTATCAGAATAATAGGCAGCGATACAAAAATGTAACAAATTTAGAACTTCAACCATCTAACAGAAGCATGCAGGCCCATCATGGAAGTTAACAGCTAAATAGGAGAGTGCTTTGATAAGAAGGGCTGAAGAAACTCAATGTGCAAGTTCACTGCAGTCAAATAAAAAGGCAAAAAGCAAAACCTGGGTGAGTGTCTCCCATGACACAATATGGCATACACTGTATGGATACAGTCTACTGGACTAAAAACTAAA
This sequence comes from Allobates femoralis, assembly GCA_033576535.1. Taxonomy (NCBI): domain Eukaryota; kingdom Metazoa; phylum Chordata; class Amphibia; order Anura; family Aromobatidae; genus Allobates; species Allobates femoralis. The sequence goes on from JARQOC010000003.1 coordinate 315,749,823, forward strand.
GTCCATGCACAAAAAGCCAGCTTACAATTTACCAGGACTCAGGCTGAAAAATATTAATATCATTTTTCAGTATAATACTAATATCACCATTGAATAGGGCCTGGGTAGACCTTTTAAAACATGTAAAATCATTATTGTACTGCCTGTAGTTTTCATGTTATCAGCATTGTCAGACCCTGCAGGGAGCTCCTGGATTAGTCCTCTCCTTTACAAGCAGAGACGATTAGTCCTGCTGCTGTATAAACTGTCATGTAACTATGCGCTCCCTCTCAGCAGCTCTCTCCTTCCTCCTCCCTTTTTGCTAACAGTGCAGTGTTAGGTTTCAGTAGCTTCTGTGCCAATGAAGACATGGAGGGAGAGAGCTATTGCAGATTTGACTTATCTAGACTCCATCTGTTTCTGCAAGCAGGCATCCCTGCTGTGACAGTTTCTGTGTTGTATTTCATCTCTTTCTTGGCTGCAGACACACAGAGGAGAATACAGCCCCTCCTTCCCCCCAGTGAGATGAGATCAGCGGAGATGTGTGCTGGAGGACCTGTGCTCACAGAGCGAGGTCGCATCGGGGCGGGACATGGTCAAGGGCGTATATAAACTTCCTTGTTCGTGAAGAGGTTAAGGATATGTTGTACAGAAATTCTGTAATCTGCACCTTACAAGGTACATTTATACCACAAGGCTATAGTGATAGAGCAATCTTACGAATGCCTGCTTCATGATAATTGTGCAATTTAAACTGCAAAGAACTCAAACAAAATGCTAGTCTGTCATGTGAAATCATCTTTGGGTGGCACAAAAGATTACCGTTCTTGGCAGGACCTCTCACTGTGTACACAGAAAATGCACTGATGAGATCTCATCTTCAGCTTGGTTGGCCTGTGTTAACGGGCTATTAAACAATCTGCATGATGTTGCCAGTCGTTTAACAGTATGCATAGTAAATCTACTGTCCAATTACAATTAGATTACAATGATTACAATCTCTCAGGCATGGTCATTTTACATTTTATCATACCTGAATGTGGCAGGGCCTGAAAAGAAACTGTCTGTTCAAGTTTGATTTTTCAATTAAGTCTGGGTCAGTTACAGTGATCTAAAGGGGAAAACAAAAGTGTTTGATATAGGATACATTCGGGTGAACAAACACAGTATATCCAGATTAGATTTTAAAGGTAATGCAGTTTCAACAAACTAAATGATAAAATTAGTACTAAAAGCAAATGCAATAAACACTGCAATAATGTACAGCATTATCGGAGAAATCTGTTTAACCCCTTAAGGACCAAGCCTCATTTTGCAATTCTGACCAGTGTCACTTTATGACATAACTCTGGAGCGCTCCAACACATCCCAGTGATTCAAAGACCGATTTTTTATGACATAGTGGACTTCATGTTAGTAGTAAATTTAGGACGATATTTTATGCATTTCTTTGCGCAAGTAGAGTGTTGACATGCAGCGACAGTTCAAAGCCATGACAGGTGTAGCCTTCATTGGTCATTAAGGGGTTAATATTTCATTTACGAGTCACTTAACCCTTCCCGCCATCCCCATGAAATCAAATATTCTGACAAACATCTCAAGACAACTTCTTAATATGGGGTTGGAATAATCAGCTCTGTGAGACATAATGCAGACAGCCATCTTGCTGCACCTTCCACCAAATGTACCATATTTTTCGGACCATAAGACGCACATTTTTCCCCAAAACTTTTTGGGGAAAGCAGGAAGGTGTGCCTCATGGTCCGAATACATGACCTGTGTGGCTGTGCCACGGGGAGCTGACTTGGAGGAGGCTGGCTGTGGGGCCTGCTGAGGCATCAGGAGGTCACGTGCTCCCCCGCTCATTATGCATTTAATATGCCGTGCATCCCGCTGTCCACCTCTCAGTGCTGAAGCTGCACAGAGATGGTGAAGGGATGCAGGGCATATTGAATTAAGAGCACTGTACACTTCCCCACCACTAGAATGCCCCAGCATCATCCTGGTTAATGCCCCTCCCATGCTGCCGCCCACAAGAAAAAAAACTCACCCTCAGCACCCTCTCTCCCTTCTGCCAGCACTTGCGATCTGAGTCATTCTGCATCCTTGTGAGTGCAGCATTGGGGGCCATATCCAGGATTGGGGATAATGATCCTGGATGGTGGGGGCTATATTCTAAGGTGGGGGGCTGTATACAAGGATGGGGGCGATATACCAGGATTGGGGGGGAGGGGGGGTGGTATGCTGTATCCCAGGATGGGTTGGGGGGAAGTTGTGGGTGGCTGTATCCCAGGATGGGAGGGGGGAGGCTGTATCCCAGGACAAGGAAGGGGGTGGGGGGGCTTTGTATCCCGGGGAGAAGGGGATGGGGGCTGTATCCCAGGATAGAGGGAGTAAGGAGTGGGTGGGGGGGGCAGGAAATGACCGGTCATCTCCCGGCTGCATTGCCGCTGACCTCCATGCAGCACACTTGACAACGCTCCAGCGATACCTACAGGTCGTATCGTTATTGGGATCTTTGGAGTGTTGCCAAGTGTGACTGAGCGGCCGGGAGATGACCGGCTAGTGCCGGTCATTTCCCGGCTTTATCGCCACTGACTTCCGATGCGGGCGGGCGGCGGTGAGCCCCTCAGTCACGCCAGGGCCCCGGCATTTGGGCGGGCACACCGGGTGCCAACGCCAGCCCTGCTCCATAGCTCCGCCATTTTCCGGGGCCATCTGCGGCTAATTCTTTGTTTCTCTGATTGGTCGCTGTCGGACGGGCACGACCAATCAGTGACGCGGGATTTCCGTTACAGAGACACAGACACGATAAGGCAATTCTATATTAAGATGCTACTCAGACACCAGACTGAGTTAAGAACAACTGGCACCAAGATGTGTGAGATGATATGGGGTATACAGAACTACAATCACCCATATGTTTACGAAAGAAAAGTAATTAAGTAGTTAAGCATTTACCATCGACAACAAACTGTCATGATCCGCAAACCATACAGATAACAGTATCAGCCATATTGTTGGGCTGATAGCTACCAATTTGATTTTATAGTGTTAAAGGAATATGCTTGGAGTAAACAAAGGTAAGAATGTTGTGATCCAACTATTAAGAATCCCTACTGATTGCAAACATGACTGTATTGACTGCTCATCTCTCTCAACCAATACATCAGTAGCGGGAAGAAACTGTACAGAGAATTGGCTGACCATGTACAATGCCCCTCATACAACGGTGTAACCGGTTCAGAAACTGCCCTGTGATTTTATACTTGTCTCCTAAAGGACTGATACAGAATGGCAACACACACACGTGGTCAAAATTGTTGGTACCCCTTCTTTAAGGAAAGAAAAACCCACAATGGTCACAGAAATAACTTGAATCTGACAAAAGTAACAATAAATTAAAAAAATGTATGAAAATGAACCAATGAAAGTCAGACATTGCTTTTTAACAATGCTTGCATGGAATTTTTAAGAAAATTCAACTCATGAAATAGGCCTGGACAGAAATGATGGTACCCTTAACTTAATATTTTGTTTCACAACCTTTTCAGGCAATCACTACAATCAAATGATTCCTGTACTGTCAATGAGACTTCTGCACCTCTTGACAGGTATTTTGGCGACTCCTGAAGAGCAAACTGATCCAGTTGTCTCATGTTTGAAGGTGCCTTTTCCAGACGACATGTTTCACCTCTTTCAAAGATGGTCAATAGGATTTAGGTCAGGGCTCTTAGGGTATGTGCACATTGGACGGTTTGCATCATTGCAGACCGTCTGAAAACCGGTGTAGAATTTCAGGAGCTGAAATTCCTGACCTCAGCAGTGTCCATCATTTTTTTAGCTTTTTTTAACGTTTTGTGTGCGGTTTATTATGTTTATACAGCGTTTTCTGGCGCGGTTTTTCTTGGCGTTTTTAAGACTGTTTTTTGTGCACTTGTAAGCTCTGATACACTGGCTAAACGCTCAAAAGAAGTCACAAGCTCTATCTCTGAAATCCGCTGGAAAACCGGTGAAGAAAGTGGAAAGGAGAAAAAAAAAAACGTTCTAATGTAAACAGCGTTTTCTGAAATCCATAGACTAGCATGTTAATCCAACCCGTTGGTTAGGATTAACATAAATTTACATAAAACCCAGCGGAAAACCCAAAAACCCTAAAAAACAGCTCACAAAACTTACAATGTGCACATACCCTTAGAAGGTCACTTCAGAATAAACCAATGGTTTCCTCTTAGACATTCTTGGGTGTATTTAGCTGTGTGTTTTGGATCCTTATCCTGTTGCAAGACCCATGACCTGTGACTGAGACCAAGCTTTCTGACAGTGGGAAGCACATTTCTTTCTAGAATCCCTTGATAGTCTTGAGATTTCATTGTACCCTGCACAGATTCAAGACACCCTGCGCCAGATGCAGCCCCAGAACATAACAGAGCCTCCTGCAGGTTTCACAGTAGGGACAGTGTTCTTTCTTGATAGAGCTTTTGCGCCTTGCCATTGTGTCTCATCTGTCCATAGGACATTCGCCCAGAAGCTTTGCGGCTTGTCAACATGTAGTTTGGCAAATTCCAGTCTAGCTATTTTTTATCATTTATTTTCAACAAAGATGTCCTCCTTGGTCATCTCACATGAAGTCCACTTTGGATAAACAAACGACGGATGGTGCAATCTGATATGATGTTCCTTGAGCTTGAAGTTCACCTTTAATCTCTTAGAAGTTTTTCTGGGCTCTTTTGCTTACCATTCATATTATTCATCTCTTTGATTTGTCATCAATTTTCCTCCTGTGTCCCCATCCAGGGAGGTTGGCTACATTCACATGGATCTTAAATTTATGAATAATATGTGCAACTCTACTCACATGAACATCAAGCTGCTTGGAGATGGACTTATAACCTTTACCTTTAATATACTTGTCTATAATTTTCTTTCTATCTCCAGAGACAACTCTTTCCTTCGCTTCCTCTGGTCCAATGTTGAGTGTGGTACACACCATGTCACCAAACAACACAGTGACTATCTATAGCCCTATATACAGGCCTACTGACTGATTACAAGATTGTAGACACCCTGTTATGCTAATTAGTGGACACACTTTGATTTAACATGTCCCTTTGTCACATTATTTTCAGGGATACTATCATTTCTGTCCAGGCCTATTTCATGTGTTTAATTTTTTAAAACAATTCTGTGGAAGCAGGGCTGAAAAGCAATGTTTGACTTTCATTTGTTCATTTTCATAGATTTTTTTTTTTTATTTATTACTACTTTTGTCAGATTCACGTCATTTCTGTGACCATTGTTGTTTTTCTTTCATTAAACGAGGGGTACCAACAATTTTGACTACGTGTGTATGCCACAACACTCTGTGCTATACTCCACAACTATACTGTTCAGTCAAAACTGGCATAAGTCTATACTTGTACCTTAAATGCAGTAAGCTTACTAATCAGTTCCCCAATAAACCTATAATCAGGGAAGTATTTTGGAGATATTCTGTACGATCTGTGAACGATCTGTGTACTTACCACCCTCTTTGGGAGTCAGAGCTCGCCCCTAAAAGTGCAAAATTTTTCAGCATTTCACAGCCAATAGCACCGCATCCAACCTGCCGATAAAAGTCAGTCAGTCAAATCCATCATGTCTAAAATGATTCAATACACTTAGCCTGCCATTCATCAAGTCTGGCCTTTTTGACGCTGGTCTTTGTGAGGAGGATTGCTGGAGTCAGACACCATTGATTCATTAAGAGGAAGCGCACCTCATAATGAATCATGAGAATTTGTGCCTTACCACAAATCTTACTCCAGCTGGTGACTGGAATGCCATGCCCTTATCTCACCTCAGTTCCTACTATCTTGTCAGTCAGAAAAGTTTAGGGCAGCCTTACATTGTGTCAAAATGACTTTTTAAAAGCTTTTTACAGAAGAATTGTAGTGTAAAAGAGTTGATGAATCAGGCTTGAAATATTTTCGACAAAAAGCAAATTAAAAAGTTAAAATACAGAGGCATCAGGACTCCTGGCTTAAAATATATACCGTACATATATGGATTCAGCGTAACAACCCCTAGAATATGTTCAGAAATACAGTGGTCATTTCTAAAATTAATATGTCTAGCCACATAGTGAGAACAATATAAACTTAGTGGAAGGATCCCTTTAAATAACCCTGATTTGAATTTGCATACATATGCTTTCTATTATTGACCAATACTAGCCATAGAGTAGTTATATAAATACTAAACTAATCCTGATATAAGTAGTAGATAAATTTATAGATTAGCGCCAACATTCAATGTTTATATATCTAATCGTTATATCAATACATGTGATTTCGATCACTTTCCCAGTCTCATCAGCCAACAACAGATGGGGATGTACTGTTGACAGATAATCTTAGGATTAAGAATTTTAGAATATGCGGAAAAAAAAAAAAGGTAAGTTAACTATAAATGAGTGAATGCGCTCTGATCTTACAATTATTGTTACACGATTACTACCAATTGCAAACTTTTATGATTCAAGTCTTTATCTATAACTAGCTGTGAGCCCGACGCGATTGCATCGGGATTCTAGAATCTGTGTATAGTTTATTTATTAAAAGTTTAAAATAATAATCCAATTGTTCCATGATATCTTTCCATTAACTACATATGCTTGTATGGCTGGGGTCACACACACAGGTAACTGGGCAGATATTGTTCACAGATCTCTGGTTGCAGTGAAATCATGGACGCATGGTTCCATTTTGTGGCTGTGTACAAATGGAGCAATGTGTCCATGATTTCACTGCAACCAGAGATCTGTGAACAATATCTGCCCAGATATCTGTGTGTGTGTGACCCCAGCCTTAGGTGGATATCAACGTGGGTCCGCCGCTTTGTCTGTGCAGATGTCTATAGCTGGGCGAAGCATTGCTCGCGGTGCGGGGTGCAGGGCCGAGTAATGGCCGCTTCGCGGGCATAGCTCATCGGGGTGTACGTTGGGCTTCTGGCGTCTGACAACCCCAATTCTGTTACATCTGACAACCCCAATTCTGTTACATCTGACAACCCCAATTCTGTTACATCTGACAACCCCAATTCTGCTCCATCTGACAACCCCAATTCTCCTACACCAGACAACCCCAATTCTCCTACACCAGACAACCCCAATTCTCCTACACCAGACAACCCCAATTCTCCTACACCAGACAACCCCAATTCTCCTACACCAGACAACCCCAATTCTCCTACACCAGACAACCCCAATTCTCCTACACCAGACAACCCCAATTCTCCTACACCAGACAACCCCAATTCTCCTACACCAGACAACCCCAATTCTCCTACACCAGACAACCCCAATTCTCCTACACCAGACAACCCCAATTCTCCTACACCAGACAACCCCAATTCTCCTACACCTGACAACCCCAATTCTCCTACACCTGACAACCCCAATTCTCCTACACCTGACAACCCCAATTCTCCTACACCTGACAACCCCAATTCTCCTACACCTGACAACCCCAATTCTCCTACACCTGACAACCCCAATTCTCCTACACCTGACAACCCCAATTCTCCTACACCTGACAACCCCAATTCTCCTACACCTGACAACCCCAATTCTCCTACACCAGACAACCCCAATTCTCCTACACCAGACAACCCCAATTCTCCTACACCAGACAACCCCAATTCTCCTACACCAGACAACCCCAATTCTCCTACACCTGACAACCCCAATTCTCCTACACCTGACAACCCCAATTCTCCTACACCTGACAACCCCAATTCTCCTACACCTGACAACCCCAATTCTCCTACACCTGACAACCCCAATTCTCCTACACCTGACAACCCCAATTCTCCTACACCTGACAACCCCAATTCTCCTACACCTGACAACCCCAATTCTCCTACACCTGACAACCCCAATTCTGTTACACCTGACAACCCCAATTCTGTTACATCTGACAACCCCAATTCTGTTACACCTGACAACCCCAATTCTGTTACATCTGACAACCCCAATTCTGTTACATCTGACAACCTCAATTCTGCTACATCTGACAACCCCAATTCTCCTACACCTGACAACCCCAATTGTGTTACATCTGACAACCTCAATTCTGCTACATCTGACAACCCCAATTCTCCTACACCTGACAACCCCAATTCTGTTACATCTGACAACATCAATTCTGCTACATCTGACAACCCCAATTCTCCTACACCTGACAACCCCAATTGTGTTACATCTGACAACCTCAATTCTGCTACATCTGACAACCCCAATTCTGCTACACCTGACAACCCCAATTCTGTTACATCTGACAACCCCAATTCCGCTCCACCTGGCAACCCCAAATCTGCCACATCTGACAAATCCATCTTCCCTACCTCTGTTTCAGTAGAGCCTGGCAGCAGGATCTGTACCTTAGTGCAGGATCCCCCCTCCGCCCGGTGCTGCAGCTGCTGCTGGGGGTCTGTGTGATTCAGCAGCAGTCCGTGTGATGTGGGGTGGAGTGCAGGACCCAGCAGGCTGCAGGCAGCAGTGTGTCACCAGGCTGAGATCAGGAGAGCTGTATCTGGGGAGAGTGGATCCCTGTGATCTGGTCTGTGCCCAGCGATCCTGCCTGCACTGACCTGATTCTGCAGCCTCTGCTTCCCCCATTACTGATTGCAGAAGTAGAGATGGATGTGACAGAGCAATGAGCTGACAGCTGCAGATCTCAGATCCAGCAGGGCGGAGGTACAGCTGATTACAATGTATCATGTGTGCAATACTTTGTATCATGGTCAGGGAGGGTGGTGCAGGAGCCTGATCACTGTGGGGCTGATGATCACTTGTGGGGCTCAGGGTGCGGGGAGCCTGGGGCTGATGATCACTGTGGGGCTCGGGGTGCAGTCAGTGTGATGTGGAGTGGAGTGTAGGAGCCAGCAGAGCTGCAGGCAGCAGTGTGTCACCAGGCTGAGATCAGGAGAGCTGTATCTGGGGAGAGTGGATCCCTGTGATCTGGTCTGTGCCCAGTGATCCTGCCTGCACTGACCTGATTCTGCAGCCTCTGCTTCCCCCATTACTGATTGCAGAAGTAGAGATGGATGTGATAGAGCAATGAGCTGACAGCTGCAGATCTCAGATCCAGCATGGCGGAGGTACAGCTGATTACAATGTATCATGTGTGGAATACTTTGTATCATGGTCAGGGATGGTGGTGAAGGAGCCTGATCATTGTGGGGCTGATGATCACTGTGGGGCTCGGGGTGCGGGGAGCCTGGGGCTGATGATCAGTGTGGGGCTCGGGGTGCGGGAGCCTGGGGCTGATGATGAGAGAGAGAAAGAAAGAGCGAGAGAAAGAGAGAGAAAGAGAAAGAGAGAGAGATTACTGCTCGCAATGTCCGCTTCGCGGACATTGCATCGCGGGCCGCGACGAAAGTCCTGGAGAAAGTGCCAAGCCACGCGAACAAAGCCACGGAAGTAGCGCCGGACACGACGGAAGTCGCTACGGCAATTATATAATAGATTAGGAAGGTAATGTCAGGCATTAACATAATTTGTCCATTGTGTCGTCTATGTATCAGTACACATGAAACAAATGTGATGGGAAGGGGTACTTACTAAAAAAATATTTAAGCTGTGAATCTTCCGGCAAAAAGTATCTCCAATACAAACTCTGAGAGCATCATATCGATCACCTCTGAGGATGAAGCAAAAGGATAACAAATATTAACACAACATTAGGCAGGACAATGGCAAAAAAGCTAGTAACTGAACAAGGGGGCATCCTACAATCCTACAATTGTCCAAGACCCCTTATGGTCAGTCAATATTGTGGTCAAGGATCTCTATCCACTCCCCATTGTGTCAGACACCACCACCTTACATGACTCAGCGGGATCACCAATTTTTCTTAATATTGATTCTCAATAGTGCTTGAGACCCTCCATCTATCACGTGCCACATAGTTGATTGCAGTATGGTCCAAGTAGTCTCGAGTCATTACCATTGATTAGGTCTGTTTTCTTGCAGAATCTCTCTCAAGGTTCCTTACAGTCATATGACACAGTACTAACAGCTTTCTCAATCATAGGATCCAGCCTCTGAGCATCATGGAAGTTGATCCTCCTTCACAAGAACTTGTATCCTTCTCTAGCTCTTTGTCGTAACTAAGAAGCCCACACCAATTCTCTTCTATCACTTGAGCCAGTGGTATAATTGTAAATCTTATGTCTATAGAATGGAGCTTTCTGGTTTAAAAATCTGTGTAGGCATGACCTAAATAGATGCCAAATAAAGCTGTCTCTGCCCAACCAGTCTTCATGCACCCGACGTACTTCCAAACTGACAGCACAGACCTTGGACCTGACGGAGCAGCTCTCACTTTTACTACGCAATCAAGTGGTTTTCCTCCCTACAGTTCGGAAGTTTTGCCACCCAATCATCATAAGCTCTACTGCTGGGAATCTTACCAACCTAAGTGCTTTTACATCAATTATCTAGTGTCCCATTCTCCACTATAGAGTAACCAAGTCTGTACCAGAGAGGATTTTTATCCCCTAAAAAAAGGGAAACTTCCTTTCCTTTATTCACATCTCCCCTGGGTCCAATGATAGGATGATTCCACTTGTTCTCCTCAGCTTTGCCAGGAGAGTTCTGTTGTAGAACTTTATGCCTTCCAGAATAGTGTCTCCACTATCAACAACCCTGTCCAGCTAAGGTTCAAAGTCATACTACCTGGTTGATTTCCGTATTCAGGACCAGATTTGACCTGAACTTGACTCTGAACCCAGCCTTTAAAGTTATGAAACAGTGGTTGAGGGACTGTAAAAAGAACCAAAACATTGATAAAACATCAGCTCATACTTACCGTGGTCCACATGCTTGTACTTCCGGGGCTGCTCATTAACTTCCTGATTATTCAATGGTGAAGGGCACAACAGCCAATCACAACCACTGTAACAGAGTGGGCGCCTGTGATCGGCTGTTGGTGACAGTGCAGCATCCAGGAAACAGCCTACACATTCTAGCATCTACCCTGCACAGTAGATCAAAAAATAAGGCGAAGCCCAAGCATTATTTATTTTATTTTTTTTAACTATCTAAAAAAAAAAAAAAAAAAAAAAAAGGTTTCCCTGCATTTTAATTGCCAGCCAAGATAAAAATCAGGTAGCTCGGGGTGGCGGCCCGTAGTTGTCTGCGCTAAAGATCAATAATATAGCAATGCATCTTTTATTAAAAAAATGTTTATTGTTACGCTATTAGGTCAGTAAATGAGTGGAGGACGCAACAGCCAATCACAGACACCCACTCTCTGTAACAGCGTTTGTGATTGGTTGTTGCGCCTCTCACCAGTGAATTGTCAGGAAGTTAATAAGCAGCCCTGAAAGTACAAGTGCGCGGACCCCGGTAAGCATGAGCTGATGTTTAATCAATTAAATGTTTTATTTCTTTTCACAGCCCCCCAGACAAAGGCAAACCTGAACTGTAACACAGGCTTTTCAGAGAAGTCACCTACTGTTTGGGCATGGACTCAACAAGTTGCAGTAACAAGCACAGGAGAAAAACCTGTCACACTGTTATAATAGCAAGTGCTTCAAAATCTTATCCCAAACACATCTATCAATATAATGGGGTTGGCCACATTATCATTTAAGATTCTGTAGTCAGCAAGAGAAAGTTTAGTACAGCGGCTATTGGAGGCAATTGCGCAAGTTTCCATATATTCATGGAAAAAAGAAAAAAAAAAAACGTGTCTAAAAGTGGACAACCCTTTTAATTGATAAAATAATAAAACAGAAGTAGCTCTTCGAATAAATGGCCTTTCCCTGGTGTACACAAGTCTACTAACATAACAGGTAGCAGCCATACCTAGGAAGGAACTCCTCTTGGTTTAACTTGTCTAGAGGATTCACAATTTCCATGGCATCCAGAAATAGCTAAAAGGAGGAAAAAAATATACTGTAATATATACGGCATGTAAACTGTATTAATGTACCGTAAATTAACTTCCAGTGATAGAGTTCTATAGTATATGTTATATATATATATATATACACATTTTTATAATTATATATATATATATATATATATATATATATATATACATATAAATAAAACAGTGTATGCATGTGTGCATGTATCAAGTCCCGCCGACTACATAGCCATGCCCACTCCAGTTAGCCACACCAACTACATAGCCCAACTCCTCACAGACCCAGACAACATTCTATAGAGGGGGAGGAGCTAGCGGAAGAACCAGACAACATACTATAGAGGGGGAGGAGCTAGCGGAAGAACCAGACAACATACTATAGAGGGGGAGGAGCTAGAGGAAGAACCAGACAACATTCTATAAAGGGGGAGGAGCTAGAGGAAGAACCAGTCAACATTCTATGGAGGAAAAGAAACTGAAGGCAGAACCAGGCAACATTCTTGGAGGGGGAGCAGTTAGCTAGAGGCAGATGTTTATGTGCAAAATAATCAATCATTCTAGTCTATTATAACTAAGAGTTACTATGCCCAGGCCACGCCGGGCCCTACAACTAGTGATATATAATGCAACAGCGTAGCTTTCCAGGATTACCCAAAGTTGGTTAATTTTCGTTTTATAGCAATAGATACCAGCTGTCCATTCTGAAGTGGAGATACAGACTAGGTCACTTTCAATGCGGCCTCAGCCACTGCACAACATATATTATGTAAAGAGCACTTGCAGTCAGGCCCTACAAGCTGACAGTACTGACCACATACTTGCTCAGTATTAACTAAATGGCAAAAAAAGGGCAGAAGGGGCCACAAAGGAATTAGCATTAGTGAGAAAATGCCTCCCCACGAGTCTATGCAATTACAAGTCAATATAATGGTAAGAAAAAGCCTTAATAGAAGCTGAGAATACTTACCCATTGCTGCAAAGGAGAAAACTTTTCTGATACAGCTTTTAGAACTTCTTGGCTGATAATTCCACCTGTTGCTGCGGCAAGGGGAGCCAGAAAACCTCGAGCTGTCCAGGAGAACCACTTCACCAAGTGCTTGTCAAGTAAGGGCTGAAAATCATAACAATTGAGAAGTTCGGGTGGGAATGGGTTAATCTGTCAGCTGTACAAATATCAAACTACTCTCAAAAGGGGTTTTCTATGATTACATTCTTTATTCTATGGAGCTGAAGAGGTTAAAAGTAACACCCATCATGGGAGCAATGAGGTCATGATTACACCATAGATGACAGCCATCACCAATCAGTAATCATTTACATGTGGACATCATAAAATTGCTGAGACTAGTGATTGGCTGTAAAGGTCACATGATGCAATAGTGACATGACCACTGAAGCCACCAGCCAACAAAGACCTGCAGCAGCATAGGGAGAGTATATCTGAGTAGAACTTATTATTACAGTCAAAATCCCAAAGTTACTGGGGTCGTCAGATTCAAAAAATGGATTATTAGCCTCTGTAATAAAAGAGGGTAATCACACATTCATAACATGCTCCATTAGCCAGACTTTAGAGATGCTTTCTTAAAGGGAATCTGTCAGCAGGTTTTTCCTATGTATTCTAACAGCAGAATGAGGCAAGGACAAAAACTCCAATTCTAGCACTTTATTACTTACTTTCCTGAGTGTGCCTTAGTTATGATAGTCAGTTTTCTCTGTTGCAGATCTAGCAGAGCAGTTTTTGAGCTGTGTATAACAGTACAAATATAAAAGCTTTCTGTGTACATTGTATAGTGACAGAGAGCTGCTAATCAGTGTTGGGGAAGTGGTTGGACTACCCTACACAAGCCAAATTGTCCTATAATGATAATATCCTGCTTAACACACTGATTATATTGAAAATACAAAGCACAGCCAAGTAAGTGTCACTGTAATCAGGGTCTCTGCACCTACATTATGGTGCTCTCAGATTACATAGAGCAAAAATCTGGTGACAGATTCCCTTTAACGTAGGACCAAGTGTACCCCAGCATCACAATTTAAGGCGTTGTCCACTACTAGGACAAACCCTCCTGAATTGACTTGTGAAAATGGACAATGGTGCCCAAGTAGTCATTAGACTTCATTAGTTTGTAATATAATTTTAGGCGGCGGTATAAAGAATAATATATCTATAATTGTTATTTCATTTTCTGGAGTTCACCATGCGGCATAATTAACTTTATTCTGTGTGTTTATGTGACTGCCATGATATCCAATTTAGGTTTTGTTTTTATACTTTAACACAAGAAAATAAAGTATAAAAAAAATATGTTTCTTAGTGGTAACATTATGACATTGTTAAAGCTATAATACTCATTTTCCTGAGAACAGTGCTGGGAGGGCTTGTTTTTCAGCTATAGTTTTTATTGGCACAACTTAAGACATGATTGGTCACATTTTATTTTCTGTCAGGCAAGATGAATTGTGAACAGAAACAAAATGATTCCAGAAGAATAAAGGTATTTCCAGGGCCACTGGACCATACTGACAGCGACTTTATTAGAACATATTAAAAACACTTACATCCCGCCGGACGCGTTTCGGACAAGGTCCTTACTCATCGGCGTATAAACAAATATAAAACCAATACATTTATAGACAAATGAAAAAACTTTGCTGCAACATTCAAGGCCTTAATAGCCAACATGTGTCAGTTTAACCCCTTCAGGTTAGATAGAATAAGAAAACCACTCTCAGTTCATGTAGTTCAAATGTTATGGGACCGAGAAAAAAAAAAAAAAAATATATATAAAATAACTTTTTTGCATAAATATGCATATCTTATCCTTACACAGATGATAATTGCAGTACATCGTTATAGGAACCTTCGATTATGGACACTTTTCAGACCATTATGGAGTCCGAAATTAAAAATCTACTGGCCCAGAACAAAGATGTAATGCATAATCTTACTGTTGACCAAAGAAATGCCATTAAGGAATTGCAGTCTAATGATCACATAGTTATAAGGGCTTCTGACAAGGGGGGCTCGATTGTTGTGATGGATTGAACACTGTATAAAAGGGAAATTGAGAATTTACTGTCAGATGGCGACACCTATCTATCGTCAATTACCTGGGGATCCAACCCTTGGGTTTCAGAAGGAGTTGAGTATTTTACTACAAGAGGGTTTGGCATTGAATGTCATCGACTCTAAAACCAGGGAATTTTTGGAGGTGAGCAACCCGGTCTGCCCCATATTCCATGCCCTCCCCAAGACCCACAAGGACCGCTTTCCCCCACCCCTGAGGCCCATCGTGGCAGGAATTGGCTCCCTATGCGAGGGCCTCTCGGGGTGGGTGGACAGCAGGCTCCAGGTCTTGGTGGAGGGCATAGTGGGACGCATAAAAGATACCAAGCATTTACTACAAGGCATTAACAAAATGGTATGGAAACCGGGGTACAGGTGGATAACTTGCGATGTCACTGCACTGTACTCGAGTATACCCATGATAGAGCAATTTGGGCCTTGCAACTTATCCTAAGGGACACGCACATATTTACTGATGACACAAAACAATTTTTATTGATGTCAGTTGAATTTTTGCTGAAAAGCAATTTTTTTAAATTTGATGGTAATTTTTATTTACAAATATGTGGGTGTCCCATGGGAGCTGGCTTCTCGCCTTCTCTTGCCAACCTTTATATGACCTTGTGGGAAAAAAGTTTTGTATATGATTTGAATTGCCCATTTTTGGATAACATGATCTGGTACGGGAGATACATAGACGACCTGGTTCTTATTTGGGCTGGGTCGTCTGATGTATCTCCCGACCCTACCCCTTATAGGCTGTTGGACTTTTTCAACAGCAATGAGTTTAACCTAAAATTTACGATGCAAATATACGACAATGTGGCACCTTTTTTGGATGTATTGCTAATGGGGGACGCGACCACGGGCAAAATTGAGACAAACTTTACAGAAACCCATAGCAGGGAACTCTATACTCAGGGCGGATAGCTGTCATCCTCAACATGTGAGACATAATTTGCCACTTGGGGAACTTATTAGGGCCAGGAGAAACTGTTCCAGGGATAGTGATTATGGCAAGGAGGAATCGGTCATCAAGAATCGCCTTAGATTGAGGGGATATAGCCAGGGTGTTTTGAGAGATGCCAGCATGAGGGCTAAATTAAGGAGCAGGGACAGTTTACTATCGGAGGACCGCCATAACAGGAGAAACAAGAATTGTGATAGTTTACCCACCTTTTCCACTCCCTATAGTGTGGACTATTCTGATATAGTCACTGTCATGAAGAGGAATATCCCCATCTTATATCAAGACCCTACCTTGAGAACCATCCTGTCTAAGGGATGGCGTCCTGTTGCCAAAAGGGCAGGCAGCATAGGCAGTTTTTTGTCACCAAGCCTTTTCAAAAGTGACACTAGTGCCCCAACATGGCTCAAATACAATGGTACTTTCAAATGTGGGGGGGCCAGATGCAACCTGTGCAACTATATCGATAGATCTATAGTTTTCAAAATAATGTCACCGGTCAGAAATTTACCATAAAGAGCTATGTGAACTGCAATACCACACATGTGGTTTACTTAGCCACATGTGTGGATTGCAATAAGTCATACGTGGGTTGCACCACTAGAGCATTAAAGGTGAGAATTGCCGAACATGTTTCTGGTGCTACCTCAACATCCCTCCGGCAGAGTATATCGGGTCTTTCTAGACATTTTCGGGATATCCATGGGGGTGCCATGTCATCATTGAGAATACAGGGCATCGAAAGGGTGTGGAAACCTATTCGGGGGGGGGGGACTGGGAGTACAAACTACATGACAGGGAAAAGATGTGGATTTTGCGACTCGATGTCCGCTATCCACAGGGCATGAACTTGAAAAGCGACCTGATGTATTTTTATTAATTATGGTTAAACTTGGAGTTTTTGAATCTTGCTTTTATAATGATTTCTGATCACAAGTTTCTTTGATCATATATTCGGTGTCCTCCATAATTCCTTGGTGGGGGGTCCTCGATGTGCTCTTGGATATTTCCCTATATGCCCCTGTTGTGTTTTTTTATTTTTTATTTATTTATTTATTTTTTATATTAGTTTACATTATGTCTACCTTTACGTCATAGCTTTCCAATTCATTCTCCATATGTGGTGTTTGTCCAGGTGGAGTTATACTGCAACCATTTAGTTGGATTGCATCTCCCGATGGGGAGAGAGGTGATTCAATTCACCATTTATATTTGGCCATTCTATGGTATGGAATTTTAGATAAGTTTAGAAAGGCCACTCTCCTCCGTTTTACACCTCTCGTCTTTCTAAATAGGTGTCATAGTGGGTTTATTTTTGGTGTACGGAGCAAGGTTATTTATATATAAAATTTAATTTTTTTTTTTTTCTCTTCTTTGTTTGTTTCGTTGATATTATTTTACATTAATCTCTAATTTACGTTACAGCTTCCATTTCATTCTTCACATGTTCTATATTGGAGTTATGCTTTTAGCAGTCAGTCATATCTCCCGATGGGGAGAGAGGTAATTCAATTTACTATCTATACTTGGCCATTTTATGGTATAGAAGCCCAGAAAAGTTTAGAAAGGTTCCTTTCTTCTGTTTTACACCTCCCGCTTTTTAAATAGGTGTCATAGGGGGTACATTTTTAGTGTACGGAGCGAGGTTATAGATATAATAATTTAGATATTTTTTAATTTTTTTTTTTTTTTTTGTGTGATACTAACTCTTATACTACCTACCACCTACCCTCCCGTTTTCCTTCTCTGCTTAGTGTTGTTGCCCTTTTTTTTCCCATTTTTAAGCAATATTATGCACATTAAGTGGAATTGTACCTCCCGATGGGGAGAGAGGTTTTCAATTTATTGTTAATAGTTGGGCATTTTCTTGCAAATTTCACATGGAAACATGGGAAGGTCTCTTCTATTTGGTTTTTGCTCCCCGTCTTGCAGGGTGGGTGTTATTATAAATACGTTTCTCTGTGCTCGGAATTATGCCATATATTTATGTGTCTTCCTATTAGAGAAATCTCTAGAGAGTTTAAATAATAATAAGATTGATCAACATTTATAATGTATGTTTACATGTACATAGGAGTATGGTGGTTCCTATAACGATGTACTGCAATTATCATCTGTGTAAGGATAAGATATGCATATTTATGCAAAAAAGTTATTTTATATATATTTTTTTTTTTTTTTTCTCAGGTCCCATTAACATTTGAACTACATGAACTGTGAGTGGTTTTCTTATTCTATCTAACCTGAAGGGGTTAAACTGACACATGTTGGCTATTAAGGCCTTGAATGTTGCAGCAAAGTTTTTTCATTTGTCTATAAATGTATTGGTTTTATATTTGTTTATACGCCGATGAGTAAGGACCTTGTCCGAAAACGCGTCCGGCGGGATGCAAGTGTTTTTAAATATGTTCTAATAAAGTTGCTGTCAGTATGGTCCAGTGGCCCTGGAAAGTACCTTTATTCTTCTGAACTGATTGGTGGAGCCAGCCACTGTTCCAGGTGCCTGGGAATCCGATGAGTGTTGAGGTGAACAGCTTCCTATTCCCCACCCCCATCAGCTGTGCAGAAACAAAATGATACCTTGATATCTACAATTGAATATCTTATTCCAATAAATCCAATTTTCTTAATATGTAAATGAGCTGTTAAGATCAACAGTACAGACCATACATTTGGACACACCGTCTCATTCAAAGAGTTTCCTTTATTTTCATGACTATGAAAATTGTAGATTCACACTGAAGGCATCAAAACTATGAATTAACACATGTGGAATAATATACTTAACAAAAAAGTGTGAAACAACTGAAAATATGTTTTATGCTCTAGATTCTTCAAAGTAGCCACCTTGTGCTTTGATTACTGCTTTGCACACTCTTGGCATTCTCTTGATGAGCTTCAAGAGGTAGTCACCGGAAATGATCTTCCAACAGCTCTACCCTATGTACAGCACCCATGCCATCTTCAGTTTACTGAGGATTCTCAGCCCATCATATTCTAACATTTGTCATAATAAACAAAGTCCTAAATCTAAAAACTATCTGCTCTTCCTCTTTTTACTGCTGCTCCTCTCAGGTGATATCTCCCCCAACTCTGGTCCACCCTCTAACTTCAACCCCTCTCCCACCACACATAAAAACCCCACTAACCTTATTACCATCACTTGCACTCCTTCATCTCCCTCTTTAACTGCGCGCTCTGGAATCCACGATCTGTATGCAACAAACTTCACTTCATTCACAATTACTTCCTTACCAACTCTCTTAAGCTGCTGGCCCTCACAGAAACTTGGATCCAGGATTCAGACACTGCTTCCCTTGCTGCCATTTCTCACGGCGGCCTACATTTCTCTCATTCCCCTAGACCTGGGAACAGACAAGGTGGTGGAGTTGGCTTACTCCTGTCCCCACAATGTACTTTCCAGGTCATTCCTCCAGCCCCATCACTCTCATTCCCTTCTTTTGAGGTCCACACCATTAGGCTATTCCATCCCCTCCCCCTCAAAGTAGCAGTGGTATACTGCCCCCCAGGGTCACCCACCCAGTTCCTCGACCATTTCTCCGCGTGGCTGCCGCATTTCATGTCCTCAGAATTACCAACCCTTATTCTGGGAGACTTTAACATTCCCATAAACAGCCCCATTTCCCCATCTGCATCCCAGCTCCTATCTCTCACTACCTCTCTTGGCCTCATACAGCTCTCAACCTCTGAGGCGCACAAAGACAGTAACACCCTTGACCTGGTCTTTACCCGGCTCTGCTCTACCTCCTCCTCAGATAACTCACCTCTTCTTTCAACGACAACATTCTCTCCTTCTCACTCACTAACCCTCGACCACCACAGCCCAATCCTACCATCACACATCCAGAAATCTACAGGCCATTAACCCTCATGCACTCATAGAATCCCTCATCTCATCACTGTCCCCAATCTCGTCAATCTCCTATCCAGATCAGGCATTAAACCACTACAATGACACTCTCAGAAGCTCCTTGGACCAAGTAGCGCCCCTCACCCTCAGAACCTCCAAACATAGAACAAAACAGCCTTGGCTCACATCACAAACTCGATTCCTCCAGCGATGTTCTAGGAGTGCTGAACGTCTATGGAGGAAAACTCGCTCACCAGGAGACTTTATCCATTATAAATTCATGCTCAAAACTTACTACTCTGCCCTTCACCTTGCCAAACAGACCTACTTCACCACCCTGGTCTCCTCACTATCCAACAATCCAAAAAATCTCTGACACCTTTCACTCTCTCCTCAGTCCTAAAGTGCAGGCCCCCATCACTGACCTCTGTGCTGATGACCTGGCTTTCTTACTTTATGGAGAAAATACACAACATCCGCCAGGATATCAGCTTCCAGCCTCCAAGCGCTGCCACTCCCATTCTTCCCTACATCCCCTCTAGTTCACTCTCCACATTTGACCCAGTCACAGAAGAAGAAGAAGTCTCCAGGCTCCTCTCTTCCTCTCGTCCCACCACATGCACTACTGACCCCATTCCCTTACACCTACTCCAGTCCCTCTCTCCAGTCGTCTCCACTCATCTAACCAAAATCTTCAATCTCTCCCTCTTTTCTGGCATCTTCCCCTCCTCCTTCAAACACTCGATCATTACTCCATTATTAAAGAAAACCTCTCTCGACCCATCCTGCACAAATAATCTACAGACCAGTCTCCAATATCCCCTTCATCTCTAAACTCCTGGAGCACCTGGTCTACTCCCACCTCACCCGTTACCTCTCGCTCACTCTCTTCTAGATCCATCACAGTCTGGTTTCCGCCCCCTTCACTCTACAGAAACTGCCCTCAAAGTGACCAATGACCTTCTGACAGCAAAACGTAATGGTGACCACTCTCTGCAGCTTTTGACACTGTTGATCACCATCTCCTACTCTCCATGCTGAATTCCATTGGCATGAAGGACACTGCTCTCTCCTGGCTCTCCCCCTATCTTTCTGACCTCTCTTTCAGTGTATCATTTGCTGGCTCCACTTCCTCCCCTCTTCCTCTCACTATTAGGGTCCCTCAGGGCTCAGTCCTCTTCTCTTCTCTCTCTACACAGCCCCGATTGGACACACCATCAGCAGATTTGGCTTCCAGTACCATCTTTATGCTGATGACACACAATTATACACTTCAGCCCCTGACCTTACACCTGCGGTATTAAAAAACACCAAAGACTGTCTAGCTGCAGTTTCCAACATCATGTCTGCTCTCTATTTGAAACTAAACCTTTACAAAACTGAACTCCTTCTGCTCCCACCCTCCACCAACCCCCCTAAATCTGACATCTGTTTGCGACACCACGATAACGCTTAGGCAGCAGGCTCGCTGTTGGGTGTTATGTTTGACACCGATCTCTCCTACTCCCACACACAATCTCTTGTCTGCTGCTGTCGCTTACACCTGAAGATTATCTCTAGAGTCCGCCCCTTTCTCACCATGGAAACAACAAAAACCCTCACCGTGGCCCTAATCCATTCCCGCCTCGACTACTGCAATTGTCTATTAAGTGGCCTCCCCTCACTAGACTTTCTCCTCTCCAGTCCATCCTTAATGCAGCAGCCAGGATCACCCATCTGGCCAATCGTTACTCAAATGCCTCTGCTCTGTGCCAGTCATTGCACTGGCTACCCGTACACTACAGGATCAAATTCTAATTGCTTGCTCTCACCCACAAAGCTCTTCACAGTGCAACATCCCCTACATCTCCTCCCTCATCTCTGTCTATCACCCCCACCCGTTCTATACATTCTTCAAATGACCTTCGACTAACATCTGCACTAATCCGATCATCCAACTCCCGACTCCAAGACTTCTCCCAAGCTGCACCAATCCTCTGGAATGCTCTACCCCAAGAAATCAGGACTAACCACAACTTGCATGGCTTCAGGCGATCCCTAAAAACACATCTTTTTAAGGCAGCCTATCATACTCCCTAACAGAAGTCCTTTGCAGTGTAGATAGTGAATGGGCTCTCTCTCTTGACATTACTCTTCTACAAACTCCACCAAACCAAAAAGGTCTACACCGATTGTCTGATGACCTATCATGTAAGCTTATTTCTGTCCCCCATTTCCTCAAGATGCCTGGACCATTAGTGCAATAAACCCCTGTACCTTGTGCAACCCCTATCCCGTTGTAGACTGTAAGCTCTTTTGAGCAGGGTCACCTTCATTTCTTGCTTTATTTATTGTATTTTCTTTTTTACATTGATTCTATGCCTATTGTATTGTATCCAATTATTGTACTGTATTTGTTCTCTACTGTAATTACTTACTGTATTAAATTTTCTGTACTCAAACCACTGTATTGTAAAGGGCTGCGGAATATGTTGGCGCTATATAAAGATTTATTATTATATTATTAAGAAACTGCAATAATTTTCTGGAGAAATACTTTATTTTCTTAAACAATTTCAAGGGCGCCAACACTTTTGGCCACTTCCGGGAGATCTGTCCAACCCATAGCTCTTAACAGCTCATTTCCATATTAACAAAATGTGGTTTTCTCTGGGATAAGACATTGGATTGCAGATATCAGGATATGGTTTCATTCAGCTTCCTATGATCTACACGTCGAGACAATTTAGGATAATCTATCTTAGGGTGCTTTCACATCTGCGTTTTTCGTAATTCGCGGCAGATGCGGTGAAAAAACCGCGTTTGCCGCATAACGGTTCCACTTGCGGCACGGTTGCGGTTTTTTCCATAGGAAGTATAGGGGGACTTGCGGCAGATGCGGCAAGTGCAGTATTGCACTTGCGGCAGGTGCGGCAGAGAAAAAAACCGCGGCTTACTGCGGTTTTTTTCTCTGCCGCACCTGCCGCAAGTGCAATACCGCACTTGCCGCATCTGCCGCAAGTCCCCCTATACTTCCTATGGAAAAAACCGCAACCGTGCCGCAAGTGGAACCGTTATGCGGCAAACGCGGCAGATGCGGTTTTTTCACCGCATCTGCCGCGAATTACGAAAAACGCAGATGTGAAAGCACCCTTACTGACAGATTCCCTTTAATAATTTTTTCTATTGACAGTAGCAATTACAGGGTTGAAGTAATGGGATGGGAGCTAGTGCTGGTCCCAGTACAGAAAGCAGGAGCTTTGCAGTGTATAACAGCCGCCTCCTGTTGTGGATGACATGGATACAACTCCTTAGCCTGTGCCAACCCTATGACAGGTATGTACCTCAGATTGAAGGAAAGTACTTGCATTTGGGACATACAATTTTTTTCATTTTGCAGGAATGTGTTAATAGAAAAGAAACTGTCACAGCTATAAGAAAGTAGTTCACTGATAAGCTTAAGAGTAACCCAAAGAAATCAGGTTGTGTGCATGTGTGTCAGGGGTACTGCACATATCAAAGATATTATTTCTTATTGTAAGAGAAATCAATGGTTGTAGATGTAAAATAATCAAAACAATAAAGCCTTTAACCTGGGAAGAAGTCTTTTGGCTGTGAAACCTACTTTACTCTGCAGGTTTTCATTTACAGATGCTGCTAAAGTCTGCATCTCTTCAGCATCTTGAAGGCACCTATAAAAACAAGTGACATACGCCTTCACAGTTATATTCAAGGGTAAGGAAAACTTGAGACTCTAATCATAAAACTGTCTGGTCACATAATATGCGAGTAGGGGGATGCATCACCATTAACAGTCAAGTACAATGTCCAGGATGAGGGGCTTGTGGGTGCTGAACACCCTCTAGTTGCTGTTGCCCAGCTATGCCAGAAACAAGCCACCTGGAAAATGGTAGAAGACTTTCTATAGAAGTTTTTTACAGGGTCTCAGAGCTGGAATGTACATGACCCAATTCCGGCACGGTCACCAAAAGGCTTGCACTACATGCTAAATCAACGCGAGTCATTTACTCAGGAAAATATGGGACCTACAAACCATTTTTGTCAGCTCCCCTTGCCGACCAATTGCATCCCAGATGTTCTCAATATTAAACAAGCAGAAAATGGTAGCGTGTTCATGACCCGAAGACTGCTCATAACATCAGAAGCAATATGGCCTGGCATAGTCATGTTGATAAACTGCTCCTGGGACACACTGGAGAAATGGCTGCACCTCTGGTTACATGGCGAAATCAGGGTAATGTCTAGCTGTTAGTATACCTGGAATGGAGACTACAGAATCCGGCTAATAAACCGCACACCATAAACATGGGAGTAGGACCGGTGTGACACACCATTGTGAAATCTCTGTCTTTCATTGTGTCCAAGACAAAAGCAGAGTTCACTGTAGAAGAAGACAGACCTCCATTCCAGCCTCCACCATCTTCTCGCTCTACACCATAATAGTCTTTATGGCCTTCATGAAGAAACATCACACCGATCCTACTTCCAGGATTATGGATGTGTGCAAAGGAGTAATATACAGTAACCGTACTTTTAGTTTTTATTTAAGGTTCACCTCATTGTTACACTGAATTTGTAAAACTAGAGGTATGGTCATAAAGAGCCCCAGGAGCCATTTTTCAACATGACAATGCCAGGGCACATGTTGCCTTTCCACTTTGAGCACCTGAGTGGTCTGCACTTACTGCCATAAATGTTCGAAAAAAAACTCCCTAAGCTGCAACATGAACATGCGCCAATTGAACATAATATAATGTAACAAAATAGTTGCACTCTGAAATGCTAAGGCATGGAAACATGGCTATAGAATTGCATTATAGCCAAGTGTGTAAAAATGAGACACTTAAAGGGAACCTGACAGCTCATTTTAGGCCCCGTTCCATCACTAGCTGTCCCTGCAGCTCGCTAGCTCATCCCTAACCATTCCTCTCTGACCTAAAACTGCACTATGAAGCTTCTTATTTAATAACTGGCATTCAGTCTACATCTGTAGTCTGGAATGGGTGGTCTCCAGGTCTGCATTCTCCCTCCTCACAGGCTCTTATCACGTCCCGCTGGGCATCACCAATCTTCTGTCCCATATGTTTAAATTCCCACCTCCTCCAGACAGTATGACGTGCACCCGGACAGGTGCATTGTGGGGGCTTATTAGGCTGTATGGTATGACTCTGGTGCATGCAGCACGCATATTGAAGCCGCCAGTACACCTGATAAGCTCACACAATGCACCAGACCTGAACTAACGTCCGGGTGCATGTAATACTGTATGGAGGAGACAGGAATTTCAACACTGGAAACGGAATTTTATGCCCAGTAGGGTGTGCTAAGAGCCTGCGAGGAGGGAGAATGGAGCCCCGGAGCCTGCCCATTCCAGTCTACGGATGTACAGTCATGGCCAAAAGTTTTGAGAATGATACAAATATTAATTTTAACAAAGTCTACTGCTTCAGTTTTTCTAATGGCAATTTGCATATACTCCAGAATGTATAAAGAGTGATCAGCTTAACAGCAATTACTTGCCAAGTCAATATTTGCCTAGAAAATGAACTTTAACCCCCAAAACACATTTCAACATCATTGCAGTCCTGCCTTAAAAGGAGCAGCTAACATCGTTTTAGTGATTGTTCCATTAACACAGGTGTGGGTGTTGATGAGGACAGGGCTGGCGATCAATCAGTCATGATTAAGTAAGAATGACACCACTGGACACTTAAAAGGAGGCTGGTGCTTGGTATCATTGTTTCTCTTCAGTTAACCATAGTTATCTCTAAAGAAACACGTGCAGCCATCATTGCACTGCACAAAAATGGCCTAACAGGGAAGAGTATCGCAGCTAGAAAGATTGCACCTCAGTCAACAATCTATCGCATCATCAAGAACTTCAAGGAGAGAGCTTCCATTGTTGTCAAAAAGGGTCCAGGATGCCCAAGAAAGACCAGCAAGCGCCAGGACCGTATCTTAAAACTGTTTCAGCTGCGGGATCGGACTACCAGCAGTGCCGAGCTTGCTCAGGAATGGCAGCAGGCTGGTGGAGTGCTTCTGCACGCACTGTGAGGCGGAGACTCTTTGAGCAACGCCTGGTTTCAAGGAGGGCAGCAAAGAAGCCACTTCTCTCCAGAAAAAACATCAGGGACCGACTGATATTCTGCAACAGGTACAGGGAGTGGACTGCTGAGGACTAGGGGTCAAGTCATTTTCTCTGATGAATCCCCTTTTCGATTGTTTGGGACATCTGGAAAACAGCTTATTCGGAGAAGAAGAGGTGAGCGCTACCACCAGTCTTGTCTCATGCCAACTGTAAAGCATCCTGAAACCATTCATGTGTGGGGTTGCTTCTCCGCCAAGGGAATCGGCTCACTCACAGTCTTGCCTAAAAACACAGCCATGAATAAAGAATGGTACCAGAATGTCCTCCAAGAGCAACTTCTCCCAACCGTCCAAGAGCAGTTTGGCGCCCAACAATGCCTTTTGCAGCATGATGGAGCACCTTGCCATAAAGCAAAGGTGATAACTAAATGGCTCAGGGAACAAAACAGAGATTTTGGGTCCATGGCCTGGAAACTCCCCAGATCTTAATCCCATTGAGAACTTGTGGTCAATCATCAAGAGACGGGTGGACAAACAAAAACCAACAAATACTGCCAAAATGCAAGCATTGATTATGCAAGAATGGACTGCTATCAGTCAGGATTTGGTCCAGAAGTTGATTGAGAGCATGCCAGGGAGAATTGCAGAGGTCCTGAAAAGAAGGGTCAACACTGCAAATATTGACTTGCTGCATTAGCTCATTCTAACTGTCTATATAACCTTTTGGTACTCATAATATGATTGCAATTATATTTCTGTATGTGATATAAACATCAGACAAACAAATAAAAACCAGAGGCAGCAGATCATGTGAAAATATCATTTTGGTGTCATTCCCAAAACTTTTGACCATGACTGTAGACTGCATGTAAGTTATTAAATCACTTTTCAGAAGCTTGGCAGTGCAGTTTTAGGTCAGAGAGGGAGGGTTAGAGATGAGCTAGCAAAGTGCAGGGACAGATAGTGATAAAATAAGGGGGTTAAAATGAGCTGACAGGTTCCCTTTAAAGCATAACTGCTGTTAACATTTTTATTTACTAATAATGTAGAGCTGAGCAATTGATTTTAATAAACTTTCAAATATACTTATAAGAGCATTCTGGTTGAAAACCATTCCTAAACCTTCCACAAAGTGTCCCACTAGACACTGTGTGAAGCAGACATATGTTCAATTCTCAGCCAGATCAGTCTCCAAGCTTCTCACACTGAATACGGGGCATGTAAACATATAAGGGTAAAGGGGGCGGGGCCTACAAAGTATCCACACTGCTGACTGCAGCTCATGAGATGACAATCTATCAGATTACTTCAGGCTACAGCACAGTTGCTAAGCAATGTCAGAATGTCAGGATGACTGCAAACTCCTCTTTCCTTGGCACAAGCTTCTGATGTCATCTGGCTTCACACAGCTCAGTCATGATCTGTTAACCCCTTCTCTGCTGTCACACTGCTCCCTATCAGACTGCTCTCAGACGCTGTGGAAATACACACACAGTGCTGGCAGTCACTTAGGGAGGCTTGACATGTCCCACATACATAAAATGCAGTTTTTAGAAGAACACAGAAAAATGTGAGAAAAGAAGTCACAAAAAACATTATCTTAGCTGCTACATGACCCATCATTAACAACCAGTGCAGTATTGGGTTTTTGCTTTTTTTTAGATTTCAATGAAATGACAGTAACACTTTAGCATATAAAAATAGTCTCTACAGCCATCCATTTATATTTAGCAGGCTCCTACTTGCCCATACAAAAAGAGGATTCTTAACCTAGAGAGAGGCATTGACTTTAGCATAGGTAAAGAGATACGCCTCAGCGTGGCAACTGGGCAGATATAGAGATGGCCATTTTTATATGCTCCCTTAGCTATAATGCAATTTCATGTTCGATATCCAGTATTGCAGAGTGCAACTGTCTTTTGTTAAACTTGCTACCATGGCCTGCAGCGTCTCAGATTTTTCTCCCAATGATCCCATCTGGGATGTAACTAGTCAGCAATTGTTAAGTCAGCTGCCAGCAGAAGATCTTGACTATTTGTGTTTTTATGTGCAGTTTGGCAGGACATTCCTCAGACATCCATTAATAACATTACCGATAGCCTGTCAAGGCACGCAAGTGCAGGGATTTCGGCATGTGGCACTTATATTAGAAATTGAATAAAATGGAGATGTTTTGAAATCTTTGCTTTTAATTTATCATTTGGTTACCATTAACATATCTAGTGATTCTGTAATTTTCATAACACCGCCATGACTTTTCCTTTGGTGTTAGTTACTATGTTGCTGAGTTTATAAGGGCCCAAGAAGATTAAGCAGCATTTATTGAAATGGAGTCACTGCAAAAATTGATTGTATGAGCCTGGTTTGCCTGACACGTGACTATCAGATGCCCATTACATGGCATGTTTTGTTCTATTATTATAACATGTACAGGTATTCTATATAAGGGTCCCCTTTGCAACAGAGATATACAGAAAGGTTTAAGTATTACAATTGAATGGGTGCAATAAAATACAACATTTCTACTGCTTTAACTGGTGTATAGTCTCTGAATCATCAGCATGTCATCAAAGAAAAAGTGCACATAGGCAACATCCAGGCATAAATTCTTAAGCATTACACAATCAATGCATCATATAGAAATTGAATAGCAGCCCATGTCATCACAAACATTAATCTTACACCAGTTAACTGTACCTTATGTTTGGCAGGCGATCATGCTTCTCCTGGAAATTATCCAATGCCAGCATTGCTGAGTGGATGCTTAATGGTGCCTGATAATTCAGAAGGAAACATATATGTGTGTAAGGCACATACTGCGATATCTGGACTTCCATAATGAACACAAGCTTAAGTAGGGCTACGCTTCAGCTTGTAAGTATTCATGATTCTGCACTTTGCCATGACATTAGTAATTCACAATAATAGTCAGTATTGAGAAATTCATCTCTTGGACTGCTGCTAATATGTTCTTTCAGGATCCCATGGATATATAAAGCTTATTATTATTTTAGCTTTTTTAATTTCATTGTTTTATTACAAAGCTGTTATTCAATTTTATGATTTCAGGCTTGATTCAGACTTTTCTACAGCTTGAATACCAAAAGTGGAGCCCAGCACAGAACAATAGATTCTTACCATTGACTTGAGGATTTAGATAAGAGGATTTTTTGTACTCAACGTAAAAATCCTTTTCTTGAAGCTTCAATTGGGGGACACAGGAAGACCATGGTGTATGCTATTCTGCCACTAGAAGGCGACACTAGGCTAAACAAAACTAAAAAAATGTTAGTTCCTCTCTGGCAGGATACACCGCACGACCGGAAGGAGCATACACCATGGTGTTCCTGTGTCCCCCAATGAAGCGATAAAGAAACCTTTGCCTAGCATAATGCAACAGTCTATCCAACCACAGGTCACAAACTAGCTTTGCCCCCTCTACTATTAATTCTTGTTTGGGTCAAGATCTAAAATAAAAGATACACGTAATCCATTCTCGGGGGCTCAGTGGTTAGCATGGTTGCTTTGCAGTGCTGGAGTCCTGGCTTCAAATCACACCCAGGACAACATCTGCAAGGAGTTTGTATGTTCTCTCCATGTTTTGGTGAGGTTCCTATGTGATCTCTGGCACCCCAGACATGCTGATAGAGAGTTGAGATTGTGAGCTCCAATGGGAACAGAGATGTCTAAAAATTATTGGCGCAAAAGTAGAATTTAACAAAAAAAAAAATCTAATTAATATAAGCTAAGAGAAGTAAACTTTCAAGTTATATAGTGTGTCTCAATAACACGAGACGTTATACAATATATTTCTAATAATATTCACATTTTATTTACCTCGGGTTTGCTGAAATCAGCAATCAGATATTTTGGATCCGTTAACTGTTTTTCTAGTCTTTCCTAGAAAAGAAAGAGGAAAAAAAAAAAAAAAAAAAAAACTTTCCTCTTAGAACAGTAAAGATAAAATCACAAAGATGAATTTCTGCCATTACATATCATCTGAGTATTAAGCATAATTTGCAATATACTGCATCTTTTATTGGGAAATTGTGGGGTGATGAAGGTTAGAAAGTCACACAAAGATAGTGATTTCTAAGGATCATACACAGTATACTGTATTCATATTGTTCCATACATAACTAATAGACTTTACCAGGGCTGCCACTAGGAATTTCAAGGTCCCTGAATGGCAACATTTTGGGCCCCCCATGAGACTCCACCCCAGCTCTGCCTCCCACTATTGGAAAAAGCCCTCTTCTGCACCACGTCCTAACCAATCACACATTAACATTTCCCATCAAACACCAGATCACATACAAACATAGCTAGGTTTGCATTGGTCTGGAGCGCAGTCAACCCTGTGATAATAAGTTTTGTAAATTTTATACATCACATAGGAGACTGCTGCATGTACATAACTCACTGAGGGCATATACAGCACTGCAGAGGGCTAGGGAGCACATAGACTGATGGCGAGCTGAGCTCTGCAGGAGCCACATGGATGTATGATCTCTACCCTCTCCCTGGGCCCCCACCCATTGAAAGGGAAAGCGGTGCTCTTCAGGAGCCAAAGGGATGTTCTCTCAATCATGGTAGTTTAAAGAGTACCAGCCAGCAGGTTTTAGGGCTATAAAGTGAAGCAAGTGCCTTACAGGTTCTGGGATCCCAGAATCTTTAAGGCACTGGCTTCACTTTATAGCCCTAAAACCTGCCGATTGGTTACCTTTATGCTTTAGTGCAGCTGCTCTGCCATCGGGGAAACAATGACCTGACATTTTGAGTGTTCTTAGGCAGTTCCTTCCAGAGGCAGTGGGAAGCATAGCATTACTGAGTAGTGTGGTATGATTATTCTTAGCCCTGTGGTAGTCTCCGATAATGGAGCATACCATAAGCTCCATAGAGCATACCGTGGCCCCCCATTGTCCTCCACAGAGCATACCGTGGCCCCCATTGTCCTCCAGAGAGAACACTGTGGCCCCAATTGTCCTCCACAGACCATACCGTGGCCCCCATTGTCCTCCACAGACTATACCGTGGCCCCCATTGTCCTCCACAGACTATACCGTGGCCCCCATTGTCCTCCACAGACTATACCGTGGCCCCCATTGTCCTCCACAGACCATACCGTGGCCCCCATTGTCCTCCACAGACCATACCGTGGCCCCCATTGTCCTCCACAGACCATACCGTGGCCCCCATTGTCCTCCACAGACCATACCGTGGCCCCCATTGTCCTCCACAGACCATACCGTGGCCCCCATTGTCCTCCACAGACCATACCGTGGCCCCCATTGTCCTCCACAGACCATACCGTGGCCCCCATTGTCCTCCACAGACCATACCGTGGCCCCCATTGTCCTCCACAGACCATACCGTGGCCCCCATTGTCCTCCACAGACCATACCGTGGCCCCCATTGTCCTCCACAGACCATACCGTCGCCCCCATTGTCCTCCACAGACCATACGGTCGACCCATTGTCCTCCACAGACCATACCGTCGCCCCCATTGTCCTCCACAGACCATACCGTCGCCCCCATTGTCCTCCACAGACCATACCGTCGCCCCCATTGTCCTCCACAGACCATACCGTCGCCCCCATTGTCCTCCAGAGCATACCGAGGCCCATTGTCCTCCACAGAGCATACCGTGGCCCCATTGTCCTCCAGAGCATAACGAGGCCCCATTGTCCCACAGAGCATACCGTGGCCCCCCCATTGTCCTCCACAGAGCATACCGTGGCCCCCATTGTCCTCCACAGAGCACACAGTGGCCCCCCCATTGTCCTCCACAGAGCATACGTGGCCCCCATTGTCCGCCACAGAGCACACAGTGGCCCCCCATTGTCCTCCACAGAGCATACCGTGGCCCCATTGTCCTCCACAGAGCACACAGTGGCCCCATTGTCTCCACAGAGCACACAGTGGCCCCATTGTCCTCCACAGAGCACACAGTGGCCCCATTGTCCTCCACAGAGCACACAGTGGCCCCTATTGTCCTCCACAGAGCACACACTGGCCCCCATTGTCCTCCACAGAGCACACACTGGCCCCCATTGTCCTCCCAGAGCACACACTGGCCCCCATTGTCCTCCACAGAGCACACACTGGCCCCCATTGTCCTCCACAGAGCACACACTGGCCCCCATTGTCCTCCACAGAGCACACAGTGGCCCCCATTGTCCTCCACAGAGCACACAGTGGCCCCCATTGTCCTCCACAGAGCACACAGTGGCCCCCATTGTCTCCACAGAGCACAGTGGCCCCCATTGTCCTCCACAGAGCACACAGTGGCCCCCATTGTCCTCCACAAAGCACACCGTGGCCCCCATTGTCCTCCAGAGCATACAGAGGCCCCCATTGTCCTCCATAGAGCATACCGTAGCCCCATTGTCCTCCAGAGCATACCTAGGCCCCATTGTCCTCCACAGAGGATCCCGTGGCCCCATTGTTCTCCAGAGCATACCTAGGCCCCCATTGTCCTCCACAGAGGATACCGTGGCCCCCATTGTCCTCCAGAGCATACCGAGGCCCAAATTGTCCTCCACAGAGCATACCGTAGCCCCCATTGTCCTCAATATGCCATACTGTGGCCTCTATTATCCTCTATATACCATAATGTGGCCTCTATTAATCCTCCATATAGCCCATCCTGTTACATAACCCCCCATTATGGTGCATCATCCTCCATCCTGGTATTAGGGCCCCCCTCACCTTGGTATTATGGCTATTCCCCTGTCATGCTGGAAGTAGCTCCCCCCCATCCTTGCATTAGGTCTCTCCCCCCATCCTGGCAGCCTGGCACACACAAAAAACAAGACTATTTTACTCGCTTCGCCAGCACTTCATCACCACACGTCTGCAGTGTCCTTCTGTCTGTGTCAGGCGTCTGTGTGAGCGGTGCGCAGCGATGACATCACTAACCTGCACCGGTCACATGATCAGATGCTAGACGCAGAAGGATGCTACGGACGTGTGGTGCTGGCAGCACTGGCGAGATGAGTAAAATCACCCGCACATGATCGCAAGTTGCTGCAGAGGCAGCAGGAGGTCACATGGGCCTGCTCGTTAGCCCTATATAATATTTACCTCTTCCCCACCCACCTCTCAGGGCTTGCTTCAGTGCCGAGGTGATGGTACAGAGTGAAGTGAATAATCTATTAGACTAATGAGCGTGCCCATGTATCCTCTCATTGCCTTTGCAGCCTGCTCTCACCTTCTCCAGCCTACGGTGATCCTGATAGCAGTGCTCCTGGAGTGAGCCCTGCATCTGCGGCCTGTATACCACCAGCCACCAGGCCCCTAACAGGAGTCAGGTCAATCAGGACCTGTTGGCGGCCATGTAATGGGAATTTATTAGCCAGTAAATGCAGTTGCCGTTTCCCTCAAAATTACAACCAAGCATTGCTCTTTTCCTTAAGAGATTATTAGGTCTCTTATCATGGCTTTCATGCTATGGCTGCATTCACATATTGCAGTCTTGCTGCAGCTTTTAATTGTGGCAGCCCTATGCTGCAGCAGTCTTTCTTTCCTGCGCAATCACTTAAATGTTCAGGGAAAACTCTGTCACCTTCAAAAATGATAATTACTGCTAATTTGATTTCGAGGACCCAGGACAACACCATAGAGAGAAACTGGATTTGCCCCCATGAACAGGAAATATACAGATTTAAAAGCGGAGACTCTTCAGCTCCAGTGCTTTACACAGCGTAAGGACCTCTGTTTAATTAGGTAGATGAAACAAATATGTCCAAAAATTGGCAATAATCAATACCATCCCATCAGCTTTCCCACAAAAAAAAAAAAAAACTGCTGATCTAAACCCCCCCTCCAAAAACCTCCAAACGAAGGTCTGAACTTGACAGCCCCAAGATACCTGGCTATATAAAGGAACCGGAACACTATCCCTCCTAAGTAGCCAACTGACCCCCTGGTGTAGCCAAGAGCTGTAGGTCTTCCTCCAAGGACAGAAAACCACAAGCTGGAAGAGGCATCGCCTATTAAATCTGTAAGTTTCCTGTCCTCAGGGGCAGATCCTCTCTCTCTATGGTAGTGCCGAGGGGATTAAAAAAAACCATGCTGACGACCGTAAAAATTGTACAGTTTTACAAACGAAAGTGTTTCACTGAGTGACAAAGAAAACTATGAAAAGACTAAAGTGGCACATGGATGTTTGAACACCGCTACTACACCTGCGGATATCTCCACCAAGACCTTTTTTCTCCTTACTGCATTGTGGAGACAAGACAATAGCTGTATATACTAAATTGAATGTAATTACCGTATTTTTCGCATTACAAGACACACTTTTGTTCTGTGCATTGTGCAGTAGGGGAGGGGGGCCTGTGGAGCGGTGATCGGGGGCTGTCTGGAGGCTACATCTGCTCATTATACTCCTGTAATATGCACTGCATCCCGCTGGCAATCACTGGCAGAGGGAGCAGCGCAAATGACAGGAGCCCAGGAGCAGGTTCACAGCTCAGTGGCTGTGGTCCCATGTCAGTAGTCAGTGCTTTCCACGCAATGAAAGCACTGTATTTCTGGGAGGATGATAATACTCACCGCTCTCCACGCTCCCTGCTGTCCGCGCCATCCCCGCTGTCTTTGCAGACATTCAGTCCTGTGAGCGTTGCTGCATAGTGACGTCATCACCGCGCACTGCTCAGGGGACCGGATGACGGCACAGAAGACAGCGG
Organism: Allobates femoralis; assembly: GCA_033576535.1. NCBI lineage: Eukaryota > Metazoa > Chordata > Amphibia > Anura > Aromobatidae > Allobates > Allobates femoralis. The sequence continues at coordinate 315,784,412 of JARQOC010000003.1, forward strand.
GGATGGCACGAACAGCAGGGAGCGAGGTGAGTATGCTTGTTTATTTTTTTAAGTGTGCAGCAGCATTGGGGAGGAGGGGGGATGGTCAGTGAACAGTGTGCCAGCATGGGGTGGGGAGCGACAGTGCGCCAGCATGCGAGGGGAACAGTGCGTCAGCACGGATATATACCATTATGGGGAACATATATACTGATCGTAAGACGGAACCCGGCATTATAGGACAGACACCATTTAACATTAAAAATTATTTTTTTCCTTCACCAAATGTGGGGGGGCGGGGGTTAAGTCTTATAAAGCTTGAAATACGGTACTATTCTTGCTAAGTAGAGCTTATAAACAGACCCTCTGGAGTTAAATCTTTACCAAACATCTGCCCAGCACATTTGTCAAGAGCTACTTACAAAGTTGAACAATTGTGGCGTTTTAATCTGAACCGCTAGTCCACCATGCTCGTATGGGTCCATGTCTGATGTATCTCCAATGCTGAATGAGTAAGGTGACGTAACTGCAAACAGTATAAAACGTATAGGAGACAGAGTTCACTGAATGAACATACCATGAAAAGTAATCTTAAAAAGACTATCACAATTCTGTATCTAACCTGAGAGGTTACGTAGTTACAACCTACAAAGCATTAAAGAACCAGGCAAGATCATTTTTATTTTTCATATTTTTAAAGGGATCCTGTCACCCCCAAAACACATGTAAACCTATTAAAACCTGTCCCTAGAGCATATTAACACTTTCCCTACACTGTTTTTACCTCCTAAATGCAGTAAATGACATTGCATAAAAACGTTTTATAAGTACCTGATTACTGATGATAATGAGTGACTATGCTATTCATAGTCACTCATCCAGGCTGCCCCTCTGCTTCATAGCACGCCTGAATAGGCGTGATCTTCATAGCAGATTCAAATTGCCGCCTCCCTGCTGTGCCCTGTCTCGTCCGAGCTGCTGTGTGGCTGGGTGACGCGATCCGCGTCATTCCCGGCGCCGGGTGACGTATTTACACCGGCGCCGCGCTGTCGGCTTCAAAATGCACACTGCGCATGCCCATGCGCATGCGCAGTGCGCATTTTGAAGTTTACAGCGCGGCGCCGGTGTAAATACGTCACCCGGCGCGGGGAATGACGCGGATCGCGTCACCCAGCCACACAGCAGCCTCGGACGACACAGGGCACAGCAGGGAGGCGGCAATTTGAATCTGCTATGAAGATCACGCCTATTCAGGCGTGCTATGAAGCAGAGGGGCAGCCTGGATGAGTGACTATGAATAGCATAGTCACTCATTATCATCAGTAATCAGGTACTTATAAAACGTTTTTATGCAATGTCATTTACTGCATTTAGGAGGTAAAAACAGTGTAGGGAAAGTGTTAATATGCTCTAGGGACAGGTTTTAATAGGTTTACATGTGTTTTGGGGGTGACAGGATCCCTTTAAAAATAATTCACCTACATCCTGCAGATATGTTGATGTCATGCTGATTGTGTTTCATGGGCCATGGATTTATACAAAATCTCCTCCCCCCCTCTTTCCCGAGGATGCTTATTAACCTGGGGTTATGAGTGCAAATACTTAGTACTGGAAACATTTCTCTGGTCTAAAAAGGTTTTACACCCTAGACCTTATCTGAAAAACAGCTCTTCGATCTGTATGAAAACATTTGCTGTAATAAGATTTTTAGAAGAAAACTGATGATTGATGGGTATCATATCAGATATTTTGTTGTGGTGTGATACCAAAACTTGGATAGACAAAAATAAAAACAACCTTTATTGTACAAATATTATAACTCATCACAGGACAAACACAAAGACAAAGGGAGAACACCTTGAACAAACCAACACAAAGTCAAGGGAAACACTGTCCCTAGAATGACCACTACCTAGCAGTGGAGGATTTTCACCATAGGTTAGGGTGCCCCATACCACGTCAACTGACCCTATAGAACAAGCCTATGGTAGGAACAGTTCATATAGAGACTATAGTCTAGTTAAACTAGTTAACTAGTTAAGTGAACTAGACTTGAAGCGGTATAGCTGTTATACAAACGATTCCTACCATAGGCTTGTTCTATAGGGTCAGTCGATGTGGTATGGGGGCATCCTAACCTATGGTGAAAATCCTCCACTGCTAGGTAGTGGTCATTCTAGGGACAGTATTTTCCTTGACCTTGTGTTGGTTTGTTTCAGGTGTTCTCCCTTTGTATTTGTCCTTTGATGAGTTTTAATATATGCACAATAAAGGTTATTTTTATCTATCCAAGTTTTGATTTCGCTCTACAACAATATCACAGTAATAAGATGATAAATGATAATGAGTATAAACACTACTTGGCTAAAATGTTTCATAAATATGCATTAACTATAGACAAAAACATACATTGAATAAAAAAAAAATTAAACATGTGCATCCAGTACAACTCACCGGTAATCTGGTGTGTGGAGCCATTTAAAGAGGTCATTCCATTGACTTCACGAAAAGTCACAAACTGGCCGGAGTCAAGATTGTGAGGACGATTATCAAAGCATGTGACCACGCCAGGATTAGACTAAAACATGAAACCAATGGTAAATTAATCATATTTACTAGTAAAAGATAACAAAAAAAAATGCTCAAATGTTACACTTGAAGTTAGGTCAATTATTTAGCTACTTCTGGACTGCCCATAAAACATACATGACTGGCAGTACATACTTAAAACGTCAAGGCGGAGCTAGCAACTTAAATGAGATTGTCAGGCAGTGGGGACGGTGAACTTGGCTGTCAGACAACAAGACTCCACTGAAAAGATGAAAGAGTTTACTTTCCGGTCTCTGAATACAGCACTTACGAATCAGCACTTGTGTATAAAGATTAGAAGGAACTGTCAGTGCTTCCATCTCCAGAACCTGTGATAGCCGAGTGGAGGGAGGGAAGAGAAGCTGATGGCTTGTAGGAGAATTAGAGGCTAAGAGAAAGAGAATTTACGGTGAGTACACAAAATTCTACTTTTCTCTGTCGCCTCATTGGGGAACACAGGACGATGGGACGTCCTAAAGCAGTCCCTGGGTGGGAAAAACACATCCACAACTAAAAAAAACGCAGTCTACAGACTAGCGGCCGCTGCCTGCAGGATGCGTCTACCCAGACACGCATCTGCCGAGGCCTGAGTATGAACACGATAGTGTTTTACAAAGGTGTCAAGGCTCGACCAAGTAGCGGCCTTGCACACTTGTTCAGCCTAAGCCTGGTGCCGAAAAGCCAAGGGAGCACCCACCGCGCGAGTGAGCAACCCCGATGGAATGGGCAAGTTGCGGAAAGAATAAGCTTCCTGAATAGTAAGCCTAATCCACCGGACGAGAGTGGCCTTGGAAGTGACCAACCCTTTCCGGGGACCCTCCGGAAGGACGAATAAAGAATCCGTCTTCATGAAAGGCGCCGTTCTAGACACAAAGTCGCAGAGCCCGGAGCAGATCCAGGGTGTGCAGCGCCTTTTCAATACGGTGCACAGGAGCCGGGCAGCAAGATGGCAGGACAATGTCCTCATTCAAATGGAATGAGGAAACGACCTTCGGAAGAAAGGACCAGATTCAAGTCCCAGGCTTCCAAAGGCCTCCTATACTGTGGAACAATACGTGACACACCCTGCAAAAAAGTACGAACCTGGGACTTCGAGACCAATCTGCGTTGAAAAAGCATAGAAAGGGCGGAGACCTGACCCCTAAGAGAACCAAGGTAAGGCCCCTTGTCCAACCTGGCCTGAAAGAAACCCAGATCCGCAGGAAGGAAAAAATGCAAGGGCGGGAGACCTCCCGAGTCGCACCAGGCGAAGATGGCTCTCCAAGTCCAGTGGTAAATACAAGCAGAAACCGGTTTTCTCGCGCAAGCCATAGTGCGAGCAACCTCCTCCGAAAAACCCGCCTAAGTCAAAAGTCGGGTCTCAAGGGCCAGACCATCAAACGAAGCACCCCTGAGTTCTGGTGATGAAATGGGCCCTGGGAGAGAAGATCCGGACGGTCCGGCAGCCGCCACGGAACGTCTGCGGCGAGTTGTACTAGATCGGGGTACCACGATCTCCTGGGCCAGTCCGGGGCCACCAGAAGTACCGGAACGTGTTCCGCTCTGACTTTCTGTACCACCCTGGGAATGAGGGCCAGAGGCGGAAATACGTATGGGAGACGAAAAGGCATCCAGTCCTGGACCAGAGCGTCTGAGCCCAGAGCACGGGGATCTCGGGAGCGGGCAAAGAAGGCGGGAACCTGCGTTCTTCCGTGATGTCATGAGATCCACATCCGGGATCCCAAACCGAACGCAGATCTGATTGAAGACATCCGGATGGAGAGCCCATTCTCCTGACGCAAGACCCGCCCAAATTCTTGATCCCCGGAATGTGGACTGCCAACAGACCCGCCTCCGAAGACTCGGACCAATGAAGAAATCGGCTCCACTTCCCGCATTGCTAACTTGCTGTGCGTTCCGCCCTGATGGTTGACATAGGCCACCGCCGTGGCATTGTCCGACTGAATACGAATGTAGCGGCCCTTCAGGAGATGATGATGGAAACTTCAGCGCCAAGTAAATGGCTCAAATCTCCAGGAGATTGATGGGTAAAGAAGACTCTTCCGGAGTCCACCGACCCTGGGCCGTGTGATGACAAAATACTGCTCCCCAGCCGAGGAGACTGGCGTCAGCGGACAAACACGTCCCACCGGACTGGCAGAAACGATCTCCCTCGGGAGAGAGACGATGGAATCAGCCACCAGCGGAGAGAAAGCCTCGTCGCCGCCGATAGACGGAAAACCCAGTGAAGGGTAAACGGACTGCGATTCCAGGCCACCAGGATATCCAACTGCAATGGACGGAGATGCCACTGAGCAAAAGGCACTGCCTCCATTGTCGACACCATCTTCCCCAAGACCCGAATTGCGAACCGAAGAGAATGTGGAACAGGACGCAGGAGCAAACGAATTGCACAGCGCAGAGACTGAACCGTGTCCTGAGGAAGAAGTACAAGTCCCAGAGACGTGTCCAGGATCATTCCCAGGAATGAGACCCTACGGCTTGGGACTGGAGAAGACTTTGAGAGATTGAGAATCCATCGCAGCCGCGAGAGAGTGTCCATCGTGACGCGGACACTGTCCTCGCAGTCCCTGAAAGACCGACCCTTGATTAACAGGTCATCCAGGTACGGAAAAACTGACATCCCCCGGACGTGCAGCACGGCCATGACAGCCGCCATGACCTTGGTGAAAACTCGCGGGGCAGTTCCCAATCCGAAAGTAAGAGCAATGAACTGGTAATGATCCTCGCCCACAGCGAAGCGCAGGAACCGTTGGTGAGATTTGGCTATCGGAATATTCAAGTAAGTGTCCTTGATATCGATGGAAGCGAGGAACTCCCCCTGCCGCATGGATTCCATCTGAAAATGTCAAACTCGGACAAATCTGTTCAGATGTTTTAAATCCAAAACAGGACGGGAAGAACAGTCTTTCTTTGACACGATAAACAGGTTTGAGTACAATCCGTGAAACCGCTTGCTTTGAGAGACCGGAACAACGACTCCTGCCCGCTGAGGGGAGTCGATGGCCCGAAAGAAGGCGTCCTTGTCCGGCGAGCCTGGCGGACGAGAAAGAAAGAACCTCCTGTGAGGAAGAGTGTGAAACTCGATGCTGTAACCGAAAGACACCAAGTCCCCGACCCACTGATCGTCTAACAGCGAGCCAGACATGCCGAAAGTGGGAAAGTCAGTTGCCCACTCGGTAAGAGTCTTCTGGAGGAGCAGAGTCAGGAAGAGGAAAACCTCTGCGGTCCAGAGTCCTTTGACTTGGACTGCCTATTTTGTGACTGCCAGCTGGAACCCGACTTACTGGGAGGCTGAGAACCTCTGTCCGCACGCGGCACACGGGCCGACTGATCCGGGCAAGAGAGACGGACCACCCAGATGAGTTCCGAAAGGACCGGAACCTCGCCTGCTGACCACTGGAGAATTTACGCTTGGGCTTTTTCCTGAAGAAGCGAGGTACTTTTACCCCCTGTCACGTCAGAGATCAGCTTATCCAGCTTTTCTCCAAACAGACGCCCACCCAAATAAGGCATGCCAGTGAGCGACCTCTTCGAAGCCGAATCCACATTCCATTCTCGAAGCAAGAGAGCTCGGCGAATGGCGATGGCATTTGAAGCCGCCGCCGCAGTGCAATTAGCCACATCAATAGAAGCGTACAACAAGAATTCTCCAGTGATAGACATCTGAGCAGCCGGATCCAACAGCTCAGGATCCGCACCTCTGTGACGCAACGCAGAATGTAAATCACCCGCCCAGGTCACAACGGCCTTAGCCACCCACATGGAGGCAAAAGAAGGAGAAAGCGACGACCCTGAAGCCTTGAACACTGATCTAGACAATTGTTCCAACTGACGGTCCGTGGAGTCCTTGATAGACGTACTATCAGGAAGAGAAAGAAGAGTCCTAGACGCCAAATGGGACACTGGAGGATCCACCTGCGGAGAATCCGACCAGGCTTGTGCCACCGCTGGCAAAACAGGATAACGGGCCTCAATTGCCTTACGATTACCAAACCGTTTATCTGGCTGCGACCAATGTTTCTGCAGAACTTCCTGGATCTCAGGATGATCAGAGAACACCTTCTGAGGCCTCTTGAAAGATATCACGTGGTCCGATGAGGCGACTGGAGCCGGGTCAGACCCTGACAAGGCCTGATTCACAGCTGAAAACAGGTCGTCCACCATGGCAAGGGTATCAGAGGAAGCGAACTCGAGTGAATCACCCAGACTCTCCTCCACATACGAATCACGGAGCTCACCCGACGAGCGAGATTCACGGGACCTACTCCTTGTAGGAGAAGCCTGAGAACCCTGAGATGGGGCCGAGGGAGACCCCCTGCGGAGTCTCTTCCTACCAGAAGTATGGAAGGAAGAAGGAGTATGAGAGCGCGTCTCCTCCTGACCGGAACAGTCATCTGGTGAGCCCGGCTGGTCCGACGTGCTGGACGAAGCACGGGCCTGCACCACCCGGATCAGCGTCTCGGATAGCTGCTGGATGGATTGGCTTACAGACTGCGACAATGCAACCGCCCATTCCGGCGGAGCGGGGACGCTAGCAGCAACCACCTCACCAGCTGGTGCCTGCTCAGAGACAGGGGCACAGGGCTGAGAGGAATTAGAGGCACAGGCCTGACACAGCGGGGTAGAGCAACCACAGGGCAACTCAGCCTTACACACAGTGCAAAAGGCATAGTACACAGTAAATGCCTTTGGTGCTCTCTTGCTCTTTTTGTCCGACATCCTCTCTGCTATATACAGAGGAATATACTGCTGAGTGCCAGCAGACAGACACAGCTGCAGCAGAAAGACATTAGTCACTGTTGAGCTACACAAAAAAACACAGCCTAGGACAGGTTATAAACACTGCTGAACCCTGTCACCTGGAAGCACAGCGCTGCCCCTCCTGTGTCCCCCCCCCCTCAGAGCTCCAGCCGCGCTGCATCCACGCTGAAGATGGCGTCAGAGACTGCCTGGAGCAGGAAACGCGAGGTCACGCTCCCCCAGCGATGCCCAGAGTGAACGGACTCAATTGGATGATGGGCCTGGCCGGGGGCGTTCCTGACCGCGCCGCATCATCACTATGGGTGGGGAGAAAGTGCAGGCCCAAAAGCCGGGGGCCTAAATTATAAGCCCAGCCGCCGGACGAGGGGGGGTTGGCGCGGAGCGCAGCGCCGAATGCAGAGCGCGGGCAGGAACCCCAAGGGGGACCCCGGAGGACAGCGCAGCTCCTACCTGAAGACTGCTCCCCACCCTAGAGCCCACAAGGGACAGGGGCACAGACCTCCATCCCAGTGCAGCTCCATCTTCAATGCTGCTGTGGCCAGAGGGCCAGGGAGAACCTCCTACAACCCAGAGCCCCAACTGTGGGGAATGGGGAGGGATGCTGCAGGAGCCTGCCAACACCTACTACTCAGAGCCCCAACTGATGGGACTGAGGAGGGATGGTGCAGTGGTCTGAAGGAACTCAATGAAGCGAAAACAACAAACAGTGTCTACCTTCTAAGACACTAAGCAAAAAACTGGCTGAACTGTGCCAGTCAGGGGGTTATGTACTGCTGGGAGGAGCCACTGTGCTTCTTTTTTGTTTGCCTAGTGTCGCCTCCTAGAGGCAGAATAGCATAACACATTGTCCTGTGTCCCCCAATGAGGTGACAGAGAAACTAACAATACTAGATTGTTCTTGGAAAATCTTGCTCTTCATTAAGAAAGATCGTGGATGTGAAGCAATCACATAATATAAATATCAACTTACCTGCGTTACATTAGAAATGAAGATCTCCTTTGGCTCTTCTCCTGTGGTGTCCAAGACTTGAAATTCGTCTCCAAAGTCACAAAACACGTAGGAGCAGACACCATAAGAATCGGAGCAGATAAACTGTAATAAAAGGACGTGTGTTACAAAATCCCGACCTGTGAGAAGACATTGTCCCATAGACACTTCTATTTACCTTGATAGGCGGCTGCTGATCATGGCAGAAGTTATTGATCTGCGTCCTCAGGGAAAGCCTTGCCTCCGTTAGTATCACGCACTAAAATGTCATAGAATATATAGAATAGAATTAGGACATTTGTGTTTGGCAATAAATAGGATTTTCCATTTGTGGTGCTCTCAATTCCACACAAAATGTGAAATGATTCACAAGAAGGGCTCGCTCATATCACAGCATAACTCGGATGAGCACAGCATGCTGCGACTTGCAACTCAGATGAGTGTGATCAGAGTCATTATCACAATCGGATCAGCTGATCCGATTCTTCTTGACCGACAGCACAAAAATTCATGTGACCTCGGACTACAAGGAACAGTAACTTCTTTACCTGATATTGCTTCAGGAATGACAGATCAGAAGACTCATCCAGAGGTGCAGTTGATGAGATTACTTGGACATAAGGGTTGAGCTCTTCAATATGCTGGAGGCAAGCTTCAGCCCTGTGATTACAGAAAAAAACATCTACATATGGTGCTTAATAATGACAGACAACAAATGTTTTCCAATAAACTACATTCTATGAATACAATGCCTTATAGTCAGATTTATGAAAAAGGACTCCTAGTACCAACCTGTTTCTCTTACATATGATATCATCTTCCCTGATAAAGAAATTAGTCCCAAGGTCCCATGTTTCACAATGTCTTGTGTCATGGATTGTCAGTGCCTAATAGAAAGAAAGAACACTTGTATATAAACCCATCTCCAGATGAAAAACTACAACACATAAAACGACAATTCAGATTTATTTATTACCTTTATTCCAGCTAAAACGATGTTCTTGGCTAGAACGACAAAGAAAAATAAATAGGTAATGAAGTAATATTGGCTTTTAGCGTTTCAATGCATCTAAAATAAAAGAATTACAATTGTGAAATGTGAAAGATCAAGAGTGAGCAGAACCAGGACATATAGAATGTGAAGATAGTGGGATTCCTGGACTCGATCCATGATAATGTGTTGGAGAAGATAGAGACGCTTCTTCGGAAATAGTCTTCACCTGAAGAGAACCTTATAGCTGGATGTGTTGTGACATGGAGGAGGCGCCCCGCCGCACACCATCGTTTCATTTAGGCTGGAGTGAAATGCGAGTTACTCACGCGAGTTTCGGATCATTCACCCAGGATGGCCTCCCCCTCTCTGGACGGGAGCAGTGGAGCTACATAAAAAAACATGCCACTGACAGTATCCCATCCAAAGAGGCAGGGGTTGTGGCCGGGTGAATGATCTGAGACTCCTGCGAGTATCTCGCATCTCACTCAGACAGTGTGTTTCCAGCCTTACTCTGACATGATGGGGTCACAGTGGGCAAATAGTGGTTATGGCAACAGGGGAAGGGTCACAGAATATCATTATTGTACAGCTCTAAAAAGACAGATATGGCCGAACAGAGGCCAAAAAGAGCCCCTCTCCCTCATAGTAAATAGTTTGATCTGGTTCAAATAATTGATAACACTGATGCAAGTGCTCACCATAAAACTAGAGAGAAATGTAACTTGAATAGAAATCCAAAATCATTAAAAAAAAAAATAAGGTAGAAAAAATAAATAATAATAATAGTAAATAAAAATTTAAAAGTCAACCCACAAAAAAGAATCCCTCACGAAGGTCCATAGTCTATCAGAAGAAACATAGGTGACAGCAACAGAAACAATGGAAAAGTGTCATAGCTTTACATGCTGCCTCAAGATAAAAATAGAGTAGCGAAAACCACAATCCCAAACCCCACATCTCTGCAGAGCCCCACAGAGTACATAAACAGTAGGTGCACAGAAGAGGTGATGGAAGCTGCCTGAAGAATAAGCCAGTCATTTCTTTTAGCCAATCCCCACCTTTTGAAACCTGAAGTGGATAAAAGTAGGCTGACCAATCTTCTGCCATCTTCTGAAATTGTTCCAAAAAATTAAGTATTTCTCCCAGAAAATTATTGCAATTACATGTTTTATTATACACTTTTTTTGTGGTGTACCAATACACACTAGAGAAAAAAAAAACACAAGCTTTTTAGGTCTGTCAGCAGTGGGATCCTGCTGGGTCTCCTGCCAGAGATGTTCATTTCATTCAAACGTTGACTGTTCAAGTGACACCGATGCACCCTGAGCCTGCAGGACAGCTTGAATAACTTTGGAACTTGACTTACTGCTCATCTACCATAATGTGTTGCAATCTTTTTATCAATATTTCTCTGCAGTCCACATCCATGGGAAATAGTTACACTACCATGGGTTGTTCACATCTTGATTAGCTTGTGCGCCATGGACATAGGAACATTAAGACCTTTGGCGGTGGACCTGTAACCTTAAGATTGTTGATATTGGTCAACAATTTTTGTTCTCAAGTCCTCAGAAAGTGCTCTACTCCATGCTTAGTGTGGCGCACAAAGACACGTGATGCAAAGATTGAGTCAACGTCAACCCTTTTTGTCTAGTTTCAGGTGTCATTTTCATATTGGCCACACCTGTTATTTACCACAGGTGAGTTTGAATGAGCATCACATGCTTATTTACCCACAATTTTGGAAAGGTGCCAACAATTTTGTCCAGTCAATTTTTGGTATGTTGGTTGACAATATGTCCAATCTGGTTAATTTTTCTTTTTTTCACGTTTTCATCCAATAACCACAAACGAAATAAACATGTGTAATTGCAATAATTTTCGAGTAGAAACACTTCATTTTCTGCAACAATTCTAAGTATACCACCATGTTTGGCCATGACTGTATAAACAGAAAAAAATAAAGATGATTTGTTCAAGACATTCTCTAATGACATTCCTTTGAAGAAAAATAAAATATAAAAAGATTCTTCAGATGAATATGTTTATTTAAGGAGAGGGAATATGTTATGCTTACCTATCTCAATACCGAGTCCGCCCATGCCGCTAAGGAAAACATTAGACTGGGCCATTTTCTGCATAGCTGTGTCACCCAGGACATATCTTTGCCGGCTAATAAACAAAAAAAAAAAAAAATAATAATTAAGTTCTAAAAATTGCATGTACACTACCGTTCAAACGATTCGGGTCACCAAGACAATTTTGTGTTTTCCAGTAAAACTCACTTTTATCAAATGAGTTGAAAAAATGAATAGAAAATATTGTCCAGACATTGACAAGGTTAGGCTGCTTTCACATCAGCGATCTTTGCCGATCGCGGCAGATGCGGTGAAAAAAACGTACCTGCCGTGATTACCGCATAACCGCTGCACTTGCGGCACAGTTGCGGCAAGCCCCATGCAATGTCTATGGTGTTTGCGGTAAGTGTGCGTCAGGTGCGGTTTCGGCACTTGCAGCCGCGAAAAAAACGCGGTCAACCTCAGTTTTTTTGCGGCCGCACCTGCCGCAAGTGCCAATACCGCACTTGCCGCAAGCCCCCATAGACTTTGTATGGGGCTTGCCGCAACTGTGCCACAAGTGCAGCGGTTATGCGGTAATCGCGGCAGATGCGTTTTTTTCACCGCATCTGCCGCGATCGGCAATAACCGCTGATGTGAAAGTACCCTTAGAAACAATGATTCTTATTTGCAATAATAAATTTTCTCCTTCAAACTTTGCTTTCGTCACAGAATGCTCCCTGTGCAGCAATTAAAGCATTGCAGACCTTTGGCATTCTAGCTGTTAATTTGCTGATGTAATCTTGAGGAATTTCACCCCATGCTTTCTTAAGCTCCTCCCACTAGTTTTATTTTTTTGTTTGTTTTGTGGAACCCGATACCTTGCTGGTCACGACTGACGTCAAATCTCTTTATACGTGTATAAGCCATCAGCATGGCTTAGATGCGGTTTGCTTCTTCTTGGAGGCTGGGGGTGTGGATAAGGAGGTGAGTGCACTGGTTCTGGGGCTGCTCCACTTTGCCCTGACCCATGTTTTCATTTCTAAGGACGTCGTCTATCTGCAGGAGAGGGGCATTGCGATTGGCGCGGCCTGTGCACAGGCGTACGCCAATCTCTTCCTAGGATACTGGGAGAGGGAGATCTTTGCCGACGCTGGTGTGCAGGTCTGCGCCCAAGTGCAGTGCTGGATGAGATACATAGACGACGTCCTGTTTTTGTGGAGGGGCAGTGTGGAGCAGCTACACAAATTCATGTGTACGTTAAACCAGAACCAGTACACTATTAAATTGACGTACAAGTGCAGTCCGCGGAGGATTGACTTCCTGGATGTCACCATGGAGGTGGACCCTTTGGGTTGCCTCCAGACGGATGTCCACAGGAAGCCAACCTCCGTGAATGCCTTATTGCATGCAACCTCAGGCCATGATTTGGCCACTATCCGCGCCATTCCTACTGGCCAGTTCTTAAGAATGAGGCGAATCTGCTCCACGGATGAGGGATTCGAACGTCAGGCCGTGGACCTGCAGGAACGTTCTCAGGAGAGGGAATACTCTAACAGGACTATTAAGTATGGATACCGGAGGGCTAGGGCTACCTCAAGGAACCGTCTTTTGGGGCAGGCTCCGAAGAAAAAAACGGAGTCTAACCCCATGACTAGATTTGTGGGCACATATAATCATGAATGGGGCACTATGCGCTCCATTCTTTCTAAACACTGGTCCGTACTGCATACAGATCCCGTTTTGAGTGGGTGTATCTCAGACAGACCCCTGATGACACCAAGAAGGGCAAGGAACCTAAGAGATATCCTGGTGGATAGCCACTACGTGCCGCATATTGTGTCTCCCATTGGCTACAGTGGACCAAGGCCGAGTTGTTATCCGTGTGGTCACTGTCTCTCTTGCAGGAATGTTGATCATGCTTCCCATTTTCACTTCTCGGATGGGGCCCGCATTTTTGAGATCAGGCATAGAATCACATGTGGTACTACCTATGTGGTGTATTTTGCACTCTGTGCCTGCTCCAAGATCTATGTGGGCCTTACATCAAGGGAGCTGAGGGTGAGAGTTAGGGAGCACGTTCATGTCATTGTTGCGAATGAGGAGACTGAGGACGAAAGGGAACTCAAAACAATACCTAAACATTTTAAGAAGTTTCACGGATGCAACCTGGCATCACTGAGAGTCAGAGGGATTGATATGGTCCGTGATGGATCCAGGGGTGGGGATCTGAAGAAAACCTTAGCCCAAATGGAGGCAAAGTGGATTGTTGTCCTGGATACACTTGCCCCGCGGGGTTTGAATGAGGGTTTTCGTATGCGCCTTTTCTGTAAGTGATTGATACGCTCTATCTGCTCCGACACTGCTTTTTTGTTTCTAACTTATTTTCTGCTCTCATTCTTTTTTGGACACTTACTTTGTGTAGGAATTGTTAACAATCTGGCTATCTGCTCTGTTTTGTACTACCTGACTGCGCCAAGCCACCGTGACGTCGGAGGACCAGTCAATTGGAAGACATACTGATATGTTGGAATTGGTCCAAGTGGATGAAGTGGAACATGAAGTCTGCACTATGGTCTTTTGGGACTATGACATACACTTGGATGCTGACCAGAGAGGGTTAATTTTGTCCTTCTATTGTAGGAAATCTATTTAGTGTGCCTATGTTCGCTCCTCCTGCTGTGCTGTCTGTTTGCTTAGCCCACTGCGCAGTGAGGCTGCAACATGATTGGCCGGTGGTAAGAGATGACGCGACTGGGCGCACACGGTGACGTCAGCACCCGGAAATGAGGGCGGCGGTCACCGCCGACTGGGGCATATAATGGCGCATATCAGTGTAACAGAACGATATACCTGTCCACTAGCCCCCCGAAGCAGCCAACGCGAAACACGTGTCGGGGCTACTGGACCGGTGGGCAGACTCGGCAGGGAATCTTTACTGGGTTTATGGGTAAGTCATTATTGTGCACCTTACTGCAAATTAGATCAGGGTTATGCTATATCTATATAGTTGAACTGCACTTTTACCCTGATCTATGCATTTTTTAGCACATTGCACTTTCACTGCCCCTCTGAACCTTTATATACAGTCCTTGCCTGTCTTGCCCACTTGTCATCTGTCTCCCTCTTTATGTCTTGAATCCTTGTCATTTTTTACTCTGGACACGTCTATTTATTGTATCCACTGCATCTAATAAAATATACACTGGTGTGGACAGCAAATACGTGTTTTTAGTTACTTGGGCATTAGAACTCTCATTCTCCCCTTCTTTTTAGAACGATATACCTGCCTACAGAATAGGACCCTCGTCCCCCGAGGAAGCCTTTGCGTGAAACACGTGTAGGGTCTAATGTAAGGATCCATGCTCTTTCTCTCAGGGATTACCCCTCAGATACACTTGTATTATGTGATGTTGTACTCTCTTTGATATTTCATGTGGTGGGGAATGTGACTTAAATAGTGACTGTGGACAGTCTGGAAGTTTGTGATGCTATGATCCAGACCCTTTGGGAGCTAGTTGAGATGTTTTAGATAAGTATTGAATCCTCTAGTATCCCTTATGTTATTGTTTGGGTGAAGTGAACATAGAGTACTGAAATACTGAGTCCACAGCAGCCTGCACTATAGTGTCTGCACTTTGTTCTTTACTATATGATTTTGTATTACTGCCTATGTATCTGATTGTACCACATTACTGTTTATGGAACTATTTGCAAATACTCAATTTTCTCCAGTTTTAAAATGTTGTCTGAGTATGCTAACTAACTCCAGAAGGTTGATATTTCTCAACTGGAGTATAAAGTTAACGAGTTGTATATGGATTTTGTACTAACTCCTCCCACAAGTTGGATTGGCTTGATGGACACTTTTTGTGTTCCATACGGTCAGCTGCACCCACAACAGCTCAATGGGGTTGAGATCTGGTGACTGCACTGGCCACTCCATTACTGATAGAATACCAGTTGCCGCCTTCTCTAAATAGTTCATGCATAATTTGGAGGTGTGTTTTAGGTCATTGTTCTGTTGTAGGATGAAATTGGCTCCAATTAAGCGCTGTCCACAGGATATGGCATGGCGTTGCAATGGAGTGATAACCTTCCTTATTCAAAATCCCTTTTACCTTGTACAAGTCTCCCACTTTACCAGTACCGAAGCAATCCCAGACCATCACCCTCCACCATGCTTGACAGATGGCGTAAGGCACTCTTCCTGCATCTTTTCAGTTGTTCTGCATCTCACAAATGTTCTTCTGTGTGAGCCAAGCACCTGAAACTTTGATTCGTCTGTCCATAAAACTTTTTTCCAATCTTCCTCTGTCCAATGTCTGTGTTCTTTTGCCCATTATTAATCATTTCCTGTTATTAGCCAGTCTCAGATATTGCTTTTTCTTTGCCACTCTGTCCTGAAGGCCAGCATCCCGGAGTCACCTCTTCACTGTAGACATTGACACTGGCGTTTTGCGGGTACTATTTAATGAAGCTGCCAGATGAGGAGCTGTGAGGCGTTGATTTCTCAAACTAGAGACTCTAATGTACTTGTCTTGTTGCTCAGTTGTGCAGCGAGGCCTCCTACTTCCCTTTCTACTCTGGTTAGAGCCTGCTTGTGCTCTCCTGTGAAGGGAGCAGTACACACCTTTGTAGGAAATCCTTCAGTTCCTTGGCAAATTCTCACATGGAATAGCCTTCAAAGGAAGGTCAATTTTATAGCTTCTCTTATCAGCCAAACCATTTTCAGCTGTGCTAGCATACTTGTACAAGGGTTTTCTAAACATACATTAGCCTTCTTACACAGTTAGCAAACAGAATGTACCATGGAAACACTGGAGTGGTGGTTGTTGGAACAACACCTATGTATTGTAGATATTGCATTAAAAACCAGACGTACAATGTATAGAGTGTATCTCTGATTAATTTAATGTTAGCTTCATAAAAAAAAATTTTTAAAAGTACCTCTCTTTAAAAAAAATAAGAATATTTCTAAATGACCCCAAACTTTTGAACAGTAGTGTATGTAGTACATAGCTGCATATACTGTTAAGAGTTGGGAGGGAACAATGAAGTTTTGCCCCATGAGCACATCGAACTCAATATGCGCATAATTGTGCATATTTCTTGTTAGAGGCCTATGGTTTAATCCCACTGTTGCTAACTTTCATACACTTATTTTCCCTCCCAAGAGTTTTTTTTGCAAACTATAGTTTTAATTCAAGTTTAGAAACATATGAACACCAAGCAAATGTGCAAAGCAAATGTACAGAAATAAAACAGAAGAAGTGGTAAATCAGGCATGAAAATCAGATTAAAAAATAGCCACCAGCCCTTTGACCCACTTATAATAGGGGTGAGTAAACTGTCTTAAGCCAGGACATCAGGTCACTAAGGCCTTGCCAATTCTAACTGAACCATAGGAACTACAATAAAGTCTTAGGACAAAAAGACAGAGTGGAATGGGTTAAGAAAAGGGAGGATGGGGGTATATTATGGGAATTAAGTTGCGGCTTCAATAGACCCGACCCTCATAAGTCCTTGCTTGCCGCGAAGTAGTCCCAAGGGTACCAAGCGACCTGAAAGCGGTCCACTGATGCATTCAATAGTGCAGTGAGATGTTTCATTCTCCTGACATCTACCCAGAAGACTCTGGAGAGACGGGGCTCTCGACTGCTTCCAACACCTGGCCGCTGTGAGAATGAAGCAGTAATTTAGAGGCTAACTTGCCCATGACCCCCACCCCCAAGCCCAGAAGGTAAACAAGGGGGTCCACGTCGACCTCTACCTCTATATATAAGACCTTGCTAATCAGGTCTTTAACTTTCACCTAAAAGGTCATTTTTTCTGGGCAAGACCAAAATATGTGGAATAGAGTCCCAGTGTTCCCCCCTCCTCCTGAAAAAAACAGTAATAGAGGGGTCCCGCCCATGGAGGAAGCCCGGTGTGCAGTACCAGAACATCAATAATTTGTAGAGGTTTTCTTTATGTATGGTGCATATCGATGTTTTTGCGGCACCACTCCAAATGGCGGACCCTCCCAAGAGTTTTTAGAGACTTGCACTTACAGCATTCACCGTGTAGGGCGCTGGGACATTGGCAGCGTGGTTACAACAATACCAAACTGGTAACTTTTTCTGTTATATCCAAAACCTGTTGGAGGGTCTAGGGCTTGTTTTTTGCTTTACACAGTTAACTATATACGTTACATAGTTTAACATTTTGGCACATCAGGGTTTTAGGGATTCAATGATAATTATTTTTTAACCCCTTTACAATCTTTGATATGTCATGGCCTGGAAAGGGATCCCAATCTATAACGTATGGGCAGGTTATGCTGATCATGCAGGGCACAGGAGCTTTGCCTGCATGATTGCTGCCGGGAGTTCGTCTTAAAGGAATTCTGTTTTTTTTTTGTTTTTTTTCTTCTCCCTCTCCCTCCACGCTGGAACAGCTCCTTCCTCCCTCCCCCCCCCCTCCATACTGGAACAGCTCCATCCTCCCTCCCCTCCCTCTCCATGCTGGCACAGCTCCTTCCTCACCCCCCTCCCCCTCCATGCTGGCACAGCTCCTTCCTCACCCCCCTCCCCCTCCATGCTGGCACAGCTCCTTCCTCACCCCCCTCCCCCTCCATGCTGGCACAGCTCCTTCCTCACCCCCCTCCCCCTCCATGCTGGCACAGCTCCTTCCTCACCCCCCTCCCCCTCCATGCTGGCACAGCTCCTTCCTCACCCCGCTCCCCCTCCATGCTGGCACAGCTCCTTCCTCACCCCCCTCCCCCTCCATGCTGGCACAGCTCCTTCCTCACCCCCCTCCCACTCCATGCTGGCACAGCTCCTTCCTCACCCCCCTCCCTCTCCATGCTGGCACAGCTCCTCCATGTTGGCACACAGAGCCCCCTACTACATCATACTCACTTTTCTCCATCACTCCCTGTTGCTTGCGCTATCCCCGATGTCTGTGTTGTGCCGGCATCCGGTCCTGTGACATCACTATGCAGCGACGCTCACATGATAGGAGGCCGCCAGGCACAACACAGACAGCAGGGATGGCGCGGGAAGCAGGGAGCGATAGAGAAAGGCGAGTATGAACCTCCACCTCCGGGATACTCAGTGCTTTCCATGCAATAAAAGCATGGAAAGCACTGACTATTCACATGGGGCTGCAGCCGCTGAGCTGCAGACCCGCTCCTGTAATATGCGCTGCTTCCCCACTGCTGATTGACAGCAGGATGCAGCTATTATTACAGGAGCATGAGCGGCCCCACATGACCACGGCCTGCAGCTTCAGCTTGCTCCTGGCCTTCTGACAGCCCGAAGACACTGCTCCACAGGCCCCCACTCCCCCACCACACAACAAACTGTTGTTTCGCATTAGAAGATGCACCCACCACTTTACCCAAAAATTTGGGGAATAAAAATGCATTTTATAATCAAAAAAATATGGTATATAACCTCCATAACTCCAAATGATCAGCAACATAAAGGTGCTTGCTGGAATATTGTGGCCACTTCAAGAAGTGATGTATTACAGTTCAGACTCATTTAAAAGAGGAAACTAGACATTGTTATCTGTCACAGAAATGTGAAAGAGGAGCGCTGTAACAAGGTACTGACACTTCAGCAGATTGTGGGGGAGCAAGTCCTCAATCACACATTGGGTGCCATAAACATTATATCTTCATACTTAATAACTGAGTTCAGACACCAAAATACAACATTTAAGTCTGACATGAAAATAGCCCTTTAACCTCCTTGGCGGTATGATTATGTCAGGAATTTTGTACTAAATGCGGTACCATTTTTTTGCATGGAAATTTGGTGTTATCTATTATATAATTGCGAATGGGTTTTTTGCCCCTTCTGAGACCACTCGCGCTGCGAGTCAGCGTGGTCATGTGGATACGCCCGAAGCATTGGCCGCGAAGCGGCCATTGCGAGTCAGAGACTCGCTCTTCTAGAATCCCGATGCATGTGCATCGGGCACCCAGCTAGTGTATTATAGGCCTGCAATTCTTAGTAATTACTTAATAAACCTGATCAAAGAAGACTCTAGTAGACCTCTCAGATGTGATAAAGTTTGAAACATAAAATCATGAATTATACCGTATTTTTCCTTTTATAAGATGCACTTTTTTTCCTCCACATTTTGGAGGAAAGTGGGGGTGCGTCTTTTAAAAGGAATATAACGTTCTAGCATCCTGCGTTGCTTGGGAGGGGGAGACAGCGGTGAAGTGGGGTCAGAAGGGTAGGGAATGGTCCCTGCTGAAGAATCTGGGCAGCAGGAGCACCATGTGGCCCCTGCTCATTAAGTATTTAAATATTCACTTCACTTGCTCCCAGTCCCCACCCACCTCTCTGCACTGAAGACAGCGGAGAGATGAGCACGGGAGCAGAAGTCGGCACACATGGTCGCTCCCCAGCTTCCTGCAGCTGCTGGGGAGATTGTGTGCTGGAGATAGTGAGAAATGAGCAGCCGGGGGCAGCTGTGGCAAGTGAATGAGCACTGAGCTTTGTGCTGATTCACTGCCATGAAGACAGGGGCAGAGCAGATCTGCACCTTATCACAGGTACCTTGTCAGTGTCGTGCCTTACTCCCTCTGCTCTCTGTAATGTGTCCTGCGGAGCCCTACACTGTGCAGAAATCCAGGAAGGTCGGTCTGCAGTTCAGGAGCATCAGTCTATTAGAGCAGGACTGGAGCCTGCATATAACAGAGTGTACAGCTCCCCTGGCCCTGCATCTACAGGTCAAGCTCTGTTGTGGTGACTTGTAATTAGGAGACAGGGCTGGAACATCGTTTTTAAGCAGTCTACAGACCCCCTCCCTGGCCCTCCCTCTTACAGGACATCACATCAGAACTTTATATACAGACTGGCCACTTCCTTGATTTCAGCAGGGTGACAGGGCAATGCAGGACACATTAAAGTGAGTGCACATGTATATGTAACATAACCACTAATAAAGTAAAGTTAACACTACCAATACTGTGCTTAACTAGAACTCCAAGCATGCTATAGGATCTACAGAACATGCTGGGAGTGATAGCTCTTAGGCGGCCGTCACACGCTAAGATATCTCATGCGATATTGTAAGCGATAACGTGCACGCGCGATCGCTTACAATATCGCTCACATCGCTGGTGAGATGTCACACAGACAGACTCACCAGCGATGTGCAGCCGCGATCTCGCTGGTAACTATGGTACACATCGGTAACTAGGCGCCGCGCGTCGCTTAGTTACCCGACGTGTACCATAGTTACCATCTCCCAGCATAGGCTCTGCCGCTGGTAGATCGTTCATCGTGGTGTCACACACCACGATGAAGCAGATCGCTAAATCGTAAATCGCTAGATGTGAGGTCCGGACCTCAGATCTGCGATGTCACGATCAAGCGATTTCACATCGTAAATCGCTTGATTACGTGCAACGATTTTAAGCCCAATATCGCTTAAGCGATCAAAAAGGAGATCGCTTAAACGATATCGGGCAAGAAATCTTTGCGTGTGACGGCCGCCTTAAATGGATTGCTACTACATGAACAAATCCCATCTCATTCACCTTGTTGGCCCTTGTAAAAGTAATAAAGACCATACTAAGGCTGTGTGCTCACGGTCGGGAGGAGCTGCGTGTTGGACGCAGCTGTTCTGGACCTGAGTGAAGCCGCGGGTGGAGGCAGGGAGACCGCAGCCGCCCTGTACTCACCATGTGCGTCGGGTGTGGGGCGGCTTCTCCCTGCAGTCACCCGATGGCAGCCGCTTCCCACCCCACAGCATGAAATGAACATGCTGCAGAGGAGCGGAATGGCGGCAACCCACACCGCAGCTGTCAGATTGCTGCAGTCGGATGGGATTTCTACAAATCCCATCCACTATGCTTGTACTGTATTAAGCAGCATTTTGGACACAGCAACAAGACGCTGCGTCCAAAACACTGTGTATACTGATCGTGTGCACGCACCCTTACCCCTGATGCTACAGCAGTTCCAACGTTGTCAGAAGTTGCATAGTCACGTCCCATGTGACATTGATATGAGACTCAGCCCTCCGACCAGTCAGTGCTGGCGTCTGTCTCCCCGCCATCAGACACTGGAGCAGAAGTCATTGGTGTTGCTCACATGCTGCACCTGCATCCGAAGGAAACAGACGCCAGCGCTGACTGGTCGCAGGGCCTTAGTGTCATATCAAATTCATTTTTTGCTACAAATATTTTTTTCCCTATTTTCCATCTCTAAAATCTGGGTGCGTCTTATAATCCAGTGCATCTTATAAAGCGAAAAATACGGTAATTTAATAAATATTATAATTTTATTCAATAATTGTATTCAATCATGTAAGAAATAATGAAATTTGTCAAACAAAGAAAATTCAGTAAACATCCTGGGTGTGGTAAATTTTGAAACATGGGACTACACATAGACTGACGTCACAATCAGGGCAATGGAACCTGGTTTCCTTTCAGATTATTTTCCATTGCCATCTCGCTTTGAGCAGCAAACTACGCACACCCTTGAAGGTGCTGCCTTTTTTGCAGTTGGTGGGATATAATCCATAAAGTGACGACCAGTTAGGCGTTCTGGGTTTACAACGTCAACAGCACAACGTCCAGATCTGTTCACGGCCACTGATGGCGTTTGGTAGTTCACAAAAATCCGCTGCGCCACCTTCCAGATAAAGTCAGAATGAACAAGAGGCTTGTCACTCCTTCCTCTGTGCAGTAGATAGGCATTCCAGAGGCATTGTTCCAGGAGATGCCTGAAGATTTTTTTGTAAATTTTTTTTGTAGTTTCCGCATAACCGGATAAAATGTCATCGCCTGATCAGCTTTATCGACTCCTCCCATGGTGTTGTTGTAGTCAATCACAATTCATGACATCTTTCCCACCTCTTGTGTGGACCACGGCAGTGGAGGTGTTATGCACTGTGCTCATTAGGCACACGTCTTTTTTTGTCACGCCAACGCATTGCCATCATCTTTCCTTTCTGCCAGGCAACCATTTCTCCTGTTTTCAGTTATTTCTTGGCAAACATAGATGGCAGGTCACGTCAGTTGGCCCTAACTATTCTATATCCATCAGTCTTGTGTTTTAGCATAAACTCGTACAGCTCAGGCGATGTGTAAAAGTTGTCCGTTGTCACACAATACCCGATTCAGCAATGGCTCAAGCAGTGTAAGGACTGATGATGTTGCCATCCCATAGCGCTGTACCTGGGGTTGAATTGTGTTCATTTACCAGTGTATATGACGGAATTCCATATATAGCCAGTGGCAGACTCGCAGAGCATATAGGATTATTCCAAACCGTGCTCTCTTGGATGCGATGTATTGAATCCAGCTGAGGCGTCCCTTGTAAGCCATCAGACTTTCATCAATGCTGATGTCTCTATCTGGCACATAGGCCTGCTGGAAATTTTTTATGATCATTTGGTATACTTCCCAGATCTTATTGAGTTTTGGCGCTGGATGTGTGGCTTCGTCAAATTCCTCGTTGTTGGTGAAGTGCAAATTCTTCATTATGAGGGAAAATCGGTACTCGGACATTATGGTGCCAAAAAATGGGGTTGCCAGCAATTTATTGGCAGTCCAGTACCACTTCTGCAGGGGTTTCCCCACCACCCCCTGAAGAAGTATTAGCCCCAGAAACTTCCAGATGTCCTCTTTCGTCACTGGTTCCCATTTTCTATTCCTGGAAAACTTGCTATACAGAGTAGCGGATTGCTGCTCATTGTAGCGATTTATCTCCGTGACAATCTTTTCAATGACGTCAACTGTGAGAAATAATTTTAGGTACGCCAAAGGATCATTGTGCGCAACGTCTACCTTCATCCCAGGTGATCCAGCAAACGGAAATCTTGGCGGCGTTACCTCATCCATACCGCAATCAATAGGGTACCAAGTGCGCGCAACACTGAGATCAGGTGCAGAATCGTCGCTGTCGCCACTTCTCTGATCAGTGTCAGAGTCGGATGACGAATCTTGCCACGAATCGCTATCGCTGTCGCTCAATGCTGCGAGGGGCTCTGTGTCGCTGCCGCTGTCACTCATCTGATCCAACTCCGCTTTGGAGATGCTAAAGTGACGCTTTGATGCCATGGTAAAAAATTTCTTTTATGGGCAGAAATTACAGCAAAAAAGGCAGGCAGGGCAGTGTAGGATGATCAAATGTCAAATCTGAGGTGATACAATGTAATCTGACAGGATTTCACTGTATCACCCGACTTTATGTGTGTCACTTTTAGACTTTTTTTTTTACATTTTACATTTGAATCTCCCGCCCAGTTCCGCCTCCCATGAGCCCCTGCGGCTCACAGAGACGGAACCAGGAAGTCAGAAGGGGATTGCATCGGCGATCACAGCGGGGACATCGCTGGATCACCGGAGATGGTAAGAAACTCCACTGCGCCAGCTCTGCTATTTTTCCCGAGCGTGACTCGGGGTTACCGCTTCTGGCAGCGAAAATTAACCCCGAATCACACTCGGGAATACTGCCAGGGAGGTTAATGGGAACCTGTCAGGTGGTTTATGTCCCCCAGCTATCACTATCTGTACCTGCATCTTCATAGTACTATTCTAATCATCCCTGTCTGAGCTCATAGTGTAATGTGAAAGGTGAAAAAAAAGCATTTATACACTTACATTTCAGTCCCCATCTCGGAGGAGGGGGACTGTCTGGCAGGACAATAGTTAACTCACTTTTAACTTGGATGGCTAAAGGACCTGTGTGATGTAACGATCATGTGACCATAGTGGGTGGAGCTAAGCCTGCAAACGTATGTTCTATGATGAGAACTTAGCTCCGCCTATTGTAGTCACATGGTTGTGACATCACATCAGGTCTCACAACATGTTCTAGCACAAGGCTGAAATGTTAACTATTAACCTGCCAAACAGTCCCCGTCCTCCAAGCTGGGGACTGACTGCCTCATTACATAAGGAAATGTAAGTGTGTAAATGCTTTTTTTCACCTTTCACATTACACTCTGAGCTCAGACAGGGATGATTAGAATAGTATTATAAAGCTACAGCTACAGACAGTGATAACTGGAGAGGCATAAACAGTCTGACAGGTTCCCTTTGAGGCTGCTTTCACACTACGATTTTTGCTTCTCCGATGCTGCCCGATAAAAATCGGACGTCATCGGACCGATTTTCGGACCCCATGAAGCCCTATGGGCATCGGACCGAATCGGATGTGCACTAAATGCCATCCGATTTGGTCCGATCCGATTCTGTCCGATTTTATTATCGATGCAAAAATAGGAGCCTGCTCCGATTTTTGCACCGAAAATAAAATCTGACAGAATCGGATCGGACCAAATTGGATGGCATTTAGTGCACATCCGATCAGACCCGATCCCTATAACATGGGGCCCTATGAAGAAGCGTCCGAGGAAACATCTGATGTCTCCTCGGACCCGATTTTACTGTACTGAGCATGCTCAGTACAGTAAAAATGCTCAACTAGGAGCGCAGGGGTTAAAAAACAAAAAAAAGTTCATGCTCACCTCCCCCCCGAGCCCCTGCCGTCTCCCGCCGTCTTCCTGGAGGTTCCCGGTGGCTCCCGCAGGCTCCCGATGTCTGCAGAGGTCTTCTTCTGCAGTTCAGGACCTGCGGTGATGTCACAGTCACGTGACCGCGGGTTCACCATGGTAACCCGCGGTCACATGACTGTGACATCACCGCAGGTCCTGTGTACAGCAGAAGACGACCTCTGCAGACATCGGGAGCCTGCGGGAGCCACCGGGAACCTCCAGGAAGACGGCGGGGGCTCGGGGGAGGTGAGCATGACCTTTTTTATTTTTCCTTTTTTTCAGCCCGGAGGCTACGATTTAATGCCGGAATCGGATGCCTATTTGGCATCCGATTCCAGGCATCAGAAGGGAGCCGATGCTGTCCGATTTATATCGGACAGCATCGGCTCCCTAAAAATCGTAGTGTGAAAGCACCCTAAGAGGGATTTGTCAGGATATGTCAACGTCCAAGAACGTTTTGAAACAAGACAAGACATTTCTGTTTGATACAATTTGATCATTTCCTTCTCGTTATTCATGCAATTTCAGGTCATTTTTCTCTTCTGCACTTATTTAGGATGATATTCTGCACATAGTAGCAGTATTACACTACTCACCTGTAAAGTCCATCATCAATTTCCATTGAGTCTGCTGCCATTCTGAGGATTGGTCCTGTGTGTCCTACAAAACACCAGAAATTAATATATCCAAATCGAAATCAGGGCTATACAGTCAGTGGTGGAATAAAATGGACCAACTCGGACTCTGAAAATATATAATGAATAAAATACAGTAGTTCAATGCAGAATGTGCTGGATATTATGAATTATGTTCTAGCTAAATATCATATCATAATAATGATTAAATCCTGGTGTTCACATTGTACTACAATAAATGTATCACCTAAACATGAGCCACGTATGAGGGAGTCAGGGGAATTGAGGAGTCAGATGTTTGGCTTACAGACTCCACAGGCCCGATGGAAATAATGCTGTCCATGTCATCATATACTGAGCTGAGAGCACACAACTGTAGCTACATCTTCTAGGAAGAAGATACATAATAGATAATGTGCTCTCAGATGAACACCTCCACATGACCGTATTTTGGGAAATCAGTAGAATGGGTTTCCTATTTCGCTCATCATACCAGAGGTTTGGTACCATACAAAAGTCAATGTTTGGGGACGAGAGGAAGCATTTCAGAGTAGATATGGTCTGCGTGGTCTTTATACTTATAGAGCTTTGCAGCTTTGAATACTCTTAGACATTTAGGCTGAGCCCACTCTGCATTTGTGATCAGTTTTTTCTGTGCTGCATTTTGGTCATGACAGCAAAGTGAATGAGATTTCTTAAATACTGTGCTGACAGCTTTGTTTTTCCTGATCAGGTTTTGGTGCAAAAACCTGATCAGGAAAAGAAGTAGCATGTCCTGTAAGTGACCCGGTTTTGCAGCAAAAACGCTATAATGCGCACCCTCCCTGGCGAAACCATGGTGAACCACAGTGACTTCTACCTTCCAGGCAAGGGCAAGACCAGCACAAAGTGACTACAGGACCTGCGGTCAGTCACATTAGGGGCAGATCCTGACAGTACCGCACCTTATAATGTGCTCAAACAAAATACATATGTGATGCTTTTTTTTATTTTTGAAAACCTAATAAGGTTTTCATGCAGAATTTTCCTAACCACAAACAAATCAATTTTTTTGTTTAGGCACAAAGCCTTAGTGACCTACGGCAGGTACACCACACACTGTATACAAGTGCAATGTAATCATGAGAACACCACTCTCCCTACGCCTCCAAAAGGCCGCTGCACAGACCTAGCTGTCGCCACCACCACGCAGACCCCCCCAAGCAAAGCAGCTGTCGCAACTGCCTAGCGGTCCCAGCTGGCAAAGTAACTGTCAAAACTGCCACGCAGACCCAACTGGCAAGGCAGCTGGCGCAAACGCCGCACAGACCCAACTGGCAAGGCAGCTGACGCAACCGCTGCGCAGACCCAAGTGGCAAGGCAGCTGACGCAACCGCTGCGCAGACCCAAGTGGCAAGGCAGCTGACGCAACCGCCGCGCAGACCCAACTGGCAAGGCAGGTGACGCAACCGCCGCGCAGACCCAACTGGCAAGGCAGCTGACGCAACCGCCGCGCAGACCCAACTGGCAAGGCAGCTGACGCAACCGCCGCACACCCAACTGGCAAGGCAGCTGACGCAACCGCCGCGCAGACCCAACTGGCAAGGCAGCTGACGCAACCGCCGCGCAGACCCAACTGGCAAGGCAGCTGACGCAACCGCCGCGCAGACCCAACTGGCAAGGCAGCTGACGCAACCGCCGCACACCCAACTGGCAAGGCAGCTGACGCAACCGCCGCGCAGACCCAACTGGCAAGGCAGCTGAAGCAACCGCCGCGCAGACCCAACTGGCAAGGCAGCTGACGCATCCGCCGCGCAGACCCAACTGGCAAAGCAGCTGACGCAATCGCTGTGCGGACCCAACTGGCAAGGCAGCTGACGCAACCGCTGTGCGGACCCAACTGGCAGGGCAGCTGACGCAACCGCTGTGCGGACCCAACTGGCAGGTCGGCTGACGCAACCGCCGCGCGGACCTAACTGACAAGGCAGCTGACTCAACCGCCGCGGCGGACCCAACTGGCAAGTCAGCTGACGCAACCACCGCGCGGACCCAACTGGCAAGTCAGCTGGCGCAACCGCCGCACGGACCCAACTGGCAAGGCAGCTGACGAAATCGCAGCGCGGACCCAACTGGCAAGGCAGCTGTCGCTAGCACTGCACCAGACCAATCTGGCAAGACAGCTGTCACCAGCACCGTGCCAGGCACATCTGGTGAGACAGCTATCGCCAGCAGTAAGACAGCCACCACCAGTGCAACACAACTGTCACAACTGGCAACGCAGCTGTCGCCATCATCACACAGACTTGGCTGCCAGGACTGCTGCACATTTTTGAGCCATTTTGGCTAGTAGGCACAGGAACATGTAGCTATAACGAGCGGCTGAAATGTAGTGGTCATAGTAATCTGACAGACCCACGTTCATGCTGTCTATTAACTCCTCTAATGTAAGATCTACCATCTTTTTTGCGTACATCTTTGTTACCATGAATGCTTTTAGAAGCCCTTGTCATCCTGCCTATGACGATCCATACATTCTCTAATCTCCTATGAAGAACAGCCTGTCAGTATAGAGAAACCGACCTGTCCTGTAACAATGTGGCTACAAGGCGCCTGCCACTGAATGAGCGGGACTGTGCGGCCCAAAACTGCAGAGGAAACCGAGCCCTTTATAATAGAACTCACCAATGGCGAATAGAGGCGGCGGGGAGCGGCGCTCACGCCAGTAGAGCTGCCAGCCGGAAGTACAAGAGTCGCCGTCAGACGTCACTAGACCACGCCCTCATCCGACGCGTCACGATGAAGTCAGCGAACTGAAGACCTAAGAGGACGCGTCGTCATGGAAACACGCGCCGGCAGCCACAGAGAGCACAGAAGAGCGCAGGCCAGACTGTCACACCGTGTCAGCGACATGGAAGAAAGGCAGCTATAGGATAGGAGCGGGAATCAATAAAAGTAGAATATAAAAAATGAAATACAAGTAGGAGAGAGGATCAATAAAGGGCAATTAATAAAAAAAAAATAAGAAGTAAGAATAAAAACATATGAAAATTTATATATAGAGAGAGAGAAAAGTGCAATAAAACAGGATGGATGATGGTGTGAGACAGTGCGTAACTAGAGTCTGGGAGGCCCTGGTGCGAAATTTAGACCTGGCCCCCCCCCAACCTCCAACACATTGGCCAGATGTATGGACCCTATGTAATGTTCTAAATCCTATAAAGACTCACAAATTGACCCCTCTCCATTATGTATTAATAATGTCCCTCATTCTGCTATATTTGGTCCTCTTGTTGGAATATACCCTTATCCTGGTATATATGGTCCTCCATTATAGTATAATGCAGCCTCACAGCCCTCCATATAGTATAATGCAGCCTCACAGACCTCCATATAGTATAATGCAGCCTCACAGCCCTCCATATAGTAAATGCAGCCTCACAGACCTCCATATAGTATAATGCAGCCTCACCGCCCTCCATATAGTATAATGCAGCCTCACAGACCCTCCATATAGTATAATGCAGCCTCACAGCCCTCCATATAGTATAATGCAGCCTCATAGACCTCCATATAGTATAATGCAGCCTCACAGCCCTCCATATAGTATAATGCAGCTCATAGCCCTCCATATAGTATAATTGAGCCTCATAGCCCTCCATAAGGTATAATGCAGCCTTATATCCTTCCACATAGAAAAATGCAGCCTCATAGCCTTCCATATAATATAATGCAGCCTCATAACCAGTCATATAATATAATGCAGACTTATAGTCCTCCAGATAATATAATGCTGCTTCATAGCTCTCCATATAATATAATGCAGCCTCATTGCCCTACAGATAATTTAATGCAGTGTCATAGCCCTCCAGACAGGGGCGGACCTACCGTGGTGCAGCTGGTTCGGCTAGGGGGCCCCTCAAGCCTGCAGGTGGGCCCACAGCTGACCCCCATGACCCTGTGTCAGAGGAGAGGGGGTTAACCGAAGGAAGCTTCCTGCTGCCTTCTGCTGATCCCACCCCTCCTCTCCTCTGGTAGCGCCCCTCCTCATCTGGTAGCACCCCTGGTAGCTCCTCCTCACCAGCAAGCGCTAGCACCCCCCGATCCTCACCATCAGCTGCACCAGGGCCCCTCATGGATCAAGGTCCGCCACTGCCTCCAGATAATATAATGCAGCGTCAAAGCCCTCCAAATAATATAATGCAGCGTCACAGCCCTCCAAATAATATAATGCAGTGTCACAGCCCTTCATATAATATAATTCAGCGTCACAGCCCTCCAAATAAGATAATGCAGTGTCACAGCCCTTCATATAAATAATGCAGTATCACAGCCCTACAGATAATTTAATGGTGTGTCACAGTCCTTCATGTAATATAATGCAGCGTCACAGCCCTCCAAATAATATAGTGCAGTGTCACAGCCCTTCATATAATATAATGCAGCATCACAGCCCTCCAAATAATATAATATACTGTCACAGCCCTTCATATAATATAATGCAACATCACAGCCCTTCAAATAATATAATGCAGTGTCACAGCCCTTCATATAATATAATGCAGCGTCACAGCCTTTCATATAATATAATGCAGCATCACAGCCCTCAAAATAATATAATGCAGCAGCACAGTCCTTTATATAATATAATGCAGCATCACAGCCCTTCATATAATATAATTCAGTGTCACAGCCCTCCAAAGAAAATAGTGCATGTCACAGCCCTTCATATAATTTAATGCACATCACAGCCCTCCAAATAATATAATGTACTGTCACAGCCCTTCATATAATATAATGCAACATCACAGCCCTCCAAATAATATAATGCAGTGTCACAGCCCTTCATATAACATAATGCAGCGTCACAGCCTTTTATATAATATAATGCAGCATCACAGCCCTCCAAATAATATAATGCAGCAGCACAGTCCTTTATATAACATAATGCAGCATCACAGCCCTTCATATAATATAATTCAGCGTCACAGCCCTCCAAATAATATAGTGCAGTGTCACAGCCCTTCATATAATATAATGCAGCGTCACAGCCCTCCAAATAATATAATGTACGGTCACAGCCCTTCATATAATATACTGCAACATCACAGCCCTCCAAATAATATAATGCAGTGTCACAGCCCTTCATATAACATAATGCAGTGTCACAGCCCTCCAAATAATATAATGCAGTGTCACAGCCCTTCATATAATATAATGCAGTGTTACAGCCTTTCATATAATATAATGCAGCATCACAGCCCTCCAAATAATATAATGCAGCAGCACAGTCCTTTATATAATATAATGCAGCATCACAGCCCTTCATATAATATAATTCAGTTGCACAGCCCTCCAAATAATATAATGCAGTGTCACAGCCCTTCATATAATATAATGCAGCGTCACAGCCCTCCAAATAATATAATGTACTGTCACAGCCCTTCATATAATATAATGCAACATCACAGTCCTCCAAATAATATAATGCAGTGTCACAGCCCTTCATATAACATAATGCAGTGTCACAGCCCTTCATATAACAGCCCTCCAGATAATATAATGCAGCGTCACAGCCCTGTAGATAATACAATGCAGCGTCACAGCCCTTCATATCATATAATGCAGCGTCACAGCCCCTCATATAGTATAACACAATAATGCAGCCTCATAGCCCTCCATATAGCATACATCCTCCCTACACAGACACACTGCCCCCTGTACAACCTGCCCCACTCACCAAGTCACACTGCCCTCTGTACAGCCCTACCCCCTCACACAC
Organism: Allobates femoralis; assembly: GCA_033576535.1. NCBI lineage: Eukaryota > Metazoa > Chordata > Amphibia > Anura > Aromobatidae > Allobates > Allobates femoralis. The sequence goes on from JARQOC010000003.1 coordinate 315,815,691, forward strand.
ACAAACACACTGCCCACTGTACAGCCCCCCGCACACCCAGTCACACTGCCCTCTGTACAGCCCCCCACACACAGGCACACTGCCCACTGTACAACCCCCCAACACACACACAAAACACAGACACACAGCCCACTGTACAGCCCCCCCACCCTGTCACACTGCCCCATGTACAGCCCCCCACATACATACAGACACACACACAGACACTACCTCCTGTACAGCCCTTTCCCACCCACACACAGACACACATACCTCCCCTCCCCTCTCTCACTCTCCAGAAGCTGTGGAGGCACATCTGCTCCTGAATAGAGCTCTCACCTACCGCTCCCGCCGGCAGCTGCGTCCTGTTTGTGAAGAAGTGACATGACCTCATCACGGTGCAGCACCCAGCGGCTGCGGAAGTTTTAATGCTGCAGTGCCTGTCAGTCCTCCGGCGGCCGTAGTCAGCCGCTTGGGGACCGGCAGGGCAGAGCGCCACACAGTGACATGGATGTGCGACCTCAGGGACGCACATCCATGTAAAGCAGGCACAGGGGTCGGCAGGCACTGGGTCCCTGTACCTCCGGCCTGGTCGCACTTGCGACCCCTGCGACAGCAATTGTTACGCCACTGGTGTGAGGTGTTAGTGGATATTTTGGCCAAAATACGTAAGCTCATAACCCACCGTCAAGGGCCCTCACGCTTACGAGTTCTATCCATATTTAAAAAAAACACTAAAAAGGACAAATAATTCGAAAAAAATCAGCAAATAACAGCCAAACCCAATATTTACTACACTTAGCAGGACGCTGCAGGCCCCACTGAATGGCAACACAAGTGCATGATACCGATGCAGCAATCACTCTCAACCAGCCAAGCCATGGGGGAGGTGACATCACCTGCAACCAGCCAAGCCATGGGGGAGGTGATTGGTGGTATTAATAGGCACAAGGTTACCATAGGGCGTCAGTCACAGTCACGCAGGTATGTGTGGCACTCTAGTGGTCCGTTTGCCACAGTGAATCTTAGGAATAAGGGAAGGGATTCGCTTTTACCACATGTGACTCACTGGACTCCCAGGCATCCAGGGAGTGGTGGATTGGCTTCCACCCAAATTTGGATAAAAAATAAAGTGCTGGTGCCACTCCTCAATTTATGGTTGCTTTATTTGGTATTTAAGAGTTTAAAATTATCATTGTCCCAACAAGGGGACCGCAACCAGACGTTTCGGGTTTACACCCTTAGTCGTTGGTGACGATACCTAAAGTGAACATACATATATACACTAGTTACTAAAAACAAACACCTGATACAAATAACAATTGCAACACTTAACCCTTACATTGCCGTTTAGCCATAATATACTTTATATGTTAATGGGAATACATAGGAACATGCAAAAATCTGTCAAGCAAAGAGAAGTGTAAGGTAGCGGTTATGATTGGCACGATGGAAGGCAGTGACCCAGGCAACTGATCACACAACACACCGTTTATTGGCACAGTTCAGGTATTTACAGACCTCCAACCCACAGACCGATATGCTCTGTACCTCAGCTGGGGCTCTGTCCTGATCGAGGCCACAGCCAATCCTCTCAGCTAGGCTGTGTTGTCCGCATACAACCTTTCCCTTCTCACCGTCCGCTCATTAGTCTCATGAACGTCCTCTCTGAGAGAGCTCCCAGGCTGTGTTAGCTTCACACAGCCGCTCCTCCTGTTCTGTCCCACTCCTCAGACCAGGGCAGCTCATATAATCTCCTATCCCATCACAGGTGGGTGTCAGTGCTTTCAATCAGCACTCAGCTCAGATCTCACTGCTGTTAACCCTGTGCAGTGCTGCCACAGAGCAAAAGATACAATCCCCCATGTGCTGTATACCGGTCAGGGGACACATCGGGGTGCATCACCACAGAAGACATAAAAAAACATCAAAAGATCTCACATTCATTATATTCCTAGTAAAAATATAAAACATCAGTTTTGAAATTCAAGCCATCAGGATTGCGAGCATCTAGTTTAAGTATCCAAAATTTTTCCAGACTATGCAAATGTATTTTTCAGTCTCTGCCCCTATACGGGTGGAAAACCCTTTCGATGCCTTTCACCTTCAAAGTTGAAAGATTCCATTATGGACATCCTTAAAATGTCTGGAAAAACCTGACAAATTCGTACGCAATGATGTTGAGTTAGGATTGGATGCAAACACGTTTCGACATTCTCTATTTTAAAGTACGAGTGGTACACCTCACATAATTCTTGTTGCAACCCACACATGCTGCCATATAGACAACATGTGTGGTTTTGCAATTGATATAAGACCGAATGCGGAACTTTTCTCCAAAAATGGTGTTTTGAAATTCCGTGCCTTGCTCCACAAACCGGCAGAGGTTACACTTGTTACCTCCACATCTATAAAAACCATTATAATTCAACCACATTGTTTTTTTTTCAATGGCTCACTATCAAAGACACTCGGAGAGATAAAACTTGCTATATCCCGTGATTTTCTAGGAATAGTTTTCCATCCTTCTGACAAAATTTTATGCATAATGTCATCCTGATAGAGAATAAGTATGTTTTTATTCAACGTGTTTTTGATGGCATTGAAGTCACTACTATAAGATGTGATGAACACAGGTAGATTCTTCTTATTATTTTTGCTGTTGATTTCCCATAATTTTCTTTTTTTTCTGCCTGTAACCGTATCATCAGACAACAGCGACTCCCTTGTTCTTTCGTCAGTTATCTCTCGTGCCCTCCTCACCATCCAGGGTTTATAACCCTTCTGTTTTAATCTGTTTTCCATAACCAAGGCTTCAAATAAAAAAATCTGTCACCTTGGAACAATTCCTTTTTGCTCTCACAAATTCGCCAAACAGCAAATTATTGATCACATGATCCGGGTGGCAACTGTCCGCCCTCAGTAATGAATTGCCACTAGTTGGTTTTCTGTACAATCTTGAATTAATTTCCCTCTTTTGCGCATCCCCCATTAGTATTAGATCCAAAAAAGGAGCCTAACTGCTATGCACTTCCAAGGTAAATGACATGTAATCATTATGGCCAAAAAAGTTCAACAGGGACTGGGGGGTAGGTACAGGAGACCCATCGCACGATACAGTCCAGATAAGGACCAAATTGTTGATGTATCTCCCGTACCACCATATCAGATCAACACAATCATTGTCAGATTTAAAGATCTACCTCCCATTAGGATCTTCCTCCCATTGCTGCATATATAAATTCGCTAGCGATGGGGAAAATTTTGCCCCTATTGGACAGCCACACTGCTGGATGAAAAAATCACCATGGGGAATGGTGGAATAAAGATTTATCACATTATCAAGTTATCCAAACTGAATTATTGCCCTATTTCAACTTGCATAGACTTTGTACAAGATGTTTCGTATCTTTTAGGCTGGGGTCACACACACAGATATCTGGGCAGATATTGTTCACAGATCTCTGGTTGCAGTGAAATCATGGACAGATTGCTCCATTTGTACACAGCCACAAAATGGAACCATGTGTCCATGATTTCACTGCAACCAGAGATCTGTGAACAATATCTGCCCAGATATCTGTGTGTGTGACCCCAGCCTTATTCTGACCGCCATACCCTCCACCCAAACCTGTAATTTCACATCCACCCACTCTGATAACCGCTCGTGGAGGGATCCAATTTCAGCCACGACTGGTAGCAGAGGTGGGGGAACGTGCCCTTGTGTGTCTTGGGGAGGGAATGGAAAACAGGACAGATAGGTTTTCTCATCTATTGCTCCCATAGCTAGAGATTCATCCAGTAAAGTTGATAATTCACTTTGAAAAATTCTAGTGGGATCCTCCAACATGGGACGATAAGTGTCTAGATCAGATAGAATGGTCATGATCTCCCTTTTGCAGAGTCTAGCATGACCACCGATCTTCCCTTGTCGGACGATCTGATCGTTATGTCAGAACTAGCCTGTAGTTCTTTCAAAGCAATGCGTTCAGGCATAGTAAGATTATTTGGTGAGGATTTCTAGTGCTCAAAACATTCTTTAAATCTATCTCCATTCTATTTTGGAACACACCCATTGCTGGTGTTCTTGACGTACCTGGATAGTAATACGGATTGAAGTTTTAAGCTGTGTAATCATTTTTGTTATTTTTTCTACATGCTTCCATATTCATTTTACAACCAGTTTCGTGCATTTCCCGTATACCTATGATTTCTTTTCTTTCAAAAAACAGGGAAAAAACATCAGACACAGTACTTTGCGGAGGAGTAAAATTACCAACAGAAATATTGTTCACATCAATATTATGATTATCAACAAATAAATGGCGTTTTATAGTTAAATTACGAGTGAAGTTACTTAAATCTTTAATAACTTAAATCTTTAATCATTTAGAATAAGTCCGCCCTTGTTGTAGGGACAGAGTTCAGTCATCTTTCCAAAAGAGAAATCTGCGGCTCAGATAAAACCGTAGCCGAAATGTTTATAACCATGTGTTCTGCAATACAGTCACTTACTTGTGATTTCTTGTCTTGTGTTTTGATTTTCCTGGCTGATTTCTTCCTTCACCTCCTGCTGTTCCTGCACCATTTTTTGGCTGAGCAGAAAAATATCTGGTGTTATACCTTCTTGGTGGAGGGAATTGATCACTGCTCCCCTCTGACCCAGCTGAGTCAGAGGCTCCTGAGACATCTTGTACTGATGAGAAACTCACATTTCTGCTACTACTAATCCTGGGTGGATTTCTTAGAATAGGTTTCGATCTGTTTGGAGTCTGTGGGGCGCTTGGTGTTCATGGGGACCTTGGCGTTCTGGGACTATTCCTTTTCCACACATAAACCATGTCCGTGGCATAATCTTTGAGATCTCGATCAAACTTATTCTTTATTTATTTTTTTTTTACCATGAATTTTTTTATTAAATTGTCAAATATCAAGTAAAAAACATAACAGTCTGTGATGCATAGAAAGAGGACATTAATATGCATTTTCATGAATTAAGCAGATAAGATCAGGAATATGGGGAGGGAAGAGGGGTGAGGGAAGAGGTCAAAAGAAGTGAGGGAAACGGAGAAAGAATGAGAAGGGATGGAAGAAGAATGAGAGAGGAAGGAGCTTTGGACATATTAATTTGAGGGAGAAGAAGGCTATGAATGGCAAGGTAGGAGTAAAAGAGGAGAGATAACAAAAAGACTAAAAGAACAGGGGAATCGAAAGGAGCAGAGCCGACAAACCAGGACACCCAGCTTTAACAATCATTGAGGCAGAGAGATAGCTAAGGGGTGAGTCGCCCAACAGCTCCATGCCTCCCGGACATATCTCCTGTGCCCAACCTCCTAAGCCAAGTAAAATTCAAATGTAAATATAAGATTCAATCTAGAGGTGAGGTCACTCATAGCCGGGGGAGCCGGAGATCTCCAGGCTGCTGCAACACACAGTCGGGCCGCTATTAAAACATAAGTAGCTACATGGCGAGGCACGGGAGGGAGAGCCTCCAAACCCATATGGAGTAGAGCCATCTGTGGTGTGAGGGGGACAAATGTGTCCACAAGGGACTTCACCAAGCCCTCTACCAAAACCCAGAATTGGGCTATGCGAGGACAAGACCACCAGATGTGAGCCAACGTACCCCTCTGTCCACACAGCCTCCAGCACTGGGGGACGCCCCCGCCAAAGCCCGCCATCCACACAGGAAAGAGATACCATCTCAAGTGGAGCTTCTTGAGCTGCTCTATGTGGTTTATGCATTTTGTCGCCTTCGAGACGCATCGAACTGCCCCCTCCCATTCCTCATCATCAGCTGTAAAACCCAACTCTTCCTCCCATCTGACCCTATAGGGGAGATGTGACTGAGGGCCTTCTTCCAGTAAACCCACATAGAGGGACGCGAGGCCTCCAGACACTCTTACATTTGTCGCGAATAGAGAATGTAGGGGAGAGGGTCCAGGAGGAGACCAAATAGCTCTCAAACGTTTGGATGATAAAAAAATGTGTAATCTGACAGAGTTGAAAGCAAGTGTGTAGGAGAGACGGGAGTCTGGTCACCAACTCCTCTCCAGAAAGTATGCCTTTGGGGCCTGCAATATCCGCAATCGAGAGCAGGCCTTGGGCCGTCCATTCCGCCAATCTCAGGGATGGGATGTGCAGACGGAGGGCCCCTAGTGGGATTTCAGCAGCCGGCAACCTCGTCCATCCCCCGGTGCACGTCTCCAAGCCCTAATCCCCGCCTCTACTGCAGTCAAGTTATAGGTACGATTCACCGGTGCGATAGACTCGGCAGCCACAAGATCCCGCAGTGAACCCCCGGCTACCTGGCAAGACTCAATCTGAACCCATCCCGAATCCGAAGTACCCAACCAACACACACCCAACGCCTCCAGGAGCGAAGCCCTATAATAGGAGGTCACATCCGGAACTCCCATTCCTCCGCATCCTAGTTTTCAGTACATAACCCTCCTCTCAACTCGGGGCTGTTTTGACGCCCATATGAATCTGTTAACATACCTCTGAATCTGAGATAGTAGTCATAAAGAAAAGGTTAGGGGAATGCACCGAAAAAGATAAAGGAGCCTGGGGAGCCAGTTCATTCTAAATGACTGGATTCTCGCAATCCACGACAAAGATCCCAACACTTGGGTGTCTGTCGCCCCTTCCCAAAGCTGCCAGAAGGAGATCGACATTACATTTTACAACCCTCGAAGAGGGGCATAGGATAATTCCCAGGTATGGGATCCCCTCCGGTGACCACTGGAAAGGGAGAGCACTGGACAACTCATCCGCCAACGCCCGGGACACATTGACAGGGTGGATCAGAGATTTAGACGCGTTCACCTTATAGTACGAGATTTTGCATAAGAGTCGAGCAGGGCCAATACCCTCGGAAGGGAAACTTCAGGTCAGGGCTAGAACAGGAGATAATGATGTTGTCAGCATATAATCCCACAACATTATCTCTGTCCCCCACCTTTATTCCTCGTACATCTGAGTCAGAGTGGAGGGATGCGGCCAGCGGCTCTATTGCCAGTGCGTATATTAAGGGAGACAGGGGACACCCTGTCTAGTTCCATTGGAGATCCTAAATGGATCAGAGAGATAGCCTGAGGAGAACACCCTGGCGGAGGGAATTGAGTACAGACTCAGAATTGCCGAGAGGACAGGACCATCAAATCCAAACCTCCTCAGGATCCGTTCCAGGTAGCCCCAGTGCACCCTGTCAAACGCTTTCTGCGTCCAGTGACAGGAATGCACTAGGGGCACCCATACCCTCCGCAAGTTCGATTAAATCTAGCATTCTCCTCGTGCCATCTCTCGCCTGACGCCGAGCCACAAATCCCACCTTGTCTGGGTCAATAGTACCGGGACAACCTCCGCCAGTCTCAGAGCTAGTAGTTTGGAATAAATTTTAAGGTCTGTATTCAACAGCTGGTAACTTTCCGGCATTTCTGGATTTTTCCGGGGTTTTAATATCGTAGTAACCGTCGCCTCTAGGGTCTCAGATGAAATTGAGCCTTTCGATCTCTAGCTGTTGAATAGACGAAGCAAGTAAGGGGACAGGGTGTTGCCAAATGCTTTAAAATAATCTTTAATAAAACCATCCGGGCCAGGGGCCCTGCCCGATCTCAAAGAGGAAATAACCCTACTGACTTCCACTAGGGTAAAAGGTTGATTGAGCTTCTCAAGGGAGTCCTCAGAGACCGAGGAAAGCTGTATCTTTGCCAAATAGTTGTCAATCATCTCAGGGGAAGGCTGAGGAGTCGAGGGATCCAATTTTAGGTTATATAATCTGGAATAGCAAGAAGCAAAGACCTCTACCATCACCCTCGGGTCTCTCACCGTCTTTCCTGTGGAATCCCGCATAGCTGTTATAGTGGTTTGTATCGATCTTTTTTTCAGACGTCTGGCCAGTAGTCTACCTGCCCTGTCTCCCATTGCATAATAATTCGTTCTAATCTTACGGAAGCCTATCTCATATTGTCGAAGAAGAAGGGAGCGTAACTGTACACGTAGCTCTGAGATCTTTGTCAGCAAAGCGGGAGTGGGGTTAGCCTTATTCAACGCTTCGAGTTTCTGAATCTGATCCATCCAGTCCCGTCTCCTGTTATCTCTGGCTTTTTTATGTTGAGAAGCTTTCTGAAGTAATAACCCCCTCAGGACCGCCTTATGGGAGGCCCAGAGGGTCTCATCCGAAACATCTCCAGTGTCGTTCAGCCGTTCAGCTCAAAGTAGGACCGGATATCAGCGTCAGTTGTCTCCAACAGGTGTTGGTCCATGAGGAGGTCCGGACTAAGGCACCATCTCCGTGGTCTCTCTCCCCCACACCCCAGGACCACCTCCAACGACACCGGCGTGTGATCTGACCAGGTGATAACACCAACCTCAGCTTTCCGGCACACCTCCAGGGATCCATCATCTACCAGGAAAAATCAATCCTGGAGTAGGATCCATGGGGGCCAGAATGGAAGGTGTAGGCTCTTTCTCCAGCATGGAGATAGCGCCAGATGTCGTGGATGTAGTACTCCCGGGACAGAGAAAGGAGGCCATCCCTAAGTCGGGTCGAGGGGGAGGAGGTGTCAAGGCGAGACTCCATCACAACATTAAAGTCGCCACAGAGAATTACCCGACCCTCTGACCCCTCCTTTAGTTTGTTGAATAGCGACCTTAGGAACCTCATCTGTGCCAAGTTCGGACATAAACGGGGCAATCGTGTATGCAACACTAGAAATCTCACACATTAGGAAGATGTATCTGCCTGCTGGGTCTGCTACTACCCTTTTACACGTAAACTGTAGTGAAGAGCTAATCATCAGACAAACTCACGCTTTCTTGACAACATTATTAGAAAAGTAAATGTGAGGCTATCTGGGATGACTCAGTCTCTTATTGTCACCTACTAGCAAGTGGTTCTCCTGAACACAGAGGACATCATCCCGGGATCCGACCGCCTCTCGCCATAGAAAGGATCTCTTAATAGGAGAATTCAAGCCCCTAGCATTTAAAGAGACAATCTTGAAGCTCATGTTGGGAGTCAGGTCCTAGCTTCCCAGAAGTGAAAGCAAGGAGGTGAGGTAAAGATATGGGCAGGGGGGAACGAAAGAGAAAAAAGGGTATAGTGAGCAAGATAGTAAAGAGAGAAAAAGAAAGAAAATGAAGTCCAAGAGCTAAGCGGTAGAGAGGGAAGGAAGGATTTCGGATACAGCTAGAAAGAAATACAGTGACGGGGGAAGGGGGTCAGGGAAGAAGAAGGGGGAGAAGGATATAGGGGAGGGAAGGACTAACAATTACAAAAATATATACAGTATATGCTCACTCAAATCTGAGCAACAGGGTAACAAGAGAAAATTCCGGCTACCCACAACCCCCCAAGATGTTATCAGGGGAGGACAAAGAGAGGAAGCCGGGAAGTGAACTGCAGGGCAGCCCACAAATCCCCAAACAAAGTCTGAGGTTAACTGGGAGGCCCACTCAGAGAGTCCAACTCCTGCCAGAGGCGAGCAGCCACGGTGAAAGCAGTCACTTAACAGGATCTTGTCGTTTTGGGGTGCCTCCTGGGTCACGGCGAGCCGTCGAGCTGGCAGAGCTGGAAGGAGGGGACCTCCGTGTCTCCATCAGTTTCCATTCCATCAGCAAGGTCCTCATCTTAGACGGCGAGGAGAAGGAGTGCCTTGAACCCTTATAATGGAACGAAACACTTACTGGGGACCCCCAGGCATATTGAATACCCTGCTCTTTCAAAATGGCACAGAGTGCGGCAAAGTCTTGGCGTCTTGCCAGAGTGCCTGGTGATAAACCAGGGTAGAGGGACCACAAGTTATAAGGGGCTTCAGAAACTGGGTTCCTCCGCAGAATCTGCAGCAAAGTATCTCTCATTTTAGGCTGCATTAATTGTAGTAAAACATCTCTAGGCACCTCCTTGCCAATGCGGGGCGATCGTGGGAGACGATATATCTTTTCAATAGCTAAGTTCCCTGGCGCTGCTGTAGGGAGAATGAGGTGCAGGAATGGCTGTATTGTCTCCAGCAGGGACTCCTCTCCCTCCACCTCCGCCATTCCCCTAACTTTCAAGTTACCTCGGCGCAGCTTATCTTCTAAGTCTCACATGGTGGCATGCATAGCTCTGATATCCACATCCATATCATGAAAGCTATCCGCCAGTTTGTTATGTTCCCCTGCAAACTCAGTCTTTTTCTACTCCAGGTGGCTGGTGCTTTCCCCCATTGCCGCCATATCTGCCCTCAGCTCACCTATAATGTCTCTGACATCGTCCTAGATGGAGCGGCAGAGGTTATCCAAAAGGTTCTGTAGGGAGCCATAAGTTATGGAGGCCGTGTTCTCCTCCCTGCCGCAGGGAGACCGCTCTGCTGACTCGCGGGGGAGCGAGGATCCTGAGGAGAGCGGGAAGCTGCCACTGCACCAGGCGCCATCTTAGCTGCTGGTACTGGTGCTGCCTGGCGCTCCGGAGGGAAGAAATCTGTGACCCTTTGCGGTGGTCCACGGCTTCAGGAGACGGTCCTAGGCATCCCAACCCACTAAGGAGGCTACTGGCACAGTAAGGGATTCGGTAGAAACCGTTATTCGCCGTTAAATACCAGGCAATTGGTCACCTCCGGCGGAGCTCCCTGGTTATGCGTCCTGCATGTTCAGAGTCATGACACGCCCCTCAAACTTATTCTTTTTAGTAGTAATAATGTTATTTTACATATCGTCAATTCTTTTAAACATTTGTCCCTTGTTGGGAAGATGATGATATTAAACTCTTAAACACCAAATAAACCAACCAGAAATTGAGAAGTGGCACCGGTTGCCACAGTGACTTTGCCTCCTTCACCGGAGGTGATCTCATGCTTGGAAGTCAGATTAGATCCCCACACAAGGTAACCCCACACATGCATTCACCATACCTGACTCCGGGCCAGAAGGGGGAGCTTTGCACCCGAGTTCAGGGGAGCTGCCCTGTTTCCAGCATGGAGAAGGGGTTAGTTAGTAAGTCTGAGGAGAGGGAGAGGAGAGGACATAAGAGAGAGAGCTCTGGGGAGTGGAGCTGCCGAAAGCTTACCCCAGAAAGGCGCTACCAAGGACACAGGAGTCCTGCGTCAGACGGGAATTGCACGTCCCGCTGATCAAATCTGGAGGGCAGGAAACTGCAAGTTTCCTGGCCGCACTAAAGATCCAGTGGTACAACAGCATAGCGAGAGCCCAGAGCTGCCACCTGTACGGTGGTGCCCTTGATAGGCTCATGTTGTCTGCCATACGGGAGCAAGGGCAAGAAGTAGGAAGAGGGCCGCAGGATAGCTTACAGGCTGCCATGATCCCAAACCGAGAGCGCAGCAGGAAGGCCTCCGAACCCACCTGGCGAGGTGGAGTCTGAATGCTTCCAGGCTGACCGGACCCTTCTGGACCTGGTAACAAGTTCCCTCGGACTGCACGACATTTTGCCAAATAAGGGTAAAAGAACTGCACCCTTTGTGTCCTCCTGTTATTTCCCATGCCCTCCTTGCCACCTCCTGCACCCTAACCAATGACTCCCATCATCCCCATAGACTCCTATACCAATCCTGGGGCCCCGCTCCACCTGTGGGGATCGTTACCATCCCGGCTGTCGCACCATCTGCCCCAGGGTCCAAAACAGCAGCTCTGGTCAACCATGACCAGGTATCAAAGGTGGTGTCACGTACAAATTCATCATCCCCTGTAAATAACTCCCATCACTGCATGGCCAGGGCCACAGAGCTGGGCCACAGCCACCGTGACTTCCAAGAAAGTCAGCTGTCTCAGCTACCAAGGCCCCTGAGGCCGTCGCATATGTGCGATGCAAAGTGTCTGCATACAGCCAATTGGTCATGCCCATACTATTAGATCAGGTAGGCTGCCCAGCACTATGTATATGCACATAGTATATGCGCATGACGCGCCCCGTGGGGTACTCGGAGCCGGGTCGGACAATGCCATCGAGGAATGGGATGTCACGGTGGCGTGACCCAGTCCGTGGCTTCGGAGCAGTCAATAAAAAAAGGGGAAGAGAAGTTCATGAGATAGGGGATTTATTGGGATTTAGGGTTGGTTGTCATGACGCCACCCATGGTGTTCAGTCATTGATGGCTGACGCTGTGGTCCGGGACCTCTGGGGTTGATGGGATCGCAGCGGTGATGGTTTCGCTCTCCACGGGTGGAGCAGGTTCCCAGGGCATCCGGTGAAGAGGGGGTTGCTGATGGAAGGCCAGCAGGGCTGCTCCGGCTGGAGAGAGTGATCGGGGCGATGCAAGCAGGTTCCTGCGGCCTGCGCAGCTGATCAGTCTACGGCTTCTCAGGAGGAAATAGAACAGTCTCACACACAGTTCTCAGTTCCATCCCGGTTTACTTAGGGCACAGTTTTGGTTCAGTTGCAATCTAGATAGTCCTCAGCAACCAGGATAGTTTGTCCAAGACACCCCTTTATGTTCCTTTCATTTCGGGATGCTCTCTTTCTCAGCGCTGCATGCTTGCCTAACTCCTGCTTGCGCCTCCACCCACAGTGCCCCAATCCAGCAGCCACGAGTCCTGTCGGGCGACCAGCCGAGTCCCCTGACCCTAGGACGGCTACCTTCTTGGCGGATGTGTTTTGTGTTGGCCACAGCTCCTCTAAGACCTCGTGGCCTCTGGTTCTGTGATTGGAGCGTAGAGTCTCCTTGCCACCTTCAGGGCTGGTCCCCTGGTTCTCAACCTGCCCCTCCGCATCACTTCAGATTCGGGCGCACGGGTGGATCGCTCACTGCCAGGGCCCCTAGAGCTCCCTCTGACTCTCTGCAATCTGCTGTTCTGGGACCTGGGAGGAGCCTTATCTTCGCTCAAGTCCCCCGAGCCCTTCTCCTTTTACTCCATTCTCCTACTCTCTGACTGAACTCCCACTTCTTGTTGTCTTTCCTTTTTGTCTCCTCTCCTACTTCCTGACTGATCTTCCTAACTTCCCACCCTCCACCTTTCTCCCATCATCCTGCTAACTATCTGGGCCCTCCCCCTGCAGGGTACGCCCGCCGTCCCCAGGACTGGGTATGTTGGGTGCTTTTGCGGGTGTCCGAACTTACCATCCCATTTACTGAGAACAGGAATACTACACCCGTGGATTGGGCGCAGTACCCCTCTGTGACGACCAGACCGCAGGGCCCACATTCCCCAGGATAAATGATGTTGCAAATAGAACTAAAATTTTTATAACATGCATGTATAACAACAAAAAACAAATACAAGAGTGCTTCTTCCCTTACGGGAGGCTCTAGGCTTGAACGTTACATATCAAAAACCATACTATGAGTATATAAAAGGGGATAAGTATAAAAATAGAAAAGGGAAAGGGAAAGTGCAAACTAGGTGATTCGGTGAGCGTCTCTCACCACTTGTCTCTATGATTGTCTGTTTAGTGTCACGGGTGGCACGGGTGACAGGGTGGAGGCCACGGTCCCAGCGTTTGGCCAATCAGCCATAATGTTTGAGGACGGTCCGTCTTTCAGGGGCATTTACCTTCTGTGTAGATAGAGAGAAGGTATGATAAGATCTCCCTATCATGGGGAGACGGCTGGGAAGGTCTTGTGCTCGGTCTGGTTTCTACACCAGTATTCTGGGTCACTAGGACCCAGCAGGTTCTTCCCATCTTTATAAGGAGCTTCATTGCCCTCCCTCGGTGCAGGTGATATTTCCTTGTGCACTCATTTGCTCCAGCAGAAGCTGAGGTTGTGGAGGTTGCTGTGCTCTGCTGCAAGATAAGTGTTTTCTTTCCCCATTGTCTGTTTTTCCTTGTGTTTGTCTTTAGTTGTTAGTGGAGGGGTCTAGTGAACCTCTCCATCTGATCCTTAGATAAGGTAGTGCTAGGATCAGAGAGGGACGAGGTTCGTGGTCGGCGACAGTTGAGGAAACTGTATAGGGACGTCAGGGCAGACAGGGTCAGCCCCAGTAAGACTAGGGGTCACCCTCTCCTTCTTGTGCCCATAGCTTTACGGACTCCTTATTCCCCCCCCCCGTCGTTGTCCTACGCTGAGTGTCTCTCCCGCTCCCAGCGTGACATTTAGTTTCTCTTCTGTCTTCCTGGGGACCCACTACCAATAAACCCCCAACTTAGGTCCTGGGTGGGGGCGACAGGACGATAGACCAACGTTTTTCGGCCACACCGAGTGGGTTTTTCTTCGTAGTCAACAGGTTAAAAGCAAAAGGTCTAAAACCAACAGAGTGCACACTTGTAATGTGAGAACTATCTACATAAAAGTTCTGGCCATTCATTGTCCATGGTCATACTGTCTTTAATAAACATTCACACTCACACAATTACCTATTTACAGCTATTCTGCCGGTTCTCCTTACTCTTCTTTTCATGGCAGTCCAGCGGGTTTCAGCGATACCCGGTGCAGGTTCCCTACTACCGGAGTTTGAGTCCCTTGCTCCTGTAGCCCAGGCTGAGTGCGCCTCTCCGAGACAGGCGCCGCCGCTGCTACGGTCTCGGCATGCACCCGCTTTACACGAAGGGTGTACGGCCCTCGCTCGCCCTCCTGCCACTCAAATGTGACCCAATCCCCTGGGTGCAGATCTCTGTCCGGGTGGCCCTTAGGCAGGTGTTCCTCAACGTCTCGGCGGGAGACAAACAGTTCCTGACCTGTCCTCGGTACTCGGAGGAACCCCCAGCCTCTCTGGATGTCAAACATGGTCACTAGGGATGAGCGAGTACCGCAATATTCGGACTCACTATACTCGCAACAAGTAGGTCCTGGTACTCGGTACTCGTTGCGAGTATAGCGAGTACGATTACTTTCACAGTGTATCTATAGATACACTGCGAAAGTACCCTAATGGTACCTTTACACGCCGCTACTGGATGGTGGCAACAACCGGCTACTTCACGTGCACGCACAAACGGTTGCAAACGGTAATCGCACCACCTTTACACGCCGCTACAAGGTGTGCTACGGTAGGTTACATCTATCTCTGGATACATCGCCGGGTGCCACAAGTTGCCATCTGTAGCTTACCCTACCATCTTCACACGCCGCCACCACAGGGTAATCTGGGCGGAACAAAGGCAGCAGGTAAAACATATAGGCGTGCCACAGTCCATCACGCCGCGCCCAAACCACAACCATTGGCCAACACAAGAGTGTTCTGATTGGGCACGACGCGAAGGGCGGATGGCGGAGACATGACGTAGTATTTTTCGGACTGTGCCACGGAATAAGCGCTTGTGACACGGCGGAGTGTTGCGGATTGAGCTAACGGGATGGTTATGCGTCACGCACAAGCGGTTTACAGTCACATACTCCGTGCGTATGAAAGAATTAGTGCTGGGCCATGTGTGCATTGTAGAAGTGTTTGCCTTGTCACGCTGAATAAGCGCTTGTGACAGCGGCGTGTGGCGATTGCGCTAAGTGGTGCTTGGGCGACACACAGTAGCGGCTTACAACACACAGTATGTGCGTTTTGTGTAAACATTGTCCTATGTGTGGTGTGTCTGGATACCAATGTGTGAATAGAGGCCAAATGGTGCTCGCATATGTGCTAACACATGTGAATGGTGTAGAGGAGCTTGCTATGCCACATATCCCTGATGTGTGTGTCTACGTACTTCAACTCACCTGACAATATGATGTCCTGCATCAATGTGCTGTGTGCAGGTGACCCTCTGCCTACACCAAACCACAAGGGTTATGTCCATACATTTGTCACATACACTGTTGCCCAAAAACCTGCCCAAACATCATGGCCACCCACACATATTGTCTGTCCATCCCCGCCATAGGTGGCAATGTGTGTGACAGCACTGGCCACAACCCAAACCTTGATCACACTGCCCTCCATCCCCAAGTAATCAGGCCCACACAGAGTATTTTGGATCCAAGGCAAATACATTTATTAGAACTTAGCAATCCAGACCTTGGAAAGAAAAAAAAAACATACAGAAAGGAAACACAATGCACGTTGAAACAGCATGTCACATTCTTAACACATATACATTTGGGATCCCAACATCACCAAAAATGAGACTTTGTGCAGCACCAACATAGCAGAAATAAAACCTAATCTAACTAACTAACTTAAACCTCTGCACACAATGAAAGAAAATAAAACAAAAAGACATGGTGCAGCAACCCTGCTGTTACCACCATGGCACCCTTTTGACGATCCTCCAGAACCACCCACACTAGATGTGCTGGTTCTGCCAGCTCACTGCACCAGAGCCATTGAAGTAGGAGCAGTAGGCATCTCTACTGTCCCTGGCCTCCTGCAGAGTGCGACCATGGCTCTGCGGCTGGAGTGGCGCCACACCATGGTCGTCATCACGCCAAGACCCTGTACGGACCTCCCCTGTTGTGGCGCCTGCATTATCTACAGAACCTCCTGGCGTGTGTGATGCTCTATCCCTACGACGCAGGAAGTTATGCAGCACACAGCAGGCCAGCACTACCACGTCAATAGACTCCAGTTTCATATGCATAGGCTTATGAAAAACCCGGAATCGATTCGCCATTGTCCCGAACGCATTTTCAACCACACGGCGGGCCCGGGATAGCCGGTAATTGAAAATGCGTCTTTCAGAAGTAAGGGCCCTCTGGGGATATGGCCACAGTAGGTGTTCCTGAAGTGGGAACGCTTCATCCGCCACAAACGCAAAGTTGAGATGTTGGGTCGTCTCGTCATTTGAGGGTAAGTTGAGCCCACCGCTCCTTAGTAGTTGTGCCAAGGAGCAGCGTGCGAACACACCCCCATCTGAGTTGCGGCCGTTCATTCCAACGTCCACGTACAGGAACTCATAGTTCGCATCCACTAGAGCCATGAGGATTATACTAAAATACCCTTTGTAATTGAAAAACAAAGAGCCCGAGTTGGCGGGTTTAGTAATCCTCACGTGCTTACCATCCAAGGCCCCGCCGCAGTTGGGGAAGTTCCACCGGGTTTCAAAGCCACGGCCTACTTCCATCCATTCTGCGGCTGTTTCTGGCATCTTCATGTAGGATGGTTGCAGAACACTCCAGATGGCCTCACATGTCTCAGGGATCAGGTGGCTCAGCAGGGGCAGGGAGACACGTGCTGCGTATGTGAGGGATGTCATTGACTGCCCTGTAGCCAGGAACCGCAAAGTTAGAGCCAAACGCTCCTCAGCTGATACCGATTGACGCATCATAGTGTCCTGACGGGCTATCAGTGGCCTCACACACTCCAAAAGGAAGGTGAAACAGTCCTGGGACATACGCAGGTAGTTTCGGTAATCATTGGGATTGTTCAGCTCCAGCTCACACAACAGCTGCATGTGTCCCCGGGTCTCCCGCCGGCGAAGCCAATCCCGGCTCCACAGCCGCCGTTGTCTGCGACCCATCAACCGGTCATACCGATCCTGAAGCCACATTTGCTCTTCCACCACCGCGAGAGCCAGGATAACATTCGGGTCATGTATATTCTGCATCATCGGTCCAGCACCTGTACATTACAAAAGATAACATCAGTACATAGAACAATATGGGGACATGTCAGCATGTAAAGCAAGCCACACGTCTTTGGGAGTACACACTATTGCCAAGCAGATGTGAGCTCTCGTGTGCGCACAAAACACATACAGGGAGCCATGCAAGGCCATTGTTCACACACAATTTGCATTTTTTTTAGCACTCCTAAAACCACATGCGTTTTTTTAGGAGTGCTAAAAAATGTCTCTTGTGTGTCTGAAAGGAAATTTAGCCTTTTTGGACTTTCCTCAAAAATGCAGGCAAAAACGCAAGTGTTAACGCAGGGTGCATAAATGTGCCTTTTAAAAACGCATGCGTTTCCCATAGGGCCCCATGTTATAGAAACGCATGTGCGTTTTCCCAAAAACGCATGCGTTTTTCTAACATGGGCCCTATGGGAAACGCATGCGTTAACACAGGGCACATATAGGCACTTGCGTTAACGCATGCGTTTCCCATAGGGGCCCATGTTAAAAAAATGCATGCGTTTTTGGGAAACCACCCCTGCATTTTTTTTTCCAGCACCCAAAAACGCTGCATGCAGCGTTTTTTGGACTGGAGGGAAAAAACGCAAATGGAGCTGAAAAACGCATGTACACTCAAATGTACCCTGCGTTAACGCACCTGCGTTTTTTTTAACAGCCCAAAAACGCAGGGATGGGCAAAAAAAACGCATGTGTGTGAACATGGCCAAGGACAGCAACCATTAGTGGGCGAGAAACAATCGGAACATGGCCAATCATCCTGTCCTCCTATCCGTTAACACTTTGTTCAGTGGGGGAAATGCGCACATGTGGACCTATGTGAGTTACAAAGAGACATGTGTCACCACTAATCTCGCATATACATGTCACAGAAACCATTCAGCATAGCATATGTAGTATCCCAACCACAGACAGTAATCCACTACGTACCAGGCCAGGCCAGGGTGAGTAAGCATAGATGTCACAAACCAGATTACACATGACTTATCATGGTGGAACTTGGTTACACATGTATTTGCACGGGTGATATCCACATCTGTTCAATCTCTGCTGCGTCACACCTCAAAGCCATGTCTGATCCTAGCCATGTTGGTCCCAGTGTCCGTTGACCACAACCAGTATGATCTAATCGATTATGTGCACATCAGTACCACATTCCTATCTACAGTCCAGCAGCCATTCTCCTGTATGGTGAATGGAAACAAAAACACAAATGTGTCACTGAGAATATGGGACCCCCTGTACAAAATGCCAATTAATAGTCGCCACACCACGCTAATGTAGTCCCAAAAAAATAAACCCTGGGGAGTCCGCTACACCAGTCTTTGGCGTTAGCCCAACAAATCATGCGCCTCAGCTCCCCCCCCACGCCGCAACTTCCATGTCTGCCCACGAATACTCACTTAATGGCTCTGGCCAGCAAGCGTAACGTCTGCCGGGATGAGCAGCTTTTCAAGGAGCCGTAACCAATGACGATCGAGCGATCTGCACCAATTAGCTGCCGCTAGGCCTGTTCGCAGGTGTACGCTAATAATGTGCATAATTGGTGTTCTCTGGTTGGTGTAGCTGACTATAAAGCTCTGCTAATGCCCACCACACCTTGTCCAGACGTCCATGTGCATTGAGCTACTGGTGTCCAGTGATCCGTGCTCTGTTGCTCTGACGGTAAGTTGTCTCACGTGCTTGGTCCTTGACATGCGTTTGTACATAACGCAGATGCGTCTCTCACATGGCGCTTAGGCAATGTGTGTATGGACGTTGTGTTTTGTGCTTCTGGTCTGTCTTGTGTTTTTGGTATGTGCATGGCTTATTCTCTGTAGGCCATAGGCATGTAGGGCCTATTGTTCAAGTATGTTTACGTATATCTTAAATTGAGCTTAATTAGCAGGGCAAAATATTAAGGGCTGGTTGGCCCCAGTACTTTCCATCTCCATTGATCCCTGTAATGTGCCCCTGTTTAGGCAGGGGATGGTTGGTGCATGGCCTACAGTAGGGTGTCCATGGGTGTAGTCAGACCAAGATGATGATGTGTTTGGCCATAAGCTGTAGCATGTGCTGTTGTGTCAGACAGCCAGGCCTCCTTTAACACATGCCAAACCTTTCACAATGTGGGCAGGCCAAAGATGATATGTTGCACACCATGGCCAGGTGCAGATGTGCCCCTGGAAGCATGTTCCCTCACTCCATGTTTAGGTATGTTTAAAGAGGTTATTTGTCGGTGTAAACCTTGTTCCCACCATGTGTCGTCGTCAACATATGTCTGGAGCTTAATCTGTCAACACATGTGTAGGCGATCTGAGCTGTTGCACATGGAGAAAGGTTTGCACAAATGCTAACATACATGTTGCCAAACAGCTTCATGGCGAGAAAAACAAGAACTTTGCCTGCCTGTATATAAATAATTTCCCAACCATGGGTTTATTTTTGTATGCCTCGTGTACTGACTGTTTTAATTGGTGTTTTTCTCCACACAGATGCCGAGGGGTAGCGTTGAGTTTGAAACCCAGCTTCTCACAGACTATCAACGACACGAGTGTCTGTGGCGCACCTCGCTGCCTGAATATCGCAATCAGGCAGCGAGGGCCGAGGCCTACAGGCCTCTTGTCGACCTGGCCAATAGGCTGGCCTCCAGGGCAGGCAAGAGGTGGGACCAGCCAATGGTGGCCCTTAAGATAAAGAATATGCGGGCCGCGTTCATGCGGGCTCACCTAAACTACCAGGACAGTCGGTCAGGGGCTGGAGGTGAGGAGGTACCATTACCTACCTTATGGTACTATCCGCTCCTCACCTTCATCCTTGGCCACGGCAGCTCGCGTGCAACGCGGACCAACCGCCCCATTACTGCGTCCCATGTAGGCCCTGGTCAAGAACCATCTGCGCCACAGGAGGTGGGTAATTGTGTTACGGTGGTGGCCCACAATGCTTGCATCACGTGTGCTTGTCTGCATGCTTCACCACAACCCCATTGTGATATTTGGGTCCTGGGCTGCCAAACCATTTCTTGATGTGTTATGTGTCCTCAGGGGCTTGGCTGGTTTAATCTACAATCTATCCACAAAGCCCTTCTCCAATTCTGCAATGACACAGACATATGTTTATTTTGGGGTAGTTTGCAATATTCTAAAAAATGGCTTTGTTTTGTATTTGAGGAGGGACATAGCAACATGTACTAAATGGTGAAGGCACACATGTGTGTGGCCTTTGGCCCATGTAGTGTATGTTTAATGTAAGGGGTCCTATTTTTATTAGTTTGGGGCTCACAACGTCAAGCTGGGCCACATGGCCCTGGCCGGGATTTCAGCCAGCATCAAGCTGGTGTGGTCACATGTGATTTTTGGTTTAGGGCACTCTGAATGCCACATATGTATGTTTTACGCAGAGTACGTGGGATGCTACAGGTGAGTGTACAGGAGATGTGCAGGTGTTGGGGTCACTAACCTTCTATCTTTCTGGTGTCTTGTTTTTTGGTTGGTGGTGTGTTGTGTGTGGTTTGGGATTTTGGAGGCCTATGGCCAATTTAGAGAAATGATGTTGCTTTTATTAAAACTGTTTTTCTTTTTTCTTTTTTTTCACAATCCCCTGAGCAGGCTGGCTCCATTCCTGAGCATCCTGTCGCTGATGAGGCTCAGCCGAGTACATCTGCGGCTGAGCAGGAGGATGGAGCTAGTGATGTGGGTCCGGACCCAGGGCCCAGCTCGGTTATCCGGCAAAGGCGACGACCTGCCCCACCGGAGACCGAGCTGGGCACCTGGGCCCGCCAGGTCCTTTTGAACGAACAGCGGACCCACATCTCTAGCTACGCCCTCCACATGAGCGACAGGCTGTCAAGGGTGGAGCCCCTCCAACCTCAGATCGCTCAGCGGGTCTTTGACCGTGTCGTTGATGCGGCCGAAGATGGGGCCCTGCAATGGGGATTTAACATCCCCTCCCCAGTGCGGAACGACATCTGGCCCCTTTCGGCCGCCGAACAACCACGGCGAGTGAGAAGACTGGCCCCGACACGCACCCCAAATCCCCGCCCAACACGTCGTCTTCGATCCGGACGCTCTCAGGCAGGTCGGGGCTGCCATGAGAGGGGGGGAGCCGGCATTGTCAGAGCAGACAGAGGAGGATGAGGAGGAAGTGGGACACTAGTAGCCAATGCACTTAATTGGCCGTCTGGACTATGACAAATTCACCCCGCCACATTGGCCCCTTTTTTTTTTATTGATTTTTTTTGTGGGCAAAATTGCACTATGTATTTTCTTTATGTTTATTTACTTTTATTAGGTAATAAATTATTTTGTGTCACACAATTGTGTCTTTATTTAAGGTTATAAATTTAGGGTTCAGCGTGGCTGAATGTTTAGGGTCACAATATAGTGGACACTATCCACACATTGTGGGCAATGGCCCCAGAGCAGGAGCACCATGTGGGCTGCTAACATGTTGTTACACTTCAAAGAGGTGTGGTCATGTGGGTCACACAGTTACGGAATGGACATGTTGGCGACAAATACATGTGTGTTGTGACATCAAGGAACACACAAAAATCATAGTCAGAGCACTTTGCTCTGTTCAAGCAATCCATCACTGACTTCAAGACGGCACTCGCTACAGCCAAGCAAGTGTTCTTCTCATCCCTTATAACCTCTCTGTCCCGCAACCCCAAACAGCTCTTCAAAACTTTCAACTCCTTACTTCGTCCACCTGCTCCTCCCCCTTCTCCCCTCATCTCTGCTGAAGACTTTGCGACCTTCTTCAAGGAGAAGATCGACAAGATCAGAAGCAGCTTCAGTCCACTATCCCCACAACTCCCCTTCCCACCTACACTGCCCTCCTCCTCCATCAGCCACTTCCCCCCCATAACTGAAGACCAACTTTCCTCCCTCCTGTCAAAATCACACCTCACCACCAGCGCCCACGACCCACTCCCATCCCACCTCATTCCCAACCACACCTCCATTTTCATCCCAGCCCTCACCCAACTCTTTAACCTTTCACTTCGCACTGGTACCTTCCCCTCGGCCTTCAAACACGCCCTAATCACGCCCATCCTAAAAAAACCCTCACTTGACCCTACCTCTGTCTCTAACTATCGCCCCATATCTCTTCTCCCATTCGCCTCTAAGCTACTCGAACAACACGTCCACTCCGAACTGTCCTCTCACCTCTCCTCGTGCTCCCACTTCGACCGCCTACAGTCCGGCTTTCGACCCCTCCATTCCACCGAAACAGCCCTGACCAAAGTCACCAACGACCTACTGACCGCCAAGAACAAACACCACTACTCCATCCTGCTACTCCTTGACCTGTCTGCCGCCTTCGACACGGTTGACCACTCCCTTCTTCTCCGGATCCTGGAATCCCTTGGCATCACCCACCTTGCCCTCTCCTGGATCTCCTCATACCTAGCAGATCGGACCTTCAGCGTCTCCCACTCCCACACCTCCTCCTCACCCTACCCCCTTTCTGTCGGAGTCCCCCAAGGTTCCGTCCTGGGACCCCTACTTTTCTCCATTTACACTCTCGGCCTAGGGCAACTCATCGAGTCCCATGGCCTCCAGTACCACCTCTACGCCGATGACACCCAAATCTACCTGTCCGGCCCTGACATCACCTCCCTACTCTCGAAAATCCCTCAATGCCTTTCCGCCATCTCATCCTTCTTCTCTGCTCGCTTCCTTAAACTCAACATGGACAAAACTGAATTCATAGTCTTCCCCCCAAGAAATTCCACCCCACCTCCCAACCTATCCATCTGCATCAACGACTGCGCCCTCTCCCCAGTCCCCCAAGCCAAGTGCCTCGGGGTAATCCTTGACTCCTCCCTATCCTTCAAACCCCACATCAAGGCCCTCACCACATCCCTCCGGCTCCAGCTCAAGAACATCTCACGGATCCGCTCCTTCCTCACCCACGACACCGCTAAAACACTCATCCATGCTCTTATCATCTCCCGCCTTGACTACTGCAACCTCCTTCTCAATGGCCTCCCGGCTAACTCCCTCACACCTCTCCAGTCTATCCTCAACTCCGCTGCCCGACTCATCTATATGTCCTCCCGCTACTCCCCTGTCTCCCCCCTCTGCCAAGCCCTTCACTGGCTCCCCGTCTCCAAGAGATCCCAATTCAAAACACTAACCATGACCTACAAAGCCATACACAACCTGGCCCCACCATACATCTCCGACCTGGTCTCCCGATACCTACCCTCACGCAACCTCCGCTCCTCCCAAGAACTCCTCCTCTGCTCCCCCCTCATCACCTCTTCACACAACCGAGTCCAGGACTTCTCCCGGGCATCTGCCTTACTCTGGAACTCCCTACCCGAACACGTCAGACACTCTCCTACCCTGAGTAACTTCAAGTGTCACCTGAAGACTCACCTGTTCCGTCAAGCCTACAACCTGCCATGAGACCCAGGCGAACGCCCCATACATGACATTCCCCCATCCTACTGTATCCTTACCCACCCCTCATAGACTGTGAGCCCTCGTGGACAGGGTCCCTGCCCCTCCTGTACCTGTACGTCCTGATCGCCTAGATTTAGTGTACTTGTTCTTGTCTCCCTCATCCTCATGTAAAGCGCCATGGAACCCAATGGCGCTATATAAATAAATAATAATAATAATAATAATAATAATAATAATAATAATAATACTTTTTATTGACAACATACATGTGTGACAGACATTTGCCACAATAGACACAATGCTGTTTTCAGCTCGTAGTAGCCAGTCCACACTCCCCCTGGTCCCAATGTGGGACACTATAAGAAAAGAGGGCAACAGGGTAGCCAGTCCACACTCCCCATGGTCCCAATGTGGGACACAAAAGAAAAGAGGACAACAGGGTAGCCAGTCCACACTCCCCATGGTCCCAATGTGGGACACTATAAGAAAAAGGGCAACAGGGTAGCCAGTCCACACTCCCCATGGTCCCAATGTGGGACACTATAAGAAAAGAGGGCAACAGGGTAGCCAGTCCACACTCCCCATGGTCCCAATGTGGGACACTATAAGAAAAGAGGGCAACAGGGTAGCCAGTCCACACTCCCCCTGGTCCCAATGTGGGACACTATAAGAAAAGAGGGCAACGGGGTAGCCAGTCCACACTCCCCATGGTCCCAATGTGGGACACTATAAGAAAAGAGGGCAACAGGGTAGCCAGTCCACACTCCCCATGGTCCCAATGTGGGACACTATAAGAAAAGAGGGCAACAGGGTAGCCAGTCCACACTCCCCATGGTCCCAATGTGGGACACTATAAGAAAAGAGCCCAACGGGGCAAAAAAAAAACAAAACACAAAAGCCAATAAGGCAACAGTAAAAATTTTTGGTCCAACAAGGACAACAGATTTTCAGGACAGGTCAGCTCATTTAGGTGTGGGTGTTGTGACACATCATTGGACCCCACCATGATGTTGCTGCACGGCAGCCAGCATGGCAGCCAACCGGGCCAGGTCTTGCAGCCCGTGTCGGAGTGCCCGGTGTAGTCGTCGGGCGAAATCATGGTGGGCCCTCATCACGTCCTCCATGGTAGGTACACCTGTATTGTGATTAAAAACAAAAATTTACATTCTAATAGTCCCTATGGTGGTTTGGCATGTTCACACAACAAATATGGTCCTTACCCTCGGGCTCAACCTCCTCCTCAGTATCAGGGGGTGATGGGGAGGCACTGACACTCCACCCCGCAGCTCCAGCACGTTCTCCATCTGCAACAATGGGTGAAGAACATTATTCACAAAATGGGTGCAAATCCTAATTACCCCAAACCACCACACTGCTTACAGTGTGCAGGGCATAGCACACAACAAAACACACTTACCACCATAATCGTCCAAGGCTGACTCATTTGCTGGTTGAGGCATCGCCTCATCCTGGCCAGCAGGCGATGGCACCTCAGGCTCCGGCCCCGCTGGCTCATCAGCATCTGCCGCGGGCGGAGCTGATGGGGAAGGTAGCTCCTCGTCCTGAAGCCCTGCTGGGTCTTCCTGCTCCTCCTCCTCATGCCCTGGTGACGGGCTATTCCCTTGTGGGGATGGTGTGGCAGCTGCCTCTTGAGGCGGGGGGGTTGGTGGGCCACCTGCAGGTGTTGCCGGGGGAGCCTCATCAGATGAGTCAGCAACATCTGTATTTGAAGAAACAATCATTCAGCTGTCAGAAGAAGGTTTCAGCTCAGGGATGTTGACACATTTAGATTGTTGGGCTATGTGTTTGCAGTAGTCCAGATATGGGATGAGCTCATGTGTCATGCATGTAGTGTGTGTATGAGACAGTAGTATGGTTATTGTGTGGAGAGCATCTAACACTGTGGACTCATCGTTGGAGCAAAATAAACATGAGTTTAAGGCAGATGTGTAGGCACTCCCTCAATATTCTGCTGACTATATGCTACCCCATTGCATGTGTCCCGCCGTAGCCCACAGTCTCCTTATAATATGTTTGTCAACATATGTGTGCTGTTTTGTGCTTATACATGGGCAAATGTGTGTTTGGCCCTAACAATTACTCACCACGCAGCCTGGCAATCCGGGCACGGATGTCCACTATGCGGCCTGGGCATTTCTGCTTCAGGTCCGCGATTTTCTTCTGGACGGCTTTAGCGGTCCTCTCCACCCCCAGTTTGTTGAGCAGGGCCCGCTGGATCCGCCTAATGGTGGCGCGATTGCGCAGCCTGGGATGCCGGTGGTGATGATGACCACAGTAATCGTACCGGTCACAATGGTCTATAAGGACCAGTAATTCTGCCATCCCCCACGATGCAGCGCGCTGTGCGGCCGCCATAACTGCAATGCTGTGTGCAGAGGAGGGGCTGGCACCTTGCAGGCAGAGTGAAACTGAAACCAACGTCATGACGTCATTACGGCCGCTGTCGGGGTCACGCACCATTCAAAGTCGACCTACGCGCAGTGACACGGGTGAAACACTTCTGCGGCACCTACAGAACAAGACCCCACAGAGCGGTGCGTAACACAACCTTGTGCGCTGTGTACTGAATTATTCATTTGCATGTGGTATGACAATGCGTACATTAGTGCGCGCAGTGACACGCCAGAGCCAGAAGCACTTCTACGGCATCTGCAGTACAATAAGCCAGGGCGGTACGTAAACCAAACTTGTGCGCTGTGTAAAGCATTATTCCTTATTATGTTAAGAGAATGTGCACACTATATAAGGACCATGGCGCATTGATACTTTTGCCTTCCGCAAGTGTGTGTCTGCGTAATTGTACTAATGTATGATCGTGCATACGGCGCGTATCTGTAGTGCTGAAGTGACAGCTCATCCAAGATGGCGGCCTGTGAAGGAAGAGCCAATCGGAACGCAGCATCTTCCATCAATGATCGCTGATGGGGCGCGGTAACCCGGAGCCTGTGTCACGCCCCAGGTACATACCAGGTACATAGCATGGTGTCGAAACAACCCTTCTGTTCCTTCTTTACACGCCGATACAGGTCGCTACCATCGGCTGGGTAACCACCGGTTTTAGGGCAGTGCTCTGAAATAGGTGCCGCCACTGGCGGGTGGCTACAACCGTCTTCACACGCCGCTACCGCGGGTTGAATTGGCGGTGCAAGATACATTTCTCTCATGTACCCGGTTGTTGCCACCATCCAGTAGCGGCGTGTAAAGGTACCATAAAAGTGAATAAAAGTTGTTAAAAATAATAAAATTACATACTCACCTTTCCGATGCCGGGAGGCCCGCAAGACCCGGTCTGCTAATAGGGAACAGTGACCACTAGGGATGAGCGAGCATACTCGCTACTATTCGGAACTCGCCGAATAGTAGCGGTATTCGGGTACTCGCTACTCTCCGAGTATCTTATGATTACTCGGGAGTAGCGGGTAGTCCATTCACTTTCGCAGTGTATCTATAGATACACTGCGAAAGTACCCTAAAAGTGAATAAACGTTGTTAAAAATAATAAAATTACATACTCACCTGTCCGACGCCTGCACTGGGACCGGCAAAGAAGACCCCGGGATCGTCCCAAAAGACCTGCGATCACCGGACGACAAGGACCTATGATTTCCAGCCAATCAGATGGCCGGTAGCGATCTGGCCAATCAGATGGCGAGACATCACAACCAAGTGATCGCTAGCAGCCACCTGATTGGCCAGATTGCAAGGTCCTGGCAGTACACCTAGGATCTTGCAATCTGGCCAATCAGGTGGCCGCTAGCGATCACCTGCTTGTGACATCTCGCCATCTGATTGGCCAGATCGCTACCGGCTATCTGATTGGCTGGAAATCATAGGTCCTTGTCGTCCGGTGATCGCAGGTCTTCAGGGACGATCCCGGGTCTTCTTTGCCGGTCCCAGTGCAGGCATCGGACAGGTGAGTATGTAATTTTATTATTTTTAACAACGTTTATTCACTTTTAGGGTACTTTTGCAGTGTATCTATAGATACACTGCGAAAGTGAATGGACTACTCGCTGCTCCCGAGTAATCATAAGATACTCGGAGAGTAGCAAGTACCCGAATACCGCTACTATTCGTCGAGTTCTGAATAGTAGCGAGTATGCTTGCTCATCCCTAGTGGTCACTGTTCCCTATTAGCAGACCGGGTCTTGCGGGCCTCCACCTTTGCCCGCATATTGCATTCTTCAAACGCTCGCTGCTGGGCCCTCAAGTCCTTCTCCTCCGCCTCCCACTTGGCGATCCGCCATCTTACATGCTCGGCCCAGGTCAGGGTCTCTATTTTGGCCTTCCCCGCCACTACCTCGCCCGGGAAACCCATCAGTGCCCGACCCGGGTTCTCCTAGTTGAACACTATGGGCTCCCTGCAGACCTCTTGAGATGGGGGATCTGGGGTCAATGGGGCAACAAGCCCCTTCCCGGGGACGAGGTGTCTTCCCAGGCCGGACTCGGGAGTGTCTGACCAGGGTTCAGAGTACGAGGGGGCTCAACCGACTCAAGGAGGATCTCCTCGGCCATCTGGGCAGTGTCCGTACCTGACGCATCTTTCCCGGCACCGGGTTCTGATCCATCCTCCTCTGCATCGCAGGTCGGGGAGTCAGGGTGCGAAGCTTCCCACCGCGCTGTGATGTTCTCCAGTAGGGCCTTCCTCCATCGCCCCACGGTGGTGATCTGGGTCCGTACGAGCTGCAACTCAGCTCACAGACCTCCTCTCGCAGCAAGTCGGAGTCCAACCCGGGAGGCTGGCTCAGGCCCTTCTCCAGTGAGCTGGGGGAGTCCTCAGCTGCCACCCCACGCTCCGGGTTCTCTTGGCCTCCATCCACCATTGAACCGACCAGGCCCCAAACTCTGCTGTTTCCGCCACTCCCTGCTGTCTGATTCGCACCAGAACTCTCTAGTTCCATCTCCTTTCATGGGCGTGTCTCTGCTCCTTCACCGTCGGTCACACCCCTGGGTGGAGTGACACAGTCCTTTGGCCTACCCTCCTGACTCTCAAAGGGCGAAGCATTTGTAGGCCATTTCTCCAGCTCTGTGCTGGCCTGGCCCATGATGGGGGACTGCAGCACACCCCCCAGCCAGCACATAGCCTCAGTCTATTGTTGCCACCATTACTCTGGCCTAAAAAACAGTCACAGTCTCTTTATTACAGTTCGGAAGGCACTCGAGACCCGGTGACACTGAGTCGGTACATCCTGTTCGTGACGCCAAGTTGACGTGGGTCGTGGGGTACTTAGAGCTGGGTGGGGCGATACCGTCGGGGAATGGGATGTCATTGTGGTGTGACCCTGTCCGTGGCCCCGGAGCGCTCAATAAAAAAAGGGGGAGAGAAGTTCATGAGATAGGGGATTTATAGGGATTTAGGGGTGGTTGTCGTGACGTCACCCATGGTGTTCGGCTATGGATTGCCGACACTGCGGTCCGGGACTTCTGGGGATAATGGGATGGCAGTGGTGATGGTTTCGCTCCCACGGGTGGAGTGGGTTTCCAGGACATCCGGTGAAGAGGGGGTTGCTGATGGAGGGGCACCGGGGCTGCTCTGGCTCAAGAGAGTGATCAGGGCCATGAAGCAGATCCCTGCGGCCTGCGTGGCTTATCAGTCTACTGCTCTTCAGACGGGAAATGAACAGTCTCACTCACAGTTCCAAACCCAGTTTACTTAACTTTTACTCTGCTAGCACCACAGGACACAGTTCTGGTTTAGTTGCAGTCCAGATAGTCCTCAGCAACCAGGATAGCTCGTCTAAGACACCCCCTTTATGTTCCTTCTTTCTCGGGTTGCTGTCTTCCTCAGAGCTGCCTGCTTGCCTAACTCCTGCTCACGCCTTTGCACACAGTGCTCAAATGCAGCAGCCACGGGTCCTGTCGGGTGGCTGGCCGTGTCCCCTGACCCTAGTATGGCTACCTTACTCAGCCAGGTCGTGTCACGAATGTCTGCCATATTTAGGAGACTAGTGACAGGTTTGGGTCCGGTGTCACTTTCCCTTTGAGACTCTGGATATTAAATGTTTTCCTTTCTTTTGGTGTATTAAGTGTTGATGTCAGTTTGCCTTACTAGCATCTTCTGATTACTTCTCCTCATGTGCATCCAATTGGTGACAACAACTGTGGCACCCCATGGGTTAATGTGCCACAATAACATCACATGGGTTCTCTCCCCCACTACACACTAACAAACACTACCACCTCTGGGCAATAGAGGGAGCACCACGTGCCCCCTTATATACACTTGCCCATGAGGGAGAGCTGAGTTCAGCTCGCAGCAGGGCTGTGAAGAGGACACAGAGCAGAGTTAGCTCAGTGCAGACCTAGCAAGGGTCAGAGGAACAAGGAGAACGAAAGACAGAGGAACACATCTGGGAGCTGGAGTGACACCATCACTTGCCCCAGAAGTACGCACAGAGAGACGGACACCGGATCCGGTACTGTGTCTGGCACCCACAGCACAGCGAATCCAGGAACAGTGGGATCTCTAGATGCCCCCTAGTACCAGAGTGAAGCAACACGGAGGGGTCAGTGCAGCATAGAGGACCCAAGTTGCCTAGCCAAGTGGTACCAGCAGCATACAGAGAGAGACGTGAGGAATCCCAGCAGCTTAGCTTAAAGCAGCAGCTCAGGACACACACAAAGTGCAGCACAAGGAAGCCAACGACCCGGACAGGGTGTGGGGAGAGAGCCCAGCTCCATTACAGACTCCGTGGACTATAATCTGCAATAATATCAGCAGTAAAGCTTTGGAAAACAACTTTGGAGTCTGTGTAGTGATTGCGACCTTTGCTCCAGATACAGCACAGAGACAATTCCTCCCTGCAGATCCAGCCTGTCAGCTCTGCAGCATCAGGACAAGAAGGGAATTACAGTATCAACTAAACGTGAGTGTGTGTCCTCCAACTCTTCCCCACCATCTATAACCCCAATAGACTTTAACCTTTACTGCCCCGGGGGATACAGTTCCCCCCACTGGAACTATACCACCTCCGCTGCCCTCACATCACCCCCGGAGGTTCTGCAGCAGCGGCGGCCCCCATTACTGGCCGCATCAAGTGGGTGGCGTCACCCGTGACAAATCCCTTGTAAATATTCCCCCTTTTATTGTGCTGAGCCAGGGACACGGTCCGGACCAAGCCACCAGTGACATCCCCAGCAGCAGACCGGTCCGGGTACCGAGTACCCCACGTCCCTTGGGGCTCCACAACCTGGCGTCACGAACAGGATCTACCCGGTCCAAAAGAATTTGACCTTGTGCGCCATCTGAACTGTATTTCTGAAAATCCGCCATTTTGGAGGGCGCGGCGCGCGGGAAAGAAAGGGGGCGGTACCCTGCAGTGGCGCGAAACCAGCCTCCTCCCTTGGTGCTGACGACATCCGGCGGGGAAGGAGATCCCTGCTGCGCCCCGGAACCTCCCATAGACATCCGGACGGAAGCGGAAGACGGAGGGCGCATAATAACTAAGGGGGCCCAAGATGTCGCAGCCCGATGCACAAGACGGCGGCGGAGTAGCCGATGGAGCTGCAGCGTCGGGTCAGCCAGTAGCGTCCGGCGGTGCAGCGCGGCGCAAGGAACAGCATCCATAATGCCATTCCTGATGCCGTATACTCCGGGGGCAATGTGGCTGCCCCAATACTCCGGTGAGCCTAATACTTTAACTGACTTTATGCAAAAGATTAAAGAGTACTATGTGATGTATCCCCTCACTGAAGCCCAGCGTGTAGGAATGATAATGGGACAGTTAACGGGCAATGCACGGCGTGAGGTGGCGTCCTGGCTGGACACAGATAAGGACACTGTAGAGCATCTAGCAGCCAGACTAAAAGCAACGTTTGAATCTGCTGTTGATACCCGGGCTAAGATGAGGTTCTTTGCATGCCACCAGAAGCCTAAACAGAGTGCCAGAGACTTTGCCCTGAACTTACAAGAAGCACTCAAAGCCCTTAAGCTGGCAGAACCTGCTTTAGCCCCGGGAGCTGATAAAATGCTATTTGACCAATTTATAGAGGGCCTCCATTCCCCTTCCCATCGAGGACAGTTAAGCATGGTACTGCTGCAGAACCCTGACATGACATTTACTGAGCTGAAGGATAGAGCTATCCGTCTGCAGCAGCTGGAAGAGCCAAGAGAACTAATATCTGTGCTTGACACTGCAGCAGCACCTCAGCAGGCGGCAGCGCCAGTGACATCTGCCATGTCAACGACTGCTGCTGAGGCCGGGGACTATATCTCAAATGCAGCCATCAACCGAAAGCTAGATGCCCTGACACACACCGTGATCTCCATGGCCAAGGTCATCAAGGAACTGCGAGAGTCAAAACCTGCACCCAAGATCGAGTTGGCGACCAGCAGAGAGGATGTTCCGTGGATGAGGCCCAGAAGATACCCAGCAGCAAGAGGACGACCCAGCGATCGCTACCAACCAGATGGACAGCCCGTTTGCCGCCGTTGCCAGAAACCAGGTCATTTTGCTCGAGAGTGTCCTTTAAACGACGATACCCTGGGCAGGCGGGCCACTCCCCAGGAATGAACGCTCAAGGCCCCTAAGCCTGGTATGACAAATTTGTGGGAGGAAAGCCGGTGATCCCTATAGTGTTGAATGGCATCCCTTTAGTGCCTTGCTGGATACCGGATCCCAAATAACATCCATCCCACATGTTCTATATAAAAGGTACTGGGCTGATTCAGACATTACTAATGCGCCAGATGGCTTTAACTTTGAAGTGTGGGCTGGTAATGGATTGATGATACCAAAGGTTGGATTTAGAGAGATGAATATTCAGGTTGGGAAGGTAGAATTGCAGAAACAGGGTATTATAATCGTAGATATCGACCGGCGAGGCCGTGAACCCGTGATGGTGGTAGGAATGAATGTCATTGAGAAATGTTTTTCCGAAGTGTTAAGTGTTTTACAGCAAATCGCCGAGACTGCCGGAACAGGACAACAGAGGCTTCTGCACAAAGAGATCAAAGCCCTGATGTTGAAGCAGCAGGTAGAAATCTCCGGAGGTGAGATCGGCAGTGTCAGAGTAAGTGACCCAATACCTATTGTAATTCCTCCCAAAACTGAAATGTTGGTGTGGTGCAGAGCCGCAATAGGCATTAAAGGGCAAGATTATCAGGCCCTGGTAGAACCCGTGTACTCAGACAGTAGACCGACCATACTCACTGCTAGAGGGGTGGTTGACGTACACAGGGGAAGAGTGCCATTGCGCCTATTGAACTGCGGAGAAGATGCGATCACATTACCAAAGTATGCTACCATGGCTAAGTTGTACACGGTTGATAACAACAACATCACCATCGCTGAGCCCTTGAACCCGTCATGTCAGGCGGATGACAATGGCTCAGAGGAGAAGATGGAGGATTGGTGCCAAAAGTTGCATGTAGGTACCAGTTCTACACCTCCCCGTCACAAGCATGGAGTATACCGGGTAGTGAAAGAATATGAGCAGATATTCAGCAAACACCCGTTAGACTTTGGGCAGATCAAAGGGGTAGAGCACACTATACCCACAGGTAACCATCAACCTATAAAAGAAAGGTATAGACCCTTACCACCAGCTCACTACCAAACCACCAAAGACATGCTCAGAGAAATGAAATCTGCAGGGGTAATAAGAGACAGTTGTAGCCCCTGGGCAGCACCTCTAGTGTTAGTCAAAAAGAAGGATGGGACCATGAGAATGTGCGTAGATTACCG
Organism: Allobates femoralis; assembly: GCA_033576535.1. NCBI lineage: Eukaryota > Metazoa > Chordata > Amphibia > Anura > Aromobatidae > Allobates > Allobates femoralis. Next base: position 315,849,206 of record JARQOC010000003.1, read on the forward strand.
GCAGATTAACCACATTACACATAAGGACGCATACCCATTACCTAGGATTGAGGAGTCATTAGCTGCATTAAAATCTGCTAACTACTTTTCCACCCTTGATCTGACTAGTGGGTACTGGCAGGTTCCTGTGGCCGAGGCCGACAAGGAGAAGACAGCGTTTACTACGCCGATGGGCCTCTGTGAGTTCAATTGTATGCCGTTCGGACTCTGCAACGCACCCGGGACCTTCCAACGTCTGATGGAGAGCTGCCTAGGACACAAGAACTTTGAAACTGTCCTCCTGTACCTAGATGACGTCATTGTATATTCGAAGACGTACGAGCAACATCTACAAGACCTGGCAGAAGTGTTCGAAGCTTTATCGAAATATGGCATGAAAATCAAGCCATCCAAGTGTCACCTTCTCAAACCAAAGGTACAGTACCTGGGACATGTCGTGAGTTCAGAGGGAGTAGCACCGGATCCTGATAAAGTCACGGCAATAAGGGATTGGCCAAGACCTACGAATGTAAAAGAAGTGAGGCAATTCCTGGGCCTGGTAGGCTATTATAGAAGATTTATCCGAGGATTCACGAAGCTAGCAGCTCCTCTGCAAGACATTCTGGTAGGACGGTCCAGGAAGACTTCAAACTGTAATTCCCTGGCATGGTGGGATGAGGAAAGAGAAAATTCCTTCAATCAGCTAAAAGTGCGCTGACGGGAGAAGAGATCCTGGCATATCCTGATTACCATCAACCATTCATTCTTTACACGGATGCCAGCAACGTGGGACTGGGAGCAGTATTGTCGCAGAAGCAAGGAGGCAAAGAACGAGTTATTGCCTTTGCAAGCAGGAAGCTCCGGCCTACAGAACGAAATCCCGAGAACTACAGCTCCTTCAAGTTAGAGCTACTAGCAGTGGTCTGGGCTGTAACCGAACGCTTTAAACATTACTTGGCAGGTGCAGAATTCACCATCTACACGGATAACAACCCGTTGACTCACCTGGACACAGCAAAATTAGGTGCTCTGGAGCAGCGATGGATAGCCCGGCTATCAAACTACAACTTTGTCATCAAATATCGGGCAGGCCGCAAGAATGGGAACGCAGACGCCTTATCCCGGATGCCGCACCTGAAAGACGTGGAAGAGGAACCGGAAGAGTTGGAAGAGATTGAACTCCCGGCCTTTCATCGTTCAAGGGTAGAAGATTATCGACCCGGCATCTACCAAAAGAAACAAGAAATAAACCTTAACCCGTTAAGACACTACGGATGGGCTGAAGCTCAAGATACTGATCCAGCCGTGAAGCTAGTGAAAGAACTGCTTACGCAACAACATGCACACCCTGGACAGAATGCCCCAGCTGAAGCTGTACAGCTATGGAAGGATAAAGGCAAGTTGTTCCTGCATCAAGGGAAGCTCTGTAGACGATTTACCAATCCCAAGACGCATGAACTGCTCTGGCAGATAATCGTGCCCAAGCGAGACACCCAAATGGTCTTAGAGGCTTATCATGACAACGCAGGGCATTTCGGATGGAAGAAGTTAGAAGCAATCCTGAGAGACAGATTCTATTGGGTTGGCATGAGAGGATCCATTGAACTATGGTGCAGAAGATGTGCCGCATGCAACCTCAGAAGGAAAGATCTACAGAAAGCTCCACTTCAACCAATAATAACCAAGCAGCCTCTTGAACTAGTCGCATTAGATCACGTCAAGTTGTCACCAAGCCGGTCAGGCTATGTCTATGCCCTAACCATCGTGGACCATTACTCACGCTTCTTAGTGGTGGTACCAGTCAAAGACTTGACAGCGAAGACTGCAGCAAAAGCATTCCAGACGCATTTCTGTAGACCACATGGTTACCCAGAACAAGTCCTTGCAGACCAAGGTCCAGCTTTTGAATCAGAACTGTTCAAGGAATTCTGCAATATGTACGGTTGTAAGAAGATTCGCACAACAACATATCATCCCCAAACAAATGGTCTATGCGAGAAAATGAATCATATCGTAATCGAACTGTTAAAGACCTTACCGGAATCAGAAAGAAACCAGTGGCCAGATAAATTACCGGATTTGGTAGACTTATACAACCATGTCCCCGTGAGTTCTACAAACTGCACTCCAGCTTATCTTATGCGTGCAAGACCCGGTAAGCTACCAATTGATCTAGAAATGGGAGTTGAAAAACCAGATACAGAATTAGAAGAAACGAATTGGGATACCAAACGCCAGAAACAATATCACCAAGTGCAAGAATGTGTAGAGAGAAACTTACAACAAGCAAGATGTCACGGGTGGCACGGATGACAGGGTGGAGGCCACGCGCAGACGATCCCAGCGTGTGGCCCACCAGCCATAATGGTGGAGGATGGTCCGTCTCTTTCAGGGGCATTTACCTTCTGTGTAGATGGAGAGAGGGTGTGATGGGATCTCGCTGTTATGGGGGGACGGCTGTGGAGGTCTTGTGCTCGGTCTGGTTTTATCCACCAATATTGTAGGTCACTAGGACCCAGCGGATTCCTTCCACTTTTATAAGGAGGTTCATCACCCTTCCTCGGTGCAGGTGATAGTTCCTTGTGCACTCATTATCCTTGCTCCAGCAGACGCGGAGGTTGTGGAGGTTGCTGAGCTCTGCTGTCAGATAAGTGTTTCCTTTTCCCAAATGTCTGTCTTCCCTGGTGTTTGTCTTTAGTTGATAGTGGAGGGGTCTAGTGAACCCCTCCATCTGATCCTTAGATAAGATTAGTGCTAGGATCAGAGAGGGACGAGGTTCGTGGTCGGCGACAGTTGAGGAGACTGTATAGGGACGTTAGGGCAGACAGGGTCAGCTCTAGGAAGTCTAGGGGTCACCGTCTCCTTCTTGTGCCCTTAGCGTTAGGGATTCCTAATTCCCCCCCCCCGTCGTTATCCTACGCTGGGTGTCTTCCCCACTCCCAGCGTGACACAAGAGCAAGACAAGAGAAAACCTTTAATAAACATGCTCAAGCAATGCCATTACAAGAAGGTGATCAAGTTCTCAAGAGAAAGAGACGTACAGGCAAACTGGATAATCAGTGGGAAGCAGTCCCATACATAGTCCTACCATCTAACCAAGACAATGTAAAAACCTATTTGATAAGCAAAGATGAAGGAAGAACCTCACAAGTCGTATCTCGTGATCAACTCAAATTGTGTCCTGAAACCCTGAAGACACCTGAAGTCATAGAACCCGTACAGGTCCAACCTATTCAAGAGAAAGAAAAAGAAGAAGTATTCCACACGGTACTAGGAGATTTTCCTAAAACATGGCCAAATTACCATGGAGCAGTTGTCGTACCAATGATTGCATTCCCTTCAATGATGGACTCAAGACCAGAACCCGTGTTACCAGAACCTGTGTTAGCAGAACCTGTGTTACCAGAACCCGTGTTACCTGAAGAAGACCCAAGACTTGAAGAACTGGAAGTAGAATCCGAAGAGGAAGAACAAATTCCTGGTCCCAGTGAACTTGCCAGTCCTGCAGTCAGACCACCATCTGCCATAACACCATGCACCCCAAATAGGTACACGTCCACTCACACTTTCATACTAACTCCACCAACATTGCGCAGATCAGAGCGTAGTACCCAAGGTCAGATACCAGCTAGGTACAAAGAGTAAAATGCAGAATTAAATGAGTAATGTAAATATGTTTGTTTAAATGTAAATTGAACCAAATGGACAAATGTATATAGTTATTGCAACGTTAAACAAAAAGCCCAGTACCTACAGAGACTATCCTGTATGAACTTTGCAATCTCCTTATTTACTTATGGACCATACATACCACGGACTGGTTGTGGTAAGAACTCTCTTGTATATATCCATCAGCCCGGAGGCAATAGACTAACCCTCTGGAAAGACTACTTTTTGACTTTCGAACTCTTTTTCACATTTTAGTGATTTTTGTACTTTTTCATTTTTATGTCTATGTCAATATTAATTGTGTTTAATTGTTGTTTACTTGTTTTTCCACAGTCCCGGAGTACTGTATTTAACTAAGGGGGAATGTGGCACCCCATGGGTTAATGTGCCACAATAACATCACATGGGTTCTCTCCCCCACTACACACTAACAAACACTACCACCTCTGGGCAATAGAGGGAGCACCACGTGCCCCCTTATATACACTTGCCCATGAGGGAGAGCTGAGTTCAGCTCGCAGCAGGGCTGTGAAGAGGACACAGAGCAGAGTTAGCTCAGTGCAGACCTAGCAAGGGTCAGAGGAACAAGGAGAACGAAAGACAGAGGAACACATCTGGGAGCTGGAGTGACACCATCACTTGCCCCAGAAGTACGCACAGAGAGACGGACACCGGATCCGGTACTGTGTCTGGCACCCACAGCACAGCGAATCCAGGAACAGTGGGATCTCTAGATGCCCCTAGTACCAGAGTGAAGCAACACGGAGGGGTCAGTGCAGCATAGAGGACCCAAGTTGCCTAGCCAAGTGGTACCAGCAGCATACAGAGAGAGACGTGAGGAATCCCAGCAGCTTAGCTTAAAGCAGCAGCTCAGGACACACACAAAGTGCAGCACAAGGAAGCCAACGACCCGGACAGGGTGTGTGGGGAGAGAGCCCAGCTCCATTACAGACTCCGTGGACTATAATCTGCAATAATATCAGCAGTAAAGCTTTGAAAACAACTTTGGAGTCTGTGTAGTGATTGCGACCTTTGCTCCAGATACAGCACAGAGACAATTCCTCCCTGCAGATCCAGCCTGTCAGCTCTGCAGCATCAGGACAAGAAGGGAATTACAGTATCAACTAAACGTGAGTGTGTGTCCTCCAACTCTTCCCCACCATCTATAACCCCAATAGACTTTAACCTTTACTGCCCCGGGGGATACAGTTCCCCCCACTGGAACTATACCACCTCCGCTGCCCTCACATCACCCCCGGAGGTTCTGCAGCAGCGGCGGCCCCCATTACTGGCCGCATCAAGTGGGTGGCGTCACCCGTGACAAATCCCTTGTAAATATTCCCCCTTTTATTGTGCTGAGCCAGGGACACGGTCCGGACCAAGCCACCAGTGACATCCCCAGCAGCAGACCGGTCCGGTACCGAGTACCCCACGTCCCTTGGGGCTCCACAACCTGGCGTCACGAACAGGATCTACCCGGTCCAAAAGAATTTGACCTTGTGCGCCATCTGAACTGTATTTCTGAAAATCCGCCATTTTGGAGGGCGCGGCGCGCGGGAAAGAAAGGGGGCGGTACCCTGCAGTGGCGCGAAACCAGCCTCCTCCCTTGGTGCTGACGACATCCGGCGGGGAAGGAGATCCCTGCTGCGCCCCGGAACCTCCCATAGACATCCCGGACGGAAGCGGAAGACGGAGGGCGCATAATAACTAAGGGGGCCCAAGATGTCGCAGCCCCGATGCACAAGACGGCGGCGGAGTAGCCGATGGAGCTGCAGCGTCGGGTCAGCCAGTAGCGTCCGGCGGTGCAGCAGCGGCGCAAGGAACAGCATCCATAATGCCATTCCTGATGCCGTATACTCGGGGGCAATGTGGCTGCCCAATACTCCGGTGAGCCTAATACTTTAACTGACTTTATGCAAAAGATTAAAGAGTACTATGTGATGTATCCCCTCACTGAAGCCCAGCGTGTAGGAATGATAATGGGACAGTTAACGGGCAATGCACGGCGTGAGGTGGCGTCCTGGCTGGACACAGATAAGGACACTGTAGAGCATCTAGCAGCCAGACTAAAAGCAACGTTTGAATCTGCTGTTGATACCCGGGCTAAGATGTAGGTTCTTTGCATGCCACCAGAAGCCTAAACAGAGTGCCAGAGACTTTGCCCTGAACTTACAAGAAGCACTCAAAGCCCTTAAGCTGGCAGAACCTGCTTTAGCCCCGGGAGCTGATAAAATGCTATTTGACCAATTTATAGAGGGCCTCCATTCCCCTTCCCATCGAGGACAGTTAAGCATGGTACTGCTGCAGAACCCTGACATGACATTTACTGAGCTGAAGGATAGAGCTATCCGTCTGCAGCAGCTGGAAGAGCCAAGAGAACTAATATCTGTGCTTGACACTGCAGCAGCACCTCAGCAGGCGGCAGCGCCAGTGACATCTGCCATGTCAACGACTGCTGCTGAGGCCGGGGACTATATCTCAAATGCAGCCATCAACCGAAAGCTAGATGCCCTGACACACACCGTGATCTCCATGGCCAAGGTCATCAAGGAAACTGCGAGAGTCAAAACCTGCACCCAAGATCGAGTTGGCGACCAGCAGAGAGGATGTTCCGTGGATGAGGCCCAGAAGATACCCAGCAGCAAGAGGACGACCCAGCGATCGCTACCAACCAGATGGACAGCCCGTTTGCCGCCGTTGCCAGAAACCAGGTCATTTTGCTCGAGAGTGTCCTTTAAACGACGATACCCTGGGCAGGCGGGCCACTCCCCAGGAATGAACGCTCAAGGCCCCTAAGCCTGGTATGACAAATTTGTGGGAGGAAAGCCGGTGATCCCTATAGTGTTGAATGGCATCCCTTTAGTGCCTTGCTGGATACCGGATCCCAAATAACATCCATCCCACATGTTCTATATAAAAGGTACTGGGCTGATTCAGACATTACTAATGCGCCAGATGGCTTTAACTTTGAAGTGTGGGCTGGTAATGGATTGATGATACCAAAGGTTGGATTTAGAGAGATGAATATTCAGGTTGGGAAAGGTAGAATTGCAGAAACAGGGTATTATAATCGTAGATATCGACCGGCGAGGCCGTGAACCCGTGATGGTGGTAGGAATGAATGTCATTGAGAAATGTTTTTTCCGAAGTGTTAAGTGTTTTACAGCAAATCGCCGAGACTGCCGGAACAGGACAACAGAGGCTTCTGCACAAAGAGATCAAAGCCCTGATGTTGAAGCAGCAGGTAGAAATCTCCGGAGGTGAGATCGGCAGTGTCAGAGTAAGTGACCCAATACCTATTGTAATTCCTCCCAAAACTGAAATGTTGGTGTGGTGCAGAGCCGCAATAGGCATTAAAGGGCAAGATTATCAGGCCCTGGTAGAACCCGTGTACTCAGACAGTAGACCGACCATACTCACTGCTAGAGGGTGGTTGACGTACACAGGGGAAGAGTGCCATTGCGCCTATTGAACTGCGGAGAAGATGCGATCACATTACCAAGTATGCTACCATGGCTAAGTTGTACACGGTTGATAACAACAACATCACCATCGCTGAGCCCTTGAACCCGTCATGTCAGGCGGATGACAATGGCTCAGAGGAGAAGATGGAGGATTGGTGCCAAAAGTTGCATGTAGGTACCAGTTCTACACCTCCCCGTCACAAGCATGGAGTATACCGGGTAGTGAAAGAATATGAGCAGATATTCAGCAAACACCCGTTAGACTTTGGGCAGATCAAAGGGGTAGAGCACACTATACCACAAGGTAACCATCAACCTATAAAAGAAAGGTATAGACCCTTACCACCAGCTCACTACCAAACCACCAAAGACATGCTCAGAGAAATGAAATCTGCAGGGGTAATAAGAGACAGTTGTAGCCCCTGGGCAGCACCTCTAGTGTTAGTCAAAAAGAAGGATGGGACCATGAGAATGTGCGTAGATTACCGGCAGATTAACCACATTACACATAAGGACGCATACCCATTACCTAGGATTGAGGAGTCATTAGCTGCATTAAAATCTGCTAACTACTTTTCCACCCTTGATCTGACTAGTGGGTACTGGCAGGTTCCTGTGGCCGAGGCCGACAAGGAGAAGACAGCGTTTACTACGCCGATGGGCCTCTGTGAGTTCAATTGTATGCCGTTCGGACTCTGCAACGCACCCGGGCCTTCCAACGTCTGATGGAGAGCTGCCTAGGACACAAGAACTTTGAAACTGTCCTCCTGTACCTAGATGACGTCATTGTATATTCGAAGACGTACGAGCAACATCTACAAGACCTGGCAGAAGTGTTCGAAGCTTTATCGAAATATGGCATGAAAATCAAGCCATCCAAGTGTCACCTTCTCAAACCAAAGGTACAGTACCTGGGACATGTCGTGAGTTCAGAGGGAGTAGCACCGGATCCTGATAAAGTCACGGCAATAAGGGATTGGCCAAGACCTACGAATGTAAAAGAAGTGAGGCAATTCCTGGCCTGGTAGGCTATTATAGAAGATTTATCCGAGGATTCACGAAGCTAGCAGCTCCTCTGCAAGACATTCTGGTAGGACGGTCCAGGAAGACTTCAAACTGTAATTCCCTGGCATGGTGGGATGAGGAAAGAGAAAATTCCTTCAATCAGCTAAAAAGTGCGCTGACGGGAGAAGAGATCCTGGCATATCCTGATTACCATCAACCATTCATTCTTTACACGGATGCCAGCAACGTGGGAACTGGGAGCAGTATTGTCGCAGAAGCAAGGAGGCAAAGAACGAGTTATTGCCTTTGCAAGCAGGAAGCTCCGGCCTACAGAACGAAATCCCGAGAACTACAGCTCCTTCAGTTAGAGCTACTAGCAGTGGTCTGGGCTGTAACCGAACGCTTTAAACATTACTTGGCAGGTGCAGAATTCACCATCTACACGGATAACAACCCGTTGACTCACCTGGACACAGCAAAATTAGGTGCTCTGGAGCAGCGATGGATAGCCCGGCTATCAAACTACAACTTTGTCATCAAATATCGGGCAGGCCGCAAGAATGGGAACGCAGACGCCTTATCCCGGATGCCGCACCTGAAAGACGTTGGAAGAGGAACCGGAAGAGTTGGAAGAGATTGAACTCCCGGCCTTTCATCGTTCAAGGGTAGAAGATTATCGACCCGGCATCTACCAAAAGAAACAAGAAATAAACCTTAACCCGTTAAGACACTACGGATGGGCTGAAGCTCAAGATACTGATCCAGCCGTGAAGCTAGTGAAAGAACTGCTTACGCAACAACATGCACACCCTGGACAGAATGCCCCAGCTGAAGCTGTACAGCTATGGAAGGATAAAGGCAAGTTGTTCCTGCATCAAGGGAAGCTCTGTAGACGATTTACCAATCCCAAGACGCATGAACTGCTCTGGCAGATAATCGTGCCCAAGCGAGACACCCAAATGGTCTTAGAGGCTTATCATGACAACGCAGGCATTTCGGATGGAAGAAGTTAGAAGCAATCCTGAGAGACAGATTCTATTGGGTTGGCATGAGAGGATCCATTGAACTATGGTGCAGAAGATGTGCCGCATGCAACCTCAGAAGGAAAGATCTACAGAAAGCTCCACTTCAACCAATAATAACCAAGCAGCCTCTTGAACTAGTCGCATTAGATCACGTCAAGTTGTCACCAAGCCGGTCAGGCTATGTCTATGCCCTAACCATCGTGGACCATTACTCACGCTTCTTAGTGGTGGTACCAGTCAAAGACTTGACAGCGAAGACTGCAGCAAAAGCATTCCAGACGCATTTCTGTAGACCACATGGTTACCAGAACAAGTCCTTGCAGACCAAGGTCCAGCTTTTGAATCAGAACTGTTCAAGGAATTCTGCAATATGTACGGTTGTAAGAAGATTCGCACAACAACATATCATCCCCAAACAAATGGTCTATGCGAGAAAATGAATCATATCGTAATCGAACTGTTAAAGACCTTACCGGAATCAGAAAGAAACCAGTGGCCAGATAAATTACCGGATTTGGTAGACTTATACAACCATGTCCCCGTGAGTTCTACAAACTGCACTCCAGCTTATCTTATGCGTGCAAGACCCGGTAAGCTACCAATTGATCTAGAAATGGGAGTTGAAAAACCAGATACAGAATTAGAAGAAACAGATATGGGATACCAAACGCCAGAAAAAATATCACCAAGTGCAAGAATGTGTAGAGAGAAACTTACAACAAGCAAGATGTCACGGGTGGCACGGATGACAGGGTGGAGGCCACGCGCAGACGATCCCAGCGTGTGGCCCACCAGCCATAATGGTGGAGGATGGTCCGTCTCTTTCAGGGGCATTTTACCTTCTGTGTAGATGGAGAGAGGGTGTGATGGGATCTCGCTGTTATGGGGGGACGGCTGTGGAGGTCTTGTGCTCGGTCTGGTTTTATCCACCAATATTGTAGGTCACTAGGACCCAGCGGATTCCTTCCACTTTTATAAGGAGGTTCATCACCCTTCCTCGGTGCAGGTGATAGTTCCTTGTGCACTCATTATCCTTGCTCCAGCAGACGCGGAGGTTGTGGAGGTTGCTGAGCTCTGCTGTCAGATAAGTGTTTCCTTTTCCCAAATGTCTGTCTTCCCTGGTGTTTGTCTTTAGTTGATAGTGGAGGGGTCTAGTGAACCCCTCCATCTGATCCTTAGATAAGATAGTGCTAGGATCAGAGAGGGACGAGGTTCGTGGTCGGCGACAGTTGAGGAGACTGTATAGGGACGTTAGGGCAGACAGGGTCAGCTCTAGGAAGTCTAGGGGTCACCGTCTCCTTCTTGTGCCCTTAGCGTTAGGGATTCCTAATTCCCCCCCCCCGTCGTTATCCTACGCTGGGTGTCTTCCCCACTCCCAGCGTGACACAAGAGCAAGACAAGAGAAAACCTTTAATAAACATGCTCAAGCAATGCCATTACAAGAAGGTGATCAAGTTCTCAAGAGAAAGAGACGTACAGGCAAACTGGATAATCAGTGGGAAGCAGTCCCATACATAGTCCTACCATCTAACCAAGACAATGTAAAAACCTATTTGATAAGCAAAGATGAAGGAAGAACCTCACAAGTCGTATCTCGTGATCAACTCAAATTGTGTCCTGAAACCCTGAAGACACCTGAAGTCATAGAACCCGTACAGGTCCAACCTATTCAAGAGAAAGAAAAAGAAGAAGTATTCCACACGGTACTAGGAGATTTTCCTAAAACATGGCCAAATTACCATGGAGCAGTTGTCGTACCAATGATTGCATTCCCTTCAATGATGGACTCAAGACCAGAACCCGTGTTACCAGAACCTGTGTTAGCAGAACCTGTGTTACCAGAACCCGTGTTACCTGAAGAAGACCAAGACTTGAAGAACTGGAAGTAGAATCCGAAGAGGAAGAACAAATTCCTGGTCCCAGTGAACTTGCCAGTCCTGCAGTCAGACCACCATCTGCCATAACACCATGCACCCCAAATAGGTACACGTCCACTCACACTTTCATACTAACTCCACCAACATTGCGCAGATCATGTGTGTGACCCAAGTGTCAGATGCCAGCAGGTCAAAATAAAAATGCGGAGAGAAGTTCATGAGATAATGTAAATAGGTGTTGTTATCACATGTGAATGAACCGAACTGGTGACCATAATGTATAGTAGGGTTCTAATTGCAAACGGTGTAAACAGAAAAGGCCCCAGTACGCTACAGATGCGACTGTATCATCTCTGTATCGAACTGTTGAAAGTCTATCCTTAAATTTACTTATTTTACTCTCTAGCACACAACACGGGTTACTGGTTAGTCGTAGTAAGAACCTTTTCTTCTTTCAGTTGCTGTCTCTCAAGCTCCTGAGGCAATAGACTCCACCCTCAATGCAAATGACCTAGGGTTTTTGCTTGTCTGACCATGCTACTTTCACAGTTTACGATGTTGCCATATTTAATGTACATTTTCTTCATTTTTATGTCTATATCAATATTAATTTTTGGTGTATTAATTGTTAGTATTTGCCTTACTGTTTTTTACACGTCCTGAGTACATCTAATTTGACAAGGGAATGTGGCACCCCATGGGTTAATGTGCCACAATAACATCACATGGGTTCTCTCCCCCACTACACACTAACAAACACTACCACCTCTGGGCAATAGAGGGAGCACCACGTGCCCCCTTATATACACTTGCCCATGAGGGAGAGCTGAGTTCAGCTCGCAGCAGGGCTGTGAAGAGGACACAGAGCAGAGTTAGCTCAGTGCAGACCTAGCAAGGGTCAGAGGAACAAGGAGAACGAAAGACAGAGGAACACATCTGGGAGCTGGAGTGACACCATCACTTGCCCCAGAAGTACGCACAGAGAGACGGACACCGGATCCGGTACTGTGTCTGGCACCCACAGCACAGCGAATCCAGGAACAGTGGGATCTCTAGATGCCCCCTAGTACCAGAGTGAAGCAACACGGAGGGGTCAGTGCAGCATAGAGGACCCAGTTGCCTAGCCAAGTGGTACCAGCAGCATACAGAGAGAGACGTGAGGAATCCCAGCAGCTTAGCTTAAAGCAGCAGCTCAGGACACACACAAAGTGCAGCACAAGGAAGCCAACGACCCGGACAGGGTGTGGGGAGAGAGCCCAGCTCCATTACAGACTCCGTGGACTATAATCTGCAAATAATATCAGCAGTAAAGCTTTGGAAAACAACTTTGGAGTCTGTGTAGTGATTGCGACCTTTGCTCCAGATACAGCACAGAGACAATTCCTCCCTGCAGATCCAGCCTGTCAGCTCTGCAGCATCAGGACAAGAAGGGAATTACAGTATCAACTAAACGTGAGTGTGTGTCCTCCAACTCTTCCCACCATCTATAACCCCAATAGACTTTAACCTTTACTGCCCCGGGGGATACAGTTCCCCCCACTGGAACTATACCACCTCCGCTGCCCTCACATCACCCCCGGAGGTTCTGCAGCAGCGGCGGCCCCCATTACTGGCCGCATCAAGTGGGTGGCGTCACCCGTGACAAATCCCTTGTAAATATTCCCCCTTTTATTGTGCTGAGCCAGGGAACGGTCCGGACCAAGCCACCAGTGACATCCCCAGCAGCAGACCGGTCCGGGTACCGAGTACCCCACGTCCCTTGGGGCTCCACAACCTGGCGTCACGAACAGGATCTACCCGGTCCAAAAAAATTTGACCTTGTGCGCCATCTGAACTGTATTTCTGAAAATCCGCCATTTTGGAGGGCGCGGCGCGCGGGAAAGAAAGGGGCGGTACCCTGCAGTGGCGCGAAACCAGCCTCCTCCCTTGGTGCTGACGACATCCGGCGGGGAAGGAGATCCCTGCTGCGCCCCGGAACCTCCCATAGACATCCGGACGGAAGCGGAAGACGGAGGGCGCATAATAACTAAGGGGGCCCAAGATGTCGCAGCCCGATGCACAAGACGGCGGCGGAGTAGCCGATGGAGCTGCAGCGGGCGGGTCAGCCAGTAGCGTCCGGCGGTGCAGCGGCGCAAGGGAACAGCATCCATAATGCCATTCCTGATGCCGTATACTCCGGGGGCAATGTGGCTGCCCCAATACTCCGGTGAGCCTAATACTTTAACTGACTTTATGCAAAAGATTAAAGAGTACTATGTGATGTATCCCCTCACTGAAGCCCAGCGTGTAGGAATGATAATGGGACAGTTAACGGGCAATGCACGGCGTGAGGTGGCGTCCTGGCTGGACACAGATAAGGACACTGTAGAGCATCTAGCAGCCAGACTAAAAGCAACGTTTGAATCTGCTGTTGATACCCGGGCTAAGATGAGGTTCTTTGCATGCCACCAGAAGCCTAAACAGAGTGCCAGAGACTTTGCCCTGAACTTACAAGAAGCACTCAAAGCCCTTAAGCTGGCAGAACCTGCTTTAGCCCCGGGAGCTGATAAAATGCTATTTGACCAATTTATAGAGGGCCTCCATTCCCCTTCCCATCGAGGACAGTTAAGCATGGTACTGCTGCAGAACCCTGACATGACATTTACTGAGCTGAAGGATAGAGCTATCCGTCTGCAGCAGCTGGAAGAGCCAAGAGAACTAAATATCTGTGCTTGACACTGCAGCAGCACCTCAGCAGGCGGCAGCGCCAGTGACATCTGCCATGTCAACGACTGCTGCTGAGGCCGGGGACTATATCTCAAATGCAGCCATCAACCGAAAGCTAGATGCCCTGACACACACCGTGATCTCCATGGCCAAGGTCATCAAGGAACTGCGAGAGTCAAAACCTGCACCCAATGATCGAGTTGGCGACCAGCAGAGAGGATGTTCCGTGGATGAGGCCCAGAAGATACCCAGCAGCAAGAGGACGACCCAGCGATCGCTACCAACCAGATGGACAGCCCGTTTGCCGCCGTTGCCAGAAACCAGGTCATTTTGCTCGAGAGTGTCCTTTAAACGACGATACCCTGGGCAGGCGGGCCACTCCCCAGGAATGAACGCTCAAGGCCCCTAAGCCTGGTATGACAAATTTGTGGGAGGAAAGCCGGTGATCCCTATAGTGTTGAATGGCATCCCCTTTAGTGCCTTGCTGGATACCGGATCCCAAATAACATCCATCCCACATGTTCTATATAAAAGGTAACTGGGCTTGATTCAGACATTACTAATGCGCCAGATGGCTTTAACTTTGAAGTGTGGGCTGGTAATGGATTGATGATACCAAAGGTTGGATTTAGAGGAGATGAATATTCAGGTTGGGAAGGTAGAATTGCAGAAACAGGTATTATAATCGTAGATATCGACCGGCGAGGGCCGTGAACCCGTGATGGTGGTAGGAATGAATGTCATTGAGAAATGTTTTTCCGAAGTGTTAAGTGTTTTACAGCAAATCGCCGAGACTGCCGGAACAGGACAACAGAGGCTTCTGCACAAAGAGATCAAAGCCCTGATGTTGAAGCAGCAGGTAGAAATCTCCGGAGGTGAGATCGGCAGTGTCAGAGTAAGTGACCCAATACCTATTGTAATTCCTCCCAAAACTGAAATGTTGGTGTGGTGCAGAGCCGCAATAGGCATTAAAGGGCAAGATTATCAGGCCCTGGTAGAACCCGTGTACTCAGACAGTAGACCGACCATACTCACTGCTAGAGGGGTGGTTGACGTACACAGGGGAAGAGTGCCATTGCGCCTATTGAACTGCGGAGAAGATGCGATCACATTACCAAAGTATGCTACCATGGCTAAGTTGTACACGGTTGATAACAACAACATCACCATCGCTGAGCCCTTGAACCCGTCATGTCAGGCGGATGACAATGGCTCAGAGGAGAAGATGGAGGATTGGTGCCAAAAGTTGCATGTAGGTACCAGTTCTACACCTCCCCGTCACAAGCATGGAGTAAAACCGGGTAGTGAAAGAATATGAGCAGATATTCAGCAAACACCCGTTAGACTTTGGGGCAGATCAAAGGGGTAGAGCACACTATACCCACAGGTAACCATCAACCTATAAAAGAAAGGTATAGACCCTTACCACCAGCTCACTACCAAACCACCAAAGACATGCTCAGAGAAATGAAATCTGCAGGGGTAATAAGAGACAGTTGTAGCCCCTGGGCAGCACCTCTAGTGTTAGTCAAAAAGAAGGATGGGACCATGAGAATGTGCGTAGATTACCGGCAGATTAACCACATTACACATAAGGACGCATACCCATTACCTAGGATTGAGGAGTCATTAGCTGCATTAAAATCTGCTAACTACTTTTCCACCCTTGATCTGACTAGTGGGTACTGGCAGGTTCCTGTGGCCGAGGCCGACAAGGAGAAGACAGCGTTTACTACGCCGATGGCCTCTGTGAGTTCAATTGTATGCCGTTCGGACTCTGCAACGCACCCGGGACCTTCCAACGTCTGATGGAGAGCTGCCCTAGGACACAAGAACTTTGAAACTGTCCTCCTGTACCTAGATGACGTCATTGTATATTCGAAGACGTACGAGCAACATCTACAAGACCTGGCAGAAGTGTTCGAAGCTTTATCGAAATATGGCATGAAAATCAAGCCATCCAAGTGTCACCTTCTCAAACCAAAGGTACAGTACCTGGGACATGTCGTGAGTTCAGAGGGAGTAGCACCGGATCCTGATAAAGTCACGGCAATAAGGGATTGGCCAAGACCTACGAATGTAAAAGAAGTGAGGCAATTCCTGGGCCTGGTAGGCTATTATAGAAGATTTATCCGAGGATTCACGAAGCTAGCAGCTCCTCTGCAAGACATTCTGGTAGGACGGTCCAGGAAGACTTCAAACTGTAATTCCCTGGCATGGTGGATGAGGAAAGAGAAAATTCCTTCAATCAGCTAAAAGTGCGCTGACGGGAGAAGAGATCCTGGCATATCCTGATTACCATCAACCATTCATTCTTTACACGGATGCCAGCAACGTGGGACTGGGAGCAGTATTGTCGCAGAAGCAAGGAGGCAAAGAACGAGTTATTGCCTTTGCAAGCAGGAAGCTCCGGCCTACAGAACGAAATCCCGAGAACTACAGCTCCTTCAAGTTAGAGCTACTAGCAGTGGTCTGGGCTGTAACCGAACGCTTTAAACATTACTTGGCAGGTGCAGAATTCACCATCTACACGGATAACAACCGTTGACTCACCTGGACACAGCAAAAATTAGGTGCTCTGGAGCAGCGATGGATAGCCCGGCTATCAAACTACAACTTTGTCATCAAATATCGGGCAGGCCGCAAGAATGGGAACGCAGACGCCTTATCCCGGATGCCGCACCTGAAAGACTGGAGAGGACCGGAAGCGTAGTAAGAGATTGAAGTCAAGCTCGATGGTCATGCAGTAGAGACAAGTCGACCGGCATCTACCAAAGAAAGAAGAAATAAACTTAACCCAGTAAGCTTACTGAAGAGGCTGCAGGCACCACAAGTCAGACCAGCGGAACGACCGTGAAAGAACTGTTACGCAAGAGACCAGCCCTCAGACCGATGGACTAAATCTGAATTATCAGCATGAAGAGTAAAGGCAATTGTACCTTGGAGTCTGTAGACGATTTCCAATCCCAAAACCATGAACAGCTCCTGGCAGATCGCCCATGTAGACACCATGGTCTAGGAAAGTTAATGAATTACGCAGGCATTAAACGATGGAGTAGTTCCAGCAACTCTGCAACCAATCTTTACGCAATGCATTGAACCTTCATGAACTACTGGGATAACATGTCCCCCCAACTAGAAGATAACACTCCAGAGCTCCCACTCACCATATTCAGCCAGCAGCGCGGCCCCTGACTGGCTTAGATCAGTCAAGTTGGCACCACCCGGTCAGCCTTGTACTATTCCCCTTTATTGTGGACCTTACAGACGCTTCTTGGTCGGACCATCCAAAGATTACCAGCGAGACTGAGCAAAGCTCCAGACGCATTCCTTGACCACACACCACACCTTAATTTCCCATGATTCCAATGGTAGCTTTATGAATAACATGTTATGCTGCTCGCAAGTATGACGGTTGCTAGAACATTAGACCGACTAGTCTGCACCCCTATTATGGTTAGCCTGCTGGGGATGTAAATGATACAGTATATCCTTGGTGTTTTACTCTTTTACCTATTCAGTGATATTGCTGCATGAAAGTACCAGTGTTCTTGGCACCTCTAATTCAAACCATGCCCGAGGACTAGTCTTGCTTGCAACTGCTGACAACTATGGGAGCTTAGATACCAGCTCAGTTGACAGGAAATGCCCTTTCAAACAGATCAGATTACAATACAATTGGTACGCAAACTGGCCAGAGTTAACAAATCCTGAATATGTGGACATATTACAACAAGGACAGTACCGGGTGCAGGACGGTGAGGTCCACGCGTCAGCGATCCCATAGCGTGTGGCCACGTTTCATAGGTGGGGCAAGTCGGTCTTAGGAGCATTACCTTCTGTACACAGACCAGACGTTTTGCGGACAGGGAGATTTTTTTTATCGAGTTCCCTTTAATGTTTTTATCCAACCCAACAGATCCCACACAGACCAGCCAGCCGTTACATTCACTCTTTATATAGGTTCATAACTCCATGATGCAAAGTGTAGTTCCTTGCTCCACATAACTATGCTCCAGACAATGGCCTGTCAGGTTCGCTGAAGTGCTTCTTGAACACACAGTACTAGAGAACATACCAGAAAGGAGAATGTGTCCATGCAGCGATATTCCAAATGTGTTTCCGGTTCGGTAATTGATAGTGGAGAGGACTCAGTACTACGCATACTGAACTAAGTAAGATTGCTTAAATTCAGATCGACGGTTTTGTTTCTTAAGTCGAGCGACAAGTTGGAATTAATGAGACGTTTTTGATGAGATGTTCATACTATCAATTCAGGGCAGTTCAAGCTTATGTTTAATACTTAAGAGTTTTAACCCAAAAATACAACCCCCCAGTTTATTCCTGCTGACTTACAGCCAACGCGTGCTACGAGCAAACAAAGAAAACCTTAAAAACCTCAAGATGACCATTTACAAAAGTTTTCATTTCCCAAAAGAAAGAAGTACAGCAAACGTATTTATCGCTAGTAAGCATATCATACCAATTTAGTCCTCATTTCAACCAAGAGCACATTAAAATCCTAATTTTAAAGCAATATCTAGGTAGAACCTTCTTCCATCCTATATCATACTTCATGTGCCCGTAAATATCCTGAAGGACCCTGACACGCCTCGTATCACGTCCAACCTATGCAAGAAAACAAGCACAGCTATTTCCACATTCTCACACTATTTCTTCCAACATAGCCTAAATTACCATGGACATGTTGTCCGTAGCAATGACATTTCATTCCCTCAATTAAGAACCAACATCCAGAAGCTTGCAAACCGGTAGTTACAGAACCTTGTACAAACCCGCTCCCTGCATGCAAACTGTGGATTCTGAGCTCTATACCCAACTGTAGAGAAAACATCTGGTGATCTAGACCAGTGAACCTAGAGCCAGCCGCATCACCGCCACTGAACAACTCCATCCCCCATATAGTGTCCAACCACCCCATCATAATCCCACTCATTGCCCATGATCACGAGCTTTACCAAGGTCAAAAAAAGGTATGCAAAGATAATGAAATAGACATTAGATTATAAAATGTAGTAAATGTAATTGAACCATATGACAATGGTAACAGTTATTGCACGTTAACAATGCTAAGTACTACAGAGATATCAAATGATCTTTCCAGATCTTAAATTCTGACTCAGGGATTAAATGACTCAATCTTTATTTTCTCCTGTTGCAATGAACTCTTATTTCCACTCAGCCCTTGGCAATGACTTCTGGAAAACTACTTTTTGAATTCGCACTCTTTTTCATTCAAAGGGGTGTATTTTGTGATCACTTTTTATGTCTCAATTTCTTACTTGTGTTTAATATGTTGTACCAGACATTTTGTAAAGTCCCGGCTCAAATGCAACTCTAAGGGAATGTGGCCAAACCTCTGCGTAATGGTGCACAATAACATACATCAGTATCCTTCTACCTCCACTACCACTACCACCTCTGGGCAATAGAGGGAGCACCACGTGCCCCCTTTATATACACTTGCCCATGAGGGAGAGCTGAGTTCAGCTCGCAGCAGGGCTGAGAAGAGGACACAGAGCAGAGTTAGCTCAGTGCAGACCTAGCAAGGGTCAGAGGAACAAGGAGAACGAAAGACAGAGGAACACATCTGGGAGCTGGAGTGACACCATCACTTGCCCCAGAAGTACGCACAGAGAGACGGACACCGGATCCGGTACTGTGTCTGGCACCCACAGCACAGCGAATCCAGGAACAGTGGGATCTCTAGATGCCCCCTAGTACCAGAGTGAAGCAACACGGAGGGGTCAGTGCAGCATAGAGGACCCCAGTTGCCTAGCCAAGTGGTACCAGCAGCATACAGAGAGAGACGTGAGGAATCCCAGCAGCTTAGCTTGAAGCAGCAGCTCAGGACACACACAAAGTGCAGCACAAGGAAGCCAACGACCCGGACAGGGTGTGGGGAGAGAGCCCAGCTCCATTACAGACTCCGTGGACTATAATCTGCAATAATATCAGCAGTAAAGCTTTGGAAAACAACTTTGGAGTCTGTGTAGTGATTGCGACCTTTGCTCCAGATACAGCACAGAGACAATTCCTCCCTGCAGATCCAGCCTGTCAGCTCTGCAGCATCAGGACAAGAAGGGAATTACAGTATCAACTAAACGTGAGTGTGTGTCCTCCAACTCTTCCCCACCATCTATAACCCCAATAGACTTTAACCTTTACTGCCCGGGGGATACAGTTCCCCCCACTGGAACTATACCACCTCCGCTGCCCTCACATCACCCCTGGAGGTTCTGCAGCAGCGGCGGCCCCCATTACTGGCCGCATCAAGTGGGTGGCATCACCCGTGACAAATCCCTTGTAAATTATTCCCCCTTTTATTGTGCTGAGCCAGGACACGGTCCGGACCAAGCCACCAGTGACATCCCCAGCAGCAGACCGGTCCGGTACCGAGTACCCCACGTCCCTTGGGCTCCACACAACCATCACCTTTAATTAGTCCCATGTTCCACCAGAATGTGACGGTTATAGAATATACATTCTTATGCTAGCTACGGAGGATGAAGGTTGCCCTAGGAACCATTAGAGCCTGTCTGCTGCTGGAAGCTCTTGTTGCTGGTGTAGCCCTGCTGGGTGATGTCAATGTACAGTATATCCTTTGGTGTTTTTCTCCTCCTTCTTTACCTTTTCTTGTGTTTATTATTGCTGCAGTGGGACCAGTGCTCTCACCTTGGCCACCTCCCTAATTCACGACTAGCGAAGAGACTAGGTATCTTGCTTGGCATGGGCTGACAGAACCCGTATAGGGAGCTTAGGATACAGCCTCAGTTCAGTGCAGGAGATACCCCATCTCCCCTTTCCCTAGCATCAGGGCCCACCATTGCTACTGTGTCCCCGTCGCACCCTTGGTTGCCTAGTGGTTGAATAAACCCTGATAGTCATACTGTGACATTGATACAGTAATGTGACAGTACCGAGGACTGCAATGTGATCCTCGGTCATGTGATACACATAGCAAGCATAAAGTGTGGGTTTCATAGAGTGAGGGCTGGCAAGTAGGATGAGCATTGGAGCCATCAGTCATGTCCACACCACACACCCAGCACATATTTGCAGGGACAGTACAATTTTTATTTTTTATCTCCGAGTTCCCCTTTAATGTTTTTAGTCCATAACTACACCAGATCCCACACACAAGTCCAGACCAGGCACACGTCTACAGTTAGCTGCATGTTTATACTTAGAACCCATGTAATGCAAATGCTGCTGAACCTTCTCCCACATAGAAGATAATGCTGAGACCAATTGGTCCTCTTCAGGTACACCTGATAAGTGCCTCTATTGAAACACACAGTACTAGGGATGATAACCATAAGCACAGAAGAAAGGAGAAATATCAGAAGATCCATGGCAGCGATTATTGATGGTGAATTCGGCGGAAGGAAGAAACGAGGACCACTGTTACTGATTATCAGAAACAAAACAATGTAAATATTGCTCTAAATTCTGATTCACGGTTTTTGTTTGCCCATTAAGCTGACGATGAAATGTTGATTAATGAGATCGTTTTTTTTTTTTGATCAGATGTGTTTTATTAAGCCAATCATTCAATTACAGCGCATATCAGAAAGCAATGTTATAATATTTAACATTTTGAAACCCCAAAAAAACAAACCCCCAGCTTTTATTCCCATAGACAGACTAACAGCATACGCTGCTACGCAAACAAATAACATTTACACCAAAAACCACTATATGGATATCTTTTTATCATCTTCTTCATCCAGAGATCCAGCAGTATAAAGGAAAGCAATTACGTTATTTATCGCTATAAACATATCATACCACATTTTTCTCCAATTTCAGCCATGGGTCCCATAACTTCTCAAACATTTTAAAGGCATTCCTCCTTTTATATACATTTTCTTCCATCCTTATTATGTACTTCACCTGCTGTACATATTCTATTCTAGAAGGAGGCCCTGATCCACGCCCTCGCTATCACCTTTCTCGCCATGAACAACAACCTCGCCACCGCTATCTTCTGCACATTCGTCACACCTATTTCTTCCACATAGCCTAGCATACACACTATTGGTGTCCTTGGAATCACACAATTATACTTCCCCTCAATTAAATTTATCACCACCATCCAGAAAGCTTGCAGTCTCGGGCATTCCCACATCATATGTAAAACTCCAGCTCCCTCATGCATACACTGTGGGCATTCTGATGTGCTCCTTACCCCAATCTTGTATAGAAACTCTGGTGATCTATAAACTCTGTGCACCAAATAGAGCTGCGACAACCTACCTGGCTCACTTAAGGACAACTTCGGACCATACTCTAATATAGTGTCCAACACCCCATCATCAATTTCCCCTATGTCTTCTTCCCACTTGACCCGAGCTCTTATAGGATGCCGCAACAAAAAGGTATGCAACAGATCATATATTGTTGAAATCACC
The DNA here is from genome assembly GCA_033576535.1 of Allobates femoralis. Taxonomy (NCBI): domain Eukaryota; kingdom Metazoa; phylum Chordata; class Amphibia; order Anura; family Aromobatidae; genus Allobates; species Allobates femoralis. Next base: position 315,871,366 of record JARQOC010000003.1, read on the forward strand.
TCTCTAGTGCCACCTTCCATACAAATGTAGTCCAGTACTATGTCATTGCATATCCCAAGGTCACACAGTCTCACCTGCCGTCTGTAGCATGTAAGATTCTAAGATATAAAAAACTATCTGTTTCCAGGATCTTAAATTCCTGTCTCAGGGATTCAAATGACTTCAATCTTTTATTTTCTACCAGTTGCCATAAGCACTCCAGACCGGCACTTGCCCATGATTTTTGGTCTCCCAATTTATAGAATTCCCCTAAGTACTTGTTCATCCAAACAGGGGTGTATTTTGTGAATCCACTTACATATCTCAATTTCTTCACCCGGGACCATACCTTTTGTACCAGACACATGGTGGTAAACCTCCCTCCAAAATGGCCAACTCACCCGCCTCCAAACTCTGCACCAGTGGTGATCTTTGTCATATTTTCCAGTATCCCTTTCATTGAACCTCCATGTCCCCTTGAAACCCACCCTCTAAGATGTTGGCTCTGGGACGCCAACAAATAGATCCATGGATTAGGTATGGCAATTCCTCCCTCCAACTCTGGCCTCGGCAAAATTTCAAGTTTAATTCTAGATTGACCTCGTCTCCAAACCAGATCTCTAAACAGAGAGTTCAATCTTTGAAACAGACCCCACGGGAGCCACACAGGAGAGTTATGGAGCACATAGAGAGTCCTAGGCATGAGTATCATTTTGGCCAGATTTGCCCTGCCCACCACTGAGAGACGCAATTTAGACCACGCCTGGATCTTATCCTTTAGTTTACCTAATAACGGGTCTACATTCAGGCGAACAAAATCTGTGATTGGCATGGCCACTTGTATGCCCAAATATCTAAATTGCTTTACTACTTTAAGCTTAGCACACCCCAGAGCTCCCAATCCCTCCACACCCCCTCTATCAATCAACAATAAACTGGATTTTTCCCAATTAATGCGTAACCCCGACATGTCTCTAAACTTCTCAACCAATGCCACCGCGTGTGCAAGTGAATCCATAGGATCCTGTAAAAATTGAAGTATATCGTCTGCAGAAAGTGCGATCCTTTCCTCCACATGACCAAATTTAAAACCAACCACCTCAGCAGATCTCCTAATGTGTGCCGCCAATGGTTCAATCGCAAGGGCAAACAGTAATGGAGAAAGAGGGCATCCCTGCCGGGTTCCTCTAGTAAGAGTAAATTTGTCCGATCTCATACGATTCACCCTTACGCAGGCCAGTGGGGAAGAATAAAGCAGCATTATCCAGTCAAGGAACGCCTGTCCAAAGCCCATAAGTAGTCCCATTCCACGCTGTCAAACGCTTTGCGAGCATCCAAAGACACCATTCTCTACGCCCTGCGTTATCTGCTGGTAGTTGCATATTCAAGTACAACCGTCTTAAATTAATTGCAGTTGATCTGTTCGGCAAGAATCCAGACTGATCGGGGTGAATCAAGTCTGCTACCACCCCCGTCAACCTGTGCGCCATAACTTTGGCTAATAACTTAGCATCAACTGACAGCAGTGAAATGGGCCTATACGACTCAGCCTTATGTTTGTCTTTATCTTCTTTAGGAAGAACCACTATTGTGGCCTCTCTTATTGAGTCTGGCAAACGCCCTTCTCCCAGAGCCTCCTGAAATATCTGACATAGTCTGGGCAACAGGACATCCTTAAGCTGTTTGTTCACCTCCACGGGCAAACCATCACCCCCAGGAGCTTTATCATTTGCCATGGACTCCAACTCCTCCAATGTTAAAGGCTTGTCCAGGATCACTCTCTCCTCACTCTGTATTTGTTTAAGATTGGCTTCTTCTACATAACGCACAACATCATCCCTAGAGGACGCAAACCCGGAGGTGTACAAATTTTCATAAAACCTTTTAAAAATTCCCAAAATGCCCCCCGTGTCCTCCATCATTCTACCATCTCTATCCTTCAAAGCATAAACATATGACGGGTCTCTCTGAGCCGCTGCCACCACTGATAACAAATGACCCACTTTTTCACCATCTTCAAAGAATGACATTCTCTGAAACGCCTGTCTCTTTTTTGCTGAGCTCAGATGGATCCTATCAACTTCTTCCTGCGCTCTCCTCAGTGTCCTTTGCGTCTCCGGGGTGGGCAGTTTCACCGCCTCACTTTCTGCCAATCTCAGCCCTTCCATAGCCTCCTGCTCCTCTTTCCTTGATTCAGACTTACACCCAGAAATGTCTCGTATGAAAAGTCCTCTCAGAAAGGCCTTCATAGCGTCCCAACCAACTCCCACAGCCGCACTTCCTTCATTAAATAATATGAATGACTGGCTTCAACCTCTAAGTGTAGGTGCAAGCAGAAAAAATACATTCAATATAAGGGAGGTATCTGCTGCGACACTAAACACTATGTGCACTTAAATGAGTGCCAGCAGTGGCTAAACTGCACAGCTAATACAGACAATGTGAATAGGGGTATAGCAATCACTGCTCTAGATTCAATGCAAAGTGGAAGGCTTAGCTTCAGCAGTAGCTACTGCGGAGTGCCCGAAACCAGCGACAAGGTGCTTCCGTTTTTCCGGGTCCTAACGCTATGACTAATGGTGGTATGTGAGATGCTGGGTTTATATGCCTCTATTCTGATTGAAAACAAGAAAAGTATGTGTTAGACTCAGACAAAATGGAGACCTCAGCTGGTCACAGGGCGGGGGAAGGGGGATAAGGATAAGCGCCCTCCTTATCCCCCTTCCCCCGCCCTGTGACCAGCTGAGGTCTCCATTTTGTCTGAGTCTAACACATACTTTTCTTGTTTTTAATCAGAATAGAGGCATATAAACCCAGCATCTCACATACCACCATTAGTCATAGTGTTAGGACCCGGAAAAACGGAAGCACCTTGTCGCTGGTTTCCGGGCACTCCACAGTAGCTACTGCTGAAGCTAAGCCTTCCACTTTGCATTGAATCTAGAGCAGTGATTGCTATACCCCTATTCACATTGTCTGTATTAGCTGTGCAGTTTAGCCACTGCTGGCACTCATTTAAGTGCACTTCCTTCATTATCCTGAAAGAATAGCTCTATTTCCCTCTTAATGCGCTCCACATCAATCAGCTTGAGCCACGCTGGGTGTATCCTCCAATCCCTCCCAAGGGCCCCACCCCGCGGTCCCATCTGGATGCTGACCTCCACCGGTTTGTGGTCAGAGACCACCCTCGTTAGGTATTCTATCTTGCTAACCATCATATCTAGCTGCCTATTGCCCAGTGCCATGTCTATCCTGGACATTGAATTGTGAGATGCTGAGAAGCACGTCACTCTAGGATTCCTCATCCTCCATAGATCCAAAAATCCCAGTATTGCAATATGCTTAGCAAAAGAAGTCTCAGCCTCCCTCCCCCCAGGCCCCCGACCACGACCTTCTCTATCCATGTCCCAATTTAATACATTATTCATATCATCAATAACTAATAACGGCAGTCCCACCCGGTGTCTGGCCAAGTCCATGATCTCGTGAAGTTTGCTATCCGAATATGGTGGAGGAAAATACACCGCCACCAAGCACAACATCTGCCCATACACACGACACACCACAAACACATATTGCCCATCCTTATCAACATTCACCTCCACTTCCTCATATGGCACTGAGGCGTGAACCAGGACCGAGACCCCCTCGCATAATTAGATTAGGTAGCATGATATGAATGCCGAATCCAAGACCTTGCCAGGACTCCACATCTCTCTTTAACCAAATGCGTCTCTAGTAAGCACAGTATCGATGGTCTAATGACATCATGTGGCGCAACACGACTGCCCTCTTACTCCTGTCCGCTAAACCTCTTACATTCCAACTCACAATTTTAATCTGTCTCACCATAGTATATCATAACCTGTAAATTACACATCACTCTCCAAAACAGTCTCTACCCGCATCGTCTCTGTCTTGCCCCATCTATGAGTACCCTCCCCCACCCTCTACATAATCCTCCCCCCTCCCCCCTTCCCTCCCCTTGCCGAACAATGAGATAGTTTAATCCCTAAAGGAAGAGCAGAAAGCTCTCTAAAAGTTGGCAATAAACTAAGTACCTGTATCAGAGACAGTATTAGAGGGAACTCCATGGAGTTTGACAATCTCAAGTAATAACACCTTGGCCAAGGTCTTGGCATTATGTAATGATGGTAAGATGATTAAATGTGTCATCTTAAAAAACGTATCCACGACCACTAAAATGGCTGTATTACCAGCTGAGGAAGTTAAATATATGATAAAGTCCATGAAAATGTCTGTACTAGGTTGACTAAGAATACTCAAAGGATGCAAATGCAAACATCTCAGAGGATGAGAGTAAGATGTCTATGAGTGTGTGCAGTTGGCCTTTGCAGACACATAGGTCGCTACTAGAGATGAGCAAACTTTGCTCGAACATGTTTGAGAATTTCAAATTCGACCGAACATGGCTGATTCGGCTTGGGGATCAGAGACCTGAACTTTTTCCCAAAAGTTTTCGAACGCTGCTTTGTTCGGGGACAAAGTTTGAAAATGAAAATGGCCCTAAATCTTTACCTGTTTATTTGGGGTCAAAACGCTAAGCAGCAGACCTGCTGGCTTGGGACAACACCTAACCGAATGGTTAGGAGTGCCTGCAGTCGTCAGGTCTAGCGGTTTGAGCTTTAAATACATTTTTTTTAAGCTTCCTAGAATTTGCAGGTGTTTTTATAGCACTATTAATTTAATTCTATAGCAGTTTACATACATTTGCAACACTGTCCCCATTGGGGTACATATTTCATGCCATACATTTACAATACAGACTTTTGGTAAGTGCACAACTGTTATATGTATAATAATTCATATTAAAGTTCTCCTTGCATTCCTGCAGTGCCCACTGCCCACTAGCCTTATTCAGCATTCCAGATTCCTTAACAATCTGATTTGTTTTCATAATTATGTCTCCTACAAAAATATCATGCTTCAATAATGACTGCACCTAAGTGCAACTCAGTTGTTATACCTTGTAACTTGGAAAATTGGATTTGTGACAGGGAAGTTGGTTCTGTAGAGCATTACATATAGGGGTTAATTAGGAGCTAGGCATTAGGCTACAAGAGTGTGAAAACATTAACTCCAGTAGTGCTTGCTTGGGTGTAAATCCTGTTACTCAAAGGAAGAAGCATGTTCCTTGGGCAAAGCAAACACACAAACCAGTGGAAAGCAGCGTGCCCCACCATCTTACCTGTGCATTTCCAGTGCCACACAGGTACAATGTCTGCTACTACAGTTCAACTTGGTACCATGATGGCATTACAAAGCACTTTGGAGATGGATCACCTGCAAGGCATGGCTGACCTAGATTCAGCGGAAGTCATCTTCCTTACTACCCCATGGACAGAAGGGGGGATGCACTCGACAGAACCAGACCCACAGCAGCATGGAGAGGAGATGAAGTATTATGTCACATGGAGCTCCACCACCCTACCCACTTTGGGCCTCATCTGCAATGAGGTGCAGATCCAATCCTGAGCTTAGATGCCAGACGCGAACCTGAGGAATGAGTCAGCTGACACTTTTCCTATGGCCTCTGGCACCGGAAGCACCACATGTCAGACTGTACATGATCTGGCAGCATGTCTGGCTAGATTCCACCTGCAGCCGGTGTCGCAGCTACTGGATTCCATTCCCCAATACCACAAGTACCAGGACCATTATGATTAGATAGAGGAGGTAAAAGGGCACGTTTCCCAGCCATGTGGATCACCCCACCAGAGGCTTTAGACTGGGACAATGCCATGTGGGGACCTATAACACCTCTAAGTAACTTTCCAACAAGGCGTCAACCACCCCATCTTGTCTCCTTTGTTGAGAAGATTTGTTTCTGAAGTTGGCATTGGGGATGACCCAGGTGTGTCTTAGTTGGCCAACCAGATGCACCCGAACCCAGAGGACCTGTTGGTGTTCCCCAAAATGGTTCTGTCTGTCCTATAGGGTGTGTTTGTCCTCTAGATCCTCTATTGTCCTCTCCCGCAGTGGCCATGATGGAGTGGGCTGGGGGGCAGGTGGTGATGGAGAATGCCCCTAGAGAAATAGTCTCTATGACCCCCTGCAGCAGAGTACCAGGAAACGTGGCAGCAACCATGAGAGACAATTTCAGTGGACCTTTCAGAGGACTGTAGTTGGCCACCCCTGCTCTTGAAATCCCTGTGGAAGTAGCCAGGGGGCAAGAGAAATCCTTGCGCTCTTTCACCACTGTGGCTTAGGGTACCTTTATATGCCACAACCACGGGAGACATTTTTGACGGCGATATGTAGCCCTGGAATTATCGCCTCCAAATTGCGGCGTGTAATGTGGGACTTTTTGAATCGAAAATTGGCTGGAATCATTAGCGGACACTATGTCATGTCTGGAGAACCCCTAATTGAATTTAAACCGTAAACGCTCTTTACATTTTTATTTAATAATAATGTAGATCAAGTGATTATAATACATTTTGTAATATGGTTTATTAGAAAATTCTGGCTGGTTACCATTCATAATCCTTCCACAAGATATCCTCATTGCACTGTGAGTGAATCTCCTTCTGTGCCAGAGTTGTATACACTGTGAGTATGGACATGTGAGGAGATAATGGAGATGGGGCATGGCCTACACTGCTGACAGCAGCTCAAAGGAGACAATGTATCACTTAACAGAACAGAGCTAAGGCTGTCTTCCCACCATGGTTTTGGGGCTCCAAGTCTATCCATTTTTACATGGATAGACAGGGATCCTGTTCTGCACCTCATGTATCCCTATGGTGCCGGATCCGTTTATGTGAATTCAGTGCGGGATTTGTTTTTGTCCTGTTTTTTCCGGGACCCATAATCTGACACTGCACTGTTTTTAGGTGCACCGGACAAAACCGGACAGAAACAAATCCGGCGCAATCCGGATCACATATAATGGTAGTCTGTGGTGCCATAACCGGGAAAAAAAAGATTGTTTCCCGGATCTGATTTTAGTTACTGAGCATTCTCAGAACAGTTACTGAGCATGCTCAGAACAAATGTAATGATCCTCCCAGCCCAATTTTTGTTCCTGATCTTCTCTCTCTCTCTCCTTCGGTCCTGTCTGGTCCTGCAAAGTACAGGATCCAGACGGAAAAGCAAAAACTGTGATGTGAACCCAGCCTTACACAAATCCATTCCTTTCCGTCTGATCCTTCAAAAAACAGAATCCACATGGAGAGGAACAAAACATGATGTGAAGGGGGCCTAAATAATGGCAGGATGTAAACAAGCTTCTCTGTTCTGTCTTCTGTCTCTTAATAGTGGTGCTTAATCCAGCCCTTGGCAAAATGCTATGAGCTTGCAAATGCAGTAAAAGCATAATTGGTCACTTACTGAGGTTCAGGTGCTGATGTAAAAATCTCAGGGGTGCGGTGAGTGTTCATCTTTCCCACCCGCTCTCCTCACCGTGGCAGCGGGTATGGCGCTTTCGGGTTGCCGCCGCGTCACTGTTCCCGCATCACAGGTCACCTGACGATCGCGTCACTACTGGGTAGTCACAGTTGTTGGATGCGGTAGGGGGGGAGATTCAAGGGAGAAATGAGTGTCAGTCAAGCTTGACACGTTTCAAAGGGTACGCCGGGATGCTAAATCATGCGTACATATAACTATCATCCTAGCCATAGAACTCACTACAGAGAGTCAACCAGATAACACTCAGTGAGCTATGTACTTATTTCAATAGGATAAAAATACACAAGATCAGCTATGAATACCCCACTTTAAACTGATCAATAAATGATATGATTGGTCTGAGTACAAAATACTCAGTGAGCCAGTGAGTATAGAGACATTTCTATACTATTGGGATAATAGCTCCACATGCCTTATTCAATATATAAAAATGAGTATACCAATAAGAAATCAGAATCAACAAGCTAATAACCATGCCTAAATACATACAGTTGTGGCCAAAAGTATTGACACCCCTGCAATTCTGTCAGATAATACTCAGTTTCTTCCTGAAAATGATTGCAATCACAAATTCTTTGGTATTATTATCTTCATTTAATTTGTCTTCAATGAAAAAAAGACAAAAAGAATTGTCCTAAAGCCAAATTGGATATAATTCCACACCAAACATAAGAAAGGGGGTGGACAAAAGTATTGGCACTGTTAGAAAAATCATGTGATGCTTCTCTAATTTGTGTAATTAACAGCACCTGTAACTTACCTGTGGCACCTAACAGGTGTTGGCAATAACTAAATCACACTTGCAGCCAGTTGACATGGATTAAGGTTGACTCAACCTCTGTCCTGTGTCCTTGTGTGTACCACATTGAGCATGGAGAAAAGAAAGAAGACCAAAGAACTGTCTGAGGACTTGAGAAACCAAATTGTGAGGAAGCATGAGCAATCTCCAGGCAACAAGTCCATATCCAAAGACCTGAATGTTCCTGTGTCTACCGTGTGCAGTGTCATCAAGAAGTTTAAAGCCCATGGCACTGTGGCTAACCTCCCTAGATGTTGAAGACCCCACTTCTTACCCCGAGACATAAAAAAGCCAGGCTGGAGTTTGCCAAAACGTACCTGAGAAAGCCTACAACGTTTTGGAAGAATGCTCTCTGGTCAGATGAGACAAAGTAGAGCTTTTTGGGCAAAGGCATCAACACAGAGTTTACAGGAGAAAAAAAGAGGCATTCAAAGAAAAGAACACGGTCCCTACAATCAAACATGGCGGAGGTTCCCTGATGTTTTGGGGTTGCTTTGCTGCCTCTGGCACTGGACTGCTTGACCGTGTGCATGGCATTATGAAGTCTGAAGACTGCCAACAAATTTTGCAGCATAATGTAGGACCCAGTGTGAGTAAGCTGGGTCTCCCTCAGAGGTCATGGGTCTTCCAGCAGGACAATGTACCCAAAACACACTTCAAAAAGCACTAGAAAATGGTTTGAGAGAAAGCACTGGAGACTTCTAAGGTGGCCAGCAATGAGTCCAGACCTGAATCCCATAGAACACCTGTGGAGAGATCTAAAAATGGCAGTTTGGAGAAGGCACCCTTCAAATATCAGGGACCTGGAGCAGTTTGCCAAAGAAGGAATGGTCTAAAATTCCAGCAGAGCATTGTAAGAAACTCATTGATGGTTACCGGAAGCGGTTGATCGCAGTTATTTTGGCTAAAGGTTGTGCAACCAAGTATTAGGCTGAGGGTGCCAATATTTTTGTCTGGCCCATTTTTGGAGTTTTGTGTGAAATGATCAATGTTTTGCTTTTTGCTTCATTCTCTTTTGTGCTTTTTTCATTGAAGACAAATTAAATGAAGATAATAATACCAAAAAATTTGTGATTGCAATCATTGTCAGGAAGAAACTGAGTATTGTATGACAGAATTGAGGGGTGTCAATACTTTTGGCCACAACTGTATTGAGTAGTGATTTTCAAATAGAAGCAACTGTTCATAGAAACAGGCACACAACAGGTTCATCACAATGAGAACGTGTTTAATCAATTGATATGAGCTGCAGTAACGTAATTGGTCCAAACTGACCAGGTGACAGGAGGGGGGGCTATAAATCAAGAGTGACAAATAGTAGCCAGCCATCCAGAGGAAGAAGGGCATACCCTTTGGAACACGTCGAGCTTGACTGACACTGACTTCTCCTTGAGTCTCCCCTCCCACCGCATCCAACAATTATGACCGCCCAGTAGTGATGTGATCATCAGTTGACCTGTGAAGCGGCCGGTCACGGGAATCAGTGACGCTGCCGCAACCCGGAAGTGTCATACCTGCCATGTTCACACCACAAGAATCTATACCGCAAAAAAGACAGTATAAAAAACATCTAAAAATACTCTGCTATATAGGTAAAAGTAAAAAGCAAGTGCAAAACAGTGTCAATAACAGGGTACTTAGTTGAAACTTTTTTTTTGCAAAAAATGTACGAAAGCCATTCTACCGACGCCAAGGTTACCCTTATCAGAACGGTCAGAACTTTTTACTTTTACCTATATAGCACAGTATTTTTAGACTTTTTTTTATAGTGTCTTTTTTGTGGTATAGATTCTTGGTGGTGTGAACACGGTTCTACAGACCTGTTCACATTGTGCTCTTGCTCAACTGTTAGTATTCATTAGTCTCATGTTATGCAAGATGGAAAGTGCCCCACCCCTTCCTTACTGAGACAGACAAAAAATGCCATTTCTGCCCCTGTACCTGTATTGGACTCTGGCCCTGTTGCACCCTGCATCTGAGAGGTATGTTCACATTAGATCAGGTTTTAAATACGTTAGTTTAGGGACCGGGTCTGATAAGGGTCACCTTGGTGTTGTTAGAAGCGGCTTCCATACATTCTTAGCAAAAAACTATCAACTAAGTTCCCTATTATTGACACTGTTTTGCATTGCTTTTTACTTTTACCTACATAGCAGAGTATTTTTAGACATTTTTTTTACTGTCTTTTTTGTGGTATAGATTCTTGGTGGTGTGAACACGGTTCTACAGACCTATTCATAATGTGGTCTGGGTCAGCTGTTAGTATTTAATTAGTCTCTTGTTATGCAAGTTGGGAAGTGCCCCACCCCTTCCTTACTGAGCCAGAAAGAAAAATGCCATTTCTGCCCTGTGCCCATATTGGACTATGGCTCTGCTACATCCTGCATCTGAGAGGTATGTTCAAATTAGATCAGGTTTTAAATACTTTAGTTTAGAGACTGTTCTGATAAGGGTCACCTTGGCGTTGGTAGAATGACTATCGTACAGTTTTTGCAAAACACCTATCAACTAAGTTCCCTGTTAGGGTACCTTTACACGCGACAACTTTTCTAGAAATTTCACTGGCAACTTACTGGTTGCAGTGAAATCATGGCACATTGTTCTATCTTGTTGCTGTGTACAAATGGAACAATGTCTCCATGATTTCACTGCAACCAGTAAGTTGCCAGTAAAATTCCTAGAAATGTTGCTGCGATTAAAGGTACCTTTATTGACACTGTTTTGCACTTGCTTTTTACTTTTACATATATAGCAGGGTATTTTTTAGATTTGTTTTATACTGTGTTTTTTGTGGTACAAAAGCAACTAGGTAAAACAGACCCCAAAATTTGTTGTACAATTTCTCCTGAGTACGAGGATACCCAAGATGTGGTGAAAAACCATGTCTGGGTGTACGGCAGGGCTTCGAAGGGAAGGAGTGACGTTTCGGAACACATATTTTAACATAGCAACATGGTTTTTAAGGTTGAAGGAAGACTTTAAGTCCATCATAGCCTAACATGTAGATCCGGAGGAAGGCAAAAAAAAAAACATGTGGCAACCCTAAGCTCCACCATGGGGGAAAAAATTCCTTCCTGACTCCACATATGGCAATCAGACTAGTTCCCTGGATCAACGCCCTATCAAAGGATCTAGTATATATTACTGGTAATATTATAGTTTTCAAGAAAGGCATCCAGGCCACTCTTAAATGTTAGTAGTGACTCACTCATTACAACAGCATGTGGCAGAGAGTTCCATAGTCTCACTGCTCTTACAGTAAAGAATCCACGTCTGTGATTATGATTAAACCTTCTTTCCTCCAGACGTAGCGGATGTCCCCTTGTCCCTGTCTCAGGCCTAAGAGTAAAGAGATCATTAAAAAGGTCTCTGTACTGTCCCCTCATATATTTATACATTATTATAAGATCACCACTAAGTCTTCGTTTTTCCAAGCTAAATAACCCCAAGTTTAATAACCTGTCTTGGTATTGCAGACCCCTCAGTCTTCTAATAACCTTCGTTGCTCTTCTCTGCACCCGCTCTAGTTCAGCTATGTCTTTCTTATACACCGGAGACCAGAATTGTACACAGTATTCTAAGTGTGGTCGCACTAGTGACTTGTATAGAGGTAAAATTATGTTCTCGTCATGAGCATCTATGCCTCTTTTAATGCATCCCATTATTTTATTTGCCTTTGCAGCAGCTGCCTGACACTGGCCACTAAATGTGAGTTTGTCATCTACCCATACACACAGGTCTTTTTCAGTGAAAGTTTTGCCCAGTGTTTTACAATTACCGTATATACTCGTGTATAAGCCGACCCGTGTATAAGCCGACCCCACTACTTTTGCCCCCAAAAACCTGGGAAAATCTATTGACTCGCGTATAAGCCGAGGGTGGACCCCAGCACAGGTATACAGCCCCCAGCAGTGGTATACAGGCCCAGCAGTATGATATACAGCAGGCCCCAGTGGTATATACAGCAGCCCCAGTGGTATTGCAGCCCCTATATACAGCAGCCCCAGTGGTATTGCAGCCCCAGTGGTGTATACAGCAGCCCCTATATACAGCAGCCCCAGTGGTATTGCAGCCCCAGTGGTATTGCAGCCCCTATATACAGCAGCCCCAGTGGTATTGCAGCCCCAGTGGTATTGCAGCCCCTATATACAGCAGCCCCAGTGGTATTGCAGCCCCAGTGGTGTATACAGCAGCCCCTATATACAGCAGCCCCAGTGGTATTGCAGCCCCAGTGGTATTTCAGCCCCTATATACAGCAGCCCCAGTGGTATTGCAGCCCCAGTGGTGTATACAGCAGCCCCTATATACAGCAGCCCCAGTGGTATTGCAGCCCCAGTGGTATTGCAGCCCCTATATACAGCAGCCCCAGTGGTATTGCAGCCCCAGTGGTGTATACAGCAGCCCCTATATACAGCAGCCCCAGTGGTATTGCAGCCCCAGTGGTATTGCAGCCCCTATATACAGCAGCCCCAGTGGTATTGCAGCCCCAGTGGTGTATACAGCAGCCCCTATATACAGCAGCCCCAGTGGTATTGCAGCCCCAGTGGTATTGCAGCCCCTATATACAGCAGCCCCAGTGGTATTGCAGCCCCAGTGGTGTATACAGCAGCCCCTATATACAGCAGCCCCAGTGGTAGTATACAGGCAGCCCCAGTAATGCAGGGCCCCCCCCTCATGCTCCGGTCACCTGTAAAGCAAATTATACTTATCATTGTCCCGCTGCCGTCCGCGCCCGCATCTGCCGACATGCGGATCCTCCATCTTCATGCGTCTTCTTCCTGTTTCCTGTGCGCGTCGCCGGTAATGACGTCATTGCCTGCGACGCGCACAGAAACAGGAAGAAGACGCATGAAGATGGAGGATCGCGATGTCGGCAGCGGCGGGCGCGGACAGCGGGACATTGATAAGTATAATTTGCTTTACAGGTGACCGGAGCATGGGGGGGGGGCCCTGCATTACTGGGGATGCGGGGGCTGCTTTATACCGCTGTATACAGCAGCCCCGCACTGACTCGCGTATAAGCCGAGGGGGGTACTTTTCAGCCCAATTTTTGGGCTGAAAAACTCGGCTTATACGCGAGTATATACGGTAAGCACATAATTATACCTTTTGTTTCCTCTGCCCAAGTGCATGACTTTACATTTATCTCCATTAAAGCTCATTTGCCATTTATCAGCCCAAGCTTCTAGTTTACATAAATCCTCCTGTGATATACAGTAAAATTGTCCTCCTCTGTATTGATTACCTTGCAGAGTTTAGTGTCAACTGCAAATATTGAGATTCTACTCTGTATGTGACTCACCGTAGCCGGGGGGTACACGTAGCGGGCGTTGTTTCTCCTCCAGTCACGGAACCGCGCCTGCGGTGGTGTAGGCCGGGTGGTCCAGATCAATAGGGGAATGGCGGAACAGTGGGGGTGATTTGTCTTCGTGACGCCACCTGCGGGTGTTCTGGTAACTTTACCAGCGCTGTTCGGGTCTCCGGGGATGGTACACAGCGAGATGGAACGCTCCCCACAGGATGAGCGGGAATCCCCGGAGCCGGGAGCTGCGCAAGATGTTGTGAGGCAGCTGCGGGACGCTGCGCTGAATCCAGGAGTAATGCACAACCACACAAAGTCTCTTTTAGGTACCTTTACTGGATGGTAGTCAGGTACACTCGGACTGGGATAGTGAAGTTGGCACTTATGGAGTTTCGCAGCAAGCAGTGTTAGGCTTCCTTTCTCTACTTCTGGTGCTAAGGTCGGGTGGATGTGGAATCCAGCCGGACCGGGCAGGGTGTTCAATGGAACTTGCTTCACCTGGTTGTCAGCACTGAGGGCACTGTAAAAGGGTCTGAGCAGGATCAGTACTCTTCCCTGGGCTCTCGTGGGTAGGTGCATCAGGTGGAACAGGTGGCTAAACCTCCTGTTGGATGTGCTGGTTCTCTGTGAGGGCTTTGTAGCTTCCACAGCTTCGGTTCCAGTAACCGGATGGTTTGGAAAGAGTTGGATTAACTCTGTATTCCTGAGAGGTGATCTCCTTCTTCCTAGTATCCCAATTGCAGGGATCTCCACTGGCTAACAGGCTAGCAGGGCCTAGTGTGTTCCTCATAGGGTGGAGGTTTCACACAGGCAGGCAGCTCTTGTAGCGTCTACCACACTCTGAAGTTTCTCCCTCCAAGACTCTTTTTATAGGGGGAACTGGTTAGAAGTCACCAGTGTTAGCTCCCCCTAGAGGCTCGGGGTGAAACCAGGTGTTCTAAGTGTTGTTTGTGTTGTGGTTTTGCTGTGCTGTTACTTACTCCATTTGTACCTAAGGATTTCTGTGGTGCCCAAAAGGTGCCAGGGTGCCACATTCCCCCTTAGTTAACCTCAGTTCTCCCGGCTGAGCAAAAGGTTCTTTTTACAACTTACCACTAAGCATTTATAACATTCAATTTACAAAGTCTTAAAGAAAACACAAAAATCACTGAAAAGGAAGTGAAAAATGTGGAAAAGGTGAAAAGCAGTCCGTACGGCACTAGTCCATCTGCCGCAGGCTGGAAAAAGGTAAAGTTAGTGGTCACACAAGTCCTGTGACAATTGTTCAAAGTTTATGGAAAGGGAAAAAGGTAAAGTCCAGGGATACATGGTAAACTTTATACATTCCCTACGGGTGTCTCTGCTTGGGAGGCCGGTACTAACCTTCTATACCTTACCAGGGCGCTTTCTGTTCCCAACTTAGTATACTTGGGACATAGCCCAGTTCCTCCACCCTTCTGTACACTACTTTTTACAGGTTTTGAAAAACAGTATTATATACAAACACTTACAGGTTATATTTTCCACTACATTTTAAACCCATTCTCCAAGTTTATGTGGGGGTTGACCTAATGTACTACGTGTGGATCTGCGTAGTGTGGGTGTTTCCAAAGCTGTTGGTGTAGTGTACGAAGTGGTTGGTACTTCTCTATGTCTGCTTTGTGTAAGACCATAGTAAGTGCGGAGTCTATCAACTGGACTGACCTCTGTAGGTAGTTGATTAGGAATGGTTTCTCTTACTGTGGGACTAGTAGGCTGACCGATTACAGGAATCTCAGGTTCCATGATAACAGGCTGCAATTCTTGCACTTGAACTTCTTCTTCTTGGACTTGTGGAATTGGATTAGGCTTTGGCTGATCTTCTACAGGTTGGTAGAAATGCATAACTGGTATGAGGAATGCATCACCTATTTGTGGCCAATCAGCTGGTAAGTATCCAATTTCTGTAAGGACGAGATTTTCTTTTGTCTCTTCATCTTTAGTTACAGTAGGGTAACTGGTTGCTTGTGGGATTAACTGTGGCGGACATTTCTTCAAATGATCCCTTGAGACAGTTGCGATAGTATTCCCATTGTCTTTGCTAATAACACAAGTTTTTGAGTTATCAAAGTGTGACGGCATAACGGTGTAGGGTATGGATTCCCAACTGTTATCCAATTTGTTAGTTTTTCGCTTTCTTTTCAGCACTACATCACCTATAGCTAAGGGTTCAGCTGAGGCGTGCTTGTTAAAGTCTTTTTCTTGTTTGGTCCTACTGATTTCAAGGTTCCTTTCAACACTCTCTTGTACCTTCCTGTACTTTTCTTGGCGTTGGCTGACCCAGTCTTCATCAGAAGAATCTTCTGTGGGTTCAACGGTTCCCATCTGCAAATCAATAGGCAGTTTACCTGGTCTTGCTCTCATCAAGTAAGCAGGTGTGTAATTTGTCGAACTGACAGGTATGTGGTTGTAGATGTCCACGAGATCTGGAAGTTTCTCTGGCCATTGATTTCTCTCTTCAACTGGTAAGGTCTTGAGCATATCAATGACTATGTGGTTCATCTTCTCACATAAACCGTTCGTCTGAGGATGATAGGGTGTGGTGCGGATTTTCTTACACCCATACAGCCCTAAGAATTCTTGGAACAGAGCTGATTCGAAGGCTGGCCCTTGGTCAGTTAAGACCTGGTCTGGATACCCATGGGGGCGACAGAAGTAACTCTGGAACGCTTTTGCTGCTACCTCAGCAGTTAAATCCTTAACTGGAACGACTACCAGGAATCTTGAGTAGTGATCAACGATGGTGAGAGCGTAGGTGTACCCGGTTCGACTTGGGGTAAGCTTCACGTGGTCGAGAGCAACTATTTCAAGAGGTTTGGTGGTAACAATTGGTTGCAACGGAGCTTTCTGAGTTAGATGGTCTTTTCTTCGAAGGTGACATGGTCCACAGTTTTTACACCATTTGTCAATGGAACCTCTCATACCGACCCAGTAGAACCGATCCTTCAGGAGTCTCTCCAGTTTCTTCCATCCAAAGTGTCCGGCATCATCATGGTATGCTTCAAGGATCATTTGGACTTCAGTCTTGGGAACTACAATCTGCCAGATGAGTTCATGGGTTCTCGGATTGAGGTATCTTCTGCATAGTTTACCTTGGTAGACGAACAACCTCCCTTTCTCCTTCCACAGGCGTTTAGCAGTTGGTGAGGCATCAGAGTCCATATTAGCGTGTTCTTGAGTGATGAGATCCCTTACCAGGCTGACATCTGGGTCGTTGGCTTGAGCCTCCTTCCAGTCATGGTGAGGTAACGGGTTCACGGTCCTCTCTACACGTGTCTGGTTTCTCTGATGACATGTTGCTGTACCGGAACGGTGGAAAGCAGGTAGTTCAATCTCTTCTAGGTCATCTATGTCTTCTCCATCTTCGGGAAGATGGGGCATTCGGGACAGGGCATCAGCATTGCCGTTCTTGTGACCTGCCCGATACTTTACAGTGAAGTCGTAGTTAGCGAGTCTTGCTACCCAACGCTGTTCTAGGGCTCCCAGCTTTGCAGTCTCTAAGTGTGTTAGAGGATTGTTGTCTGTGAAAGCTGTGAACGGGGCGGATGCCAGGTAATGCTTGAAACGCTCTGTGATCGCCCAGACCAGGGCCAGGAACTCCAGCTTGAAGGAGCTGTAGTTTTCCGGGTTCCTTTCGGTGGGACGGAGCTTTCTGCTTGCGTAGGCTATCACCTTCTCCTTGCCCTGCTGACGTTGAGATAGGACTGCTCCTAAACCTTCATTACTTGCGTCAGTGTACAACAGAAACGGTAGATTGTAGTCAGGGTAAGCCAGGATTTCTTCTCCAGTTA
This sequence comes from Allobates femoralis, assembly GCA_033576535.1. Classification (NCBI taxonomy): domain Eukaryota; kingdom Metazoa; phylum Chordata; class Amphibia; order Anura; family Aromobatidae; genus Allobates; species Allobates femoralis. Next base: position 315,888,686 of record JARQOC010000003.1, read on the forward strand.
AAGCATCTTTTAACGTTTGGAAGGATTTGTCCTGCTCTGGGCCCCAGTGGAACGGGGGTCCCCTGATCTTGCCGTTTTTAGATTGACCTACTAAGAGATCTTGCATAGGTGCGGCTATCTTGGTATAGCCTTTGATGAATCGTCGGTAGTACCCGACCAGTCCTAGGAATTGACGTACCTCCTTGTGGTTGATGGGTGCTGGCCAGTCCTTGATGACGGTTACTTTATCCGGATCCGGTGCTACGCCTTCGGCGCTGACCACATGTCCTAGGTATTGGACCTTGGGTTTCAGCAGGTGGCACTTGGACGGTTTCAGTTTTATCCCGTACTTGGACAGTGACTCGAACACTTCACTCAGGTGTTGGAGGTGATCTTCATAGGTCTGAGAGTAGACAATGACATCATCAAGGTATAACAAGACAGTCTCAAAGTTCTTGTGGCCCAAACAACACTCCATAAGTCTCTGGAATGTTCCTGGGGCATTACACAAACCGAATGGCATACTGTTGAACTCGCATAAGCCCATGGGAGTAGTGAAGGCTGTCTTCTCACGATCCTCCTCTGCAACGGCAACCTGCCAGTACCCACTAGTAAGATCTAATGTGGAGAAGTAGTTGGCAGATTTGAGTGCAGCTAGTGACTCTTCTATGCGGGGTAACGGGTATGCATCTTTGTGTGTGACTTTGTTGATTTGCCTATAATCTACACACATCCTCATACTACCATCTTTCTTTTTAACCAGGACTAGTGGTGCGGCCCAGGGACTACAGCTATCCCTAATGACTCCTGCATTCTTCATGTCCTGAAGCATCTCTTTTGCTTTCTGGTAGTGTGTGGGTGGTATAGGCCTGTACCTTTCTTTGATAGGTGCATGGTTGTTTGTGGGGATATGATGTTGTACCCCTTTAATCCTCCCAAAGTCAAGTGGGTGTTTGCTGAACACTTGCTCATACTCCCGAACCACCCGGTATACTCCATTTTTCTGGTGAGAGGGTGTATTGTCAGTCCCTACACTGAGGTCTTGACACCATTTCTCTAACTGATCTTTGGAGTGAGGGGGTTCATCAGTGACTATTTGGTTTGAGGATTTTACATCAATCACAGCATCATCTTTTACTTGGTACAATTTTGCAACAGTTGCATATCTAGGTAGTCTGACTTCGTCATCACCATAATTCAATATGCGTACGGGGACTCTCCCCTTTCTCACATCGACTAACCCTCTGGCTGTCAAGAGCGTAGGACTACTGTCAGACATTACAGGTTCTACTACAGCTTGGTAGTCCTGCCCTCTGAGGCCTATGGCTGCTCGACACCAGATCATCATTTCATTTCTGGGTGGTACCACAATTGGAATGGGATCTGTGACCCTTACTCTGCCAATCTCACCATTTGACAAGGTTACCTGTTGTTGATACACCAGAGCTCTGATCTGCTTTTGGATAGCCCTCTTTTCTCTGGGTTTACCGGCTTCAGCACTCTGTTGGAGCAAAAACAACACTTCATCGAGGCATTTGATCATGACATTGGTACCCAATATGACATATGGATCCTTGTGGTTAGGCTTGTCCTGAACCACTAAGATACCCTGGTTTTTCAACTGCACCCTCCCCACCTTTACTGTAGCTTCCCACTGTCCCTCTATGGTAACCGGAATACCATTAGTGGCTTCAAGGTTCATCTCGGGATTTGGGGGTTCTAACTTAACATCTGGCCAGAACTGCTTGTAAAGGGTACTGGGATGGATGTCACCTGGGATCCAGTGTCTATCAAGGCGGAGATAGCGATGCCATCGATGACGATTGGTAAGTATGGACAGTCTCCCACATACTTGTGTTCCCAGCTGGACGTAGGGCCTGCACAGTCTACTCCTGGGTTGGCCCTTCTCGCCCAGGGGTCGCTCGTTTAAAGGACGGGATTGCAGGTTGCGTCCTCCTAAGTCGTTCTGCTGACTGTTGCGGCGTCTGTCAGGACTGCGGCGGTCTGCAGGTTTTCCTCGCGACGGCTGTGTCTTTCTCCTCATCCAGGGAACGTCATCCGGGCTGTCGGCGAGTTGAATCTTGTCCGATGGCCTTGCATCTGTCTTGGGTCTTCTCCCAGCTTGTAGCTTGGCCACGTCTTTCATCAGCTGCTCGACATTAGCACACAGTTGATCAAACCGGTCAGGTGTTACAGTCTGTGCGCTGGACTGAATCGCAGGGACTGGAGATGTTGCTGCCGGCACGGAAGGGGTGTCAGCGTACTGCTGCTGCTGCGAAGCGGGATCAGGTACTTCAGCGAGTCGTTGTCCCCAAACTGTTAAGTCTCTCAAGGTATCAAACTCTGCGCCTGGGTTCTGTATGGACCACCAGCTTGCTTGCTTCCTATCCTCAGATAGTTTAAGGCCCACAATAAATTGTCCAATTAACGCTTTGTTCTCATCTCGAGCACTGTCAGGGTCGACTCGTTTTAACAGTCTGTATGCTTCTTGCAAGCGCAGTGAATAATCAAGGACACTTTCTTGTGCCCCTTGGTTACAACGATAGAATGACAGTCTTAATCCAGCTTCGGTATGGCACTCAAAGACCCGAGTTAATCTAGCGAATATCTGCTCCACAGATTCCTGAACTTCTACAGGCCAGCTGCGGCTCTGCAGTTCGGCTGCACCGGTTAATTGTCCCATAATAACTGAAGCTCTTTGCTTACCGGTCATCGGGTACATGTCCAGGGCTTGGCATATCTTCCTCTGGAAGTTTTCCAAGGTGCTGGGTACGCCGCTGTATTTGGGTAACCAGGTCGCACTAGGAACGTAGGGTAGAGACATCGGCATAATCGGAGCGGGTTGCGGTAGCATACCGCCGACTTGTTGCTGTCCATCAAGTTGTATATTTTGAGGTGCCGCTTGGTCTAGCGGGGCACCGCGTGATCGGGAGCCGGGTTACTCATGGTCGCTCCCCCTTAGTTAAGCGTAGCCTTTCCCTCGGTTGCAAACGGAAGTGTCGGCCTCGCGGTGAGGAGTGAGGCACCACGGGAGTTTCCGGTTCCTGCTGCGTACGGAGGAAGTCGTCAGAGCGTGGGGGTGGGGCCAATCTTCGCGCCCTCTGCACAGTCACGCCCCTTCTTTTCCCGCCTTTTTCGCGCAGCAATGGCGGACCAAATGTACAGTTCGATATTTACAGTCAATAAATAGCACACAATACCCGTGATAACGGGCCTGCTCGTATCCTGTTCGTGACGCCAAATTCTGACTCACCGTAGCCGGGGGGTACACGTAGCGGGCGTTGTTTCTCCTCCAGTCACGGAACCGCGCCTGCGGTGGTGTAGGCCCGGTGGTCCAGATCAATAGGGGAATGGCGGAACAGTGGGGGTGATTTGTCTTCGTGACGCCACCTGCGGGTGTTCTGGTAACTTTACCAGCGCTGTTCGGGTCTCCGGGGGATGGTACACAGCGAGATGGAACGCTCCCCACAGGATGAGCGGGAATCCCCGGAGCCGGGAGCTGCGCAAGATGTTGTGAGGCAGCTGCGGGACGCTGCGCTGAATCCAGGAGTAATGCATAACCACACAAAGTCTCTTTTAGGTACCTTTACTGGATGGTAGTCAGGTACACTCGGACTGGGATAGTGAAGTTGGCACTTATGGAGTTTCGCAGCAAGCAGTGTTAGGCTTCCTTTCTCTACTTCTGGTGCTAAGGTCGGGTGGATGTGGAATCCAGCCGGACCGGGCAGGGTGTTCAATGGAACTTGCTTCACCTGGTTGTCAGCACTGAGGGCACTGTAAAAGGGTCTGAGCAGGATCAGTACTCTTCCCTGGGCTCTCGTGGGTAGGTGCATCAGGTGGAACAGGTGGCTAAACCTCCTGTTGGATGTGCTGGTTCTCTGTGAGGGCTTTGTAGCTTCCACAGCTTCGGTTCCAGTAACCGGATGGTTTGGAAAGAGTTGGATTAACTCTGTATTCCTGAGAGGTGATCTCCTTCTTCCTAGTATCCCAATTGCAGGGATCTCCACTGGCTAACAGGCTAGCAGGGCCTAGTGTGTTCCTCATAGGGTGGAGGTTTCACACAGGCAGGCAGCTCTTGTAGCGTCTACCCACACTCTGAAGTTTCTCCCTCCAAGACTCTTTTTATAGGGGAACTGGTTAGAAGTCACCAGTGTTAGCTCCCCTAGAGGCTCGGGGTGAAACCAGGTGTTCTAAGTGTTGTTTGTGTTGTGGTTTTGCTGTGCTGTTACTTACTCCATTTGTACCTAAGGATTTCTGTGGTGCCCAAAAGGTGCCAGGGTGCCACATATGCCCCCAGAAGGTCATTAATAAATATATGAAAAAGAAGTGTGCCCAATATTGAACCCTGTGGTACCCCACTGTTAACAGCGACCCATTCTGAGTCTGATCCATTTTCATGTAATGCTCTGTGGGTATCATGTTGTTTTGGTTAGCTCTTAATGTACATAAACAATAGAACTCCCCCACAAGTGACCCCGTTTTGGAAATGGGACCCTCCTAAGGACCCTATCTATATATATAGTGAGCACCATGAACTCACAGGTGTGTCTTGGAATGTTACAACATAGAAAACGTGAAAATGAAAAAAGTTTGATTTTTTTCCTCAAAAATGTTGTTTTAGCACAAAATATTTTAATTCACACAAGGATATCAGGAGAAATTGGACCCCAAAATTTGTTGTGCAAATTCTCCTAAGTACGAGGATACCCTATACGTGGTTAAAAAACACTGCTTGGGCGCATGTCAGAACTCCGATGGGAAGGAGCACCATATGACTTTTTGAGAACAGATTTTCCTTTAATCGTTTGCAGACTTCATTTGCAGAGCCTTTAACTGCCAGAACAGCAGAAATCCCCTTAAGTGACCGCATTTCAGAAATTACACCCCTCCGGTAGTTTATCTGTGGATGTAGTGACAATTTTTTCCCTGAAAAACACATATGGGAGTCAAACGCAAATGCCCCTGTAGTCCCCATTGCATTGTAGTGCTCATACATTGTGCCCAGATTGTGCTTCTGGAGAAACACAGCTGGTAAATTAAGCGGGCTTCCTCCTTACAACAATGCCAAACATGGAAGGTAGGAGAGCATTTGGATTTGGGAGAGCAGGTTTTGCTGGTTTTCTTTTGGGGGCCGGGGAGCATATAGTGCTATTCCAGAGCCTTTGTGCTACTAATAACGTGGAAGCCCCCTGTATTTCAGATGACAGACCTGAGAGTGGACTTCCGTTTTTGTGGGTTGAGTTGAATGTGGTGGTGATTTGGGTACAGAAAACTTTGTATCAGTCCACATTTATACTGTGCTCTATGCTGAGCAATTACATTTGAGTTTCCAGCTACATCTCCGAAATACGTGATTCGTGTGAAACCTCCGACGGATCCATTCATTAATGAGGTAGCAGAGTTACTCAGGACTCGGTTTGGCCTCTGTTCAGCAGTGTCCTTCTTTTCAAAGACGCACAAAACCGCACTTTTGCGCATGCCTTAAAAGACATGTAAAGAATGGCCACCGCCGGTCCACGGGTCAGATGGCAGTTCAATGTGACTACCTCTAACTCATTACAATGAACTTTCCGTTGGTAATATTGTCTGAATCATGTTGTTCCAGAGATTTACACGGAATCCCTGGTGTAAGCGCTGAGCGTAGAGCACGTGATGACCGTGAGCCCAGCTTTACTACAATCTTTAGGAGGCAAAATAAACTACAGTAATCAGAAGCAGTTGAAAAATTGACTTAATTACTATTTTTACACTGTTCACCTTGCGGAATAAGTGAGTCGGCAGCTTTATTCGCTAGGTCAGTACGATTGCAGCGATACCAGATTAATATACTTTTTTAAGTTTGGCTACTATAGCGATAAAAATATTTTTTTTTACAAAATAAAGGATTTTTGCATTACTGAATTTTGAAGGCTATAGTTTCTTTTTTTTTCTGCCAACAGAGTCAGGCTGGTTTCACACTATGATTTTGTTAAATCCGATGCTGTCCGATAAAAATCGGACAGCATCAGATCCAATTTAGGCTGCTTTCACATTGCGGATTTTTAATTTCCGATGCTGTCTGATAAAAATCGGACAGCATCGGACCAATTTTGGGCCCCATGCAGCCCTATGGGCATCGGACTGAATCGGATGTGCACTAAATGCCATCCGATTTGGTCCGATCCGATTCTGTCCGATTTTTTTATCGGTGCAAAAATCGGAGCATGCTCCGATCTTTGCACCGAAAATAAAATCTGACAGAATCGGATCGGACCGAATGGCATTTAGTGCACATCCGATCCGACCCGATCAATTTAACATGAGGCCCTATGGAGAAGGGTCCGAGTATCCTCAGTACACTAAAATAGCTCCTAAAAGTGAAGTAAGGGGTTAAAAAAATTTAAAAAATCTATACTCACCTGTCCACGGGGCCCCCGGCGTCTCCGGTGTCTTCCGGTGTCTTGCTGTCTGTGCTGACAGGACCTGCCGTGATGTCACAATCACATGACCGCCAGTAACCAATAACCGGCAGTCATGTGATTGTGACGTCATGCTAGGTCCTGGCAGCACAGAACAGCAAGACACCTGGAGACACAGGAGACGCGCGGGACCGTGCAGGAGTCGTGGACAGGTGAGAAAAGATTGGAGGAGAGGAGGACATATGGGAGGACTGGAGGGCACATGGGGGGACCGGGGGACCAGAGGACACATGGGGGGACCGGAGGACACATGGAAGGACCGGGGGACCGGAGGACACATGGGAGGATCAGGGGACCTGAGAACACATGGGAGGACCGGGGGACCGGAGGACACATGGGAGGACTGGGGGAGGACACATGGGGGACCACATTGAAGGACCAGGGGAGGACACATGGGTGGACCGGGGGACCACATTGGAGGACCGAGGAAGAAGAGGGGAGGACGGGGGGAGCAGAGAAGAGCGACAGGGGAACAGGGGAGAAGAGGGGAGGACCGGGCAGTAGAGGGGAGAAGCGGGAGTACCGGGGGAGAGACAGTGACAGCTCAGGGAGCGAGGTGACAGGAGGGCGGGCATCAGATAAAATGTCGGAATCGGATGGCTATTTGGCATCCAATTCCAGGCATCAGAAGAATCCGATGCTGTCCGATTTATATCGGACAGCATTGGATTTTACAAAAATCGTCATGTGAAAGTAGCCTTAGCCCCCATGTTCTCCAATGAAGATCAGATCGGATCGGATGTGCACTTAATGGCATCCGATTTGCATCCGATCCGATTCGGTCCGATTTTTTTTCAGGAGCCAAAATCGGAGACTGCTCCGATTTTGGTATCCGATTCAAAAATCGGATTGCATCGGATCCGATGTGATCCGATTAAAATAATATGGGAGTCTATGGGGGATCGGATCGGATGGAAAATCGGATCTGATATCAGATCCGATTTTCTGTATTGAGCATGCTCAATACCCTAGACCACTCCCTAAACCTCACACAGCCCTCCCCCAGCCATTTAAATCGGATTCGATAAAAAATCGGATCGGATGGCATCCGATGGCATCCGATTTTGAGCATCCGATGCTGACCGATTTTCATCGGACAGCATCGGATTTAACAAAATCGAAGTGTGAAAGTAGCCTTACGTGAGTGTTTGTTTTTTGCTGGATGATTTGAACTTTTTATTGGTACCACTTTGGGCCTCATAATAATTTTTGATTGCTTACTATTTCGCTTTTTGTGAGGCTGAATCAAAATGAAACAGCAATTCAGGAATTGTTTTCCATTGTTTTTTTTATGTTGTTCACTGTGTCGTAAAAGTGATAAGACAGCTTTTATTCTCTGGGTCAGTTTGATTACAGTGATAACACGTTTATGGGCCCTTGCACACAGTTTTTTGTTTTTTTTTAAATGCGGCAGTCGTGGTAAAAAAAAACGCATCTGCCGCATGTTCCGCCTAATGGTCGCACTTGCGGCACACTTGCGGCAAGCCCCATGCATTGTGTGGGGCTTGTGGTAAGTGTGCAGCAAGTGCAGTTGCGGCAGTTGCAGCTGCGAAAAAAAACGCAGTTAGCGGCGGGTTTTTTCGCGGCCGCAACTGCCGAAACCGCACTTGCTGCACCTGCCGCACACTTACCGCAAGCCCCATAGACAATGCATGGGGCTTGCCGCAAGTGCGACCATTAGGCGGAAAAATGCGGCAGATGCGGTTTTTTTACCACGACTGACACATTTTTCAGAACACCCCAGTGTGAAAGGACCCTATATAATTTTTTTATGTTTTTCTGATTATATACCATAAATACCATTTTATAAGAAAAAAAAGTTTTTGCATTGCTGTATTCTGAGAGCTATAGTTTTTTTTAATTTTTTTTCTCTAATGGAGCTGTATTGCAGCTTGGTTTTTGCAGGAAAAGACATTTTCAACTGTATCATTTTTATTTATATGACTTTTTGATTGCAATTTAGGCTAGCTTCACACCACAGTAAGATCCGATCAGGGCTAATCCAGTTTTTCTTTTGCTTTTCTGGAGTGTCCCGGCGACCGGGATCCGGTAATAAAACCGGATCTATGTATCCGGTGGCATCCGATTTTCCATCCTTCCGGATTCTCAAACACACCCCTTCCGGACCTTTAATTATAAATTGTCAACAGCCCTTCCTCCTCCACCCTTTGTGGTTGCAAAATGGCCATATCTCATGAGCATTTTTGTGCCTATGTGGAGGCTTCCTATGACCATGTGCGGGCTTTTTCTGCATTATGTGCTGCTGTATGTCGAGTACATAGACGTAGACGCCTGCAGTACTGGGTACACCCCATTGTGTTTGGTCGTGAGTCTTGTGGGGTTTTTGTGCTACTTTACCCTGAGCTGCGTGCTCATCCTGACAAATGTTTTGATTATCTCCGTATGAGCATGGAGAGTTTTGATGAGCTGGTGTCCAGACTGCGTGTGTACATTCAGCGAGAGGACACAGCATTCCGACGAGCCATCACTACCCAAGAGCGGCTTATGCTGACATTAAGGTTTGTCTATGTTTTTTGCTCTTACATTTGTAATGACTGTTTTTTCTTTGGTTGTGTCAAGTACTAATTTTTTGCCAACAGGCGTCATGGGATTAGCCAGCCTTCATTATCTTCTGTGGCTTTGGTATACTTTCTTGTTTATGTCTTTGAGGGTTAATTTTGAGTGTTAGACACTTATTAGTTTAGCACGTATTTTTTTTTCTTTCGCCCATGTGCACAAATTTTTTTTGGGTTATTTTTTTATCTCATCCTGATTTTCTGCCAAAACCAGCAGTGGGAGAGAAATACATAATGCTGCATGTCTTTAGATGATATTTTTCCTCAGATTGCAGTCCTCCTGGTTTTGTTTGCAAATGCTGAGGTCTACAGCTCAAATACTGTGCGTGTGCACGTGTCGTTATCATACGCAAAGAAACTTTCATGCAGTTCAGCCACATGTTTAATTGATGGGTTGGTGTGACACATACGTGCATTGTCATGCTGGTTCAACCTTTTTGTTTGCCACATTTTTGAAACATGGCTGCATGTTTTTATTTTTTATTTTTGTGAATTTTGTTTTGTTGATATGTACGGTAGTTGTCCTTACTGATTTTGTGTTTATTATGTTGTTTTGTAGATATCTGGCTACAGGAGAATCCCTCACTTCACTGCATTTCCAGTACCACATCGGCTTGTCAACAGTATCTGGCATTGTGAAGGAAACTTGCTGGGCACTCTGGGAAGAACTACACAGTGAAGTAATTCCTCATCCAGCAACTGAGCAATGGTTGTCTATCTCTGATCAATTTTCACAGATATGTCAGTTTCCGAATTGCTTGGGCGCCCTCGTTGGCAAGCACATCCGGATTATCAAGCCAGCCAAGAGGGGGTCTGAGTTCTTTAACTACAAGAAGTATCATTTTATTGTGCTGATGGGTATTGTTGACGCCCAGTACAAATTTGTGGCTGTGGACATTGGTGGATTTGGGTGCAGCAATGATTCACAGCTGTTTAAAGAGTCAGCCATGGGACGATTAGTCTACAATGAGAACGTCAACTCCCCCCCCCTCCGTCAAGCACTACCAGGCACACTGGTCCTACCAATGCCATATGTGCTTGTAGCAGATGAGGTGTTTCAGATAGCTCCTAACCTCATCAAGCCATACAGCAGCCGCGGCTTGACTCATTCCAAGCGCATAATACAATTACAGACTGACCGTGCACAGCGCATGGTTGAGTGTGCCTTTGGTTTGCTTGTGGCCAAATGGCGCATACTCGGCACAGCCATCAATTTGCAGGTTGAAAGTATTGATGAGGTATTGAAGGTTTGTGTGGTTCTACATAATTTTGTCCTCATTAGAGAAGGTACTGCACTTGATCCCCTTGATTTGCCACCAAGCACTTTGCAAAACTATATAGTGCCATCTGTTCGATCAACCACTGCGATTGCTGCAATGCGCGATCGATTTGCCGACTACTTTGTGTCCAATTTGGGGAGTGTGCCCTGGCAGAAACAAATGGTGTAATCCTATTGCTTGGCAACATGTGGTTTCATCCCTGCGTTTGGCGTAGCCAACCTTGTTTTTGGAAATTGCTTTAATGTCTCCTACCAACATTGTGAACTGATTCCATCATGGCTCTGCTATGATCATTTTGGTAGAATGGCCATGGTACTCTTAGGTGTTGGAATTAAACTTCTTCATTACCCTGATGGAATTGTGTTTGTTCTTTGATTGTTGTTAGCCCAAACATGTTTAACCATGGTACTCTAACAATGCACGAGCGAAGATTGTGTCTCTACATATTTTCGGACACCCAAAAATTATAAACCAAAAATGGACACACGTGTTTGCACTTTGTCTTTAACTAACAATCATTCATGTGTTACCTACACTCAGCACTAGACTGATAATGTGTGTGTAAATTAATCAGAAGCTAGTATGTAACATGACATACGTTGCACATATGCTTGCTGAACAATGTTGAAACCTCGCGTGGCCATGGCTGTCATTGTGAATTGTTACATACATGGCGTTCACATGTTAGTTGACAAATCATCCACACTAAGCCTGAGGTTTACTGTATTTCACACTATTGGGCCTTTACAGTACAATAGCAGGTGTACTTAACACATTGGCCCCTTCGTAGTGCTCTTTGTAAACTGTACCCTGTGAAATGTCATACACACAACCTCAGTATGCATGTGTTCTGATTTGCCCAAAAAGAAACATGTTGTTTGGCAACACTCACACACAACCATTTGGTGAGCCTGGTCTGGAGGTGACACAGTGTAGATATGTTGACAAGAAACATGGCTTAAGGGGCCCTCACACGTGTCAATATCTCCATAAATGGTCATCCTGCACGTCATGTTGCATCAGTATTGACGTGTGTCATATGGTGAAGCAAACATGCATAAATATCTGTTTGTTGACGAGGTTTTGGGAGTGGTGGGAAAACCTGTAGATGGTGGCCTGGTGGACACATACCATCGCTGCGTGTGAAACCGCGCAACGCACAATCAGCAAGCTACCATCAGCTCTCTGCAAGTGCTGTGAGCTGTTAGCCATATTAAACATCGCCAACCTAAGCACATGACAGCACTTACTTACCCGCTTATTGACATGGATAGCAGCTTTGTCCCAGCTATTCTTCTCTGGTGAGTCTGCCTGTGTGACAGTTCACCAGTGAGCACCCCTCAATGTCACCAGCAATCATATTGCTGGTGACACTCATGTATGTGACGTCTCCTTTATGGATTGCTTCACACACTAGCAGCCCAACAGTGTGGTTGCAACACTATCAATTGTGTAGGGACACATTGTAGCCTGGCTCAATACACACTGGACACATCCTTTGCACACAGGTTTTTCTTTTCTATTCTCAGTTCACTAAGTGGACCCAGATGCCTACATCGACAACCAAGTAGTGTCTCTTGTTTGTGGTTGGAAATCTAGGCCTATGTGTGTGCCACTTAAAAGGACCATAGAAAAACACACAAAATCGGTACGCAAACAAGCTTTAATGCCAGCCTAGGCTGAGCAGGTCAATATTTAGAGGTTGGTGAAATTTGGCGTATGTAAAGCAATGGAACTGCAACTTGGGATGGGGGTTTGGGAGGTCGTAACACTGGCGACGGTGCTCCCACTCTGCAGGAACACAAACACAGAGGGCAAAGCCACAGTCGCCCCACTGTGGAGGGCCAAGTCCTCAGGGCTACAAACTACAATGGGTGGACTGGCCACCCCTAAAGGCCTGGTTATTGTGGTCACCCGTTGCCCTACATTTTGCCCCATACTTTGCTCCCACATATGGGTAGTGTATGTGCTCCCAGCTGCCGACTCAGTGGCCTGTTGTTGTTGCTGGGTTAACCTCATTGGCCAAATGGTGCTGCCACTGTCGGTGGTATACACATGGACAGGCCTCTGGCTTTGGTGCTGGCTCCAATGGCCCAAAGAAGTGGCGGTGTCCCTGGTATATTGGTAGCCGTAGATGGTAGGCCATGGTTGACTTTTCTCCACATCTTGCCGTGGGATTGTCTGTAAGCTGAGCCTTTCTCTGGCAGGCATGTTGGCACCAGGATGTGTGGGCCAAGTAGCTGTAGAGCCATATGGCCAAGTCACCATGGCTGCTCTTCGTCCTGTACTGGAGGCCTGGAGGTCAGATGGTGCTGGGTGACTTTGGGCATCCCTCCATGGGCTTAGAGTGCCTTCCGGAGAAGGGCTGATTGAAGGGTGTTGGGTGGCCCGACTCTGGGTTCGGGGTGTCAAATTTAGCCCCATCGCGCGGGCTCGGCGCACGACCTCCTGGCAACCCTGCACAATATATGCCTGCTGCTCACTGTTCATGTCTTCCATTTCCCTGGCCACACTACTGAAGTATTGGTTGTGGCGAATGTTCACACTTGTCCGCAGATCCCTCAGGTCCATCTGGATATTGTGGAAACAATCAGTCATCTGCCGTGACATTTGCTGCCAAATAGCCTGATGGACCTGAGTCATGTGCAGGACCTCAGGTTCAAGGCTCCTTTCATTGACCCTTTGCCGCTAGCGCGAAGGGCGAGGCCCAGCTTGCCTACATTCACCAGGGACATAGGGTTGTGAAAAGGGAAGAGATGAAACTGTGGCTTCTGCAGGGCTGGCGGCTTGCCAGGTGGCTGGAGCCTCGTCAACATGGTCTTCATCCGATGGGCCTGCAGAGGTGGCCAAGTGTCACTTGGCGCATCTTGGGAGACAGATACCAAAGTAGAGGGTGGAGGTGAGGATGGCGGCGACACAATACTGCCATACACATTTGAGGTTCTAACGATTTTGAAAATGTTATCCTGGCACTTTTTTTCGGCATCGTCTTATGGTCCCGTCACACGCGGCAAGCTTGCCTGGCAATCATAAAGGCAATGTGTTGGGACGGCAACATTGCTGTGACATTGCATGATGGTGGGGCCATGTGCTTGTGCAATTAGCTTTTGCAAATTCGCCCTTTACCGCCCAACATATTTCACAACAGTGCTCATTAAACAGGCGAAAATGGAAAGGCAATTCATTCATGTTGTCACGTCTCATAGAGCGATAGTGATGTCAAGAACGGTGTATGTGAGTCCACATAGCCGTGCCTAAGGTACTGTAATCTGTGCCCCATCTTCCATGATGTTGTGGGATAGTGTGTTCACATTGGCTGCCATTTTACAAACTCCCTTAGGCTACCTGCACATTACGATTTTGTAAATCCGATGCTGTCCGATTAAAATCGGACAGCATCGGATGCACAAAATCGGATGCCATCGGTCCGATTTTTTTTTTTTTTAAATCAAATATATTTTATTGAACAAATGTATTCAATACAATTCAATCAACAGTAATATCTACGTTCAAATTTTCACATTTTAGGTAAAATAGCTTAAACAACCCTATCCCCTCCCCCCTCCTCCCACCCTACCCCTCCAACCCCCATCCTCAGTGGAAATTGCTGCATCACATGAGGAGTTTTGCAGGGACATGGATCTCGCTTTTGACACTGCCCGTTGTTTAGTGGTAGCCTGGGATGCAGAACGTAGAAGACGACGCAGTCGTCAACGCCGTCGTTTCTGGATGCACCCAATTACTTTTCACAGGCATACTCATGGAGTTTTTGCAGTCTTATACCCAGAACTGCGTCAGGATCCTGAAAAATTCCATAATTATATGCAGATGTCATCTGGTAGTTGGTGGATGGAGTACGAGGCTACATCCGTAGACGGGACAGCACTTTCCGGCGTGCAATAACGACAGAAGAGCGTCTGATGTTAACCCTTCGGTATGTGTAATATCACAGTTTTCACTGTATTTTTATCATAAAAAAAGATCCATTTTTTTTGAGGGGGCATTTTCATTTACGTTCTAGTCTTTGTTGCCAACGTTTTTAACTATTAGGCTCCTTTCACATCAGCAGTTTCACGCTGATCGGAGCAGATGCATTTTAAAAATGCATCTGCTGCATCACCTCGGACCTGCAGTTCACTTGCGGCAAGCCTCATGCAATGTGTATGGAGCTTGCAGTAAGTGTGCGTCAGGTGCAAGAAGTGCATTACCGCCCCTTGCGTCCACGAAAAAAACAAGACTGACAGTGTTTTTTTTGCTGCAAAAGCTGCCGCAACTGCCGGTACTGCAATTGCCGCACCTGACGAACACTTCCCGCAAGCCCCATACACATTGCATGAGGCTTGCCGCAAATGAACCGCACATTGGCGTTAAAGCGTCTGCGCTGTTTTTTTCAATGCATCAGCCACGATCAGCGCGAAACGACTGATGTGAACGGAGCCTAATCGTCATGTTGTGGCTTGTGGGCATGTAAATTGTGTTAATGTGCTCTCCCCCTTTTTGTAATAATGTATCACTGATATTACAGGCCATGCAGTGTTGGACTCAAGGTACATTAGTTGTAGTGGTAATCCATCGTAATGCCTATATGTACCCATGATATTCACGTTAAGGTAGCCCTGAAGTACATGTAGTAAACTATTTTGTAACATTATTTAATAATGCCAACTTAATTTAAAATGATTGATAATAATATTAATACCGTATATACTCGCGTATAAGCTGAGTTTTTCAGCCCAAAAATTGGGCTGAAAAGTACCCCCCTCGGCTTATACGCGAGTCATACGGCAGGACCGGCAGCCCCGAGCAGCCCCAGCAGCCCCCGTAATCCAGGGCCCCCCCAGCCTGACTCCGGTCACCTGTAAAGGAAAATATACTTATCACTGTCCCGCTGCCGTCCGCGCCCGCATCTGCCGACATCCCGATCCTCCATCTTCATGCGTCTTCTTCCTGTTTCCTGTGTTCGTCGCAGCAATGACGTCATTGCCGGCGCTGAACACAGGAAACAGGAAGAAGACGCATGAAGATGGAGGATCGCGGATGTCGGCAGATGCGGCGCGGACGGCAGCGGGACAGTGATAAGTATATTTTCATTTACAGGTGACCGGAGTCAGGCTGGGGGGGCCCTGGATTACGGGGGCTGCTGTATACTACCGCTGGGGCTGCAATATACTACCACTGGGGCTGCAATATACTACCACTGGGGCTGTATACTACCACTGGGGCTGCAATATACTACCACTGGGGCTGTATACACCACTGGGGCTGCAATATACTACCACTGGGGCTGTATACACCACTGGGGCTGCAATATACTACCACTGGGGCTGTATACACCACTGGGGCTGTATATACTACTGGGGCTGCCTGTATACTACCACTGGGGCTGTATATACTACTAGGGCTGCCTGTATACTACCACTGGGGCTGTATATACTACTGGGGCTCCTGTATACTACCACTGGGGCTGCTGGGGCTCCTATATACTACCACTGGGGCTGCTGTATACTACCACTGGGGCTGCTGGGGAGGCTATATACTACCACTGGGGCTGCTGTATACTACCACTGGGGAGGCCTGTATACCACTGGGGGGGGCCTGTATACCACACTGCTGGGGGCTGTATACCTGTGCTGAGGTCCACCCTCGGCTTATACACGAGTCAATAGGTTTTTCCAGATTTTTGGGGCAAAAGTAGGGGGTCGGCTTATACACGAGTATATACGGTAATACATTTTTTTTTTTGTGCAGATACCTGGCAACAGGTGAAAGCCTAACATCCATGCATTACCAATTCCGGATGGGAATTTCCACAATATCTGGAATCATTTCAGAAACCTGCTGGGCGCTGTGGGAATTTTTACATGCCGAATTTATCCCGCATCCCACCAATGGCTGCAAATATCCGCAAAATTTGAAGAAGTGTGCCAATTTCCACATTGTATCGGTGCAGTAGATGGAAAACATGTTCGCATTATGAAACTGGCTGAAACCGGCTCTGAATTTTTTAACTACAAAAAATATTTCTCTATCGTATTGATAGCAATTGTCGATGCTGAATATAATTTTGTGGCTGTGGACATTGGTGCATTTGGACGGGGAAACGACTCTCAAATCGTGAAGCAGTCAAACATGAGTCGGCGTATTTACACCAATGACTTTAACTTCCCCACACCAACACCGCTTCCTGGCACTATAGACCCTCCAATGCCCTACGTGATAGTGAGTGATGAGGCATTCCAAATGTGCCCTAATTTAATAAAGCCATATATAAGCCGGGGTTTAACTCCTACAAAAAGAATTTACAATTACCGACTTACGCGTGCAAGAAGAATGGTCGAGTATGCTTTCAGGCTCCTAACTGCAAAGTGGCGAGTCCTGGGCACAACGATAAATCTTAAGACTGAGACTATTGACGAGGTGGTGAAATCATGTGTGGTCCATCATAATTTTATATTGAAGCGAGAAAGACCAGTGTTTGACCCAGAGGAGATCGTCTATAGCCCTTTGGACAATGTTAGTCTCCCTCCATTGCGTACAACTGTCGCAGTGTCACACAATGCGTGATCGCTTTGCCAATTATTTTGTTTCGGATGATGGACGAGTTCCTTGCCAAGATCAGATGATCTAACATTAAATATTTATTTTAGGCACTGCTTTTATTAAATAGATGTACATGTATATATATATTGTTTTTATATTGATTTTACAACTACAAATTAATGTTTTTCTTTCAATGTTGAAAATAAAAATTTTGCTACCCAAATTTCTTTTGATTATTGTTAAATCTAATATATTTAGTATCAACTTGTAGTCATCTCACACGATGAGGAGTCATGTTGACCAATAATGGACGCAAGTAATCCTGTCACAAAAGCTTCATTGCCATTTCTCAACCACTTCTGTTCCCTCTCTACCCCCGTTGCATCACTTTGTACCATGACCCTCTTGATGTGTGCCATTTCACCTTCTGGGTACCATCAATCCAACCTTGGACCCCTGTGTGTTTCACCCATAATTTCAGATGTGTTTTCCCCTTGTGTCTCCCCACAAAAAAAAAAAAACACCAAAGTAACCACAGACATACATTTACACTAATATAGTCCCCATATTTAATCAGCGCTGCAGTGACCAGGTGCCAATACAGATACGCTGAATAGTACAGTCCTCTATACATACAAATTTCTGAGGTACCATAATTTTTATGGTTGATATGGTGGCTCAGTGTTTAGCACTGTCTGGAGATTGTGGCTCTTAATCCATGGCACTCATTTACCTGTTCACTGAGCACATGAGCGGCGCATGATTGAAATCACCCAAACTTTTGAACATTGTTCGCTGTTGAGCTCGTTGCACAATAGCAAAGCATCATTTCAATCATGCACAAAACACGGATTGTTTGGGGAACCATAATACATTTCTAAAGGTAAGATACAGGTGTTGGTTCCCAAAATCATTTAGAGGGTTGGTCCACAAAGACTCATTGCAAACTTAAATTCCACAAACTCGGATGTATTATAAAAATTTTTTCATTATTTTATTACATCAAAAGTGCTCTTTATCGCTCATGAAAAGCAAGAATGCTGCTATCCAAGATCAACGAAAAAGAGCGCGTTGCTCAACCACTGTTGGACCTTGTATAAAAGTGTTCTTGCTGGTCCGTGACACTGAGTGGGCTGAATTTGATTCCCAGCAGCCATTTTTCAATACCCACACTTGGGTGTTACTATACTCTGGTCATGGCTCTTCCGCTACAACCATCTGTGAGATGATGGTCTTTTGAAGCTGAACTCCTCCCAGCTGTACTGCCGATGAACTCCGTCGTGTTATGATCCCCCGGTAACGTCAGTAGTGTTCAGGTCTGTGTCTGTCAATTTCATCACTTGTGTCGGTATGCCCACAAGGGTCGCAGCGTCCATTGTAGGATATCAACATAATCCCGTCTGACAAATTATAGTGGATTGTGTAGTTGTGAATGTGTAGTATATGTTTCAGTACACAAGTCAACCAATACACTCTACATGTATTGTTTTGACTAATGCACAAAAACATACAAACATTTTAAATCCATGTATCTAAACCAGGTAATGTGTATATGTATGTACATGTCAACATGAATATGCATACATGGTCACATTACCATTACAATTGTTTACATTTTACATGACACTTTAAATGCAATTATACCAAAAAAACACAAATAAAGTTATCGGGTCCAACAAAATTTTATTTTGAACATAAACAAAACAAAAGGAGGGTGGTGGTTAAAGGTTACTATAGGTGGTGGTGGGGGCTACACTACTGGGAGGAGGCAGTGTATGAAGAGTGGTGTCAGTGGAGGGTGGGTGAGTTGGGGAATCAAAGGATGAAAATGAAAGGCTGTGAAGATCAAGGTCTGCATTGGAGGTAGGATAGGAAGGGTCAAGAAAGGAAAAAGGAGTGGAGGAGCGGGAGTACTGATTTGGAAGAGAGGAAGTGTGGGTTACAATAGGGGTTTGTTGGGAGGAATGGTGTGTTTGGGAGGAATGGTGGTGGACTTGGGAGGACTGGTGGTGGACTTGGGAGGACTGGTGGGGACTTGGGAGGACTGGTGGGTGCTTATAGGCCAGGAAGTGGATGGGTGGGATTGTACGGAAGATGAAAAATGAGGATGGGTAAAGGAAACAGAAGATGGGTAGGAAGGGTGGGAAACCATTGGTATGGTGTATCTTGGGATAGTAGATACACCAGGGGTAGCCAGACGGGAGTCATGTGCTGACCCAGCAGGCGACTGCAAGGGCCCAAATTGTCTCTCGCCATGTTGGGGAAATGGAGCATTGACAGCGTCAGGAGGATCGTCATGTTGATGATGTTGGGGGGCCAGAGGTGGTTGAGATGTCCGTATGTTAGGGCCCATCTGCTTGGCCCGCTCCATCAGTTCCTGGCAGCCCCGTAATATATAGGACTGCTGATCAGAGGACATGTTTTCCATTTCCCTGGCCACCGATCAAAAATACAGGGTGGTATTATCTTTTAAATACCCCTTCACCTCCATCAGGTCGATGTGGAGCCGCTCAAAACCATTTGTCATTTTTTGTGACAATTGTCTCCACATTTCCTGCTGGAGCTGACAGAGGTTTAAAACTTTAGGGGCAACGTTCCTATCTACCCCCCTCTGGCGCTGTCGAGCAGGGCGATTATCGGGTGTAATCGCATCAGCAGCGTCAGAGGGCAGAGATAGGGGAAAACGTGTCGCAGTATCTTCCGCAGTCTCTGGGGCCTCCAAGGAAAAAGATGAAGCAGAGTCTTCAGGCTGGGCAGATGGGCCAACGGACGCAGCCAAGACGTCACCGCTTGCAGACGTTGGGACAACTCTAGGAGGCAGTTCAATCGGTCTTGCGGGCTCCAGTGTACTCCCGTGCGATCTATGGATAAAAAAAAAAATGTAAGCTTTAAGACAAGGCTCATTAAAACATGCGTGCCTCAATGCACATATGCTTGCCGTGCGTCCACATGTCGGAGGCACGGAAATATGGGGACTCACGATCTCCTATTTGCCTGATCACATTTCAGTGTTTGTGCATGGACCATGTGTACGTGTGGTGCACATGTGTGCCCGTTTTGGCAACACGGCGACTTATGTCATTTTGGCAAAGCCAGGGAACGATGGTACACTAAAATTTCCAGGCACACTGATGTCAGTGTGACATCCGTGTGTATGGACCACGGATGAAATACACAAGGCTGAACATAATAACATTTATGACTCACCTTGCGCAAGCGATGTACAATCCTCTCCCTTCCGGTGCCGCTCATCAGGCTCATGAATATAGAATTCACAGAGAAAAAGAGCGGACTGTAAGTGAGAGTATCAGCGGCACTGAAGCGAGGTGACTATGAAATTACATGATGTCCGTGTGCTATCCGTGGAGACGCGTATAGCACACGGACAGCAACCATCGTGTGACAGGTCTGTGACTGAAAAGGTTTTTAGGCCCACCCACCCAAACATCCGTGGATTGACACACGTGTTAATAACCATTCACAGTTTGAACCTTTAATAACATTAAAATAATTATAACAACCAAATAAAAAAAAATTATAAATGTATACTTACTCTCTAGCAATCATGCAGAGTCGCAAAAAATCTAACACACGGGAGTAGCGGTACCGGGATTTCTTAGAAGCTCCGGACCCACTGCGAACCCGCATGTCCTCATTGAACTGCCTCCTATAGGTGTCCCATAAGTTATTCCATTTGCTTTTGACGAGTTCACCTGCAAAAGAACAAAAATATGTAGACAAAAATGTAATAAACATAAAATAAATATTTGCAAACAAAACTTAAAGGGAACCAACCACCCCAAATGACTCCCCCGGACTGTTAATATGTGTCCCTACACCCAGCACAAACATTTGGGGCACTAGTTTTTGCTAAAAAAACAGATTTGTAGAAGGGAAGATATAGCTTTATAAACTTTTAAAAATCTTGCCGACTGGGCGTTACCTAGCTGCCGGGGGGAGTAGAGCGCTGTGCAATATGTACAACCTGGTCCGGTGCCGTCCCTGCAGTCCTGTCCGATGCTGTCTCCGGTGCTGTGCCCACTGGTGTCCTCCTGTCATGGTCTCCATGCTGTTCCCCAGGCCGGTAACATGATTATCGGTGTGGGCTCCGGGCAATGGGGACGCTTCCTGGTTACTACTGCCAATCCCCGCCCAGGTCGGCCCTGCACCAATGAGAACGCAGGGCCAGTGATGTCATGTAACCGCCCCTGCGCTGTGATTGGCTCACAGCGGCGATCACATGTCACAAAAAAATAAAATAAGGAGAATTTTGTGTACTCACCGTAAATTCCTTTTCTCTTAGCCTCTAATTGGGGGACACAGGACCGTGGGTGTTATGCTGCTGTCCACTAGGAGGCGACACTAAGCAGAATCTGCAAAAGAGTTAAGTGGCTCCTCCTCTACAGCATATACAGCCTAGAGCAGGAAGTGCTTCTCCAGTTTTGTGCTAAAGCAGTAGGAGAATTAACAGAAGAAAGACAAGAATCACAGTAAAATAAGGCCTGTTAAGTAAACAGGCAGCCACATAATAACAGTAAGGTAAAACGTGTAACCGAACAGGGAACTACGTAATAACAGTATAAGCAGGCCTGTAAAATAAACAGGCAACTATATAACCTCTCAGGAGTAAGATGAGAACCTAGTTACGGCCCGAAACGGGCAACAGGGTGGGTGCTGTGTCCCCCAATTAGAGGCTAAGAGAAAAGGAATTTACGGTGAGTACACAAAATTCTCCTTTTCTCCTTCGCCTCATTGGGGGACACAGGACCGTGGGACGTCCTAAAGCAGTCCCTGGGTGGGAACAGCAATGGAAAATCACTACTGATAAAAATAACAATGCACCTACAGGTGGGCTACTGCCGCCTGGAGGGTACGGTGTCCCAGACTGCATTTGCCGAGGACTGAGAGCACTAAAGCGCTTGGTAAACCTGTGCATGCTGACCGCGTGACTACCTTACACACTTGTTGTGCTAACTCCTGGTGCCTAATAGCTCAGAAGCCCAGTAGGTTTCGGTGGTCATAGTAGAATGTGCTGTGCCCGCAGCCGGAAAGGATACAGCACCATGGAAGAATGGTTCTGTATAAATAAATAATAAGTATAAGAATAATAACATTAATGATATATGTATGTTTTTTTTTTTTTTTTTTTTTTTTTGGTAATAATGTAATAAGCACCCTGGAAGGTGGATTTAAGCCATCTGATCAAAGTATCTGTAGAGCCCGGCCTGCCTGCTGCGTTATCCTTCTGGGAGAGAAAAAGATGTTTCTAAAGGAAACTGGTCTGGGCGAGGATATGTGCAGGGCTCTGACGGAGCTCTAGAAACGTTGAGCCTTCTGGCCCGATGAACTGGCGGGACTTAGCGCCGTCAGAAATATATATTCAGGTAGGCGGACAAAAAAGGACACCCCCAACTTGGGAAAAAACCCAACTGGATGTAGGACAACCTCGTCTGGGTGGAAGACCAGAAAAAAAGGTGATTTACATGAAAACGCTGCAAATTTAAGACTCTGCGGAGAGAGGTAATTGCCATCCAAAAAACAACTCCCTGTGTGAGAAGACGAAGGGAATTTTCGTTCATGGCTTAAAATGTGGGTAGCGTACAGCCGTGAGAACGAGGGTCAGGACCCACGGTTCTAGTAGACTTTGATTGGGCGGAACAGGTCGGCAAAAACTCCTTGAAGGATGTTACTTGAGGCCTGGTAGCAAGACGTTGTTGAGAGAGAATGAAAAGGGCTGAAACTTGTCCTTTGAAAGGACATAAAAACAGTCGTGAGTGTAGATCCGATTGGATGGAATTGGGAACCCTTGGGAAGGTACAGTGCTAAGGTGAAAAAAACCACGAGAAGAAAGGAAAAAGATTTCCCATATTGATGGGATATCTCTTCTGAAACCGGTGTCCGTGCTCGGATTGAGGTCGCAACACCATACTGTGAACACCCGGGTCTCCAGGGTCACATCGTCGAATTTAGAGTCGATGAATCATGATGGTAAGATGGCCTTGAGGGGGCAGGTCTGGACGATCCAGTAGGTGTCATGGTACGTCTACTATGAAGTGGACGAGATCGGCATACCAATCGCGCTTGGGCCAGTGTGTGGCCACAAGAATGAATTGCTGACAGTCCAGTTTGAATATCTTCACTAACTTGGGATAGTGGAAACCTGGAGCAAATGTAGTGGAGTTGGAATTGGGTCCAGTCCAGGACCAGTCAGTCCGCCATCCATGACTGTGGGTCGTGGGACCCGGCTATGAAGCTAGGAACCTTGGCAATGAGGTGTGACACCATTACGGATACTTCAGGAGTTCTCCAGTGATGTCAGCTTTGTTTGAAGACATCTGGATGTAGGAACCCTTATCTGAGGTAATTTCTCGGCGACGGAGGAACTGTTTTTCCTAATCATCTACAAGCGGTAAAGTAAAGGCCGATAGTACTGAGTTCGTGAATTCCGCCCGCCTAGTGAAGAATGTGGTAAACTTCCTTCATTGCCTGGGAACTGCGGGATTCGCTCAAGTGAATCGACATATGCCACAGCCGTGGCATCATCAGCCTGCCTTCTGAAATTGGCGGGCGGCCAGAAGAAGAGATAAAATCTTCAGTGTTGGGAATCTCGCCCAAATCTCTGAAAGGATGATGGGTATTGCTGACCCGATCAGGACCAATCGTTCCGAGTGTTGAGATGGAGGTACAGCGCACCTCATTCTGTCTGATTCATGTCGGTGAATAGCACCTTTCAACTTGGCAGAAGAAAATACTTCCCCTGCGTACTAGTGAGTGGCTGAGTCACCGCAGGAGATACTACATGGCTGGTACTGGAAGATGACACCTCCTGATAACTGATCGTATAATCTTATCTCATGACGTGAGCATGGATAACTGGGGAGGCCTGAGGAGCAGGTGCATCAGAGTAATGGCTACCTGTGCTGCAACCGTCCTGCCTTTGACCGTCATGTCAGCTCTGGAAGGCCTGAGTTAAAGGAGAGTGCAGACTTCTAGTTGGAGTGCCCATGCCTATTCTCGGAGAAGTCTGACTATGGAAGTATTGAACCGCCTTCCGAAAATACTAGAGACTGCAGTGAAAACTGGTGTAGACTTGTGGAGGATGACCAGCCAAACAAGTCTTAATAAAGTGTTCACCGTAATAGAAACGCTGCGTTCTTAATTTCTGAAGGTCGTGCGTTGATGGGTAAATTGTCCAGGCATGGAAGATTGACCACGTCCCTGGAACGCAGGAAAACCAGGCGACTGCCGTAACCTTTGTGACCTCTTCAGGAACTGTAACAAGCGTGGACGGAGGCGCCACAATTAGGATGGTCCTTGCAAAATGTAAATATGATAAGTGGCTGCAAGGGAAAACATGCAGGTATACATCCTGTATATCTAGGGGTACAAGGTATTCTCCGTGTTCCCTGGAAAATTATCATGGAGCGGAGAGAATCTGAGCGGAAAAATCTGTCCCAGGCATTTTGTCTAGCTGTTTCAGTCCAGCACAGGACGTACCGCACGTACTTGGTAGGGACTACAAGGAAATTGGAATAGAATGTTTAAGCACGCTCTGCGTGTAGCACCGACATATGACTCCCTCAATTAAGGGGCCCGTGATGTGAGTTTGGATGGTCGTTTGTGATCGCTACATGTGCGTTGATCGAGTTTGTGTCCATCTAGACGATGATCCGCTAAATTAATTCCCAAAAGGTTGGAATCTGGATTGCTGACGGCGAGTGAGACACCGTCTGGTGCTGTGTTCTGTTCAGCAGGACTGTGTCCCTAGGGGGAACCATGTTTCAGATAGGGTACCGCACGAAACATGCCATGGAGTCCCAACTAACAAAACTCCCTTATGGTAAATGGGGCGCGGAGGGTCCCATGGGTACGGTCTTGCGTCCTGTGAGACACAGTTTAATGTTCGAAGTATCGAGCTTTCCTAAATATGTTGTCCTGGTGTCCTACCAGAGAGGCATAAAGGTTCGAGTCTGGGTTTGAATTGCGAAAAACCATCAGACGTCAGAGCCATCATCCTGCTGCATGCCAGTTTCCCATAAACTGCGACATAGCTGCAGACGTAATGACTGTCTATTTAGATGTAGCATTATATGCTCTGACAGGTACTGGCATCAGGGCTGACACGGTGTAAGGAAAAACCAGACCGTGCCTTATTAGTGTGTCACCCGCACTAGGCAGAGGGACTCTGCTCGCTGGTTGAGTGTCATAAGAGGGACACCTCGGATGTGGTATGACCATAGGCGAAGTCGTGTCACTGTGACGACACAATAAACACATTACGTCCATAGTGCATCCAGTGGATCACGTCTCCCCTGTGCGTACTTGAGAATAATCTGACGCCTGTTTTCTTCACTGACATTATGTATAGCTGTTAAAAATAAGGTTAACAGCAGCACAGAGTATGTCCGGATAGCTCTGTTAGGGGCTGCACACTCATTGAGGACAGCGTCGTGCAGCATTTTATGAAGTTAAAAATTTACAATAAAATTGACTTCGCAGCAGCACAGAGTATTTCAGGACAGAAATATGTCGGTCTGCCCACTATCAGTCTATTAAATCCAGAGGGAGGAGAGAGTGTAGCAGGGAAAAACCCTGCCGACTTTCCTGCCTACATAGATTGTGACACATGGCATAGCCTGTAACACATGGTGTACAGGGAGAGGAGAAGCTGCAGAAAGGAATACGGTATATCCCTGTTGGCTCTCCAGTATATGCTCACATAGTCTGTCACCTGGTGTACAGGGAGAGGAGAAGCTGCAGAAGGGGATATCCCTGCTGGCTCTCCTGCATATGCCCCCACAGGCTGTCCTCTGAGGTATAGGGGGAGGAGAGCTGCAGCAGAGAAAATATATCCCTGCTGGCTCCCCTGGGGGGCCATAACGGATCTCTACTGCACAGGTACCTTGCTGCCTGCACTTGCAGGGGCAGCACAGGGGGAGCTGGGCACCTCTTCCTCTGCCATGTGTTGTGGGAGCAGTGCAGGAGGGGGGGACTGGTAGACACCTATGTCCCAACTATGCATGAGCAGTGCAGGGCTGAGTAGGGGCTGGAGGACCCAGACCCCACCGGGATCCTGGCACATTCGGTACTGGTCCCAGCAGGATATGCAGCTGCACTGCTGGTACCTGTAGTGCCATAGTGTAATGGCCCATAGTGATTAGGGGGTCATCTCATGCTCTTTGGCGTCTCATCTCCTTGTCAGCCTGCGCTCTTGCAGGCAGCCATTCAGGATCCCAGCCCAGAATGCAGCATGTGCTGCTGGTAACTGTGGTGCCACAGCCTAATGACCCATAGGGTGATTAGGGGGTCGTCTCTGAGCCTGTGCTTCTGCAGGCATCCATCCAGAATCCCAGCCCAGAATGCAGCATGTGCTGCTGGGACCTGTAGTGCCACAGCCTAATGACCCATAGGGTGATTAGGGGGTCGTCTCTGAGCCTGTGCTTCTGCAGACATCCATCCAGAATCCCAGCCCAGAATGCAGCATGTGCTGCTGATACCTGTGGTGCCTCAGCCTAAGCACCCAGAGGGTGATTAGGGGGACGTCTCTGAGCCTGTGCTTCTGCAGGCAGCCAT
The DNA here is from genome assembly GCA_033576535.1 of Allobates femoralis. Taxonomy (NCBI): domain Eukaryota; kingdom Metazoa; phylum Chordata; class Amphibia; order Anura; family Aromobatidae; genus Allobates; species Allobates femoralis. Next base: position 315,915,092 of record JARQOC010000003.1, read on the forward strand.
GTAGAATCCCAGCCCATAATGCAGCATGTGCTGCTGGTACCTGTGGTGCCTCAGCCTAAGCACCCAGAGGGTGATTAGGGGGACGTCATCTGGCAGGTAGTCCAGCTCTGGCTTCAACTCAGGACCCCGAGGGAGTGAGGAAGGTGGATGTTATGCTGGGCTGTCTCAACTTTAACCCAGCAACCCAACAGTGGGAGGCCGAGAAAGGAGTACGGCATATGTAACGATTCTCAACGTCAACCCAGCGCCCCAACAGTGGGTGGCCGAGGAAGGAGCATGCCGGGGGTCACACCGGACCCACTTTTCTTCATTGGAAGAAAAAAAGATGAAAAAAATAGAGAGTAAAAATGGTCGTGTGCCTCCTTCGACACTAAGCAAAAACTGGAGAAGCACTTCCTGCTCTAGGCTGTATATGCTGTAGAGGAGGAGCCACTTAACTCTTTTGCAGATTCTGCTTAGTGTCGCCTCCTAGTGGACAGCAGCATAACACCCACGGTCCTGTGTCCCCCAATGAGGCGAAGGAGAAAATAATGTTTTGTATATTACATTAAATATTGTACTTACACGGCCCCTACCACGACCGCCTCTACCACGACGACCCTGGGACTCCTGCGATGCCGATCCTCCTTGTACTGGTGGTCTCTGTGTAAATAATGGTTAAAATTACAATATAACATTACTATCTAAACTGCTAAAAAAATAACAAATAATAAAATATAAAGCTTGAGGAATGGATCCTTACATGCTCCATTTCCCCTGTCTCCATTTGCAAAGTGGCCTGCTGGTCAGCACTTGTGTCTTGGCTTTGCTGAGACATTTTTAATCTGTTCCAAAGTAAAGATCAGCAGACTGAAAACTGTAATCTGTGGAAAAAAAAAACAGATTATTATAAATTCAGTTATTACTCTGTTTGACAAAGAAACACAAAAAAAGTACAACTTTTTTAAACCATCACAGTGTTCAACTTTTGCACCAACAATTACATACTGCAGCTATTGTCATGCAAGCCTGGAACCCACACGCAAAGCCTAAAGGCACACACACATACAGACACACACATACATACATACATACATACAGACACATACATCCATACAGACACGAACATTCATACATACAGACACACACACACATACATACAGACACACACATACATACAGACACAGTGCGCCACAAGTTGCTCTGTGTACCATGTGAACCACAACACTTTTTTACACACATACTTACCTTGCTAGATGATGGGTTCAACTTTTGCACCAACAATTACTTCCGCTATTGTCATGCACGCCTGGAACCCACACGCAAAGCCTAAAAGCACACACACATACAGACACACACATACATACAGACACAGTGTGCCACAAGTTGCTCTGTGCACCATGTGAATCACAACACTTTTTTACACACATACTTACCTCACTAGAAGATGGGTAGAAATACACATTTCCAACAGATGCAGCGATATGCCTGGTAGTTGGGCGAAAGTCTAGAATCTGTGGAAACTCAAAAAGACATATAGATCATAATCAATACAGTCATTACTCTGACAATAATACACAATAAAAGTGAAACTTTTTTACATAATCACACTGTTCAACTTTTGCACCAACAATTACTTCCGCTATTGTCATGCATGCCAGGAACCCACACGCAAAGCCTAAAGGCACACACACATACAGACACACACATACACACAGACAGAGTGCGCCACAAGTTGCTCTGTGCACCATGTGAACCACAACACTTTTTTTACACACATACTTACCTCACTAGATGATGGATAGAAATACAAATTTCCAACAGATGCAGCGATTTGCCTGGTAGTTGGGCGGCAGTCAAGAATCTGTGGAAACGGAAAAAGACATATAGGCTAGGGTCACATTTCCGTTTTGACCCTAGCCTACAACAATCCGGTTTTAACTTAGAACTTTTTCCAGCACCGCATAGCGTTACTGCTATGCGGTGCTGGAAAACGCAGTCCCTAGTTACCCTATGTTTACCTTAACTACCTGTCACACAGGCAGCTGCTTGGAGTGCGCTTTACAGCGCCGCACAAGAAACGCTGTCTGCATGTGACCCTAGCCATAGATCATTATCAATGCAGTCAGTACTCTGTGACAATAAAATACAAAAAAATGCAACTTTTTTAAACCATCACAGTGTTCAACTTTTGCACCAACAATTACATACTGCAGCTATTGTCATGCAAGCCTGGAACCCACACACAAAATGTAAAGCTACACAAACATACATACATGATACACAAACATACAGACACACACATCCATACAGATACGCACATACATACATACAGACACACATACACATACATACAGACACAGTGCGCCACAAGTTGCTCTGTCATGCACGCCTGGAACCCACACGCAAAGCCTAAAGGCACACACACATACAGACACACACATACATACAGACACACACACCCATACATACATACAGACACACACACACACATACAGACACACACATACAGACACCCTGAGCGCACCCCTGCACCCTCGGTGCACCCCTGGACCCTAGGTGCACCCCTGTACCCTCGATGCACCCCTGTACCCTGGGTGCACCCCTGGACCCTGGGTGCACCCCTGGACCCTCGGTGCACCCCTGGACCCTGGGTGCACCCCTGGAACCTTGGTGCACCCCTGGAACCTCGGTGCACCCCTGCATCCTGGGTGCACCCCTGGACCCTCGGTGCACCCTTCAACCCTCGGTGCACCCCTGGAACCTCGGTGCACCCCTGTACTCTCGGTGCACCCCTGGACCCTGGGTGCACCCCTGGACCCACGGTGCACCCCTGCATCCTGGGTGCACCCCTGCATCCTAGGTGCACCCCTGGACCACGGGTGCACCCCTGCATCCTGGGTGCACCCCTGGAACCTCGGTGCACCCCTGCACCCTCTTTGCAAAGTTTGTATATGTGCACAGGAATGCACTCACCTCCTTTCCCACCGCTGCTCCTACACACTGACGCCTGAACAGAGCCTGATGGCGCCTGAACAGAGCTGGGGTAGGGCAGGGGGAGGGCTATTTCACAGTTTGGGAGCGGTCTGGGAATCATGGAGCATGCTCTGTCAGAAAATCGGATCCGAGATCGGATCAGATTTTCTGTCCGATCCGAGCGCAATTGGCGACCATTATAATAGATTCAGACCGATATCGGTCCGAATCTATCCGATTTTAGACTCAGATGCAAAAATCGGAGCAATCTCCGATTTTTGCAACGGAATGAAATCGGAGGAAATCGGATCGGACGCAATTCAGATGGCAATTAGTGCACATCCGAATCGGTCCGATCGCCATAGGAACTCATTGTGCAAAAATCGGATCCGATGCTGTCCGATTTTTATCGGACAGCATCAGATTTGCACAAATCGTAGTGTGAAACCAGCCTTACACAATTGCATCATGTATTAGACAGCCTTCCTGAGCAGGCTGACCAATCTTAATGCAGTTGTGTTGGGCATTGACCGTGTATGTGTTGCATTATGGACCACTGTGTCCTGGCTATGTCCTGTGCGCGCTTCACATGTCAACCCACATAGCATTTGTGATAGGGATGTGTGTAGGGGCAAGGGAATGGCGTAAGATTGCTCGGCCTGTAGGTGAAGCAATTTCACCAGCCACACATCGCCTTAGTTTCCGCCCAATCTGCCGGCATGTGACGTTAACATCACAATGACTTGTATGAGCAAAATAAAAACATATGATACTTACACTCTGGCAGCCATGCATGGGCGGAAGAAGTACCCCCGCAAATTTAGAGGGCCTCTTCCTCTTAGCACCTGAACCACTGGGAGCCTCAAACTCTGCCCTCCAATGCTTTCGGTAGCTGTCCCTCAAATTTTGCCATCTCCACAGGATTTCTTCACCTGCAGAATGAAGGAGAAAAACAAAGATATTAGAAAACTTTTTTTGATCCATGCCAAAACAAACATATTTTAGCAAATAAAAAGCAAGGAGAAAGAAAGGTTGTTTGAGGATGAGCAAATCCAAAATGGAAAACATAAGTCACATGTGCAAATACACACACTACATGTTTTGGAAGGTGACATTACATTACTTGTCAGCGTGCCAAAAGGGATGGAGCAGCACAAATTTAAAAAGGATGGTACATTAAAGTCTACTGTTTCAAACCTAAACATTCCCCACATGTACTTACGGTGACGACGTTGGCCAACCTCATTGAGTCGGTGCCACCCAGGAACTACACCGGCACACACTTGATCCAATACCTGTCGGGAATGGGCCATATTGGCGTGGAGGGTAACACTGTGTCCCATAAGGGAGGCCGAGCTTCCACAAGCTGGATTAATAAGTCCACATCAAAAGGCCATTTTGTGGGACCCTGATGTGGCCTTTTGGAAGCCTGTGGAAACAAACAGTCAATACATGTAATTACATATATACAGTTTTCCATGTTTGTACAATACACAATGTGCCAACACTCCATCTCTCGACCCACATAATTTAGCAATGCTCCAGTTTGCCATCCTAACAAACAGCAAAACATACACTCAACCTTGTTGTTGGTACCAGATTTACGCCAGCTTTAAATACATAGGAGAGGCTGGCAGATTATGATTTTCAAAAGGGAGTATTGGAAATGTGGTATAAAGAGTCATGGCAACAATCGTAGGGACACTGCTAGAAGGGACACATACTCCATCATTATGTGGATCACTAACTTTCTGTGAGCGGGTAAATACACATTAAGCACACAATGCAAGAGCCCAATAGGTGGCCAAAGGACTAAAAGAACATCTATCATGACATGAGGACATACCCAACTTTTTAACAGGTGTGGTAAGGCCACGTAGTACAAGATGATGATGGAAAACATCAAAACCAAAATGGCCAAACAATATTCAAGGGTCGGTAAAGTGCATCCCAACCACACATGGTAACATAAAGCTCAACACAAACAAATGACAAGGTACCACACTCAGTTGTGTGTGACACACACGAAGCAGGTGAAGGGAAAAAAGAGAATTTTGTTTACGTACCGTAAATTCTTTTTTCTTTAATCATCAATGGGAGACCCAGACAATGGGGTTTAGGGCACTGCCCTCCGGAGGTCACACTAGGTACTACAAGTTTGTAGACACCGCCTCCTCCGCTTATAAACCCCTACCGCAGGGAACATCCTCAGTTTGGTCTACAAGCTGCGAGGAGGAAATAAACCACACCCGAAACATCGGGAAGAATGCCGTGCACAAACGGTTCAACAACCCGGCAAACACTGTCTCAACAGAGAACAGAGCAAATGCAAAACATGCAAAGGAACAACTGGGTGGGTGCTGGGTCTCCCATTGATGATTAAAGAAAAAAGAATTTACGGTACGTAAACAAAATTCTCTTTTTTCTGGTCATCATAATGGGAGACCCAGACAATGGGGATGTCCTAAAGCAATACCCCAGGGCGGGAAGAGTTCCTCAACAAGACGGATAACACATGATTCCCTTTTAAAGGTGGGCAACCGCCACCTGGAGAACCCGCCTGCCCAAACTTGCATCCGCAGAGGCATGGGCATGCACCATATAGTGCTTAGAGAAAGTGTGCAGGCTGGACCAAGTGGCCGCCTGACACACCTGTAGAGCAGACGCTCTATGTCGCAAAGCCCAGGAGGCACCTACGGCTCTGGTAGAGTGAGCCTTCAATCCCACCGGGAGAGGCAAACCAGAAGTCCGGTAAGCCTCCTGGATGGAAGCCTTAATCCATCTGGCCAATGTCGATTTCGACGCCGCGGACCCCTTACAGCGACCTGTCGTAAGAACAAATAAGGAATCCGAACTCCTAAAGGAGGCGGTCCTAGACACATAAATGCGTATAGCTCTCACGAGATCCAGAGTATGGAGGTCGCGTTCAACCTGATGAACGGGAGCGGGGCAAAATGATGGGAGAACAATCTCCTGGTTCAGGTGGAAAGTTGAAACCACCTTCGGCAAGAATTCTGGCCGTGGACGCAACACCACCTTGTCTTGGTGACCTACCAGAAAGGGTGACTTGCACGATAGTGCAGCCAATTCTGAGACCCTCCTCAGAGATGTAATCGCCACCAGAAAGGTCACTTTCTGGGATAGACGAGATAGAGAAACCTCCCTCAGAGGCTCAAACGGCGGTTTCTGCAATGCCGCCAGGACCATGTTAAGGTCCCAAGGGTCTAGAGGTCTCTTGTAGGGCGGAACCATCCGTGACACCCCCTGCAGAAATTGACGGACCTTCGGGAGGAGCGCCAATCGCCTGTCAAACAGCACAGAAAGTGCTGATACTTGACCTTTCAAAGAGCCAAGGGATAATCCCAATTCCAAACCCGACTGTAGGAAAGCCAACAACGTCGGGATGGACAAGGGCCACGGAGACCGTCCGCCAGAGGCACACCAAGTAAAAAAGATTTTCCACGTTCTGTGGTACATCTTCCTGGAAACTGGCTTCCTAGCCCGATTCATAGTGGCAACCACCGTAGGGGAGAAACCCCTGGATGTCAGCAGCCAGGCCTCAAGAGCCATGCAGTCAATCTGAGGGCCCTGGAATTGAGGTGGAAGAATGGGCCTTGCGCGAGTAAATCTGCGCGTTCTGGAAGAGCCCACCTGTGTCCGCCTGACAGTTGTCACAGGTCCGAATACCAGGACCTCCTGGGCCAGTCTGGAGCCACTAGAATGGCTACGCTGCACTCCGACCTGATTTTCCACAGCACCCTGGGAATCAGAGCCAGAGGCGGGAACACATATGGTAGATGGAATCTGGACCAAGTCAAGATCAGGGCGTCCGCTCCCAGAGACTGGGGGTCCCATGACCTCGCCATGTATTGCGGAACCTGATGATTCAGCCGTGAGGCCATCAGATCCACGTCCGGAGTGCCCCATCTGCTGCAGATGTCCTGGAAGACGTCTGGATGAAGAGACCACTCTCCGGCGTCCATCCCCTGCCTGCTCAGATAGTCGGCCTCCCAGTTTTCGACCCCTGGGATGTGAACTGCGGAGATCAAGCAGTTGTTGTCCTCCGTCCAGGATAGGATGCGGTGGACTTCGGCCAGAGCCTCTGCACTCCTGGTTCCTCCTTGATGATTTATATAAGCGACGGCCGTCGCATTGTCGGACTGAACCCGAATGGGTCGTCCTGAGAGGAATCTCTGAAAAGCCAGGAGTGCCAGATAGATCGCCTTGATCTCCAGTACGTTGATCTGCAACGCCGACTCCGACTGAGTCCAGAGGCCTTGGGCCCTGTGGTGCAAGAACACCGCCCCCCAGCCCTTCAGACTGGCGTCGGTGGTCACCACTAACCATGACGGTTTGATGAAGGACCGGCCCCGAGACAAGTGATGTGGCTGTAGCCACCACTGCAGGGAATCCCTGGTCGGTAGGGAAAGGGTCACCAGCCGATTCAGAGAGATCGTCCTCTTGTCCCACCTGCGGAGAATCTCCAGCTGAAGAGGACGGAGGCGAAATTGTGCGAACGGCACCGCCTCTATTGCTGCCACCATGCGCCCCACCAGCTTCATCAACACCCGTAGGGATGATTGTGGTGACAGGAGGACTGCTTGTACTCCTGATTGGATCGCCATCTGTTTGACTCGTGGCAGAGACACCAGGGCTGAGGCTGTGTTGAAGTCCATGCCCAGATATGTCAAAGACTGGGTCGGAACTAGCGTTGACTTCTGAATATTGAGGAGCCAACCGAACTGTTCCAGAGACCGCATGGTCACATCCAGGCTCTCTTGACAGAGGTGTTCTGATGGCGCCCTGACCAGCAGGTCGTCTAAATAGGGAATGACGGCATGTCCCTGCATGTGCAGGAGAGCCATCATGGAGGCCATCACTTTTGTGAACACCCGCGGTGCCGAGGCCAACCCGAACGGCAGCGCCACAAATTGGAAGTGTTCTTCCCCCACTGCGAATCGCAACCAGCGCTGATGAGCCGGTGCAATGGGTACGTGAAGGTAAGCGTCTCTGATATCTATGGACGCTAGGAAGTCCCCCTGTGACACAGCTGCGATCACGGAGCGCAGTGATTCCATACGGACTTTCTGAACCAACACGTGATGGTTGAACAACTTCAGGTCCAGTACTGGGCGGAAGGATCCGTCCTTCTTCGGGACGATAAAGAGGTTGGAGTAAAAACCCCTGAACCTCTCTCCGGAAGGCACCGGGACCACCACTCCGTCTCTGCGGAGACCCTCCAACACTTGGTAAAAAGCCTGAGCCTTTTCTGGTGATGGGACCGACCGATGGAATCGGGATATCGGCTTTGACGTCAGCTCTATCCTGTACCCTCGCGAGATCACGTCTCGAACCCACTGATCTTGAACGTGAAGTAGCCACTTGTCCTGAAAGCGAGACAAGCGGCCCCCCACCTGTGGGGAGGCAGGATGAGAGAGCGAGTCATGTAGAGGCGGGTTTGGGGGTGGCAGCTGCCGCCCCCGCCGGCTTCTTTGGACGACTCTTAGAGCGCCACTGGGAAGCGGGCTTTCCCCCTCGGTCCGTGCGAGCGGACGGTGCTGATGACTGCGAGCTGGAACGAAAGGACCACTGTTTTGGGTTCCTTTTAACGGTATACCGTGGCTTAGGCTTATTCTGCGGTATCTTAGACTCAGCAGAATCCTTTATCAGCTTGTCCAGTTCGGTGCCAAAAAGCCTGTCACCAGCAAACGGAAGATTCTGCAAAATCTTCTTGGATGTGGCATCTGAGTCCCAAAGACGCAGCCACAACAACCTGCGGATCGCTATAGCATTGGCCGAAGCCACAGCTGAGCGAGTGGCAGTTTCCAGAGTCGCCGTCCTGGCGTAGTCCGCATAGGCCCTTGCCCTTTCGGTAAGTGCTAGGACCTCTGGACTGGATCTTGCCAGGTCAGAGATACCATCCAAGCAGGTAGTAATCGCTTGTAAGGTCCAGACCGTGGCAAAATTAGGGGCAAATGAAGACCCCACAGCCTCATAGGAAGACTTGGCGAGCTGCTCGACCTGTCTATCCGTCGCATCCTTCAGTGAGGAGCTATCAGAGGCAGAGAAAAGGGAGCGTGCAGCAATCCTGGTCATGGAAGCGTCCACCTTCGGGGACTGCGACCACTCCTGAAGCACCTCCTGGGGGAAGGGGAATCGATTGTCCTTGGGTTTACGGACATAACGCCGCCCAGGATGTAACCTGGGAGCTCTAACCACCCTTCCAAAATTAGTGTGGTCCATGAAGGAACCACTTGGTCTAGCCTCTGGCCGCAGCCATTGATAGACCTCCTTCGGGTGCACCGTCACCTCCTCAGGGGGTGTCACGAGACGTAAGGTCTCGTTGATAGAGGACACCAGATCCTCCACCCCGTCTGGTGGTTCAGATATAGACACAGACCCGAAATTTGAACCCCCATCATCGTCCTCACCATCAGAGGAACGCTCCTCCTCAGAGAGAGCCTGGAGCTCGGGTGACTCCTCACGACGAGCCCGCTTAAGGGGTCTCACAGCAGAAGAGGGAGACACCCGGGGGTAACTGGACGGAGTAGCTGGGCTATCCAGCCTCCTATTAAGTGCCTCCAGGGATTGCGACATGGAGGACAGCTGAGACAACAGAGATTCATTGATCTTATTCTGAGTCTCCCATGGCCCTGAGATCACCTGAACCTCAGGGTATAGCACCGGAGCTGCTGACTCAGCAGTGCCAGCCCGGGCCTCTGGGCGTCCGCAGTTATTGCAGGACCCCTCCACCAGTGTTCCATTGCATGTAGCACAGGTAATGGTGGTCTCTGCCGCCCTAGCAGCACGCTTCCCGGCTGAGGACATCGCCACAGTAGGGGAAGATAAGCCAAAATGCAGACAACAAAACCGGGAGTCCCGGTGGCTTACCGACCGCAGTAAAGCGGTATGAGGAAGCGGTGTGTGTGGTGACCTCCGCGACGGTTTCCGGTCTCCCCTTTGGAGTGCAGGCGCACGCTGCATACAAATCCCAACCGGGAAGTGAGGGTAAAGATGGCCGCCGACAGTGAAACTGTGGGCGGCGCCGAAGACACGCGGGAAACACACACACACGCCCATCGATGACGTCACCGCACGGGCTGCTTCCCATCCTCCAAGCAGCCTCAGCATGAGGGAGCCGGAGCCCGCAGCGCGGGAAAAAGTGTAAAAAGTTATACACAGACTGCATGTACAAACAAACATCCGCAGCTCACGGCCTCAGCCCCTGTGACACACAGGGCGGTCAGCCAGGGTGACCCCAGCACAGGGTACACCCGCAGAACCGCGGACCCGAGGGTAACGCGCGGTCTGAGTGTCAGGCCACATAAAGTGACAGACACTACCCCCAGGCACACAGGAGACACCGAGTGCCTCAGTGCCGGTCCGGTCTGTAAGCACCATTTAGGGAGGCCTCGGACGGGGGTGCAGCACCAGTCCGGAGTGTAAGCACCATTTAGGGAGGCCTCGGACTGGGCTGGCTCCAGTCCGGTCTGTAAGCACCATTTAGGGAGGCCTCGGACGGAGCGGAGCTGTGCAAGGCTCCCATCTCCCACTCTCCAGAGCCCCCCAGAGAGGGATGGAAAGGAGCGCAACAGCGTACCGGGAGAACACAAAGTGTCCAGGCCCTAGGCCCTCCGGTACCTCCACCTGCGTGTTCCACAAGGGTGAGCGGGGAGGCTGTCGCAGGTCCCGACTGGAACCTTTTTACCTTGTCTTCAGACGCCATCACGTAAGCTGTGAGAATGCAGTGAAGTGCAAGCAAAGCGTGATCCTCCGAGCACACTAAGTTTAAAACTGAGGATGTTCCCTGCGGTAGGGGTTTATAAGCGGAGGAGGCGGTGTCTACAAACTTGTAGTACCTAGTGTGACCTCCGGAGGGCAGTGCCCTAAACCCCATTGTCTGGGTCTCCCATTATGATGACCAGAAAAGTGGCACATCTGAACAATGCTCTTGAATTTATATGGGGAAGGACAAAGACGCTTCGACACAACATAGTCGGGGACACGGTGTGCATGATTGGTGGGCTCTTAACATTGTGACATATGTACTATTTACCTCATGTACATTTTTTGCCAGCCAATGTATGCTGGGAACAGGAGCAAACATAGGTCACCAGATTGTTCAAAAACACAGACAACTTGAGATGAGCTGAGGCTGCCGTCAGCAACAGGGATATACTAGACGGAAAAAGCCTGTAACCTCTTTGGCTACACATTAGTGCACTCACTTGCAAAACAATTAGCAAGAGTCAACAAAAACAATGGCTTGCAAGGAACCAATCCCAAAACACAGGTTCAAGTGTCTTTGGCAAGGGAACAATAACAAATGTAAAGGTAATGGAGCCCTACTTTGGATAATGCCAACATTGTGTGTTTGGATGACATCAAGGCAAGTGTGTGTAGCGTACTTACCCATCTCCCACGTCTTGCTGGTTCCCAACAACTACCGTGTTTCCCCGAATATAAGACAGTGTCTTATATTAATTTTACCCCCAAAAGTCCCACCATGTCCTATTTTCGGGGTATGGCTTATGTACTTACCCATCTCCCACGTCTTGCTGGTTCCCGACAACTATCGTGTTTCCCGGAATATAAGACAGTGTGTTATATTAATTTTACCCCCAAAAGTCCCACCATGTCCTATTTTCGGGTATGGCTTATATTAGAAAAAAAAAAAGACGATTTTTTTTTACCAAAAAATTAACATTAACACTTCACCAGAGGGTAACAGCCCCTAGCACAGTACCATTAGAAACTGCAATTTCCGCACTTTCGCCGCACAGCAGACTTGCGGCTCACTTGCGGCAAGTCCCCATGCAATGTATGGGGCACTTGCGGCGAGGTGCTGCAAAGGTGCGGTAACCGCACCTCGCCGCAAGTGCCCCATACATTGCATGGGGACTTCCCGCGATTGAAGTTAAGGAAACATTACGGTACATTTTGTGATTTCCTTACTTTGTAATGGTGGCTTTCCCTTATGGATTCTTCCGCGGTGCAGGGTGCAGGTGTGGTTGTTTCGTCTTGCAGGAGCTTCTGGGCCAATCAGCACTCGAGCTGCTGAGCCAATCAGCGCTCGAGATGCTGGGGAGCCGCTGGGCCAATCAGAGCTCCTGCCGAGGCAGCAGTGACGGCTGGACGGGTGGCACACAAAGTTAACCCTATGCACTCGGGGTCACCAGCGGGAGGGCAGTGGGGACAGCAGGGACAGAGGAGACCGAGGCAACGGCGATGCATACAGTATAAAAATGTACCCTGTCTTATATTTTCCCCATGGACAGTTTACCATGTCTTATTTTCGGGGTATGGCTTATATTAGCTGGCCTTCCCCTACCCCCCCATGGCTTATTATCGGGGGGGGGGGCTTATTTTCGGGGAAACAGGGTATGGGATGGGCCTGCAGCTGTTCCTCCAGATGCATCACACACCTGCACATGGGATGTATGAGGACACAGTCAGCACTACATACATGAAGCACACATATATTGTTGAGCAGGAACACATTAATAGTAAACTTAAGTCTTCGACAACAGGATCCGCAACACCTCCCTCGGCATCCAAGTCGGACTCCGTATCGCTGTCATACTGGTGAAAGGGAAAAAACAGGTTGCAAAGGTTAATATCATCGTTTGTACTTGAAGCACATGTTGTGTTGGGACAAAAAGTGAGGCACAGCCTCAACTCACCTGCACGAGGGGTACCCAGTCAGGATCCGACATGTTGACCTCGGAAAAATCAGGCAAAAAGCTCCAGGTACAAAAATCTAAAGGCCAACAAAACACACAAGCTATGACGTACAGGTCTTATTAAAATGTTCATTACGTCAGGGCTAAACCAATCAATGTTCAACAAAATTCTCACTTTAATCAAGAAACAGCACCCAAACTTGCTCAAAAAGCCAAACATCAGATCTCCCAGACAGACACATGTAATGTGAGACAGTATTTTGAGTAAAACATCAACCAGAAGATGCCCATAAGGGTTCCCTCGATTTTGGACACAGGCACACACAAGACATAATGATACATAGGCGTGCATAGTCCCTTTTACACATTGGCATTTAGCACACAACACATCTACACTTGCCCAGCTGTGCATGTAGCATACAGCACATGTTCACTTGCACAGTTGTGCATGGAGCATGCAGCACATGTTCACTAGCACAGCTGTGCATGCAGCAGCCCATACATGCACACTTGCCCAGCTGTGCATGGAGCATGCAGCACATGTTCACTTGCACAGCTGTGCATGGGGCATGCAGCATACGTTCACTAGCACAGCTGTGCATGCAGCAGCCTATACATGCACACTTGCCAAGCTGTGCATGGAGCATGCAGCACATGTTCACTTGCACAGCTGTGCATGGAGCATGCAGCACATGTTCACTTGCACAGCTGTGCATGGAGCATGCAGCATACGTTCACTAGCACAGCTGTGCATGCAGCAGCCCATACATGCACACTTGCACATTAAGCATGGAAACACATGTTATGCATATGTTATACCTGACAATCAGCAGGAATCCAGCCTCAAGGCCACTTTACACCTACAGATATCTGTGACCAACTTCTGAACAGATCTCTGGTTGCAGTGAAATCATGGACACATTGTTCCATTTTATGTCTGTGTGCAAAATGGAGCAATGTGTCCATGATTTAACTGCAACCAGAGATCTGTTCAGAAGTTGGTCACAGATATCTGTGTGTGTAAAATGGCCTTCAAAGTTCAGCTGCCAGCAATCCTGGTGATTTTCCCGCTGGACCTTGAAAATGGCGTCGGGAATGAGTGTGGGAGGTCATCCAAAGCCAAGTCGCGAAGCTGCAGTGCCCGCAAACCATCCGGCAACCACACCGGTTTTTAAAGCCGGTCCGGCAAAATCAGGCACTCATTCACTGCTATGTTAACAGTCGCCCGATTGCACCGGAAGGCGCTGGATACAACACAATCCGGCGAAATCCGATTCCGGCGAAAAAATGCCCCGGACAAAAAAAAATCAAGCCTGCTACGATTTTTGAGCCGGGGCCAAAAACTGAATCCGGATCAAAACGGAATAAAAAAAAACGGATGACAAAACACGGCCATCCGGCAAAATAGACACCCATAGGGTTACTATGGGGCCACATTCGGATATGGCGAGTTTCCGGTTCACGCCAGACAGCCCTGGATCCAAGAAACCGTGGTGTGAAGCCAGCCTTATTCTGCTTTTTTGTCAGATTTTGGCGGATGAATGTATTTTGGCATCCGGCGCTCCCTCACATAGGAGCCTATGGGGCCGGATTGCCCCGGTCCGGGAGGATCCGGAAACCAGACACCTGCAGCTGCACGCCGCTATTATTTCAGGACCGCAACTAGCTCCCCGCGGGCCTGAAACATCAGCAGCGGCAGCTGCGTCCGGCTGCTCACCAGACCGGAGGGCATATTATCCCTCCGGTTCTGTGTGCTGATCCGGTCCGGGGCTCTCAGGTTCATCCCTGACAGCCCCGGATCGGATTGTGCCGTGGTGTGAAGCTAGCCTTACTGCTTTCACATCAGCGTTTTTGCTGAATGGCAGCAAATCCAGCAGATGTATTGCATCTGCCGCGTAATGTCCGACTTGCAGCAAGCCCCCATTCATTCTCTATGGGACTTGCGGCAGGTGCGGTTTTTGCCACAATCCAGCAATTGCAGCAAGTGAAAAAAACACAGCTAACCGTGTTTTTTTGACTTGCTGCAAGTGCCGATTTGCCTGATCGCGGCAAAACCGCACTTGCCGCATCTACCGCAAGTCCCATAGAGAATAAATGGGCGCTTGCCACAAGTCAGACTTGTATTATATATTATGTGTATTATTTATGTTATTACATTTGTCGGAGAACCCCTTACTACAATCAGAGCTAACTTTAATTGAAGCAATTACACTGGAGTGCCAGCTGTGTAATGGGGCCGTCACACGCATCAATGTCGTCAGTGAGATGATCGCTGACGACATTGACGGAAGATCGTTGTTGAGCTGTCACACAGGCAGACTCACCAGCGATCATTTTACCTGCGACATCATGAAAATGATTTCTATATCGTTTCCACGATGTCTGCAGGCTGGTATCCAGGGTAAACTGCGGGTAACTAGGCAGCGCGCGCTGCCTAGATACCCGATGTGTACCTTAGTTACCAGCCTTCTCCGCTTACCGGCTGGTAGCGCGCGCTGCCTAGATACCCACAGTTTACCCTGGATACCAGCTCCCAGCGCTTCCTGAGAGGCGCTGGGAGCTGGCTGATCGCGTCTCCCAGTGTCACACGCAGCGATGCTGCGTGTCCACCGGGCGACCGTCGTCAGGTTTTAGAACAGATTCTAAAACCTGACGACCATCAACCAGCGATTTATCGCTGGTTGATTCAGCATGTCACACGCGTCAATATCGCTGCAACGTCACGTGCAGCAGTTATCGTGCACGCGATATTGATGCGTGTGACAGCCCCATCAGGCTATGTGCACACATTGAATCTGGTTGCAAACACTTCTGCATATCCTGGAGAGAAAAACGCAATGCGTCTTTCATGTTTTTGGGGTTGAAAAATGCAGCAAGGATCGATGTGCTTGTAGATTTATTTCTGCACCAAATCTGCAAGGGAAAAAATCAACATGTTCGCAAAACTTCAGAGTTCTCATTCACTTTGCTGGCAGAAGGATTTGCATGTTTTGCGATAAAACTGCACTTAAAAAAACGCACTAAGGCTACCTTCACACAATGCGTCTTATTGCGCTTTTAGCACCTATGCGGAAATGTGACGTAAAAAAACGCGGTGCATTCACACACTGCATTTTTTTACGGGCTCACTTCTCCAACCAAAAGCACAAGGGAGAATTGATGTCACACAGGGGAGGAACAATCCTCCCGTGTGACAGTCCCTTTTGGGTTTCGTAGTTTATTAATATACAGTGCGAAACCCAAATTAAAGTAGTCAAAATGTGTAAAAAAATAAATAAATAAATAAAAATTGAATACTTACCTCTCCGCCAGGTGTCGGGAGCCGAGAGATCCACAGGTATCGACTTACCAGGACCTATCAAGATCACTGATTGGCTGCTCGCGGTCATGTGATATGCGCGTCACAGCATGTCACATCACATGACCGCGAGCGGCCAATCAGTGATCTTGATAGGTCCTGGTAACTCGATACCTGTGGTACTCTTGGCTATCAACTCCCCGAACACCCGGCGGAGGGTAAGTATTCAATTTTTATTTTTTCCACATTTTGACTACTTTAATTTGGATTTGTAGTGTATATTAATACACTACGAAACTCAAAAGGGGCTGTCACAGTTGTCACACAGGGGAGGATTCTACATCCTGCAGTGCTGGCATATTACCGCTGGAATTGAGCATTGTCTGCACGGCGATGAGTAATTCCAGGGTGAATAATGGGCTCCTATGGGAGAAAGTGCTGCATATATTTACGCACTGTCTGCACGGCAAAGTTAATTTCACATTCACTTTGCCGGCAGACGCACGCACACATTGCGTCTTTTTAAAAAGCGCACAAAAAAGCGCAATGTGTGAACGTAGCCTTAAGGCATTTTTTTATCTGCCATTCTGCTGCATTTTTTTCTGTAAGGCTACATTCACACTGTGTTTTTTGATCCGTCTTTTGCAGTGCACTGCAGAAAACGGATCACTCAAATGACACCCCAGCAAAGTATGGGTTTTCATTTTTGCCATTCAGACTTTGATCTTCTAAAATGACCCGTTTTTTTTTCACTTTAAGAGGAAAATGTCATGTCAATTTCTGCAGCGTTTTTCTCCTGCGTTTTTCTCCTAGCAGCCCTTCAAAATGGGTAATAAACGCAGCAGTCAAAAACTGATCAAAAAATGCATCCAAAAACAGATCCTTTTTTTGGGTGCCTTTTTTTTCACAGATCCTGTTTTGTAGCTAAAAATGCAGCAGAAGAGAAAAAAAAAAAACGCACAATCTAAATGTAGCCTTAAACAGGAGCTGTTCTCCAAGAAGCAGAAAAAAACTGATCACCTGTTTCTTGATCCTCTTTTTGCTGTATTTTGGGTATTATGCGATTTTTTCTCCCCAT
The DNA here is from genome assembly GCA_033576535.1 of Allobates femoralis. Lineage (NCBI taxonomy): Eukaryota > Metazoa > Chordata > Amphibia > Anura > Aromobatidae > Allobates > Allobates femoralis. The sequence continues at coordinate 315,932,106 of JARQOC010000003.1, forward strand.
TACAACTATTGGAAAAACGGATCAGAAAAACCCAATAGAAACTAACATGCTCATTCACAAAAATGAGCACTCCTAATGTGAAAAAAATGGATCACTTTAAAAGCGCACAGTTTGAATGGCAAAAAAATGAAAACCTTTTGATTTGGTTGGGATTTCATTTGAGTGATCCGTTCTGTGCAGTGCAAAAACGGATCACAAAAAAGGGGATGAGAAAACGGACAGAATAGTGATTATAATTTAAAGTAAATGTTGTTAATATGTATGACCTATTGACTTGCATAATAACTCAATTTCAAGCCCCCTTCACATCACGTTTTTTGCACATCCATGGTGGTTCTTGAATTTCAAGGAACACACTGACAGACCTGTACCAACAGATGTCACTGATGCCCACGGATCCATGTCTTCCATGGATCCATCATCAGTTAGCAGAGATAGGGCTTTACCTTGCTTCTAGCATGCACAGTACAACAAATCGGATCCGATTTTTTGACGGATCCATTTTGATCTGTCACCATAGAGCTCCATGTTATTTGAAACTGACAGCAACAGATCCGTTCGTCTGATTTTTTTTTTTTTTTCCAAATCAGGACAAATCGGAGGAGGCTCTTGATTTTGGGGATGGGAGAAATCTGACACAAACGGATCCATCACAAAACTGACACAATCGGATGCCAATAAGGACCAATCAGTGCCCATAGGGATACATGGAGGCCAAATTGGATCCGTGGTGATCAGATTTACAACGGATAGACACGGATCCACAAAAAACATGATGTAAGGGTTGTCCAGTAAAACACTAGGGCTGGTGACTGACCCTAATGAACTTTGCTTTTGTTTTAGACACAAATTCGTTTTCTTTTTTTCCGACATGTTTAATGTAGTTATATAGTGATGTGCACGAACTGTACAGTGAGAAATGTGTCTGCCAGCAGCTATCTACAACAAACTATACTGAAACATGCCGAGGAAAATAGCAGGCTGATTAAAGCCGGGCTCTAGCACATCCACCATATGACAACACACTTGGCTGGGGGCTTACAATGGCGCGGCCCCTCAGCTGCAGAGAGAGCGCTATCCTAGCTCTTCCCGCTTCCCTCCACCGTTCTACCACCTCCTCTGTGACTCAACCTGTAACACGAATCATTTCCGCTTCCGGGTGTGTTATGTACGCGGCACAGCAGCCGACAGCCAATCACGCTCTGTGTACTATTCACTTACTAGGCGCAAACACATGAGAAACAAACTGCTATTGGCCAGTGTTTATTGGATGGTGATTTGGTGAGAATGCTGGGTGGGCGGAGCTAAGTTGTGAGGCGGAAGTGTTTCCAGACCGCGTGCACGTGGGCAGCTCCAGAGAGTAACTTCTCCGGCTGTGTTGGATCCAGACCCTGATATTACCTATTATGTAAGCAGTGCTGGGTCTGTGGACTTGTGAGAACATTCTATTACCTCCTATGTAAGCAGTGCTGACAGCCAAGGTTAGTGCAGAGTGCTGTGTAACATGAGAGGCTAATGATCATCTCCACTGGTACAATGTCGTTCTTGTGGCATGAGGCGTATGTGATGAAGTAAAGGTCAGGATTATCAATAAAGAGCCGCTGATGCCATCAGGGAGGAGTTCCCAGAGCTCCTATCCAGCTGCCAAGGATTACTGACGTGCCGATGGACCAAGCCCTGCCAATCGCATCATGCCAACCCTTGCTGGTACTGCTTACCTGGTAGGCGAGAGGAGCTGATATTCCATTATCAGGTGCCTAGGTATTACAAACACATTGAGCATGTTTAGTAGATATCCAGTGGAACAGTAGAAGTAGCATCGCCATCCTTAAAAGGAACCTGTCACCCCCTTTAGGCATTTTAAACTATGCCCACAAGCTTACACATGATGTAAATAGGGTTCTAGTAACAACTGTATGTGCCCAGACTGGCCCCTCATACCTGAAATATGAAGTTATGTTGTGTCCTGCGCTGGCCTCGTACTGAGACCGGTAGGATCCTGTTTAGAACAGGTGGATGGTGTTCTCACCTCCCCTCCAGGCTGCTAAACCCATCCTGCAGTTTTTAAATTTCCCGGCCTCCTCTGGCCGGCGCGGTGAGTGACAACCTCACTCATGCCGGCGCAGTGAAGTGGGTGACCGCAGTGTATTGCATAGTGCTGATGTCTGGCGAGACTTCACAAATCTCGCAAGATGTCTGCAATATGCACGAACTGCGCAGGGGTGCCTGTCTGTGCTAACGTCTCGCAAGACATTGGCACTGTTTGGTGCATCGTTGTTATCCACTCAACTGCGCCGGCGCCAGTGCGGTTGTCACTCACCGCGCCGGCCAGAGGAGGGCGGGAAATTTAAAAACTAGAGGGGTGGCAAAAAAAACCATCTACCTGGACTAAACAGCAGCCTCCAGATCTCAGTATGAGGCCAGTTCTAGACATAATATAACTTAATATTTCAAGTATGAGGAGCCAGTCAGGGCACATACAGGGGTTACTAGAACCCCATTTACATCATGTAGATGCTGATGGGCATAGTTTAAAATGCACAAAGGGGGTCACAGGTTCCCTTTTAAGCGAAGGAGCTTTAGTGAATAGTATTAAAGGGAAAATCCAGTGAGAGAAAACTTTAGTACAGTTCCTGTCCTGCTATATGATGAAACAGAGCTGTAGACTGCAGTTCTAGGATCTATAGATATCGTATAAATCGATAAACTCATACCTGCCCCTCCGCTCTGACCCCCCCCCCCCCTCAGGGAACCTAAATCTCTGCACGCCCCCTCACTAAAAAGTTGTGAGGGGGCTGGAATGTAGGCTGATCCTGCAGCTCCCAGCATCCTCACCCCTGACACACCTGTTCTCTGCTGTTAGATGAAGCTGACATGCAGAAATCTAAGTGAGTTGGGGGCCAGAGCAGAGGAGCAGGTATGATTTTATCGATCGTTTTAAGAATACGGAGTGCCACTTATACTGTTCACTGGATATCTACCTGCGATGCTGCGTGTCTACCGGGCGACCAACGGTAGATTTGAGGTCCTGTCCTCAAATCAAACGATGAACGATCAGCCGACTGAGCATTCATTTTTTGTAGCGTCACATGCAACGATGTCGTTTCGACATCGTTCAAGCGTCACAGAACACGTGATGTTTGAACGATATCGGCAACGATATCGTTACATGTGACGGTACCTTAACACACAGTATACACAAAGTGTCAACAAATCTAAGGGCCGCTTTACACCAACTTCTGTGACCAACTTCTGAACAGATCTCTGGTTGCAGTGAAATCATGGACACATTGCTCCATTCTGTGGCTGTGTACAAATGTAACAATATGTCCATGATTTCACTGCAACCAGAGATCTGTTCAGAAGTTGGTCACAGAAGTTGGTGTGTGTAAAGCGGCCCTTAGATCCCAACACATTTGTTAAAATAAAATATATTTTTGCCCATTTAAGATTGTTTTGAAATTGTTTTACTGTTTTTTGTTTTGCAAAGTGAATATTTGCATTAATGCTTTACTTTTTTGCAGGACAGTAAATGACAGACATCAGAGGATAAAGCTATATTTCATTTGGAGACCTTCTTGTACATAGTACAATCTAGTACAATGTCATTTCAATTTAATTTCAGTATTAATGAGATAGAAAGCAATCTTGGTGAAAGTGAAATAAGCCAGCCAAAGGGGTCCAATGACATCAATAACTCATGGCAAAATCAGCATGTTAAAAGCAGTGATTGTGGAAACCACAATGTTAGTGATAAAACCATATCCTGCAAACCAGCTACTGAGCACCACATACCTAAAGATGTCTCCAGCGTGTTAGAAAACACGATTGTCGAGAGCAGCTTGGGCCTACAGTTTGTAAACGTATCTGTTGTTGAAATGACATTGTCCAATTCAGATGTGCATAGAGAAGACATGGTGAACAAGTCCATTACGTCTAACTCTGACCTAATTTCCGGTGTTTATGAAGGGGGAATGAAAATTTGGGAGTGCACCTTTGATCTCATTAGATATTTTGAAGATGAGGATGTGAACTTTGAAGGTAGAAGTGTATTGGATCTCGGTTGTGGAGCTGGATTGTTAGGAATATTTTCCTTGAAACAAAAAGCCGAACTTGTTCATTTTCAAGACTACAACAGCACTGTGATAGAAGAGATAACGATTCCCAACGCTCTACTGAACTGCGATAGTGACAATTTAACACAAAATATAGATGATGTACCTAGTAGGAAAAGAGCAAAAAAATCTGATGTGAAATCTGGACTTCTGAACAAGTGTCGCTTCTTTTCTGGGGAGTGGTCTCATTTTACCCAATTGATGCAAAGTCAAGAGCCTCCTATGAAATATGACGTTATTCTAACATCTGAGACCGTATATAATCCTACTTACTACCCTGCATTACATGAGGTCTTCAAGAACTTATTGGCGAATGATGGAATTGTTTACCTGGCAAGCAAATCCCATTATTTTGGAGTCGGAGGGGGTGTTCATCTTTTTGAGACTTTTATTAAGGAGAGTAAACTGTTTAATATCCAAACTTTAAAAATCCATGATGATGGGCTTCAGAGAATGCTGCTCAATATAGTTTTTAAATAGGAGTCCTAACTAATGTTTGTGTTTAAGTTTAAAAAAAGAACAAATCGAGGTACTAGAGCATCTCAATGAATAAGAATATCAACAAAATTAATTTATTTCAGTAATTCAATACAAAAAGTGAAATATGTTATATAGAGCCATTACTAACAATGATCTATTTTGAGTGTTTTTTTTGTTCTGTTAATGTTGATAATTATGAGTTAGTCAATGAAAACCCAAAGGTCATTATCTCAGATAATTAAAGCAGGCAGAAAGAAGCGTTAAAAACTGTGCTTCTGAATTCCACGAGGCATCAAAGGGTGAATATAATATTGATTTATTGGTCAACGTGTTTCATGGCTGCCAGAAATGCCCTGAAACATGGCAATATTACATTGGTTTTTCATGCTATTCTAATTAATTGAGATGCACTAGTATATGAAAAAATAATACTTTTTATTATAAGAATAATTGAATTATGTTAATAGTTTAAGTTTTACAAACGTTTGCAAAACCTCATCAGTATTAAACAGTACTAGTTATCAAAATGCTGTGTTTATTTGTGCAAACCAGATTACATTATCTCAGAATGTTTTACGGGTCTTCCTTGTAAGTTTTAATTTCCATTGTCATTTGCATCTGCCGGAATTCTCATGTAGTAAATGTATTGCCATTTTGCAGCAATTTTCTGAAATGCGTCCACTGTCTGACCTCGCACTTCACCTAATTGATGACGATCTGGTTTCAGCAACCAGATCACTAATGAAAATGGATGGCCATCCATCTATTATAACACTTTACCTTAAATTGTGCGTCATCCACTTCCATCGGGATGAGGCGGAATCCCACGATCCACTGCGTCAACCGGAAGTATTTTGACTGTCATATTGTGACATCCAAGTGATGGGTCTCCCAGTATCATGATCGCTGCACCCACCTTTGCGGACGACCGCAGCCCAATGTACACTCCTCTCCGCCCGCTTCCAGCAGTCCACAGCCCCCATGATAAGCTAAAACTCGCCTACAGGGCGTGTGGTGAAGTCACAATCATGGACGGAGCCAGGTCACGTCTGTGATGTCACCACAGGCCCTTAAAGGGAACCTGTCTCCTCCAAAAAGTCACCTAACCTTTAAACATGTCCCTGCATCATCCTATGACCGTTCTCACAATCCTTTTGTCGGCTAAATGTTGGCTGCAAAAGTACTAAAAAATGTTTTTATACTTGCTCATTATCCATTATAATGAGTAGGGACCATATTCCTTAGCCCTCAGGGCATGTTGCTTTGCTGCTTTTCTCGTCAGAAGATCACGCCCTAATGGGCGTGATTTTTGCATTCATATTCTAGGCAGGCCCTGCCTGCTTTGCACGTCGCTGCCTGGGCATGTAATGATGCAAACCGCGTCATTTCCGGTTTGGGTGATGTCAGTACACCCACGCTGCTCGTCCGGCTTCAAGCGCCGCATTGCGCATATGAATACATATAGGGCGCGATCTTCTGATGAGGAGGCAGCAAAGCAACACGCCCTGAGGGCTAAGGAATATGGTCCCTATTCATTATAATGGATATTTAGTAAGTATAAATAAGTTTTTTAGTACTTTTACAGCCAGCATTTAGCTGACAAAATGATTGTGAGAATGGTCATAGGATGATGCAGGGACATGTTTTTATAGGTTAGGTGGCTTTTTGGAGGTGACGGGTTCCCTTTAACCTGAGTGGCGTGGGGGAGCACAGACAGAAGCAGCAGCTGCCAGGTACTGGAGCCCACCGACCCCCACCACAGCCCTCACTCCACACCCCGCAGCTGGCCAAATGAGGAATTGCACTGGTTCTTCATGCCGCGGCCACTTAAGAGTGAGTACAGGGAAAGGGGGCAAGAGAGCAAGCACGGTGGGTGGGCGGCAGAGAGCACGGGGAAGAAGTGGCAGAGAAAAGGGGAAAAAAAACTGGACAAGTGAGAGACCGCACAGTGGAGTGTGACGGCCACCGTCCCCAGTGCCATAGAATCCGCCCCTATCGTCATGTCACCGCCCACCTGATGCAAGCAGGCTCCCATCTAGTGTAAAATTTGAAAATAATAACCTAAAAACAGAAGCACACTCCACCCCTATTCAATTGTAAGGAAAAGAGAGCAACTGACAACCAATCCAATACCATTGATTTTATTAATATATATTACACTCATTTAATACAGATCATAAAGAACCAGTGATAGAAAGGCAAAAAAAAACCATTAAAACATATCAACATGCAAGAAAAAAGGGGGGCACAAACTACTGACTCATTGATTTAACTCCAAAAATTCCAAAATTGTATAACTTGGAGGAAAAAACTGGAGACTAAACTACTCCAGTAGATTTTAATACACAGTGCAATGTATGCATCATGTGACAGTAACATCAAGAAAATCAGAACACTGTAGCGTGTGTCAACCCAAAAGGACAATCAGAGGGGACCAGCAGTATAACTGAAATAAAAGCTACCTTGATCAAAATATCTGATTACCTTGTGACATGATGAGTAAGTAGTGAGCGCACCCCTCGGTTTTTCTTGATGTTACTGTCACATGATGCATACATTGCACTGTGTATTAAAATCTACTGGAGTAGTTTAGTCTCCAGTTTTTTCCTCCAAGTTATACAATTTTGGAATTTTTGGAGTTAAATCAATGAGTCAGTAGTTTGTGCCCCCCTTTTTTCTTGCATGTTGATATGTTTTAATGGGTTTTTTTTTGCCTTTTCTATCACTGGTTCTTTATGATCTGTATTAAATGAGTGTAATATATATTAATAAAATCAATGGTATTGGATTGGTTGTCAGTTGCTCTCTTTTCCTTACAATTGAATAGGGGTGGAGTGTGCTTCTGTTTTTAGGTTATTATATTGGATAAACCAATCCTATTGACCTTAAGGTCTAGTTTGTAGGTTATTAGTGTAAAATTTGGTTTGGACAAGTGTTGCACCCAGCACATTCAACAAAGTAGCAGTCCTGCTGAATCCTAGCAAACCCGTATCCGTTCTGCCAGTGACGTACAGCATAGCAGAATTTAGTTTTTCACTGTAAGTGGGGCTCCTATAGATGCCCAAGTAATTGAAGGAAAAATAAATGTGTTCAGAGATTTTCTATGATCGCATGGGACAAAATGTTTAAAATTATGTAGAAAAAAAATATATATATGGAGGTAAAGAATCTGTTATAGACCTACAGCCAGCTGCCAATTTACAGTAAAATACCTATAAATCAACACAAGTAATCAGTCAAAATAAAATTAATTTGATCTTTATTAAAGCTTATTATGGTGCTGAGGAAAAAGTAAATGACACTCTCCAGTGTTGGAAAATCTCTGGGGTTTCAGCTACCAGGGGCAAGTAAGACCCTCGAGAACATGATCGTGGCCATATTTTATGGTCCTCCATCAAGTGATCCATGGTAAATAAAAAAAATAAAAACTCATTGTAAAAATATTTTTTTTACTCATCTAACATGATCTAACCAGTCAAATGAGGGGAAAAAAGTAATCTCAAAGCCTCCATGGTACCTCTATGCTGGAAAAGACTTCTCCCAACATCCCCTCCTCTTCCAGTTTCAAAATTCCTCCATTTATCCCCTCGAAATGTACCAAATATGGTGTCAAACTGTGGAAAAGCACAACATGTTGCCCGTGCACCTTTGCTATATTCAAAGGTAAGGATCACCAAATCAACCCATCAAACTGCTCCCAGACAATTGGCATCCCTAGTATAATTGGGAACTACTGACACTATTTCTAGATAAAGGCTACCATGTGTACAACAACAATTATTCTCGTATCCCCATGTACAAATCTGTTATGCTGTAAATACAGGGCCTGTGGCAGAGTTAGAAAAATCAATAGGTGTGGTGCCCAGACCTCTAGAGAAGAGGGCGTCATTCTCACTGGCAAGTAGCCAAATACCTTCTGTGAAGCGGGATGACAGGATGGATATCTACATGCTGACTACGCTGGATGTGGACACCATTGTGATGGTCGGACACATAGGCGCCACCAGAGTTAAAGAGAAACCGCTCTGTGTAAGGCCTCCTTCACACGTCTGTGTTTCCAATACATAAAGTGTCCGTTTTCACACGAAATGGAGTCATGTTTACATGCATACTAATTAATATCAATGGAGGTTGGAGGTTTTCACACCTCAGTGTGTTCTCATGGACATGTGTCTGTATGAACCACGCATATGTCCTTGTAATCTACATGGAGACGTGTCCTTTTTAATCGGCGGCATGTATCGACACAAGTCAATAGGTACCGCACACGGAATACATCCATGTGTTGGGTTTTTTTGTTTGTATTTTTTAAATTTTGTTTCTTTATTAGCCAGGTGTTCTGAACTTTTTTAGAAAGTAATTTTTCAGAGTCTGTAAGATTTTTCTGTGAGATGAAGTAGGAGTTGAAGTGAGGACACATTTTTCTCTGTCTCCTGAGTTTTTGTCAATATGATGGCTCCCTGTGTAGATATGGAGCGCTTAATCGCTGTGTGGGAGCAGCACCCTAACTCTGGGACACATAGGTCAAACGTTATCATGACAATTGAACCACAGATCTCACTGCTCACTGTGGTCGAAGGATGTTTCCCATCAGGTGCTTGGAGCAGATATTCGCCTGCAAAGCGTGCAAAGTTTGGTAAGTGGCCCCATTGATGTTCCTTTGCCATAACTAACTGTATTAACTTCCCTAATATTAAATGGTGATAATTATGTGATATCTGCTGTAATGTTTCTGTACTACAGGTAAATGACATATTATCCTATCCTTTGCCTGTGATGCACATTACCAGCTTATTGAATTTGATTTGAATGTGATCACTATTTCATAGCTTTGTTTTGTTAGACATTACCAACATTTCTGAACTTACTGGGTAACAATGTATTAGACATGCAGTATGTGTCTAGGTCAGGATGTGTCTAAAATGATATTTTAGCATTTTCCACGAGCAAAGAGCAGTAAAACACAACATATTTTAAAGTACGTATTGTCATTTGTAAAGTGACACAAATTACCTGACATGCATGGTGAGTGTGTGTGCTCAAAAGCCTTTAAAGGTTAAAATTTCATGGCATTGTAATTTACTGTTACCAATGTCTGTAGGCATTTAGGTGCTTGACCTAAAAGAACACTGTTGAAGTGCCCATTATCCCAGTCAGCTGCTTGCACCTGCTTCACTTATCTAACAGGAGTACATATAGATGCACCCTCTTAAGTGGTGGGAACATCATCCAGCCAGCAGTCCAGTAATACAGCTACATCCTCATCTGCCCCTCAACCACCATCAGTATACCACAACATGTCTATTACGGGGGATCCCGTTCACGAAACATTTAGTCAGCCACAGACCTACTGCCTGGCAGGTAGGCAGCAGACACCTGTGTCAACTCCCTCCCTCAATCTCTTTTGCTGAGCATAATACAAAGAGGCTGCAAGTAAACCAGAAAACATATAAAAAAGTTATTTTTTATTCGTTATCCATTTTAAACATTTTCTGTAAACATTTACATTTGTTTAGAAGCTTTTAACAGCAAATCTGTCATGATCGCCACACTGTCCTTGTCTGCTATGTTACTATTGTATGGAAGTTGTCAGTCTGTTTTGGTAGTGCTGGGTCTGTGCTGTAATCATCAATTCCCTTCAATTTCTGGTGTTATTGGAAGGGGTACAGACCCGAAGAACTGTCCTGGGTCCCTGCTCATTCGGTAACGGCTGATCGGTTGGTCCAGGTACTGTCACGATCTCCATACTGTCCTTGTCTGCTACGTTACTATTGTGTGGAAGCGCAGTCTGTTTTAGTAGTGCTGGGTCTGTGCTGTAATCATCTGTGTTCACTTCTCTTGATCAGTCCTCTACTTAAGCATGCTAGCTCCTCCATCCAGTGTCAATTGTACACTTGTTGCTGCTTGTGTAGGTCTGATCCCTCTGTGCTGTGTGACTGACCCAGCCTGACTTTATTCCCTTACCTGGACTTTTGACCCTTTGCCTGTGACCTGACTACTTTTTTGCCTGCTCCCTGTAAATTGTCTTGTCTTTCTGGTTTTCCTGACCCCGGGTCGTGAATTGGATTTTGTCTCTGACTACCCCTTGTTGTACTGCACCATTTCCTGGACCTGACCTCGGACTGTTTGACCTCCCTTTTCTTATCCAGTAAGTAGAATTATAATATAATCACTAACTGTAATTGTAGTCTTTCTCTCCACTTCTGGGACTAGTTATTACTGTAGTGACTCGCATCACATTACGATTGACCGTTATATTTTCTCTTTCCCCACCTATGGATTTATGTACATTGTGTGATCAGGTGGCGGATCTGATTCAGTTAGTTCAAGATCTGGCCTTGGAACAACACAATCTGAAAATCACCGAATAGGTACTAAGTATTATATAGAAAAACTCACCAAAATTTGGTCGCTTTTTTCTACCCCTTGCATCTAGCAGGTGGCTGCAAATTCCCCCAGGAGGTAGCACATGCGTCTAGACACCGGTACACAGACCCCTGCAACCTATAACATGGGGGCGGTTTGTAGCAACCAGGCGACCAGCCATGTATGCAGGGAGGGGCTGGTGGTGAACGCAGACACATGGACATCATTAGGCTCCTGCCACACTCAGGTATTACATAGTGTCTGAGCAGCCAATTGGGGACGCCTCCTATTAGACCAGGCGGGCTGCTCAGCACTGAAATATGCATCACTGTGACAGACGCCCCCTAGAGGAAAACAAACCTCAACTGCAATGGATAAAAAGATGCAAGTTGACACTAAAGATAATGATGTAAGGTGTCAGTTTGGTATTATGGCGCCAGAATATCGTAAGCTCGTGACCCACCGTCAAGGGCCCTTACACTCACGAGTACCTAGCCACATGTATAACACATGTATAATTTAGCTTTAAACAAAAAATCACCGAATAGGTACTAAGTATTATATAGAAAAACTCACCAAAATTTGCTCGCTTTTTTCCACCCCTTGCATCTAGCAGGTGGCTGCAAATTCCCCCAGGAGGTAGCACATGCGTCTAGACACCGGTACACAGACCCCTGCAACCTATAACATGGGGGCGGTTTGTAGCAACCAGGCGACCAGCCATGTATGCAGGGAGAGGCTGGTGGTGAATGCAGACACATGGACACCATTAGGCTCCTGCCACACTCAGGTGTTACATAGTGTCTGAGCAGCCAATTGGTGACGCCTCCTATTAGACCGGGCGGGCTGCTCAGCACTGAAATATGCATCACTGTGACAGACGCCCCCTAGAGGAAAACAACCTCAACTGCAATGGATAAAAAGAAGCAAGTTGACACTAAAGATAATGATGTAAGGTGTCAGTTTGGTATTATGGCGCCAGAATATCGTAAGCTCGTGACCCACCGTCAAGGGCCCTTACACTCACGAGTACCTAGCCACATGTATAATTTAGCTTTAAACATTTGCAGCCACCTGCTAGATGCAAGGGTAGAAAAAAGCGACCAAATTTTGGTGAGTTTTTCTATATAATACTTAGTACCTATTCGGTGATTTTTTGTTTAAAGCTAAATTATACATGTGTTATACATGTGGCTAGGTACTCGTGAGTGTAAGGGCCCTTGACGGTGGGTCATGAGCTTACGATATTCTGGCGCCATAATACCAAACTGACACCTTACATCATTATCTTTAGTGTCAACTTGCATCTTTTTATCCATTGCAGTTGAGGTTGTTTTCCTCTAGGGGGCGTCTGTCACAGTGATGCATATTTCAGTGCTGAGCAGCCCGCCTGGCCTAATAGGAGGCGTCACCAATTGGCTGCTCATACACTATGTAACACCTGAGTGTGGCAGGAGCCTAATGGTGTCCATGTGTCTGCATTCACCACCAGCCTCTCCCTGCATACATGGCTGGTTGCCTGGTTGCTACAAACCGCCCCCATGTTATAGGTTGCAGGGGTCTGTGTACCGGTGTCTAGACGCATGTGCTACCTCCTGGGGAATTTGCAGCCACCTGCTAGATGCAAGGGGTAGAAAAAAAAGCGACCAAATTTTGGTGAGTTTTTCAACAACACAATCTGTCATCCTCACAGGCTCAGTTACTGGGCCAGATTTCTGGTGCTTTTACTGCTGCTCAAAATCTCTTTTCCGACCGATGTCTTGACTTCTGAACCATCTTTAAGCCCCCTTGAAAGTGCTGTAGCACTCCCTGACAGATTTTCAGGGGAGAAAGACCAGTTCAGAATTTTCAAAGAGAGTTGTAAAGTATTGTTTAATTTACACCCTCGGTCATCAGGGAATGAGTCACAGTGGGTGGGAATTATGTCAATTTTGCGGGGGGTGGGGTGGTCCTCAGACTTGGACATTTTTTTCTACCCTCTTTTGCCCCTGAATGTCTTTCTGTGGATGCCTTTTTTGATGCTTTAGGACAAATGGAAGATGAACCTGACAGACTCAAATAAGGATCATGAACCACAGGGTAACCGCACAGCAGAATACTATTGTACAGAGTTTCGTCAGTGTTCTGCTGAGGTCCTGTGGAATGGTGCAGCTCTCAGATGCCAATTCCTCAGGCGTTTTTCGGAGTCTCTAAAGCAGTGTTTCTCAACTCCAGTCCTCAGGACCCACCAACAGTTTCTTGTTTTCAGGATTTCCTTAGTATTGCACAGATGACAGTTTAATCACCTGCACTGCGGATAATTCAAACCCCTGTGCAATACTAAGGAAATACTGAAAACATGACATGTTGGTGGGTCCTGAGGACTGGAGTTGAGAAACACTGCTCTAAAGGATGCTCTGGCTCTACATGCTCCATCTGGTTGTTTGGTGTTGGCCATGACTCGGGCTATCCGCATGGTTTGGAGGATGCGGGAGAGATGTGAGGTTCAACCAGAGGTTCCATTTTGTCCACCTGGCCTGGTTTGTTTACCTGAGATAGAATACCTATGGAGGTTGGAGCTGCCAGCTCAAGGATTAATGAGAGAATTAAGCAAAGTAACTGTTAAAAATACTTATCCACTTCCACCTATCCCCGATCTATAGGGCCACGTCACACACACAGATATCTGTGCAGATATTGTTCGCAGATCTCTGGTTGCAGTGAAATCATGGACAGATTGTCCCATTTTGTTGCTGTGTACAAATGGATCAATGGTCCATGATTTTACTGCAACCAGAGATCTGCCAACAATATCTGCACAGATATCTGTGTGTGACGTGGCCCTAAAGAATATGTTTTTGGGCACCAAATGGATTTTCATACTGGATCTCAGAGGGGCATATAATCTGATACATATTCGTGATGGTGATAAGTTGAAGACAGCATTTTGAACATCCTGAAGGTCTCTTTGAAAATCTCGAATCCAAAGGGGGGGACATTATCTGATTTGCGCTGCTCATACGATACAAATGTCAGGTAATGATGGCTTTATTCCGACATGTTTCAAAGCGATATCCCTGCTCCTTCCTCAGGGAACCAACATATGTTCCCTGATCAAGGAGTGTGGATGTTGCTCACAAACTAATTGGAATAAAGCCATGATTACCTGACATTTTATGATCCTTTCATTGTATGAGCAGCGCGGGTCAGATAAACACTGTCCCCCTTTGAATTCTTCCTTTATCACCACTGCGTGCAGGTGGAGTGTGGATACTGCAGCAGCCATACCATACACTTACACAAATTTTAGGTCACACAACCATTCCAGGTGAGCAGTTACATCAGTCTGCTACACAAAAGTGTTCAAGAGATAAGACCCTATTGCGCTTTTTCATTTTTATAGTTTACTAGCTGTAGTACCCGGCTACGCCCGGGTTAATAAATAACTGCTGTTAGCTATAACAAAATAGAATTTGAATATGTCATATTAATGACCTGTAGGAAAATAGAAGCTGAGCTGTGATTGATTGCTATAGGCAGCCTAATAAATCTCCAGCCAACAGTAAACCCTCCCCCTGGCCGGCCAGTATATGTTACCTCACACATACACATAATAGACAGCTCATGTGACTGACATCTGCCTTAATTCCCTATATGGCACATGTGTTGCACATTGGCTGTTTTTAATCAGATGTTTATGTTTGGAAATTAAAGATGCACACGTATAAGGCGAGTTGTGTGAGGTAATTTGTGTACATCTGTGTCTGTCTGTGTGGTGTGTGTGTCCCTGGGGCGTGTGTATGTGTGTGTCCCTGTGGGGTGAGTGCATGTGTCCCTATTGGGTGTGTATGTGTGTGTGTCCCTGTGGGGGGTGGCGGGGTCTGTATGGTGTGCGTCTCTGTTGTGTGTCTCTTTGTGCTGTGTGTTTCTGTGTCCCTGTGGGGTGAGTGCATGTGTCCCTAGAGGGTGTGTGTGTCCCTGTGGGGGGGTCTATGTGGGTGTGTGTGTGTATCTGTGCTGTGGGTGTCTTTGTGATGTGTGTCTGTGTGTGTCCCTGTGGGGTGAGTGCGTGGTGTCCTCCTGTGGGGGGGGTCTGTGTGGTGTGTGTGTGTGTCTGTGTTGTGTTTGTCTTTGTGGTGTGTGTGTGTACCTGTGGGGTGAGTGCATGTGTCGCTATAGGGTGTGTGTGTGTGTGCGTCCCATGGTGTGTGTGTGTGTGTCTTTGTGGTGTGTGTGTTCGGGTGCGTGGTGTGTATCCAATATTGGGGCTGCACCTTAGCGACTATACACTTGCTGTTACTCTTTGTGTGCGTGTGGTGTGTATACATGTCCCCGTGCGTGGTGAATATCTCATGTTGGGGCCCCACCTTAGTGACTATATGCTGGTATGTGTTGTTAGTCTTTTGGCGCTATCATTAAGCCCCTCTCATTCACAACTGTCAACTGTCACTTTTTCCCCATTATGTAGATAGGGGCAAAATTGTTTGGTGAATTGGAATGCGCAGGGTTAAAATTTCGCCTCCCAACATAGATAATATGACGCTCCCGGGGTCCAGACGTGTGACTGTGCAAAATTTTGTGGCTGTAGCTGACAGCTGTCGATTTTCCTCCAACACTTTTCCATTCACTTTTTCCCCATTATGTAGATAGGGGCAAAATTCTTTGGTGAACTGGAACACGCAGTGTTAAAATTTCACCTCACAACTTAGCCTATGACGCTCTCGGGGTCCAGATGTGTGACTGTGCAAAATTTTGTGGCTTTAGTTGCGACGGTGTAGATGCCAATCCCGGATATACATACACACACACACACACACACCACACACACACACACACACATACATACACACACACATTCAGCTTTATATATTAGATTTTTGAAAATCTTGTCATGCCTTTTGGCAATTTGCTAGGCAATTTCACTGGCAATTTGCTTGTTGCAGTGAAATCATGGACACAATGTTCTATTTTGTTGCTGTGTACAAATGGAACAATGTGTATATGATTTCACTGCAACCAGCAAAGTGCCAGTAAAATTGCTGTGTGAAGGTACCTTAATAGTCCTCAATTCCCTTTAATTCTGGTACATTGGAAGGGGTACAGACCTGAAGAACAGTCCTGGGTCCCAGCTTAGTCAGTAAGGACTGATCGGTTGGTCCAGGCCTCTCATCGGAGGTTTCCTGGTAAACCTGGGAGTCTGGTGGCCCCCCTTGAAGAGGGGTACTGTCACGATCTCCATATTGTCCTTGTCTGCTACATTACTATTGTGTGGAAGCTGTCAGTCTGTTCTGGTTGTGCTGGGTCTGTGCTGCAATCATCTGTGTTCACTTCCCTTGGTCAGACCTCTACTTAAGCATGCTAGTTCCTCCATCCAGTGTCAATTTTACACTTGCTGTTGCCTGTGTAGGTCTGATCCCTCTGTGCTGTGTGCCTGACCCAGCCTGACTTTATTCCCTTACCTGGACTTTTGACCCTTTCCCTGTGACCTGACTACTTTTTTGCCTGCTCCCTGTAAATTGTCTTGCCTCTCTGGTTTTCCTGACCCCGACTCGTGAATTTGATTTTGTCTCTGACTACCCCTTGTTGTATTGTGCCATTTCCTGGACTTTACCTCGGATCGTTGACCTCCCTTTACTTATCCAGTAAGTAGAATTATTATATTACTATTTGTAATTGTAGTCTTTCTCTCTACTTCTGGGACTAATTATTACTGTAGTGGCTCGCATCACAAAATCTTATCATGACACAACCCCTTAAATAAAACTATTGAAAATTAGATGTAAAAAAAAAATAACATCACTTTATGCTGCTCACAAGCTACATCATCTATCAAGACTGTGGCCACTATCCAATATATAAAGGTATGTACTCTATATTAGGCATAAACGCAATGTGATCTTTGCATAATAGGGCTCCAGTAAGCCACAGTGTGCTCCCTTTATATATGGAGATATTCTCCCCAGAATCATGGGTTCATAAGTACTGGTCTTCATGCCAGTCCAGGGGTAAGGGTATCCCGCATAACATCAAAAATAGATTAAAAATATTTTCTTAATTAGATCCTTAAAAAAACATTGCAGATGCAAGATGATCCAGAGATAGCTACTCCTAAATAGACATGCTTCTATATGTTTCGATCACGATGGATCTTGTACAGAAATAAAACATGGTTCCTTACACTTCTGTTGGTGCCATATTACAACTCCTTTAATATTTTCTAATTTACATGGTTGGAATAGACCTAATAATTTCCTCCCTTCCCACAAGGATCTCATGAAAGCGACATTTTAGTTGACAGAATATTTAATGTGTAACATATATAAAAAAGACCTTAGATATGTTTGTAAAAGGGTCACATTAAAAACACAAGCTAGTAGAAAATGTTAGGTGACATTCTTGAGTCTTGTATCAAACCTCCAGCTTCAAGTCAATCTCAAAGTTAGAAGGATACTTGTAGTGTAATATTAATTTTATGATTGAAATGTTTGTTTTTTTACATTTATTTCTATTTGAAAAAAAAAACAATTTGCTGTATTACATGCTCCATTACTTCATATTTCTTTTCTTCATTTACATTTTAGAACACATTGCAACAATTTTTCTGGTCCATCTGTTGTCATTAAGAGTAGAGAGCATAAAGCGTGAAACATCTGCTCGCGATACTGTATTTGTAATTGGGTAACCATTTTCATCTGGGACAAAATATCCTTCATGGGTCAATATTTCTTTGTCTGTAAGAAATATAAAATTATATTTAGCTCCAAGCACTAAGACTAATTTCACATACACAAGTACCTGATACCTGGTACAGTGGCCCTCCTGACAAGTCTGATTTATAAAAATTGGGTTTTCCCTATTCCGGATTGCTTCTGTGTTGTGCCAATCTTCTGTAAGTAATGCAGGAAATGAGATACCTACAATTAAATGTTTAACTATTTAAAGGGAAGCTGTCACATCCGAAAAGCCACCCAACCTATCAATACATGTCCTTGCACCTTCCTAATTCCATTATAACTATCCCTCTCTGTGCTAAATGCTTGCTTTCAATCTGCTAAAAAACGTTTTTATACTTGCTAATTAGGCTGATAATGAAGAGGGGGTTATATGCAACAGTCCCCCTTGGCGTGTTGGTTTGCAGCCTGAATGATCGCTTATCACGCCCCAATGGGCGTGACATTGTAATAAGGTTCCTCTCTGCGCCAGCCTGCGTTGAACGTCACTCTCCAGTTCGGGGTATGATGCAAATAGTGTCATTTCCGGTTCTGGTGATGTTGGTACACCTTCGTATCTCAGCCGGCTTCAAGCAGCGCATTGCACATGCTTTATGGCATCGCTGACGTAATGTTCTCCTTCAAGCATGTGCAATGCACGGACACCCGTTCCACTGCGCAGGCGCGAGTGCGGCTGTCGTTCAAACACCAATCACAGGGGCGGGAATTTTAAAAAGTGCAGGGCAAGTTTTGCAGCCCAGAGGGGTGGCGAGGACATAATCCACCTGGACTAAATAGCAGGCTCCCGGACCGAAGAGGAGGCCAGCGCTGCTGGCACTTGTGTTGCATATTTTGTTGCAGGGCAGCCCGCCTTGTCTAACAGCTGGGCGTCATTAATAGGCTGCTTTCTGACTTTATGCTTCACTCTTGGAGTGGCTGCCGCCCTGTAGTGATCTCATGTCCAGTGATACCACCTGTCTCCTCCTTGTGGCACGGCTGGTCGCAGATGCCACAATCGCCCCCGTGTCAGGGTTGTAGGGGATGGAGCATCGGTGTTGAGAGATATGGGTTGCTTCTGAGGTGGCTGATAGTATCCTGCTAAATGCAATGGTATTTGTAAGAGGCCAAATTTGGTGAGTTTTTTCAGCGCTGGACACAAGTTATTTTCTGAGGTATTAGGGGCACATCTGGCACATTAGAGGGGTTACAAGAACCCCATTTACATAATGTGCAAGCTGGTGGGCACAGTTTAAAATACCCTAAGGGGGTGACAGGTTCCCTTTAAGATAGCAATTGCTTATGAATGTGATTGCTTGGATTCATCACTGCAGATTCTGCTGTAAACACAAGTTAACTTTTTAGACTCATTCATTTAAAAAAATAAAATAACTGTAATTGACACAAAAAATAATTACAAGAATGTGGAACACACTCCTCAGTACTGAAATTCTAACATCACAGAATTAGTATACATGTTAATGCTATAAATCTGTATCCAATGTGAGAGACATTTGCAGAAATATACACACTGCCTTAGCATGTAATTAATTAATGGTTGTCTGAGAATTGTTCTGCCTTGCTGAATGTACAGTGCTGTGCAAATTAATTGAGACAAAGCATTTTTTTGTAAGTAAAATCATAAATTGGGGTTACCAGTCAAACTAGTTTTAACTGCTTTGAACAGGTGTGAACAGGTGTAGTCAGAAAATAACAGCTAGCTGCCCCCTTAGGCTGTGTTCACACTGGGCGTTTTTGGCTGTTTTTGCTCATCAGTTTTTGTAGCCAAAACCAGGAGTAGAGCAATCAGAGGAAAAGTCTAATAGAAACACGTCACCACTTCTGGATTTAATCACCCACTGCTGGTTTTGGCTACAAAAACTGTTGAGCAAAAACAGCCCAAAAACGCCCAGTGTGAGCACAGCCTTAGCTTCAGTTGAGAGCTTGTTTCTGTGAGGGGTGGTTTAGTGTACTTTTTCTCTGTGTGATTCATGCTTGTAAAAATGGATGTTACTCCACGGAAGAGGTCTAGAATTACAGAGGTTTGACAAATTTTTTTTTTCAAGAGCTGTTTTGGTTATTCCACGTAATCTTTGTTTTTGAGTGCACTGAATCCGAAAATTACCTCAGTTTTGTCATAGGACATCCCATTTTCTGACAATGTAAGTAACTATCATCTGCTCACTTCTTCCACACCCAGCCACTAATCAACACCTGAAACCTCTTTAGCTACAGATATAATCTGAACCACAAGTCTGATCCAGACTTAGTCTGATCCATGTATCTTTCAAACTACATCTTTCAAAGTACATTTTCTAAGTACAATACTTAGAAATAGACTAGAAATGGACTGGAAAAGACCGGCAGGTAAAGGAATATAAATCCCCCACAATGTTTCCATTCTAATCTCTACCACCCTTACTACTTCACTTCATATTAACTCCTTCAATCCCTTCCACAAATAAGGAACTAGTCATCAGTCCACCCTTCCTCCCCAGCCATCTCACCTCCTCTTGAATTCTATTTCTCCCCATACTGGCTGCATCACCTTGTCCACGGCTCCACCATCCTGTCCCAGACTGCTAGATCTCGTCCCCAGCCACATCTCCCCTGGACTGTAGCTCATACCTTGATGGCATTCCACCCCGGACTGAACCCTGGATGCCTCACCTGTCCCACGGCTGCTCCATCAGCCAACCCAGCAACCGCCTCTGTCAACCCCGACCGCCTCAACTGATCCCCCAACTTCCCCATCTGACCCATCCATCCAACCCCCCACCTTGCATCTCATCCCCGGTCATCACCTCATCCCGTGACCACTCCCCACTGATGACCATTCACCCACTACCACAACTTTCCCCACTCTGCGTCTAACCCCTGCTGCCACACTCACTCCATGTTCTCCGTATGCAATGTTCCCGCTACTCCTCACTCTCACTCCCATCCTTCTCCACTTCCTACTACCCCCACTTATCCCCCCTCCCAGCAACAAAATACTGCTCTCACCCTCCATCCTGCCGAACCACCTCACCCACTTCACCAACCTTTTCATTCACTTTCAATCCTCAATCACCAAACAAGCACGCCCGCCTCGCAAGCTCTCATACTCCCACCTGCTAACCCTCTGCCTACTCCTCCTCCTTGCCGGTGATATCTCCCACAATCCTGGCCCCCCCCCCGCAACATCCCCACAACAACCTTCATCCCGCGACCCACTGCTGACCCTCGCAACCTCACCACCACTAGCCCTCGCAACCCCACCAACATCAGACCCATTCCCCCAACCCATGCCCCACCTACCGCTCTACCCGCGCACTCTGGAATGCCCGCTCAGTGTGCAACAAACTCCCCGACATCCATGATCTCTTTATCTCCAGGAAACTGTTGTTCTTTGGCCTCACCGAGACCTGGCTCACCCCCTCTGACATGGCCTCCCCTGCTGCAGTATCCTACGGCGGCCTCAGCCTGTCCCACACCCCCCGTCCCTCTGGCAAACACGGCGGTGGAGTCAGCATACTGCTGTCCAACTCCTGCACCTTCAGCCCTATCCCCCAGCCCCCATCTGTCACTGTCCCCTCCTTCGAAGCCCACTCAGTTCGAATCTTCTCCCCTGCAACCTCTAAATAGCCATCATCTACCGCCCCCCCGGACCCACCACCTCCTTCCTTGACCACTTCACCACCTGGCTACTTCACTTCCTCTCCACTGACATCCCCTCCATCATCATGGGCGACTTCAATATCCCCGTTGACACTCCCTCCTCAGCCACCTCCAACCTTCTTTCCTTGACCACTTCCCTAGGGCTCTCCCAATGGTCCTCCTCTCACACCCACGAACAAGGCCACACGCTTGACCTCATCTTTACCCGCCTTTGCTCCCTCTCTAACCTCACAACCTCGGTACTCACACTGTCCGACCATCATCTCTTGACCTTCTCCGCCCTCTCCTCCCCTGCCACACTACCCCCTCTCCGCAAACTTGATCACTCTCGCCGAAACCTAAAAGACCTTGATCTTCCTTTATTCTCTGAATCACTCCTCCCTCTCACCGACATACCCTGCGCTGACGACATTGACATTGCCACCACCCTATACAACACCATAACGAACACTCTTGACCTAGCCGCCCCCCTCACTCTCCATGCTCCACGCATTAACAGGCAACCCTGGCACACCACCCTCACTAAAAACCTGAGATGGGCGTCCAGAGTCACTGAGAGGAGATGGAAAAAGTCTCACACCCCCGAGCACTTTGCTCTGTTCAAGCAATCCATCACTGACTTCAAGACGGCACTTGCTACCGCCAAGCAAGTGTTCTTCTCATTTCTTATAACCTCTCTGTCCCTCTCTGTCCCGCTACCCCAAACAGCTCTTCAAAACTTTCAACTCCTTACTTCGCCCGCCTGCTCCTCCCCCTTCTCCCCTCATCTCTGCTGAAGACTTTGTGACCTTCTCCAAGGAGAAGATCGAGAAGATCAGAAGCAGCTTCGGTCCACTATCCCCACAACTCCCCTTCCCACCTACACTGCCCTCCTCCTCAATCAGCCACTTCCCCCCCATAACTGAAGACCAACTCTCCTCCCTCCTGTCAAAATCACACCTCACCACCAGCGCCCACGACCCGCTCCCATCCCACCTCATTCCGAGCCACACCTCCATTTTCACCCCAGCCCTCACCCACCTCTTTAACCTTTCACTTAGCACTGGTACCTTCCCCTCGGCCTTCAAACACGCCCTAATCACGCCCATTCTAAAAAAAACCTCACTTGAACCTACCTCTGTCTCTAACTATCGCCCCATATCTCTTCTCCCATTCGCCTCTAAGCTACTTGAACAGCACGTCCACTCCGAACTGTCCTCTCACCTCTCCTCGTGCTCCCACTTCGACTGCCTACAGTCCGGTTTCCGACCCCTCCATTCCATCGAAACAGCCCTGACCAAAGTTGCCAACGACCTACTGACCGCCAAGAACAAACACCACTACTCCATCCTGCTACTCCTTGACCTGTCTGCCGCCTTCGACACGGTTGACCACTCCCTTCTTCTCCGGATCCTGGAATCCCTTGGCATCACCCACCTAGCCCTCTCCTGGATCTCCTCATACCTAGCGCACCGGACCTTCAACGTCTCGCACTCCCAACCCTCCTCCTCACCCTACCCCCTTTCTGTCGGAGTCCCCCAAGGTTCGGTCCTGGGACCCCTACTTTTCTCCATTTACACTCTCGGCCTAGGGCAACTCATTGAGTCCCATGGCCTCCAGTACCACCTCTACGCCGACGACACCCAAATCTACCTGTCCGACCCTGACATCGCCTCCCTACTCTCGAAAAGCCCACAATGCCTTTTAGCCATCTCATCCTTCTTCTCTGCTCGCTTACTTAAACTCAACATGGACAAAACTGAATTCATAGTCTTCCCCCCAAGAAATTCCACCCCACCTCCCAACCTATCCATCTGCATCAACGACTGCGCCCTCTCCCCAGTCCCCCAAGCCAAGTGCCTCGGGGTAATCCTTGACTCCTCCCTATCCTTCAAGCCCCACATCGAGGCCCTCACCACATCCCTCCAGCTCAAGAACATCTCACAGAGCCGCTCCTTCCTCACCCACGACACCGCTAAAACACTCATCCATGCTCTTATCATCTCCCCCTTGACTACTGCAACCTCCTTCTCAATGGCCTCCCGGCTAACTCCCTCACACCTCTCCAGTCTATCCTCAACTCCGCTGCCCGACTCATCTACATGTCCTCCCGCTACTCCCCTGTCTCCCCCCTCTGCCAAGCCCTTCACTGGCTCCCCGTCTCCAAGAGATCCCAATTCAAAACACTAACCATGGCGTACAAAGCCATACACAACCTGGCCCCACCATACATCTCCGACCTGGTCTCCCGATACCTACCCTCACGCAACCTCCGCTCCTCCCAAGAACTCCTCCTCTGCTCCCCCCTCATCACCTCTTCGCACAACCGAGTCCAGGACTTCTCCCGGGCATCTACCTTACTCTGGAACTCCCTGCCCGAACACGTCAGACACTCTCCTACCCTGAGTAGCTTCAAGTGTCACCTGAAGACTCACTTGTTCCGTCAAGCCTACAACCTGCCATGAGACCCAGGCGACCGCCCCATACCTGACATTCCCCCATCCTACTGTATCCTAACCCGCCTCTCTTAGACTGTGAGCCCTCGTGGACAGGGTCCCTGCCCCTCCTGTACCTGTACGTCCTGATCGCCTAGATTTAGTGTACTTGTTCTTGTCTCCCTCATCCTCATGTAAAGCGCCATGGAACCTAATGGCGCTATATAAATAAATAATAATAACTATGTTAAATAAGACAATACCTCAAAATAAATGAAAATGGACGCATAAAATTAATTTTTTATTACAAATGTTTCAAGCAAATCATTTTTATAACTGCAGTGAGCTCACTAACACACACTAAAATCGATTCTTCTTCCCTGTGAGGCTTCTCTTGGTACATTTACGCTTGTGAGTAGCATCTGTAATGTCTCTCTGAAGCGTCCAACAGTAGTCTGCCATCATTGTAATGCTCCATCTTCCCTGGTATCTTCTTTCCATCTCTTTAATGTCCTGGTGGAATCGTTCATCTTGCTCTTCACTCAGAGCTCCCAAATTTTCAGGAAAATTGTTAGGTGGGAATGGAGGAAATGCACTTTCAAACTCATCAGGCAAACTAAAGCTTGAAATGCTTTCAGCATTCGTCCGACGATTTGTTTGTAGTCATGGTCTTTGTTATTGCCTAAAAATTTCTCTATGACCTCTTTACATGCAATCCACCATTCTTTTTGAGGATGCGTCATGGTATTTATAAACTCTTGATCAGCTATAAGCCTTCTAATGTCTGGTCGGACGAACACACCTTCCTTCAATTGTGCCTCCGAGAGGCCTGGAAACTTGGTGACCAAGTATTTGAAGCATTCTCCATCTTTTGGAAGTCATTTTAAGAATTGTTTCATCAATCTTAATTTGATGTCAAGAGGTGGTAGAAGAACTTTATGGGGAGGAACCAAAGTTTCTCGGAGGACATTTTTTTTCACCAACTGTGAGCACTCTCGGCTGCCAATTCTTCTTGGTCCAGTGATTTTGTCGGTCTCGACTGTCCCATAGACACAGAAAACAAGGGTATTTGGTCAGGCGAATTAATACACTTCTGCTGAGCCATAATGCTAATTTTGGAAAACACGGTTGAATATGACGAGCTAACACAAACTGAGATTAAAAAGTGTCAACAGGCGAGAACCAAGATAAAACAATTGAAACAAGCCCGGGCATGTCAGAGCCCGCTCGTTCAGCTTGCAACATGTTGATGCTGGTTTCATTACCTCACTCTGAAAGGTCTTTTCTTTGAAAGTTATATTTTTTCGGCATTGTATATCTTCAATGCATTGATGTAAATTAATAGTAATTTTGAGTTTCAAAACCCTAAGATAAAAAAATACCAAAAATGTAGAAAAATTTACTAAATTTGAAGAGAATTTTGCATTTTGTGGCAAATTCAGACTTTTTTTTCGTTTTCTGCACACCAAAATACATGGAAATTAGATGAAAATAATCAAACAGCTTTTTAGTCACAGACCTGTGTTATTACTCTTAATGAACATACAAGTCTGACTGTAAGAGAAATCACTTCCACCGTTGGTATTGGAAAATCTACCATGTCAAGAATAATTCGCACACACAATGAAACTGGATCGTTTTCTCCAAAACGAAAAGGGAAATGTGGAAGAAAAGGGAAACCGACACCAAGAACTGATAAAACACTTATCAGCAATAGTAAAATGAATGCAAGAAAAACAAGTACAGACTTGCCTTGTCCTAATTAATTTGCACAGAACTGTACTTGGGCATGAAAATCATAAAAATCTGCTGACAGCTCTTTTTGTAATTGCTGGCCAATAATATCCCAGATGTGCAGGATAGGAGAAAAGTCTGGAGATGCTGCAGGCTGTGGTAGACCAATAAGTCCACTGAGGCTGCTCACAGCTAATAATGGCCTGGTGGTGTTGTGTTGAAAAAGCATCAGCCATGACACTTTAGAGAAATTGCTGTACCACTGGTTCCATGGCCAAATTAATGTAATGCTGAATTGTTTGTGTACCTGGAATGAATACTAGATGGGACTGGCTACCTTACACTATGCTACCCCACATCATATTTCTAGAAGTAGGAATGGTATGACTTTCCCCTGTGAAAGCCTGTTCATGGTGTCTAGATGGTAACTGGACGCTGAACCTATTCTCCACTATATTTTGTGGTGGTATCAATGATACCTGGAGATTGGTTTGGACATAACGTCAGCAAACACCATGAAGAAGCCTTCACAGAGGAGTCTCACATTTGGCCTGCTCCTGGGATTATAGTGGGGGATAGCACAATGAAGTCCAACCCCTTCAGTTTTTATTCTAGGTACACTAATATTTTGGTGTTACACTGATTCAGTTGCTGAACCAGTGGTCAGGGGCTGGCTGGCAAATTTCGGCCTAGGGGGCAAACACACAGAAGTGGCCCATGAGCAGTGAGCTAAACGGGCAGAGCGGCCTCCCAGACCAACATGACAGATGGCCGGGCGGCCCCAAAACTGCTGCTTGCCCACTGGCCTGGGCCAGCCCCTGCCAGTGGTACAGCTACAGTTAGGGCCAGAAATATTTGGACAGTGACACAATTTTCGCGAGTTGGGCTCTGCATGCCACCACATTGGATTTGAAATGAAACCTCTACAACAGAATTCAAGTGCAGATTGTAACGTTTAATTTGAAGGGTTGAACAAAAATATCTGATAGAAAATGTAGGCATAGTACACATTTCTTTACAAACACTCCACATTTTAGGAGGTCAAAAGTAATTGGACAAATAAACATAACCCAAACAAAATATTTTTATTTTCAATATTTTGTTGCGAATCCTTTGAGGCAATCACTGCCTTAAGTCTGGAACCCATGGACATCACCAAATGCTGGGTTTCCTCCTTCTTAATGCTTTGCCAGGCCTTTACAGCCGCAGCCTTCAGGTCTTTCTTGTTTGTGGGTCTTTCCGTCTTAAGTCTGGATTTGAGCAAGTGAAATGCATGCTCAATTGGGTTAAGATCTGGTGATTGACTTGGCCATTGCAGAATGTTCCACTTTTTTGCACTCATGAACTCCTGGGTAGCTTTGGCTGTATGCTTGGGGTCATTGTCCATCTGTACTATGAAGCGCCGTCCAATCAACTTTGCAGCATTTGGCTGAATCTGGGCTGAAAGTATATCCCGGTACACTTCAGAATTCATCCGGCTACTCTTGTCTGCTGTTATGTCATCAATAAACACAAGTGACCCAGTGCCATTGAAAGCCATGCATGCCCATGCCATCACGTTGCCTCCACCATGTTTTACAGAGGATGTGGTGTGCCTTGGATCATGTGCCGTTCCCTTTCTTCTCCAAACTTTTTTCTTCCCATCATTCTGGTACAGGTTGATCTTTGTCTCATCTGTCCATAGAATACTTTTCCAGAACTGAGCTGGCTTCTTGAGGTGTTTTTCAGCAAATTTAACTCTGGCCTGTCTATTTTTGGAATTGATGAATGGTTTGCATCTAGATGTGAACCCTTTGTATTTACTGTCATGGAGTCTTCTCTTTACTGTTGACTTAGAGACAGATACACCTACTTCACTGAGAGTGTTCTGGACTTCAGTTGATGTTGTGAACGGGTTCTTCTTCACCAAATAAAGTATGCGGCGATCATCCACCACTGTTGTCATCCGTGGACGCCCAGGCCTTTTAGAGTTCCCAAGCTCACCAGTCAATTCCTTTTTTCTCAGAATGTACCCAACTGTTGATTTTGCTACTCCAAGCATGTCTGCTATCTCTCTGATGGATTTGTTCTTTTTTTTCAGCCTCAGGATGTTCTGCTTCACCTCAATTGAGAGTTCCTTTGACCGCATGTTGTCTGGTCACAGCAACAGCTTCCAAATGCAAAACCACACACCTGGAATCCACCCCTGACCTTTTAACTACTTCATTGATTACAGGTTAACGAGGGAGACGCCTTCAGAGTTAATTGCAGCCCTTAGAGTCCATTGTCCAATTACTTTTGGTCCCTTGAAAAAGAGGAGGCTATGCATTACAGAGCTATGATTCCTAAACCCTTTCTCCGATTTGGATG
The DNA here is from genome assembly GCA_033576535.1 of Allobates femoralis. Lineage (NCBI taxonomy): Eukaryota > Metazoa > Chordata > Amphibia > Anura > Aromobatidae > Allobates > Allobates femoralis. The sequence goes on from JARQOC010000003.1 coordinate 315,959,910, forward strand.
TGGAAACTCTCATATTGCAGCTGGGAGTGTGCACTTTCAGCCCATATCTATTATATAATTGCCGTAGCGACTTCCGTCGGAGCGGCGCTGCTTCCGGTGGCTTGGTTAGCGAGTCCGAGCTGCTTCTCCTGGACTCTCCCCGTGGCCGCTACGCGGCCACGGCGACTCCCGAAGCAATGCCCGCAAAGCGGGCATTGCGAGTCGTTGCAGCCTCGCGAAGCAATGCCCGCGAAGCGGGCATTGCGAGTCGCTGACACCCACCAACCAAGCCACAGAAGCCCATACTACTGTAGTGTACACCGCTATACTATACTACAGTCCCATGCCCATAAGCGCCATGGGACTGTAGTATACCATCGCGCTGTACACTACAGACCCCTGCCGCTCTAAGCCACTACGCGCTGTACACTACACTAACCAAGCCACACAACCCCATACTACTGTACTGTACACCGCTATACTATACTACAGTCCCATGCCCATAAGCGCCATGGGACTGTTGTATACCATCGCGCTGTACACTACAGCCCTCTGACGCTCTAAGCCACTACGCGCTGTACACTACAGCCCCCTGCCCCCGCACCCCTACCCCCTACCGCCCTAACCCACTACCCCGCCGCAGCCACTACCCCCCGCCGAAGCCCCTACCCCCTGCCGCCCTAACCCACTACCCCGCCGCAAGCCCCTACCCCCTGCCGCCCTAACCCCTAAGCCACTACCCCGACGCCGAAGCCCCTACCCCCTGCCGCACTACCCCGCCGCACCCACTACCCTCTGCCGCAAGCCACTACCCCCTGCCGCCCTAACCCCTAAGCTACTACCCCGCCTCCGAAGCCCCTACCCCCTTCCGCACTACCCCGCCGCACCCACTACCCTCTGCCGCAAGCCCCTACCCCTGCCGCCCTAACCCCTAAGCCACTACCCCGCCGCTGAACCCCCTACCCCCTGCCGCCGTAACCCACTAGCCCGCATCCGCACCTAAACCCCTGCCGCCGCAAGCCCCTAACCCCTAAGCCGCACCTAATCCCCTACCCCTACCCCCTAAACCGCACCTAAACCCCTGCCGCCCTAAGCCCCTACCCCCTAAGCCGCACCGAACCCCCTACCCCCGTAAGCCACTACCCCGCATCCGCACCTAAACCTCTGCCGCCGCAAGCCCCTAACCCCTAAGCTGCACCTAATCCCCTACCCCTACCCCCTAAACCGCACCTAAACCCCTGCCGCCCTAAGCCCCTACCCCCTAAGCCGCACCTAACCCCCTACCCCCTGCCGCCCTAAGCCACTACGCCGCATCCGCACCTAAACTCCTGCCGCCGCAAGCCCCTACCCCTTAAGCCGCACCTAATCCCCTACCTCTACCCCCTAAACCGCACCTAAACCCCTGCCGCCCTAAGCCCCTACCCCCTAAGCCGCACCTAACCCCCTACCCCCGTAAGCCACTACCCCGCATCCGCACCTAAACCCCTGCCGCCGCAAGCCCCTAACCCCTAAGCTGCACCTAATCCCCTACCCCTACCCCCTAAGCCGCACCTAAACCCCTGCCGCCCTAAGCCCCTACCCCCTAAGCCCCTACCCTCTAAGCCCCGCCGCTTTCCCTAACACCTAAGGCCCTACACCCGAAGCCCCCGCCGTCCCCTAACCTAACGTCCCCGTCGATCACTTACATGCCTTCAAGTCATCTGATCGTCCGTCCGATCCTCAAGTCCTCCGTCCGGCCAGGCGTCCTCTTCCTCCGGTCCCGGGGGTCTTCTCTCTTCTTTCCGCCATCTCCGCCTCTTCGTCCGTCCCCGGGGATCTTCTGTCTTCTTTCCGCCAACTTCCAGCTCCGACGTCCTCTTCAACTAACATTAAGATACAATGGACGATCAATCCGCCATTGTATCTCAATGAAATGTGAAGGGCTCTTCTGATTGGTCGCTGTCTACTGCCCTCAGCCAATCAGAAGAGCCCCTCATTCAGTTCTCATTCAGGTCCGTCTTTTTTCCCATTGACATACATTAGCGGTGTGTCGGCGATTTTATGGCCGGCCACCTGGTTCTATTTGTCGGCCCTAAAATCGCGGACACACCGCTAATGCATGTCTATGGGCAAGTCAGCTCGAATTCTGATTGGTCGGCGTTCAATCCGAAATCGGGCTGACTGCCCATAGAGATGCATTAGCGGTGTGTCCGCGATTTTAGGGCCGACAAATAGAACCAGGTGGTCGGCCATAAAATCGCCGACACACCGCTAATGCATTTCAATGGGAAAAAAGAAAGGCGGACCTGAATGAGAACTGCGTCTCAGCCTAAATAATAAATTAAATAATAAAAAAAATAATTAAAAAAGAATTAAAAAATAATAAAAAAATAAATTAAAAATAATAAAAAATTCTATAAAAATAATAATAAAAAAATAAAATATATGCTAATAAGATCAGCCCTTTGCGGACCTGAATGAGAACTGCCTCTCAGCCTAAATAATAAATTAAATAATAAAAAAAATAATTAAAAAAGAATTAAAAAATAATAAAAAAATTAATTAAAAAAATAAAAAAATTCAATAAAAATAATAATAAAAAAATAAAATATATGCTAATAAGATCAGCCCTTTGCGGACCTGAATGAGAACTGCCTCTCAGCCTAAATAATAAATTAAATAATAAAAAAAATAATTAAAAAATAATTAAAAAATAATAAAAATATTAATTAAAAATAATAAAAAATTCAATAAAAATAATAATAAAAAAATAAAATATATGCTAATAAGATCAGCCCTTTGCGGACCTGAATGAGAACTGCCTCTCAGCCTAAATAATAAATTAAATAATAAAAAAAATAATTAAAAAATAATTAAAAAATAATAAAAATATTAATTAAAAATAATAAAAAATTCAATAAAAATAATAATAAAAAAATAAAATATATGCTAATAAGATCAGCCCTTTGCGGACCTGAATGAGAACTGCCTCTCAGCCTAAATAATAAATTAAATAATAAAAAAAAGAATTAAAAAAGATTTAAAAAATAATAAAAAAATTAATTAAAAATAATAAAAAATTCAATAAAAATAATAATAAAAAAATAAAATATATGCTAATAAGATCAGCCCTTTAGCGGACCTGAATGACAACTGCCTCTCAGCCTAAATAATAAATTTAATAATAAAAAAATAATTAAAAAATAATTAAAAAATTATAAAAAAATAAATAAAACATAATTAAAAAATAAATAACAAATAATAAATAATAATTAAAAAAAAAATGCTAATAATAATATTACTGCTAATAATAATGCTATTAATGCTAATAATTATGTTATTAATGCTATTATTAATGCTAATAATGCTATTATTAATTCTATTAATGCTAATAATAATGCTATTAATGCTATTAATAATGTTATTAATGCTATTATTAATGCTAATAATCCTATTATTAATGCTATTTATGCTAATAATAATGCTATTAATGCTATTAATAATGTTATTAATGCTATTAATAATGCTAATAATGCTATTATTAATGCTATTAATGCTAATAATAATGCTATTAATGCTATTAATAATGTTATTAATGCTATTAATAATGCTAATAATGCTATTATTAATGCTATTAATGCTAATAATAATCCTATTAATGCTATTAATAATGCTATTCATGCTATTAATAATACTATTAATGCTAATAATAATGCTATTAATGCTATTAATAATGTTATTAATGCTATTATTAATGCTAATAATGCTATTATTAATTCTAATAATTTTAATAATAATGCTATTAATGCTATTAATAATGTTATTAATGCTATTAATAATGCTAATAATCCTATTATTAATGCTATTTATGCTAATAATAATGCTATTAATGCTATTAATAATGTTATTAATGCTATTAATAATGCTAATAATGCTATTATTAATGCTATTAATGCTAATAATAATGCTATTAATGCTATTAATAATGTTATTAATGCTATTATTAATGCTAATAATGCTATTATTAATGCTATTAATGTCAATATTTATCCTATTACTGGTATTATTAATGCTATTAATGCTAATAATAATGCTATTAATGCTATTAATTCTAATAATAATGCTATTAATGCTATTAATAATGTTATTAATGCTATTATTAATGCTAATAATGCTATTATTAATTCTATTAATGCTAATAATAATGCTATTAATGCTATTAATAATGCTATTAATGCTATTAATAATGCTATTAATCCTATTATTTATGCTATTAATGCTATTAATGCTAATATTTATCCTATTAATGGTATTATTAATGCTATTAATGCTAATAATAATGCTATTAATGCTAATAATAATGCTATTAATGCTATTAATAATGTTATTAATGCTATTATTAATGCTAATAATGCTATTATTAATTCTATTAATGCTAATAATAATGCTATTAATGCTATTAATAATGTTATTAATGCTATTATTAATGCTAATAATCCTATTATTAATGCTATTTATGCTAATAATAATGCTATTAATGCTATTAATAATGTTATTAATGCTATTAATAATGCTAATAATGCTATTATTAATGCTATTAATGCTAATAATAATCCTATTAATGCTATTAATAATGCTATTCATGCTATTAATAATACTATTAATGCTATTAATGCTAATAATAATGCTATTAATGCTATTAATAATGTTATTAATGCTATTATTAATGCTAATAATGCTATTATTAATTCTATTAATTTTAATAATAATGCTATTAATGCTATTAATAATGTTATTAATGCTATTATTAATGCTAATAATGCTATTTATGCTAATAATAATGCTATTAATGCTATTAATAATGCTATTAATGCTCTTATTTATGCTATTAATGCTATTAATGCTAATATTTATCCTATTAATGGTATTATTAATGCTATTAATGCTAATAATAATGCTATTAATGCTATTAATGCTAATAATAATGCTATTAATGCTATTAATAATGTTATTAATGCTATTATTAATGCTAATAATGCTATTATTAATCCTATTAATGCTAATAATAATGCTATTAATGCTATTAATAATGCTATTAATGCTATTAATAATGTTATTAATGCTATTATTAATGATAATAATGTTATTATTAATGCTATTAATGCTAATAATAATGCTATTAATGCTATTAATAATGTTATTAATGCTATTATTAATGCTAATAATGCTATTATTAATGCTATTAATGCTAATAATAATGCTATCAATGCTATTAATAATGTTATTAATGCTATTATTAATGCTAATAATGCTATTAATAATGCTATTAATGCTAATAATAATGCTATTAATGCTATTAATACTGTTATTAATGCTCATAATACTGCTAATAATGCTATTAATACTGCTATTACTGCTAATAATAATGCTATGGCTTATATTATTGCTATTGATGATGCGATTATTATTTAAAAATCTTTAAAAAAACAATAAACATATTTTAGATACCCGATGCATTTGCATCAGGCTAACAGCTATAACTACTATAATCAAATTAATGCACGTTCTAGAATCCCGATGCATTTGCATCGGGCTCACAGCTAGTTATACATATAATTGTATTTCTGAACATGTTTTTGTAAACAGCTAAAATAACAAAACTTGTGTCACTGTCCAAATATTTCTGGCCCTAACTGTATTTCTCCAAAAAGTCCTGCAAGCCATTATTTAACATGACAGCACCAGGCCACATGTTGCTTGTGCTACTAAGAATAGCCTGCGCGGGCTAACCTGAATTGCCATGACGTGCCGCAACTCTGCACTTGTCTTTCAATGAGCCAGTCTGGCTTGTCATTGGTTGGCAAAGGGAGCTGTAGATCTTGATACTTTGTGTGTTCAAGTGCAGTCAGGTTGGCAAAATATTCCTCAGACCACCATTACCAGCCTCATTTATAGCATGCCAAGATGTGTAAGTGCATGTATTTCTGCACATAACACACATATTTAGTAGCGAATAAATCTAGATGTTTTTCATAACGTATCATTAACATACATATCAATATTGTTATTGTTATTTCATAACTTTTCCTTAACACTTTCAATGATGAACTATGTATGATACCTGAATATGAACAGAAAAATGTTTTCTCCTAACACAGACTATGAATGATGTGACAGATACTAATAAAATTGTGGAGTTAGAACTGATCAGATCTTTCTACCTACCTGTCACCGGAGTATTTTGAAGTCCTGGCGGTCTTACAACTGTCCAGTTAAGATCAGAACATTCTTTTTCTAGATATTTTTCCATTTCGAACATGTTTGTGAGAACACTTTTAATTAATGGTATCAGTAGGTTCCTCACGAAGAATGAGGCATTCTGGGATGAGCTAGCTGTTATACAAAATATAAATATTAATGTACTGAAGGAAATAAAATGTATATAATATTTTTCTAGATTTTGATCCATTCATGGAATACCCATTGGCCACAGCTATTATATCAGGCTTAAGGCAAAGCTAAATGCATAGGAACCAACCAGCTACCAGAACTTGTATATAGATATACAGATTCTGTATATTGAAGCATGCATTATTAAAGAGGTTGGCTGCTACTTTCACATTGATGATTTATCTGTAAGATAAACTCCACCGAAACAGCCCTTACTAAAGTCACCAATGACCTCCTGACCGCAAAGAGGAAAAAACACTACTCTGTCCTCCTCCTCCTAGACCTATCCGCCGCCTTCGACACAGTCGACCACTCCCTCCTACTCCAAATCCTAGAATCCCTTGGTATCACTGACCTCGCCCTCTCCTGGATCTCCTCATACCTTACAGACCGCACTTTCAGCGTCACCCACTCCGGCACTTCTTCCTCGTCCTACCCCCCTTACTGTTGGCGTCCCCCAGGTATCGGTACTTGGACCGCTACTTTTCTCCATCTACACCCTCGGCCTAGGTCAACTCATCGAGTCCCATGGCCTCCAGTACCATCTCTATGCCGACGACACCCAGATCTACCTCTCTGGGCCCGACATCACCTCCCTTCTGTCTAAAATCCCCCAATGCCTGTCCGCCATCTCATCTTTCTTTTCTGCTCGCTTCCTCAAGTTGAACATGGATAAAACAGAGTTCATCGTCTTCCCCCCCCAGCCGCCCTCCCCCTCTGCCAAACCTGTCAATCCGAGTCAACGACTGCTCCCTCTCCCCAGTCCCCCACGCAAAGTGCCTCGGGGTCACCCTCGACTCCTCCCTCTCCTTCAAGCCCCACATCCAAGCCCTTGCCACCTCCTGCCGACTCCAACTCAAGAACATCTCACGCATCCTCCCGTTTCTTAATCATGACACCGCCAAAACTCTCGTCCACGCCCTCATCATCTCCCGCCTTGACTACTGCAACCTACTGCTCACTGGTCTCCCTGCCTCCTCCCTTGCACCTGTCCGCTCTATCCTTAACTCAGCTGCCCGTCTAATCCACCTGTCTCCTCGCTACTCCCCTATCTCCCCTCTCCGCATGGCACTTCACTGGCTCCCCACCCCCCAAAGATCTAAATTTAAAATCCTAACCCTGACTTACAAAGCCATCCACAACTTGTCCCCCCCTTACATCTCCGACATGGTCTCCCAATATGAACCTGCACGCAACCTACGCTCCTCACAAGAACTCCTCCTCTCCTCCCCCCTCATTTCATCCTCCCACAACCGCATACAAGACTTCTCCCGCACCTCCCCTAGATTCTGGAACTCCCTCCCTCAGCACGTCAGACACTCGCCCACCCTCAAGAGCTTCAAAAAGAACCTGAAAACTCATCTATTCCAACAAGCCTACAACCTATGATGAGACCCAGCGCTGCTCCACCATACGCTTGGCGCTTCCCCCCCTATCGTGTCCTCCCCCACCCCTGTAGACTGTGAGCCCTCGTGGACAGGATCCTCTCCCGTCGTGTATCAGCAGACATTGACTGTTCATATGTACTGTACCTGTCCTTGTTACCCCCACTGCTTATGTAAAGCGCCATGGAACCAATAGCGCTATATAAATAAATAATAATAATAATAATAATAAAGATAGGTTTTCAATGTCTGAGCAGCCAGGGTCCAACACCTGGTACCCACACCGATCAGCTGTTCTTTGTGCTGGCGGTTGCAGCATGTGGTCGGAATTGCTTAGCTCCGGAGCCGCTCAATCTTTTGACAATGGCTGCTGCCAGGTACTGGACATTCGCCTCCTATTGATAGGTTATCAGTGTGAAAGTAGTGGAAAAACTCTTCAATGTTCATGGTAAGTCACTAGGAACATAAGTTCATAGTGCCACTAACTGGGCCAGAGGATACTTTGTATATATGGAAAAAATCACCACAGGCAACCATATAGGAACAGGTTCTTTACAAAGTACTTAAACTTTGAAATGGTTGGTAGTATAATTATTTAGAACAGGATGATATGGAGAATGTTTTTTAGCAAAGGATAATAAGCTTAAATACATACTATCTGTGTACCAGGAAGTCATCGTCACCATCCTATTAACTCCAGTCTGTCGCATGGCACCCACAATGGCTGTCATGGAGTCGGTGTAACCACTTATTGATGATAACATTTTATATGGGAATCCCAGGCAAGATATAACTGCATCCTGGCCCTTGAAATGTTCCGCTAATGAATTTGATGAAAAGATATCGGCTTCTACTACCTAGAATATAGACAAATACATATTATTGGAGTAAATTGCCACAGCATAAGCATATAGAGCACATTTACACGGCACAGATTTGCATGTGTACATATACCACCTTGAAAATCTTAACAAATCTTTAATGTGTGATTATGGCTTAAGATAAATCATTTAAATCTGACCAAAACCCCCCAAAAAGCATCAATATGGCTTTAACGGAAAAATAACAAAATTATGGCTCTTAGATCAAAGAGGTAACAACAAAACTGAAAAAATTAAAATATCTATCCTTCAGGGATTAAAGCAGATCTGACATCAGATTTCACAATACAAAAGACATACATTAGTATATAAATCTCTTACAATTTATTGCTATATTTGCTTTGTAAATCTGTCAGAATGCCCCATAATTCTTTATAAGGCTGGGCGGGGTTCACACTAACATATGCCTTGTGTGAGTACAATGCAAGGAAATCTCGCATTGCACTCGGCCCAGTGTTAGATTTCTTCATCAGCCCTAATCAGACTGAGGAAAAAATCACAGCATGCTGCAATTGTCAGCGAGTCTTGGCTCAATCACACCCATACAAGTTTATGGTTGCGTGTGAAACCTTGGACTGCACTTGAATGTCTTGCCATATTTCTAAAGGCAATTTAATGCTTAATAACCCCTTCTCAACATGGCTAATTTTCGTATTTTTGCATCTTTGTTTTTCCTCCCATTCTAAACTTTGTTATTTTTCCGTCAACAAAGACATATGAGAGCTTGTTTTTTTGCAGGACGGGTTGGACTTTAGAAGGACAACATTAATTTTTTCCACATAGTGTATTAGAGAATGGGAAAAAATTCCAAGTGCGGTAAAAAAGTAATTGTGACATTGTTTTTTTGGGAATTGTTATTATGGTGTACACTTTGTGGGACAAATTATCTGGCAATATGATTCTCCTCAGTAATTTAGTGGTGAAATGAAACCCAGAAGTATGTACAAAAAAAAAAAAATTTTCTTAGAGGGTAGTCATTATTTTCTGAGACCCCTAATGTTTTTATATTTTGGTTGATAAAGCTGTGAGAGGATTAATCTTTTGAGGAGTGAAAATACAAAAACAACCATAATGTTTGCGTTCTTGAGTCTTGTCCATTTACAGTGTTTACTAATTGAGTTAATTATTTTTATGTGTTGATAGATCAGACTTTTCTGTATGCGGCGATACAAGATATGTTTATTTTTATAATGGAGGAAAAAGGGGGTGATTTGAACTTTTATGTTTCTTTTTTTTCTATTCATAGTATTAGTTATTCCCCTTAGGGTACTGTAACCTGCTATTATCTGATCTATTGCACTATATGTACCAAATCCATAGCATTGCTGTATATAGTAATAATCACAGTCTCCTTTGAAGCCTGACTGCAAACTGAATTTCAAGGGATCTCCGTAATGACAGGCACAAAGGACTTCAACAGACCCCATGCTGTCATTCTAATGCATCAGTCCTCCGCAACCATGGCACAAGCATGCTGATCAGACCATAGACCCGCTGAATGCCACTGTTAGTTTGATGGTGGCATCTCACAGGTTAACAATCACAGGCGGAGCTTTGCTCCATATGTGATTTTTAGAGGAGGGTCTTGGCCATAACACACAGCCATTACCTGCGATGAGCCTGCTCCATACACCCGCTTCCAACTTGGGCCGTACATGTACAGACGCATGTCGTGCAAAGGTTCAATGGATTCCCAGCTTGTAGAATTAAATTTGGAAGTTTAGAGAAATCAGTGGTTTAGCATTTAGCATTTAGCAGGAAGTGCAGCAGGATATACACTGCACCTTCAGATCCCCATGCCCCTCTTCCTTTTCTCTGCCAGCCTCTGAACTTTGGCTGACAGATCTCTCAGTGACTTGCCTCCCATGGTCGAGATATTGCAGATCGATAGTCTTGCTCTTGCAAAGTCATGAGGAGCTTACTGTGTATGCACCGTTTCCTCTGAAGAGAAAACCCTGTGCAATTACAGCTCTTGCGCAAAACCTCGGTCAAAGGAGGCTGTCAGCAGACAGGGAAAAGAGATAGGGCACAGGAGAGCTGGAAGTAGAGTTCCCACTTGCTACACTTTTTTTTTTAAATCAGATATATTTTATTAAATCATCGAGTGAATTACAAATAGTACATTCATTTCATAGTTTCAATGAAAAGATGATTATTGTTTGTAATATACAACACCCTACCCTATAACAGGAACATAGGAACATATCCTCCCAACCTCCCAACACCCCCAACACCCCCATCCCTCCCCCCACTCCTTGAACAGTTTTCATATACCATCAATATTTATATCAGATAAGAGTAAAATAGAAAGCGTTTTCCGATAGGCATGTGCACAACAATTAAAATTGTCAAACCTGTTATCAGGGCTAGCTTCTCCATTGTCTGGCTAGTGAAAGGGAGGAAATCAAAAAGAACAGCATTACTATTACCGTATATACTCGCGTATAAGCCGAGTTTTTCAGCCCAAAAATTGGGCTGAAAAGTACCCCCCTCGGCTTATACGCGAGTCAGTGCTGTATACCGATGTATACATCGGTACATACCGATGTATACATCGGTATACAGCAGCCCCCGCATCCCCAGTAATGCAGGGCCCCCCCAGGGTCTCTCCGGTCACCTGTAAAGCAAGCTATACTTATCAGTGTCCCGCTCGCACCCGCCGCTGCCGACATCCACGATCCTCCATCTTCATGCGACTCCTCTTCCTGTTTCTGTGCGCGTCGCCGGCAATGACGTCATTCCCGGCGACGCGCACAGGAAACAGGAAGAGGAGTCGCATGAAGATGGAGGATCGCGGATGTCGGCAGCGGCAGGTGCGGAGCGGGACACTGATAAGTATAGCTTGCTTTACAGGTGACCGGAGAGACGCTGGGGGGGGCCTGCATTACTGGGGCTGCCTGTATACTACCGCTGGGGCTGCTATATACCTCTGGGGCACTGTATACTACCACTGGGGCTGCTATATACCTCTGGGGCCCTGTATACTACCACTGGGGCTGCTATATACCTCTGGGGCCCTGTATACTACCACTGGGGCTGCTATATACCTCTGGGGCACTGTATACTACCACTGGGGCTGCTATATACCTCTGGGGCCCTGTATACTACCACTGGGGCTGCTATATACCTCTGGGGCACTGTATACTACCACTGGGGCTGCTATATACCTCTGGGGCCCTGTATACTACCACTGGGGCTGCTATATACCTCTGGGGCACTGTATACTACCACTGGGGCTGCTATATACCTCTGGGGCCCTGTATACTACCACTGGGGCTGCTATATACCTCTGGGGCCCTGTATACTACCACTGGGGCTGCTATATACCTCTGGGGCCCTGTATACTACCGCTGGGCTGCTATATACCTCTGGGGCCCTGTATACTACCACTGGGGCTGCTATATACCTCTGGGGCCCTGTATACTACCACTGGGGCTGTATATACTACCACTGGGGCTGTATATACTACTGGGGCTGCGTGTATACTACCACTGGGGCTGCTGTATCTACCTCTGGGACTGGTGTATACCACACTGCTGGGGGCTGTATACTTGTGCTAGGGTCCACCCTCGGCTTATACACGAGTCAATAGATTTTCCCAGGTTTTGGGGGCAAAAGTAGGGGGGTCGGCTTATACACGGGTCGGCTTATACACGAGTATATACGGTATACCATATCACTCTATCTCCTCCATGGCTCCCATATTTTTTCAAACATCAAGGCTGCACTCCTTCTATTATATATGTCTTCCTCCATACGCACCACGTAATCCACCTGTTTAATATACTTGGCTCCTCCCAGGGGCTCAGCCCTGATCCAATACCTCGCTATTAATTTCCTGGCCAGATATAATAATCTTGCAATTGCAATTTTTTGGCAGCTTGTCACTTTTATCTCTTCAACGTACCCCAATACGTGGAACTTCACACACATATCGTCTTTCAATCTCTGTGATGACATTCGTCCAAAACGTCTGCAGCATCGGGCAATCCCACATCATGTGTAGAATCCCCGCCTGTCCCTGCCTACATCTTGAACATTCAGAGGTGTCTCTAATCCCTATGTTATATAAAATTCAGGAGTCCTGTAGGCTCTGAACAAGATACAGCTGCGACAATCTTCCCGGTTCACTCAATGAAAGCTTTGGACCATACTCCAAGATACTGTCCCAAACCTCATTTTCCATTTCTCCAATTTCGAACTCCCATTTGGTTCTCGCCGTGATTGGGTGTCGCAGCAACATCATGTGCAGCAGATCTCCATACAGTGTTGATATTACTCCTTTAGATCCACCCTCCATACAAACATAATCCAGAACAATATCTTTCTGTATAGTGAGACTACCCATTTTCATTTGTTGCTTATATGCATGTAGTAACCTAAGGTATAGAAACCCATCTGTTGCCGGTATCTGAAACTCATCCTTCAAAGCAGCAAATGATTTCAACATTCCATTTGCCGTGAGCTGTGACAAGTATTTTACACCCCTATTCTCCCATCTTTTTTGGTCACCCAATTTATATATTTCACCCAATTTTGCATTTTTCCAAACCGGCGTGTATATCGTAATTCCCGTAATCCCTCTCAGCTTTTTAATCCTAGACCATGCTTTTTGTATTAGACACAGAGTGGGGAACCGCCCGCCTGCTCTACCAACGTCCCCTGCCTCCAAACTGATTACTAATGGACCTCTTCCCATAATATACTCCAATAGCTTTTGACTGGAATTCCGCCCACCTTCTGACGCCCATCCCCTCATGTGTTGTCCTTGAGCCGCCAAAAAATATAGCCACGGATTTGGCAGTGCCAAGCCACCCTCCTCCTTTGGTCTCTGCAAAGTTTCTAATTTTAATCTGGGTTGCCATCCCCCATACCAGATCTCGGAATAATGAGTTCAGTCTTTGAAATAACCCCCACTGAATCCATACTGGTGAGTTGTGAAGCACATAGAGGAGTTTCGGCATCATGATCATTTTGGCAAGGTTTGTTCTACCCACCACCGAGAGAGGCAATTTACGCCAAGCTTGTGCCTTATCCTTTAATTTAGCTAACAACGGCATCATATTCCACTCAAGATAATCCGTAATTGAACGAGATATCTGAATTCCCAGGTACTTAAATTGTGTAACTATTTTCAGTTTGGCACAACCAATTTCCTCCCGTTCCTCCCATTCCTCCGTATCCACCTTCATGAGATTCGATTTGTGCCAATTTATCTTTAATCCAAACATCTGTCCAAACCTTTCCACTACCTCTACCGCACACCTTAAAGATTCAGTAGGATCTTGTAAAAACAATAAGACGTCGTCAGCGTATAAGGCTGTCTTCTCCTCCACAGGCCCGTACACAAATCCTTTCACCCCAGCCTCATCTCGTATATAAGCTGCAAGTGGCTCTATTGCCAATGCAAACAGTATTGGGGAAAGGGGGCATCCCTGTCTGGTCCCCCTAGTAAGCAAGAACCTGCCAGAGCGTCCACCATTCACTCGTATGCGTGCCACAGGAGAAGAATACAGCAATTTAACCCATGAAATAAAGCTCTGCCCACAACCCAACTTGTCCAGTACCAGCCACAAATAGTCCCACTCCACACTGTCGAATGCCTTATGGGCGTCCAGGGATACCACCACTCTGTCACCTGCATTATCTGCCGGGAGCTGAAGATTCAAGAATAGTCGCCTTAGATTAAGAGCTGTAGACTTAGCATCCACAGACAGCAGTGAAATGGGCCTATAGGACTCTGCCCTCCTGGTATCTTTGTCTTCCTTAGGCAAAACCACAATCGTAGCCTCCCTCATGGATTCCGGTAAACATCCACCCACCAACGCTTCCTGAAAAACCACACATAATTTTGGTAGCAAAACATCTTTAAGCTGCTTATTTACTTCCGTGGGTAACCCATCTGCCCCGGGCGCCCTATCATTCGCCATTGAAGCAAGTGCCTCCTCTAGTTCTTCGACTGATATTGGTAGTCCTAGTCTCTCTCCCTCATCCTCCTTGAGGCGCTGAGTATTCACACCATTAAGGTATCTCCGTATCTCTTCCCGTGAGACAGATAGCTGTGAGGAATATAACTTCCCATAAAACTCACGAAATACTTTAAGGATGCCCTCATTGTCATCTACCACCATCCCTTCAGTATTATACAACCCGTATACATGTGTTGATTCTCTCTGAGCTGCCGCCACTACTTAAATGCCCCACCTTTTCTCCTTCTTCAAAAAACCTAGCCTTTTGAAATTCCCCACTTGCTACACTTGGGGGTAAAAACCACTGGATTTCTCTGTAGCTTCCATATCAATTTCTACAAGCAAGGGAAGGATTTAATTAGCATTAAATGGCACACACATCTTTATTAAAGGGTTAAAAAACCCAATGACATCAGCACAGGACGCAAAAAATAAGTCATTGCTTAGCCCCAGATCCTGATAAAAAAACTTTACTATTCTGGGAAAATAGTGTCAAATGTGAAATTTTTATCTACAATCTTCTGAATTTTTTTCACTACATAAATTGAAAAAAAAGTTATACGTTTGGTATCTATGCATTCGTACTAACCTGGGAAATCGTATTGACTGGTCTGTTTTACCATAAATTGCATATAATAAACAAAACACTCCCAAACCAATGTAGAATTTCAACTTATTTTCAAATTTCACCACACTAGTAATTTTTTTTTTGATTTCCAGTACACTATGTGGCAGAAGGATTGGTTTCATTCAAAAGCACAACTCATTCCACACAAAAAAAGAAGCTATCATTATTATTATTATTATTATTATTTATTTATATAGCGCCATTGGGTTCCATGGCGCTTTACATGAGGATGAGGGAGACAAGAACAAGTACACTAAATCTAGGCGATCAGGACGTACAGGTACAGGAGGGGCATATGGCTATATTGATGGAAAAATAGAAAAAGTTATGGTTCTGGGTCGGAGAGGAGGAAAAAATTAAAGCGCAAAAATGGAAAATCGCCGGGTGGTGAAGGTGTTAATCACGGATGTGTGAAGGAGGCCTCAAAGAGGTTTTCCACTACTATTGTGATCCCATTTCTTTTGTCCTAACTATTCCTGTTTCCTGATATCCTTTTACTACCTACTCTGCTCCAGTAATCATCGCTAAGAGGCTCATAAATACCTTTATTATAATATTGTAGGTTTCATCCTTATGGGTTGCAGATTGGAATCAGTCCAACTGAACAGAGCATGTCACCAGTGAGTGAAGTCTCTTCTGGGTTTGCGTTCAAAGACTGCTTTCACTCATAGAAAGGCAGCCCTGCCCTCACCTGTGACGTGCACTGCTCAGTTGGTCCAAATCTGGTCTGCAGCCTGGAATGATAAAAGCTACAATAATAATAAAGGTATTTACTAGCCTCTTAGAGATAAAATTACTGAAGCAGAGTAGGTAGTAGAAGTATATTAGTTAAGTGTTAGTTACGAAGAGTTAGGACAAAAGAATGGGAGTCACATTAGTAGTGGAAAACGTCTTTAATGAATGAAGATGCACCACTGACGTATTAATTCTGCAGAGCTGAACTGATGATTCTGATGCATGTTGCTATGGGGAAGAGACTGTCTCTTTGGCTCTTCCCTTCATACAGTGTACCAGTATTAGTAATTTTAGTGTGTACAGTACCTTAAGTCTCTCATGTTGGATGGTGATTTTGCTGACATTTCTCACAAGAGCTGTTACTTCATGTCCACTCTCCAGGGCTTGTGTTACCAGAGTTACACCTGTCTGACCGGTAGCTCCGAGAACGGATAGCTTCATTTTGAATTCCTGTTGATGATAAAATTTAATATATATTATCTCTTGAGCATTCCTGAATTTTCAAATGTTTGGTAGGAATATATTGCTGCCAGCTTTTGTTTAGCTTAACTCCAGACTGCACTTGTTATAAGTTGTAGTGCTTGTGCTGCTGTAAGGTAGATTGGTAGTTTCATTCCTCCCTGAAGACGTCAATCGCAGCATTGTATCGTATGTGTCATACATCTTTGTATATACTGTATTGTATAATGTGAAATGTAATGTAATGTAATGATATGTATTTTATAAAGTAATGCCTATATAATGCATGTATAAGGTATAGCAGTATTACAGGTATAATGTATAGTGATAAGGTATAATGTAAGGTATAAGGTAAGATTTATAGAATTGTTATGTAGGATGTTTAGTAAGAGAGATCAGCCCAGCAATAAACTGAAGAGCCAATATGAGTGTTGGGACTAGCCCACAATGGGATGAGCTAGTCTCTAGTGTTAGTGACTGTTTCCTGCACAACTGCAGATAGGGCCCTACTAGAGATTAGTAAGGATGTACTAGTCTGATTGGTCATCAAGGCCGCATGTAGTAGGTGACTCGTGGCAACTGCAAAGTTGATTCCGAATGAGATAGCGTGTTGATTTAAGCAACACACAAGAACAACAAGAGGGCAAGAGTCTGACCCTCATGAGCGGCCCTAGACTGAAGGGACTGGAGTACTGATTACTGGCTTGGCCCCTTAACTATCAAGGTAAGTCGAGTCGTCCTCACTGGTAATGTGACTGTGATCGGTTTTCCAGAACAAAACCTCCCCAAGCATCTGCAAGAGAAGTATTCTCTACTGACCCTATGGCAAATTCCATACTCCCTCATCTATGAGGAGAAGAGACCTTCAAAAGGAAGCATCTGGGAGCCTGATTGGGTCTGACCACTAGGGAAGGAATAGACATTGTAACCCCTCTTCTTTAAGGGAGAGATTTAGACTAGTTGAAAGGGGGGAGATCATCACAGGCTGGGTTATACTGGAACTCACAGGACCAGGAAGATGAGGAACAACCTAGTGGGAACTAGAACTGTGTCTGATGCCATGCTGTGGAACTGTAACTGTGCTTAAAGAGGTTGTACACTACTTTAACATTGATGAAATATCCTTAGAATAGGTCATCAATGACTAATTGCTCTGGGTCTGACACCCGGAATCCTCACCAATCAGCATTTCTCGGTGTCAGCAGCAGCAGGTGGCCAGAAATGCTTATTTCTATGCTGCTCTGAAATTCTGATAGTTGGCGCTTCCAGGTACTAAGTGTATGCCCCCTATTTAAATCAATAGTAGGTGTGGTAACCAGCCGTGGTCACAATCAGAAGATGGAGCAGCTCCTGAACTGAGATTTACAGCCACTTGCTGCCACTGCCAGCACTGAGAGCAGCTGATTGGCCTGTTAAGCAGCATGACTTGCACCACACGAGTACACACACCCAGCTAGTTTTCATTTAGCATACTAGGGCATATTTAGTAAACCCCTTTTCCTTGACTACCATCCTGTGACACTCTTTGTATAATATCAGCTCATTTGCAACAAAGGTGACCCATGGAACCTAGCAAACATTTTCCACAATAAAATAATGTGTTACCTGCACATTTTTCAAAGGATTTTACCTTTGGCATTGACATAAGTGAAATCTGTGAAATGCAGAAGAAATTCATAACCATATGGGGCAGGCAATGAGTTTACATTTTAAGTCATACTGTAATTTTTCAGAGTGTTTCCTTAGGGCACATTCAGACGTCCGTGTTTCTTGTATTTTGATAAAAATGGCAGATTTCCATCACTGTGTTGATTCGGACTTTCATCAATGATTGACCTGTGTCAGTTATTGCCATCATTTTGTTCTTGCATGCAAAGATCTGATGGGTTTTCGCCAAGTTCCTAAACAGTCAGTAAAAACCAGACAGCAGTTGGATGCAACATCAGTATACTGTCTTAAGTTTTTCACTGACCTATAGACTTAGATATGTGATTTTAATCTGTGACATGGATCTAGAACAGACAAGTTTTTTTGGACACTTAGTCCGTAAAAAAAAAAGAGATATGAAGAACTGTGTAGACTCTAATTAGTATGTGAGAAACATGAATTGAACATGTATGTGAAATAACGTCTGAATGAGGGCTTCGTGTAAATCTAGTTTTGTAAAACCCCATACTTTACTCAAAAAGATTTATAATACTTAAGCATTGTACTGTCATTTTTTTGGAGAATTTTGGTGCAAACTCCCCATGGAAAAAAAACCCTCAAAATATACAGGTAGCCTGAAAGTTATAACAAGGTTATTGTTTTAGATGCTAAAGAATATTCTTATGATTAAAATAAGACAGTTTTGCCAAGGAATTTTCTATATCAATCCCTAAGGCCTCATTCACATATCAAAATGGATAGATTTTGATCAGTCTTTTTTTTTTTTTTTTTTATCAGATTTGAATCCTTTATTTGGTCCATATTTTTAATTTCAGCATATAACATGAATTATTTTGTATGAAACAAAATAAAAAGATTGTTTCCAAGCTTCTCCTAACCTTAGGCTGGGGTCAGACGGCTATATAACATGGAGGTCACATTGTGATGTATGGCTGGCACCCCCCATGACCTGAGCTTGACAGCTTCATGAGTTACTGGGCAGATGTCATGCTTGGGTAATGGAAGTGTCCAGCCACTCTGTGCATTATAATGCGATCATTATAATGCAATCGTCATCCATGTTATACGGTGAAAAAATGGGTAACACAGTTGCAGTAGTTTATTTTTTTATGGACTTATTGAATTAAATGGGTAATTTTTGATTCCTCTTTTTTGCACTCATATGCCACATAACTTACAGAACATGTGAACATGCCCATAGAATATAATGAGCATGTGTTTTATCCATAAAAAAAGAATAGAAATAAGTATGTAAATGGAGCCTACATGTTTCAATATGTATAAGGATGGGTTCACAAGCTATGCGCCATTGGAATTTGCACTGTCTTATCCACAAAATGGATGTGACTGCGGTAGTCCATGCTGCACTTGGCTATTGTACAGTTGTGGCCAAAAGTATTGACACCCCTGCAATTCTGTCAGATAATACTCAGTTTCTTCCTGAAAGTGATTGCAATCACAAATTCTTTGGTATTATTGTCTTCATTTAATTTGTCTTCAATGAAAAAACACAAAAAGAATTGTCCTAAAGCCAAATTGGATATAATTCCACATCAAACATAAAAAAGGGGGTGGACAAAAGTATTGGCACTGTTAGAAAAATCATGTGATTCTGCTCCAATTTGTGCAATTAACAGCACCTGTAACTTACTTGTGGCACCTAACAGGTGTTGGCAATAACTAAATCACCCTTAAAGCCAGTTGATATGGATTAAAGTTGACTCAACCTCTGTCCTGTGTCCTTGTGTGTACCACATTGAGCATGGAGAAAAGAAAGAAGACCAAAGAACTGTCTGAGGACTTGAGAAACCAAATTGTGAGGAAGCATGAGCAATCTCAAGGCTACAAGTCCATCTCCAAAGACCTGAATGTTCCTGTGTCTACTGTGCGCAGTGTCATCAAGAAGTTTAAAGCCCATAGCACTGTGGCTAACCTCCCTAGATGTGGACGGAAAAGAAAAATTGACAAGAGATTTCAACGCAAGATTGTGCGGATGGTGGATAAAGAACCTCGACTAACATCCAAACAAGTTCAAGCTGCCCTGCAGTCTGGGGTACAACAGTGTTAACCCGTACTATCCGTCGGCGTCTGAATGAAAAGGGACTGTATGGTAAGAGACCCAGGAAGACCCCACTTCTTACCCCGAGACATAAAAAAGCCAGGCTGGAGTTTGCCAAAACTTACCTGAGAAAGCCTAAAACGTTTTGGAAGAATGTTCTCTGGTCAGATGAGACAAAAGTAGAGCTTTTTGGGCAAAGGCATCAACATAGAGTTTACAGGAGAAAAAAAGAGGCATTCAAAGAAAAGAACACAGTCCTTACAGTCAAACGTGGCGGAGGTTCCCTGATGTTTTGGGGTTGCTTTGCTGCCTCTGGCACTGGACTGCTTGACCGTGTGCATGGCATTATGAAGTCTGAAGACTGTCAACACATTTTGCAGCATAATGTAGGGCCCAGTGTGAGAAAGCTGGCTCTCCCTCAGAGGTCATGGGTCTTCCAGCAGGACAATGACCCAAAACACACTTCAAAAAGCACTAGAAAATGGTTTGAGAGAAAGCACTGGAGACTTCTAAGGTGGCCAGCACTGAGTCCAGACCTGAATCCCATAGAACACCTGTGGAGAGATCTAAAAATGGCAGTTTGGAGAAGGCACCCTTCAAATATAAGGGACCTGGAGCAGTTTGCCAAAGAAGAATGGTCTAAAATTCCAGCAGAACATTGTAAGAAACTCATTGATGGTTACCGGAAGCGGTTGATTGCAGTTATTTTGGCTAAAGGTTGTGCAACCAAGTATTAGGTTGAGGGTGCCAATACTTTTGTCTGGCTCATTTTTGGAGTTTTGTGTGAAATGATCAATGTTTTGCTTTTTGCCTCATTCTCTTTTGTGTTTTTTCATTGAAGACAAATTAAATGAAGATAATAATACCAAAGAATTTGTGATTGTAATCATTTTCAAGACGAAACTGAGTATTATCTGACAGAATTGCAGGGGTGTCAATACTTTTGGCCACAACTGTAGATAGGTACAGCACATTGACTGAAAATACATTTATCTAAACGTAATCAGTGGGGATATTCACACATCATGTTTTATTCAGTGTTTCATCAGGATTGGTAAACCAAAATTAGGAGTAGGTCCAAACTACAGAATAGTTTAGAATCTTTCCATTTTGTAAAATTAGTTTTAGGCCTAGGAAGTGGTTAATAAAAAACATTACCTTTCCCTCACTTTTAACATGTCTTAGCATTTCAGCTCCCACTTCGGTCATCCACTGGCTCGCCCTACTTGATCTGGCATCAGTCATCTCTTGTGCTTTCACTCTTTGACTCATTCAGTGCTAAATGAGCCACAAACATGTTCTTGGGCAGTGCACATAATGATGCCGGATGAGGCCTACTCAACACTGATTGTGGCAAAGAATGAAGATTGAAGAGAAGACTGGAGACGAAAGGATCGAGCCAGTCAGCATAGGATCCGGGGGTGAACTATGC
Organism: Allobates femoralis; assembly: GCA_033576535.1. Classification (NCBI taxonomy): domain Eukaryota; kingdom Metazoa; phylum Chordata; class Amphibia; order Anura; family Aromobatidae; genus Allobates; species Allobates femoralis. The sequence goes on from JARQOC010000003.1 coordinate 315,981,534, forward strand.
AGCCGCAGCTGGTGAGGGGCAAGATAAATATAATTCTTTTTTTTTATATTTTAACCTTTGTTCGGCGGTCTGAAGAGATCTTAATTCAAATGTTATCAGATTCATTTATCCTTATCCATGCGTTTATCCACAAGAAGGAAACAATGAAGGTTCTATAAGAGCAAGGATAGATTCAGAAAACAAAGCATAAGTGAAATGTAATATGGTAAAAATATCACATAATAATTTATTTGTTAAACCTCTTTAGAATGAGACATTTGTTTTATTGGAATCTTTCTATAAGGACACACAAATATTAACATACTGAAAACTAATTATAGTAATTCTTACATCAAGGTCCTTTTTTTATATATAATTATGTAACGTTACATTACAAACTGTTGCCTAAGGCTGGCATCCTTTAAAATCTATAGACCTATACAATTCCAACATTTCACTGTGTTCACCGTGTTCACCCTGCTCTCAAGGATTTTTTTTCTGATGTTGGTTCTGTTTTAATTACATGGGTCTGCAAGGGTTAAATTGTTTGAAAAGTAAGAGATGATTTTCATATCCTTTCGATGGGTGAACTCAGTAAAAATATCAAAAAAATTCCATCACGTACAGTTTTTTTCAGACACCATTAGCTTTTTCTTGCACCATACTTTGACCCCATTGCGTGGCCTGGTACCTTGTTTTCCTGATACAAAAGCAGAGAAAAGGAATTTCTATCATATTTTTCTCAAGACATTGCTCCAATTTATTTCACTAATGGTCCTAGGCTGATGGAAAAATATAGCATTGAGTGCAAGGTGAGCGTGTGGAGACTATTATTGATTCATCCAAAAAAATATTATGAAAGCTGCTCTGCTGCAAAATGGCAGCACGTATGCTTCAATGCCTGTAGAGCATTCAGTGCACTTAAAGGGATCCTGTCACCCCCAAAACACCTCTAAACCTATTAAAAGCTGTCCCTAGAGCATATTAACACTTTCCCTACACTCCTTTTACCTCCTAAATGCACATAGTCAAAGTGAATAAAAACGTTATTATAGTACCTCATTACTGATGATAATGAGTGACTATGCTATTCATAGTCACTCATCCAGGCTGCCCCTCTTCATCATATCACGCCTGAATAGGCGTGATCTACAGCACAGATTCAAATTGCCGCCTCCCTGCGTGCCTCCCCTCTCTCCCATTGCGTCCGGGCTTCAGTGTGGGGCTGTATGACGCGATCCGCGTCATTCCCGGCGCCGGGTGACGTATTTACACCGGCGCCGCGCTGTCAGCTTCAAAATGCGCACTGCGCATGCGCATGGGCATGCGCAGTGCGCATTTGCATTTTGAAGCTGACAGCGCGGCGCTGGTGTAAATACGTCACCCGGCGCCGGGAATGACGCGGATCGCGTCATACAGCCCCACACTGAAGCCCGGACGCAATGGGAGAGAGGGGAGGCGCGCAGGGAGGCGGCAATTTGAATCTGTGCTGTAGATCACGCCTATTCAGGCGTGATATGAAGAAGAGGGGCAGCCTGGATGAGTGACTATGAATAGCATAGTCATCCATTATCATCAGTAATGAGGTACTATAATAACGTTTTTATTCACTTTGACTATGTGCATTTAGGAGGTAAAAGGAGTGTAGGGAAAGTGTTAATATGCTCTAGGGACAGCTTTTAATAGGTTTAGAGGTGTTTTGGGGGTGACAGGATCCCTTTAAAGGGAAGCTATGAGAATTTAGACTTTATTTCCAAGAAACTTAACCAAGGATAGTCAGTATCCAGTGATGTGAAAATTATCTCTTTGCTCCTTGGTCACCAATATGGATACATGGATTAGCCATCCATTGTTTGTGAATGAAACAGCTGGGATAGGACTCATTACTGGAGCCAAAATGTTGGTCAATGAGATCATCTTTGCAACCTGGACTCAAGAACATAGTTGCGGAAAGTTTACTTGATCCCACTTAAGTTCTTATGTCATCACTCCACATTTAGCTTGGACTGATGAGGAAGCTTATGAAAGTTCTACTGAAAGAAGAAGAGACGTTTAAGTACCTGTATACATAGTTTCAGGGACTGTCTGAAGCAAAACTGTAGGAAGGCATTTTGGCAGGTCTGACCTTTCGGAAACTCATGAAGGGTGACGTGTTCAGAATATAAATGAAAGCTGTTGGAAAAGGGGCATGAGGGGATTCTTTTAAAGAAGTTGTGAAGAAATTTCTAGGTAACAAAAAAGATGCAAAATGAAAAATAATAATGGGGAACATCCTGAAATGTTTAAAACCCTTGTGCTATCTGATGAATTTGAAGTTACACTTTTTACATTCCCATTTTGACTAATTTTCTTAAAACCTAAAGATCAAGGAATAAGATATCAAAGAAATGCAACGACGATACCAAGGTAAATAGAATGTGACTATGATGGTGGACTACTGCTGGATACTTCAAAGAGAATATCCACCAGTCTGTACTCCATTAAAGGAAATCTGTCACCCGGATTTGGCTACCTCATCTGACAGCAGCATAATATAGAAAAACAGACCTTGATTCCAATGAGGTATCACTTAGTGTACTGGGTGCAGCAGTTGATAGGAGGAATAAGAAAAGGGGTATGATCCCGCACTGCTGTTACATGAAGATCAATATCTTAAATGATTTCTTGGTCAATGTGTTGCAAAGCCACAACAAGCTTCTTCCTTAGTACAAATCAATCAGTTGTGACACAGAGTTCCCCACCCACACTAGACTTTATATGTAAATTGTCTATTAACATTGAGATGCTTATCACAAGAGGAGGCATGGTCGGTCTAGCAAGTGCATACCATGAAATAATAAGCTCCTGGTGCTAAAACAATCACTGTAAGTAAATAGTGCAGAGCTTGACAAGAGACACGTCACTGAAATATGTGTTTTAAACCCCTATAGCATGCTGTCTTCAGATTACATATCAAAGGCCTTGTTGACAGATTTCCTTTAAACAGGTAATTGACAGCAGACATATTGTCATCAGGTGGCAGTCATATACACAAGGTAAGTGACACTAGCACCACTTCCCGAAGACTATTCATTAGAGGGTGGTGATAAGTTGTAAGATGGAGCTGCTGTCACTCACCCTTTTATCAGCAGCCCCTGATGATGTCTCTTTCCAAGAAAAGAGATGGCAGTGATAGGAGGGACTGTAGCAGCAGAAACCAAATATCTGGGGGTGGGACAGAAGTGTGGCAGCAGACACAACTGAAGTGTGACTTCTGAAGCTGTGGTCATTTCTCCTTAATCTCACTGAAACTTATAGTCATCAAGAGACGGTGGAGGTAGAAGCTGTGGTAAGTGACTGGCAATAGATTAATTGGCATTTTGCTTGTTTATCAAGTGATTGACAGCCTGATTACCTGGCAAGACAATTCGCGAAGCAAACCTATTTAACAACGCTCGTTCACAATTTTTTTGCAATCTAAATGCCCAATAACTCAGGAGGGTGAACAAGCATTGAGCACGTGGGGCATGGTATGAAAAAGCACATTAAAGGAGCCATAGACTGCAACCTCAGTGAGGCGGAAAACATCAATAGCTGTGTACTGCACTGGTCTTTCAACCTTTTCTTTGCACGATCTCTGAATCGTTCTCCTGCAAAATTATGAGGCCCATTACATTGATTGTGACTACTGTATGTGATCACAGCCACATATTTTTTGCTATAATAATAATCTTTATTTATATGGCACCAATATATACCGCAGCGCTTCACAATACAGAGGTTCATGTTTAAACAATCATAAGAAACTTATCAGAAGGTACAATACAATACAAAAAATAATACAATACAATAATTATAGCAAAATAATGACAGACCTGCTCATAAGAGCTTAAAGTCTAACAATGAGGTGGGGGTGACACAAAGTACAGGTGCTTATTTACAATGATGGTATAGTCAACTTGTGGAGATGGGGAACAGAAAGGAGCAGCATAAGTGGCCAGCAGCCATTATTTGTGATGCATTTGAGACTGGTGGAGTGAATAGACTGTCTAGATGACTTTGAGTCATGATAGGCTGCCCTAAAAAGATGTGTTTTTAGGCATCGCCTGAAACTAGGTAAGTTATAGATATACCTAATTTCTTGGGGTAGAGCATTACAGAAAATTGGTATAGCTCAGGAGAAGTGTTGGAGACGGGAGTGGGAGGTTCGGATTAATGCAGAAGTGAGTCTAAAGTCACTTCCAGAGCGAAGAGAACGGGTGGGGTGATAGACAGAGATGAGGGAGGAGATGTAGGGGGTGCTGCACTGTGAAGAGCTTTGTGGGTGAGAACAAGCAGTTTGAATTTGATCCTATAGTCTATAAGCAGCCAGTGCAGTGATTGGCATAGAGCAGAAGCAACCGAGTAATGGTTAGCCAGATAGGTGATCCAGGCTGCTGCATTAAGCATGAACTGGAGAGGGGAGAGTCTAGTGCGGGGGAGGCTATTTAAAAGAGAATTACAATAGTCAAGGCGGGAATGAATCAGGGCCACAGTGAGGGTTTTTGTGGTTTCCAAGGTGAGAAAGGGGTGAATTCTAGAGATGTTCTTCAGGTGCAAGCGGCAAGAGCAGGCGAGAGGTTGTATATATTGGGTGAAGGAAAGATCAGAGTCAAACATAAAACCCAGACTGTGAGCCTGCTGACTAGGCATTATTGTGGTGCCGCACACTGAGAGAGATGTCCTATTTAGGGAGGTTAGTGGAGGGCGAGAGCAGAAGAAGTTCAGTTTTGGAAAGGTTGAGTTTCAGATAGAAAGCGGAAATTATATTGGAAACTGCAGTTAGACAGTCATTGGTTTTCCTTATTAGAGCTGGGGTAAGGTCAGGGGCAGAAGTGTATAGTTGTGTGTCATCAGCATAAAGATGGTACTGAAAGCCAAATCTGCTGAAGGTCTATCCAATCGGGGCTGTGTAGAGAGAGGAGAGAAGAGATCCAAGGACTGAACCCTGAGGGACCCCAATAGTGAGAGGAAGAGGGGAGGAAGTGGAGCCAGCAAATGATACACTGAAAGAGCAGTCAGAAAGATAGGAAGAGAACCAGGAGAGAGCTGTGTCATTGATGCCGATAGAGTGCAGCATGGAGAGTAGGAGATGGTGATCAACAGTGTCAAAGGCTGCAGAGGGATGATCAAGAAGGATAAGCAGAGAGTGTTCACCATTATGTTTTGCTATCAGAAGGTCATAGGTTACTTTGGTGAGAGCAGTTTCTGTAGAATGTAGGGGGCGGAAACCAGACTGTAATGGGTCTACAAGAGAGTGAGTGGAGAGGTAATGAGTGAGGCGGGAGTAGACCAGGTGCTCCAGGAGTTTAGAAATGAAGGGGAGATTGGAGACTGGTCTGTAGTCGTTTGTGCAGGATGGGTCAAGAGATGTTTTCTTTAATAATGAAGAAATAATTGAGTGTTTGAAGGAGGAGGGGAAAATGCCAGACGAGAGGGAGAGATTGAAGATTTTGGTTAGGTGAGTGGTGACCACCGGAGTTAGAGACCTGGAGTAGGTGAGAGGGGATGGGGTCAGCAGTGCATGTGGTGGGACGAGAAGAAGAGAGGAGCCTGGAGACTTCTTCTGTGACTGTGTCAAAAGTGGAGATTGAGCCGGAGGACATTTGGGGAGAGGTAGCGGTAATAGTGATTTGATGTTGGAAGTTGATTTCCTGATGGATGTTTTCTATTTTCTCTGTGAAGTAAGAAGCCAGATCATCAGCACAGATGTCGGTGATAGAGGCCTGCACGTTAGGACCGAGGAGAGAGTGAAAGGTGTGAAAGAGTTTTTTTTTATGTTGTTGGATAGTGAGCATATCATGATAGTGAAGTTGGATTGTTTGGCAAGGCGAAGGGAAGAGCTGTAAGCTCTCAGCATAAATGTATAGTGAATGAAGTTTCCTGGAGTGTGGGTTTTCCTCCATGGGCGTTTAGCACTCCTAGAGCATCGCTGGAGGAATTGAGTTTGTGATGTGAGCCAGGGCTGTTTTACTTGTGTTTGGAGGTTCTGAGGGTGAGGGGTACAGGACAGGAGAATGAGGAGATTGGGGACAGTGAGGAGTGTAGGGGGTCTGTGAATGTATGAGGGTTAATGGCCTGTAGATTTCTCAATGTGTGATTGGTCAGACTGTACTGGGGTGGGCGAGGGTTTGTGATTGTGAAGGAGAGAATGTTGGGGTCAGAGAGTGGAAGAGGTGAATTATCTAAGGAGGAGGTTGAGCAGAGCCGGACAAAGATCAGGTAAAGGATGTTACCATCCTTGTGTGTCTCAGAGGTTGAGAGCTGAGAGAGGCCAAGAGATGGGGTTAGAGATAGGAGCTGGGATGCAGATGGGGAGATGGGGCTGTTTATGGAGATGTTGAAGTCTCCCAGAATGAGGGTTTGTAATTCCGTGGACATGAAATGTGGTAGCCATGCGGAGAAATGGTCGAGAAACTGGGTGGGTGACCCACCTGGAACAGTATACCATCGCTATTCTGAGGGGGAGGGGATGGAAGAGCCTAATTGTGTGGACCTTAAAAAGGGAATGAGAGTGATGGGGCTGGAGGGATGACCTGGAAAGTAAAGGAGTAAGTCAACTCCACCACCATGTCTGTTCCCAGGTCTCGGGGAATGAGAGAAATATAATCCGCCATAAGATATAGCGGCAGGGGACACTGTGTCTGAATCCTGGATCCAGGTTTCTGTTAGAGCCAGGAGGTTCAGAGCGTTAGTGAGAAAGTAGTTGTGGATGAAGGGAAGCTTGTTGCATACAGACCGTGGATTCCAGAGAGCGCAATTAAAAGAGGGAGATGAAGGTGTTTAAGGAATGTTAGTAAGGTTAGCATGGTTTCTATGTCTGGTGGAAGAGGCGTTGAAGTTGGTGGAGGGTGGACCAGGATTTGGAGAGATATGACCTTACAGGAGCAGAAGTAAAAAGAGAAAAGGCAAATAGTTTTTGTAATTGTAACTTTGTTTCTGATGCAACTCCCTGGAATATGGTGGTCTGAGATTATTCATACGTTGAAGAGAGTATGAGAGCTCAATAAAGTAGAGGGAAGGAGAGAGGGGCTTATGTGGATGAGGGGTGACGGAGGGGGGATGGGGCGGTGAAGGTGAATGGCAAAGGCACATAGAACAATATGCATTAAAGTAAAGGACATGGTAAAAAAAATTGTTGAAATTAAAGTAACAAAGACCGTTGGGTATAGCTGGTACCTTCTGGTTACTTCTGTCTTATTTCTGGGCTATTTCTGAACACTTAAGAGACACTTGAGATGACACGGAGGAGACCACGGTCCAGGAGACCTCCAGGTATCATTTAAATACAGTTATGAGAGTCTAGAAAGTGATTTCAGCTGACCAGAGGGAGGGGCAGGAGGGGTGTAAGTCAACTCACCCTGGCTGTCCTGTTTAACAAACAGGAAAGAGGACACAACTTACATAATTAAACAGCAGGGAGGCAGGCCAACACCATAGAGGCAAATGTTAAACAGTTTGTGCAGATCAAATACTGTACATGCAAAGTGATAATCAGGAGTGGATTAGGTCAGAACATTTCCAAACTCATAACATTTATAAACTCCTGTCTTCTCTGACTTTACCCTACAAAAATAGTGTCTGTCTGTGATAATGAGTTATGTCAAAATTAGAAAAAAATGTGACTAATTACAGGATATATTATGTGGTATACATTTGTTCAGATTTAGAGTGTGACCACTAGATGGTGGTATAAACCATCACACATGGTGCCGTTTAGGCGTGTCCATCAGTATTGTCTTGCTATCCCACTTGTTTTGTTTTCCAGCAAAGTCACCAAAACAGATTGGCATTATCATTGTATGAAAACCCCACTATCGTATGCCAGCCACATACTTGTACATCTCAATGAATTAGACTATCATCAAACAGCTCATTTATTTCAGTAATTCAATACAAAAAGTGAAATGTATATATTATATACTGTGGAGTCATTACAAACAAATGTTGATGATTATGGCTTACAGCCAATGAAAACCCCAAGGTCATTATTTCAGAAAATTAAAATAGGGAGGATGAAGGATTAAAAACCACGCTGCCGTGTTCCACGAGACATCAAAGGGTGAATATAATATTGATTTATTAGTCAACGGGTTTCAGGGCTCCCAGAAACATAAATATCTAATTCATTGAAATGCATTAGTATGTGAGAAAAAAATCTTTTTCCTAACCCACATTTAGTGTGTTGAGTAGCATTGACTACAACATGTGTTTATATTATTGATTTAACATCACAGGATTCATCATATATCTCGTAAATATTCTGAATATGTTTACAGCAGAGGTCCTCAACTCCAGGCCTCGAGGACCGCCAACAGTGCAGGATTTCAGGATTTCCTTAGTATTGCACAAGTGTTAATGTGATCAAATGCACAGGTAATGATTCCAACCCCCCCCTTCCTGTGCAATACTAAGGAAATCCTGAAAACCTGCACTGTTGGCGGCCCTTGAGGCCTGGATTCCGGGACCCCTGGTTTAGAGTCCCAAATAACATAGATTATTCCTCAACTGGACAACTGGAGAAATACTTACCAGAGCAGGCACGCTTGCACCTCCTGAACGGACTGTGGGATTACGTGTTGGTATATTGTCTTGGTTATGCAATCTTTAAAGGGGAGGGCGTATTACACAACCATGTTTAAAGTGTCACATTACATCCTGTGTATCCAGGGTTTGCACACAGCTAAAAGACATTCCTGTTGCCTGACATCTTGTTATATGTTAGGCATAGTAGATTGTGGAGAGGATCAGCACTTTAAACCATGACGTCTCTTGACAACAGTAAAATGTATCTCATAGATTTAACACAGAACTAAATAGAGAGTTTGTCCATGGGATTGTAGAACCCATTACCCATACTAATACCTTTCACACAATAAACACAAACTTCTAATGGCAAAGCTGGCCGTGAGGCGTTTATTTAGAGTTACCAATAATTTAAACCAATAGATAAATAAATAAATAATGAATAATCAATATGTAGTTAGCCGGAGACTTGGCTAAACTACCACTAACCAACCGGCTCTGAGTAACTTTACCCTCAAATAAACACAAAACGACTTAATCCATCTAATCCCGGGCCGGGCGGGTGGGTGCTTCTCCTCTGGCAGCTGACCAGCTGAATGCTGCCCAGAGACTCCGTGAGGTGATATAATTTTCAGGCTTCCCGCTTTAACTATGGCCAATCATATCGCAGTTTCCTCAGACGGCTTAGCCAATCAGCAGCCACAGCCTCTGTTACCATAACAATATGCAAATCCTCAAGGCAGACTGTATGCTTGACCTTAGGATAACTAAAACACCTTTAATTATACCAAAAACATTCCTATATTTAAAACTGAGGGGTCCCCAATCCCATGACGCCCCTGCTCTAATTGCTTCGTGGCTCCCATGGGATTGTAGAACCCATTACCCATACTAATACCTTTCACACAATAAACACAAACTTCTAATGGCAAAGCTGGCCGTGAGGCGTTTATTTAGAGTTACCAATAATTTAAACCAATAGATAAATAAATAAATAATGAATAATCAATATGTAGTTAGCCGGAGACTTGGCTAAACTACCACTAACCAACCGGCTCTGAGTAACTTTACCCAAACGGCCGATCAAAGAGAGGCCCCCCCAATAACGCCTCGCAGCCAACTTTCCACCCATTGGCCAAACACACATTGAAGATATCCACGCCTATCGGAGACAAATGGACACCATCCCGTCTATACAACCATGAACGAAGCCTTCTAGCTCCCGGTGCCGTATCGAAAAACCTCCCACCGCTGGCAAAAATCGCTCTAAAGCCCTATTAACTCGCTTCCTAATTGCCTCAAAGAACTTCAAATTCGGACAATCCCATATCAGACGAGGAACAATCTCAGAAAATACTATCCGACTTGAAGGTAACATAAAATGAATCACTTTCAAATCGTGTTTCATTTGCCATAAAAGGTCCAGAGTCCGAACCTTGCCGATATCATTCCCCCCCAGATGGATAATTATCATATCAGGAGGGGGAAAACTAGTAGATAGCTGAACTAATGAACCACATAACGAGTCCCATTGCATACCCCTTACACCATACTACCATAATCGGACATTCTCCATAACGAACGGACAGCTCGAGAATCCACTTCGCTCATCCGTCCTCTTCTGAGCCCAAAACATGAACGAATGTCCGATAATCCAAACGTTAAACATACCTAAAAAAGAAAAACAAATCAAATACACAAAGACAGGCGAATATACAATTTCACCCTATCTGAACGCCACCTCCCGATCTGTCTAATTCTCTCATCCGATAGCCCCAGACGGGCGGCCTCAGTGGCCGCACCTATACGAAATGAATGTGACGAGAAACGGTACCCTGCTAAACCCAGTCTCTGTAAGCAGGCCCGAAATACTGAAGAAAACTGATAAACGGTCAAAACTGAACCATCTTCATGCACTAAAAGGGAGCCTTGCCAACCGGACCTTACTGTCAAAAATGCTGATAAAATGATGCAGGGGGCATAACTCCGACCCTGGAAGCGAATGCAACTTAATCGAATTCCCTTTACCATTTTGGTCAGTCTTTGATCTCCTCAGTGACAGGGTTATACAATCGCCCGACAATGTAATGTCGCGCAACTGCAGACCCCCTTCACTCTTTTTACTCCTAGCAACCAACTCCGAAATTCGAAAGGCTCCAAAAAATGCTAACACAAAACTGGCTCGAAATAATAAAGCTTCATAATTACTATAGCAAGCCCATTGCACCACATCCAACAGTCGTGCTAAGAGGCCTGGTGTAACCGGCCTTCTAGTATCTGGTTGCACATGCTGTCTTTTAAAACCTTTCAAGAACTGAGCTACCGGGAATAAACCCAATAATGAACATTTCCCTCTTAACTTGAGAAAAAAAGAAATACCGGCCAAGGCCTTATGAATTTTAGAATAACTACAATTCTTCAAAACCATACCTTGCAAAAATTGCAACGTGATGCTGGCGTCCACCGACTCCACATCCACTCCTATTGACGCACAAAATGTGCACCAATCACACCAAGCAGCCGAATAAGCGGCCCATGTTCCCGGAGCAACCGATGCCCGGATGTAATCCGACATTACTCTGGAATCAACGTCCATACTTCCCGCGGGCAAGGTATCCCTTCCCGATCGATGTAAGGGAATTCGGAATGAAGCGCCGTCCAATCCTGATGAAAAAGAAGATCATCTAAACGATTGTAATCCACCTCCACCAGCTCCGCTTTCAGCCATATATTACTCTGTAAGCACAGTAACACCAAAGATCTCAAAAGCTTACTAACTTTCGGTGACTTGGAGGATAACAAATTCAAAGCCATAACAACTCCTTTGTCGCTAGATTGGATCAATACCCGCTTATCCTGCCAAACGGAACCCCACAAATGTATGGACAACAGTACAGTAAAGATTTTACCAAAAATCCTATCCACCTGGAGTATAAAACGGCTCGGCCAAGTACCCCATGCCCATTGCTCACCGCAAGAAACCACAAATCCATCTTTCCAAATTGATAACACTGTCAGCTGCAAACACGAAATTCTCACAAATGGAGCTTGTATACAACAACACCCATTGAAGGATTCCAAAAACTGCAACCATATTGACAAATCGTCCTTCATCACTTTAGTTACCCTAACATGCATATGAGGCGAAGAAAATCCAGCTACCGACTCATATAAACGCCTAGAGAAAACCCTGGCCATTGGCATGATCTTTAAAGAAAAATTAAGCCTGCCCAACAGCGACTGTAAAACCTTTACAGTCACTTTGTCCGCCTGCACAACCCCATAAATCTCAGATTTCAACTTATATACTTTATCATCTGATAAACGTAACTCCATCCTTGACGAATCCAAAGTAATCCCTAGAAATTCTAAAACCGTACATGGAAAAACCGTCTTATCCAAAGCTAGTGGCACCCCAAACTCATACATTATCCTGCAAAATGTGTCCATCAAAAGATCACAATCCAGGTTTCCAGGAGGGCCCACAAACAGATAGTCATCCAAGTAATGGATCATGCCTCCCACCGGGCACTGCTGCACTGTCACCCATTGCAAAAAAAGTAGCAAAAGACTCAAAATAAAAGCAGGATAATGAGAAGCCCATTGGTAAACATTTATCAAAATAAAAATTACCACCGAAGTGGAAACCCAATGAACAAAAACCTTTAGGGTCCACAGGAAGCAAACGAAAAGCAGATTTCACATCTGCTTTGGCCATCAAACAACCATGGCCAAATCGAAGTAATAAAGATACAGCTGCATCGAAAGAAGTATAAGCAACATCAGCTTGAACACCAGCTACCGAATCATTCAACAATGACCCTTTTGGGTACGACAGGTGGTGAATCACCCTAAAGGAGTTAAATTCCTTCTTAGGCACCACGCCCAGCGGTGATACCCGAAAATCCTGAAATGGGGGGCGAGCAAATGGGCCCGCTAAACATCCCAAAGACAATTCCTTCGATATATAATCCTCCACTGCATCTTCATGCAAACCAACCGAACGCAAATTATCATAAACAGAACAACCTTTGCCATCGAACTCCGGCACAAAAAAACCATTGGCGAAGCCACTAGTGATTAGCGCCACCTTCTCCCGATCGGGGTGCTTGTCTAACCACGGCTGCATTGCGGGTAGACTCACCGGGGTCCGTCCCTTTTCCAGCAACTTCCCTAGGTGCACTCCCCGGGACAATCCCCAACTTCTTAAAGCACTTGGTCGCTGAGTGTGCTCCTCCGCAAAAAGAGCACTCGTGCCGAAAACGGCACAAGTTGGGCCACTTACACCCCGCATCATTAAACGAGAAGCAAACCCCACGCTTATTGGAAGAAGCAGTGGTCGGCTTAACGGAGGCCTGTCTTGGGGATCATCAAATTGATCCACAGACCAACATCCTTCACGCCCCAAATAACATTAGCGTGCACCGCCATCTTCTGATGGAAGCATTCATCGTAGATCAACCAAGCGGATCCACCAAAGTGCCTATAAGCCTCCAATATAATATCCATATGTTGGAATAAGCCAGTACACAACTGCGGCTTCCTCTCCCATCACTGCTGCAAAAATGGCAAACGCCTGCAGCCAGTTGTAAAAAGATTTAAAGGACTTCTTTTTGTCATCCGCATTATCAGGTTTCTCTATAGACACAGCGCTAGGCATTTTAAAGGATGGCAATAGAGAAAAAATCTCTACATACTCCTGTTGCCAAATTTTTTCTTTCACTCCCTGTGCCAAATGAAACCCCAATGGGGAAACCTGGCATGTCATAGCTTCTTTAAATAAAGCAGCAGACACAGGCAGTTGTCCATCCCCTATACTTCCTAGGGAAGTAACCAAAGTAGACTGTTGAGCCAATGCCTGCCGAACCTCTCTCTGAACCATAGCTTGAAATACATTAGGAACTGTAACCCCTCCCTCCCCAGTCCCGAATCCAATCTCACCCTGTCCAGGAAGATGACCAAGGCTCTGGCTGCGTCCCATCTGCTGCTCCAACGCCTCCCCCAGCTCGACTAGCTGTGGAGCTGCGAGGTCCTCCTCTTCACTAGAAGCTCTCACCGATTCCCAGGCTTGCTGCAGCTCTGCGCCAGGTCGTGCTGTATCCTGTCTGCATTGATTATGCATGCCGGAGGCCAGCCCCCGTTCACCTGCGCTTGGACCCGGTTCACACTCACTCCTCCTCACCGACCCTGGGCTGCCCCGTCTATGACCGCCATCCTCCTTCCTGCCCGAGATCTTCTGCTTCTTCTGGCTCATAGCCTTGCGCCCGCTAGCAGTCGCTGCAACATCCTCGACCTCCTCGTAATACCGGGCACGCACGCTAACATCCCGCAGTGCCTCAGTTTGTCTTCGTGGACTCGCCGGCCGTCCCTGGCTCCTAAGCGCCGATGTCTTCAGTGTGCCGCTCCTCCGTGCATTGGGCCTTGGCGGCGAATATACCTCCCGGGTTTTCCTCTTCCTAGGAGCTCTTGTTGCTTCCCCGTCACCAGCAGCTCCATTGGCAGACACCGCTACCACGTTCTCACCAGCCACCGGTAAGTCGCCGCCCGCTGTTGCTCTCACCGGCTCCGTGGCTAAACACTCCCTCAGCCAGTCCAAACCGCCTTCTCTAGCCACTTTCTCCCGAAACTGCTGCAAGAGCTGCTCCATAACTGCTTCTCCTCTGGCAGCTGACCAGCTGAATGCTGCCCAGAGACTCCGTGAGGTGATATAATTTTCAGGCTTCCCGCTTTAACTACGGCCAATCACATCGCAGTTACCTCAGATGGCTTAGCCAATCAGCAGCCACAGCCTCTGTTACCATAACAATATGCAAATCCTCAAGGCAGACTGTATGCTTGACCTTAGGATAACTAAAACACCTTTAATTATACCAAAAACATTCCTATATTTAAAACTGAGGGGTCCCCAATCCCATGACGCCCCTGCTCTAATTGCTTCGTGGCTCCCACTATGAACAACCAGCATAATGAAGTCAATACCCTAAGGCCACATGACAGGGTGATTTTTTTACCTCAGTATATGTAAGCCAAAACCAGGAATGGAACAATCAGAGGAAAAGTATAATAGAAACACGTCACCACTTCTGGATTTATCACCCACTCCTGGTTTTGGCTACAATGGCACATTGCCTTACAGATACTGAGGTAAAACCTTACCAAATACTCAATGTGTGCACATGGCCTTACAGATACTGAGGTAAAAACTCACCAAATACGTAAGGTGTCCACGTGGATTAATTGCAATAAAAACAATCCATACCAACTTCCTGTAGCGGCACCATTCCAGCAAGGTCTGTGCCCGCTGTTGTCAGAGCGTGATAAGTTAGGCCACAAGTTATCAATAGTTTGTCCGCTCAGATGAAGACGTCTGCAACTGACGACAAAAAGTTTCTGTTTGGCTGTAGCTTGCACCTGACACAAGTCACATCAGTCTACTGGAAAAGTAACGCAGAAATTGCTGTGGGGGTTGAGTACAGACTATATTTCATTTTATTGCTCTTAATTGACTGTGGTAGTGCAAAACCCATTTAACCACATTTTTGCATGAAATACTTTTTAATGCTCAGAGAGAGTCATCCACATTTTGTAGATCCATCAGTGGACATGTAATTGGGGTACCCCAAAGAGTGACCATCTCTAAAGGTACCGTCACATGCGACAATATTGCTAGGCAATTTCACTGGCAATTTGCTGGTTGCAATGAAATCATGGACACATTGTTCCATTTGTACAAAGCAACAAAATGGAACAATGTGTCCATGATTTCACTGCAACCAGCGAATTGGCAGTGAAATTGCCTAGCAATATTGTGCGTGTGACGGTACCTTAAGGGTACCTTTACACGTCGCAACCGCGGCGAGAATGGTTGACAGCGATATTGCGACATGGAAATATCGCTGCCACATTTCCACCTAATCGCCTCCTTATTGCGGTGTGTAAATAGGGAATTTTACGGTGATATGTTGCCTCGCCACGGTCGCCTGATTTCCGAGCAGTGCTCGGAAACCAGGCGACTGTGGCGAGGCGACATATCGCCGCCAAATTCCCTATTTACACGCCGCAATAAGGAGGCAATTTGGCGGCGATACTTCCAGCAAGAAATATCGCCGCCAAAAATGTCTACCGCGGTTGTGGGGTGTAAAGGTACCCTAAAGGATACCAGCTGTATAATGTGATGTATGCTTTTTGTATAAATGCTGTGAATGATGAAAATATTGCACTGTTTTAATGGGATATGCGGCAAACATCTGAAGGTACCGTCACACGCCGCAATCTCACCTGGAGATTAGAGGCGATATGACGTGCGCGCTCATGTTTTTCTTGCCTGCCTCAGATCGCTGATGGCGGCATCACACGCCACAATTGCGCCCTGAACCTAAGGCGATGTGTCGCTCCGGAAATTGCCTCACCTACAGCAGAACCAGTCTTAATTCCATCGCCACTTCACACGCCACAATCTCAAAGGCAATGTGGGCGTACATGTTCAGTGCCGCGAGGACATAGGCATGCCAAGGTGGTTTACACCACGCCCCATAAACGCTCATTGGACAACACAACAGTGTTACGATTGGTCAGCCTGCTATGGAAGGCTGGCTAATACATGACGCCATTGTCTATCGGAGTTTGTCACAAATACACGCTCGTGTCGTCAATTGTGGCTCCTGCAACAGACCTTCGAGGCGCCAAAGTGTCACACAGGAGCATTCTTATGCAGTACAGTGGATTACACTAAGAATAGCTAGGTGTGCATCTGTAGGTGAGTAAGATACAAACCACACTATGGACATATGTGCCTGCATTGGTCCATGGCATGCCAGAGCTGCCATGGCTGAACTATGTGTGTGCACACATGTTTGGTGTGTGTACTGAAATGTATCTACATCCCCCACAAACACCATTGCATTCTCCATGTGTGTGGACACGTTCCCATGTGGCAAACACATCATAATGGACTTGTACACACAGTCATGGCATACAGTGTGGGCCAAAGAGCTGAACCTGTGTACTGGACATTAGCAGATAATGCTGCACGGACCCATCAATACCATTTCACATATCACATACCTCTGTGCACAGCATAAAGCTATGTGCAACTGCCCTGTATTGAAAAGTAACGACAGACACAGCTAGTTTTTTTTTTTTAGTATGACTTTTTGTACACAAAAAAATGAATTATATCAACACCCACACAAAACATTAAAAACAGAAGTGTCAACATCTCACAAATAAATAGAAAATGATGATAAATACACTGTGTTCCAAATTATTATGCAAATTGGTTTTAAGTGTCATAGGGTTGTTTTTTTTCAATGAAACCCATTGATGGGATTGTGTCTCAAGGCCACTTCACACACACAGATATCTGAGTCCAATATCTGAACAGATCTCTGGTTGCAGTGAAATCATGGATACATTGCTCCATGTTGTACACAGCCACAAAATGGAGCAATGTATCCATGATTTCACTGCAACCAGAGATCTGTTCAGATATTGGACTCCGATATCTGTGTGTGAAGTGGCCTTCAGAGTTCTTTGGATCACTGAAATCAATCTCAGATACCTGTGATAATTAGTTTGGCAGGTGAGCCCAATAAAAGGAAAACTGGGTGCTCCACAATATTACGCAGGCCACAGTTTTCAAGTAACATGGGAAAGAAAAAGGATCTCTCTGCTGCCGAAAAGCAACAAATAGTGCAATGCCTTGACCAAGGAATGAAAACATTAGATATTTCACGAAAACTTAAGCGTGATCATCGTACTGTGAAAAGATTTGTGGCTGATTCTGAGCACAGACTTGGTCATGCAGATAAAGGCAGAATGAGGAAGGTTTCTGCCAGGCAAGTTCATCAAGTTAAGAGAGCAGCTGCTAAAAGGGCCTTACAAACCAGCAAACAGACATCTGAAGCTGCTGGTGCCTCTGGAGTCCCTCAAACCTCAAGGTGTAGGATCCTTCAAAGGCTTGCTGTGGTGCATAAACCTACTATTCGGCCACCCCTAAACAGTGCTCACAAGCAGAAACGGTTGCAGTGGGCCCACACTAATTTTCAAACAGTCTTGTTTACTGATGTGTGCCAAGCAACCCTGCAGGGTCCAGATGGATGGAGTAATGGATGGTTGGTGGATGGCCACCATGTCCCAACAAGGCTGCGACGTCAGCAAGGAGGTGGAGGAGTCATGTTTTGGGTCTGACTCATTGGGAAATAGCTGGTAGGCCCATTTAAGATTCTTGAAGGTGTGAAAATGAGCTCTACAAAGTATATAGAGTTTGACTGAGAACTTTCTTCCATGGTACAAAAAGAAAAAACGTGCCTTCCGGAGCAAAATGATCTTCATGCATGACAATGCACCATCTCATGCTGCAAAGAATACCTCTTTGTCATTGGCTGCTATGGGCACCATCTTCCCCTGACCTCAACCCTATAGAGACCCTTTGGAGTATAATCAAGCAAAAGATCTATGAGGGTGGGAGGCAGTTCACATCAAAACAGCAGCTCTGGGAGGCTATTCTGACATCATGCAAAGAAATACAAGCAGAAACTCTCCAGAAACTCACAAGTTCAATGGATGCAAAAATTGTGAAGGTGAGATCAAAGAAGGGTTCCTATGTTAACATGTAACTTGGCCTGTTAGGATGTTTTGGAGTTAAATAGCTTTTTATCTCAGTGAATGTGACCTCCTAATGTTGCAAATTTAACAAATGAGCATTTTCAGTTCTTTAAAACATATCAAATGTTTAGAAACTCTACTGTGCCTAATAATTTGGAACAGTGCATTTAGAGTTTTTTTAATTTGTAAGATTATACTGTTATCATTGGAAGGTTTCTTCAATAAAATTCGATGTATACTGTAATGGGTGATGTCACTGACTGTCATTTGCACTGACCATTTAGGAAAATCAGAGAAAAAGAACATTTGCATAATAATTTGGAACACAGTGTAATGGCCATACCCAAACATGTGACAGTACAGAAACAAAAAAAATAAAATAACTAATGTTTAAGCACCCAAAATAAGCAAAACACCACCATAATCCTCCTGGTGCAGCCCACCCTGGTGACTCCACCCGCCTCCTGCTGCTGCTGCCTGGCCACTGCCCCAGGACCATTAAAGTATGAGCAGTATGCGTCTCTGCTGCTCCTGGCATCCTGCTGACTCAGACCGTGGCTCAGCAGCTGGTGTGGCGCCACACCATGATGGCAGCACGCCAATCCCCGGGATGGAGCTCCCCTGTTGTGGGGTCCACAGAATCCACATAACTTGCCGGCGTGTATGATGACCGATCTCTACGAGGCAGGAAGTTATGCAGCACACAGCAGGCAAGCACTACCACATTGATAGATTCCAGTCTCATATGCAAAGGCGTATGAAACACGCAGAATCTATTGGCCATGATCCCGAACGCATTTTCAACCACACGGCGAGCCCGGGATAGGCGGTGATTGAAAATGCGCTGCTCAGAAGTAACTGTCCTCTGGGGATATGGCCATAGTAGGTGAGCCTGAAGTGGGAAGGCTTCATCCCCCACAAACGCAAAGTTGAGATGACCAGTTGTTTCATTATTTGAGGGCAAGTTCAGAGCACCTCTCCTTAGGTCTTGGGCCAAGGAGCTGTGTGCAAACACACCCCCATCTGAGACACGGCCGTTCATGCCAATGTCCACGTACAGGAACTCATAGTGAGCATCCAACAGGACCATGAGGACCACGCTAAAATATCCTTTATAATTAAAATACAAGGACCCTGTGTTGGGGGGTTGCGTGATCCTCACGTGCTTACCATCCAATGCACCTCTGCAGTTTGGAAATTGCCATCGATCGACAAAACCTCTGGCAACATCCACCCAGTGGGGGTTGTTGGTAACAGCATGTAGGATGGCAGCAGACAACTCACGATGGCTTCATTATTCCTGGGTCGCTGGCTCGGGCCTACACGCGGCACCAACCACCAGGGCTTCACTGCAGCTCTTCTAGCGTCTGCACACACTCTAACTAGCTCCTCCCCAGCAGCAGTATATATAGGGGATCCTGCCTAAGCACAGCAGGTTGAGCTCCCCCTACTGTGCTGGGTTGGAAGGTGTTGTTCGTAGTAGTACCTGCTGTGGAAACCCAACTTTGCAGTAGAGAGATATGTGGTTACCTGCCACATAAAGGCATCGGTTATCGGGCGGCTCAGCAGTGGCCGTGAGACTGCTGCAGAGTATTGCAGGTATGTGCTCGAATGACCTGTTGCCAGGAACCTCAAAGTTACAACCAAATAATCCTCAGGTGGCACAGCTCGACGCATCAAAGTGTCCTGTCAGGCTATCAATGGCTTTATGCGTTCCAAGAGGAATGTGAAAGAGTCCTTGGACATACGGAGATAGTTCCTGAAATCATGCGGACTAGTATCCTCCAGATGATGCAGCAGGCGCATGTGACTAAGGTTGTCCCATTGCCGAAGCCAATCCCGAACCCACACATGCCGTGGTCCGCGGGCCCGCAACCTCTCAGCTATCTCCTCCAGCCACAAGTCCTCTTCCACCAAGGCAAGAGCCACGATAACATCTCCATCAGGGTCCATGATCATCTCACGTACCAACCTCTGCAAAAGGAACAAACAAATTCCTATCATCAAAAGAACACGTTATCAGGCCTCAAAAATAGCCACTACCTCCTTTCCTACACATCTCCTAGCCAGTTACCCACATCCTAGCAGACTCTGCTCATATGGCCACCCACATAGATATATTGCACCATTGAACAGTCACAAACAACATTACACTGCCTCACAACAACACCTTTTTATCACTACACCCATGGGCCTCCTCCACAACAATATCTCCATCGTCAAAATTGTGACATCATTACCATACCCCCATATAGCTGCCCATAATGTATATGTACTACCACAAGGCCTAGGAAAATATAAAGCTCAAACACACACACAGATGCTTGTTAACAATTAAATACAAGAATATGCTAAACATACCAGAGCCATGTGCTAATGACAAATCGTCATCCCACGCAGCTGACAATCGCATAGTCATCATCTCCAACACACATCCCTGTTGTGATGATAAGACCGGATCATCACAGGCAGATATTCCCAAGCCACATGGGTCACTCCACATCTCAGGATCGTCAGAATAGTTCCATTCTGTGTGGTGAAGGCCAGTACTATGTGCCGGCATTTCATATGGTTCCACTAAACTAATCACAGAGCCACACAAGAGATGAGTCAAACACATCATCATTACAAACTACATACACCAGGACTTGGGCGTCTGCTACAGTATACAAGAACGATCCGTAATGCAAAGATGTATCAAACGCTATACACAGCCATATCACAAATCATGTGTGAACATCAGTACTTACTTAATGACTCTGCATCACAAAGTATTCACTGATCTCAGGGAGACCAGTCCAAGACCAGTCCAGGTCCTGGAAGGAGATCTGGCTAGTCCTGTGTTTGAGACTCCTAACCGAGGCTCCACAGACTTATTTGCACTTATTTACTTAATGATTCTGGGCAGCAAGCGTGCCGTAGCTCAGTCGTTAGCGCTTTTTATGTGGTAACCATCCAATCACAAATCATCTGCGTCATCTAATTCACATAGCCACCTGGGCATGGCCACGTGCGACTACTGATTAGGCACCTGTGCTGCTTTGTGATTCGTCATGTTGTGTTTAAAATGTGTCCAGCTGGTCCGCCACCCATGCTCTTACTTCAATGTGCATTGTTCTAGTAGTGTCTCATCACCAGAACTCTGTTGGACAGATGGTAAGTCAGTGGATATGCTATTGTGCTTCTCATACATGGTATATTATTTTCGGCTTCTGAGCCAAATTTTGCGAAATGTATGGGCGGGTTATGTACAGCTTCATGTAGCATCATGTAAATGTGTGGTTTGTGACGCCTACGCATCGTTAACCCCCTCCGTGTCCTGTTGCACACATAATTATGACATGACAATGTGTCATACAGCACTACATCGTTCCATAAATATGTGCTGAGGTCATTCCTGTGTCCAAATTTTGTGTGCCATTTCAACATGATACAGCTTTGTAACTTTGCCTGCCCAGGCCCAAACCACATATGCCCCTTCTCATGTGCAGCATGTCACATCTGTGTACACATATAAAGGCCATTAATGCTTCTGTATACACCAGCTAACTACCAGACCATCTGTCATTGCTAGTGCTGGACATGGATTGGCCACACAGAGTAGGGTGTGACCTCCATGTACATGTATGTGTTTTGGTAACACACTATGTTTTTTTGGCAGATGGCTAAGAGTCCTGATTTTGTGCATGACCACCTAGCCATATACCAGGACCATGAATGCCTGTGGCGGGTTGCATCGCCGGAGTATAAGAACAAGACGGCGAGGGCTGTGGCCTACAGGCGCCTTGTCGAGCTGGCAAACCGGCTCGACCAAAGTAAGACCTAGACGGTGCTGAAAATCAAGCGGCTGCGCACCGTGTTCATAAAAGAGCATAAAAAGGTGTTGATGGCTCGGTCCAGGGCTGGAGCTGAAGAGGTCCCTAAGCCATGTATGTGGTATTATGACCTCCTCACCTTCACCCTGGGCCAGGAGGCTTATTGGCCAACACGGTGCAGCAGCCGCCTTACCCAACCATCTTCGGCCTCAAGCCAAGAGCCTGCCCCGTCACAGGAGGTGCGTAATTGTTGTTTGGCTACCTATGTCCACACCTTGGTGGTTGCACTGATGTATGGGTTGGTGGTAATGTAGAAGGCACAATCGTGTTGTACATTCACCATTCTTCTGTGTGTTCTGCTGTGTGTGTTGTCTCGTGGCTGTTGGCACAGATTGTGCTGTATTATGTTGAGGCACTTGGCACATCAACTTGGAGCCTCAGGTGAGTACAGAGCACTGGTCTACTTCTTTCTTCATCTCTGTTTCCAACCCTGCTACTGTTGATTTTGGTGTTTGGCATGCTCAGATATGCGCCATCTGGTGCTGGGTGGTTGGTTGTGGTAATTGATGTCAGTACATTGCTACTCTTGTTAATTTGTGTTTTTTCTATGTTTGATTTGCAGGCCCCTCGTGAGTCTGGCCGCTGGCCAGGCTCACCCTCAACATCTTTGGTGGAGCAGGTGCCTGATCCCAGTGGTGCGGGGCCATGCCCAGGGCCCAGCTCAGGCATACAAAGGTGGTGAACACCTGCCCCACCCAACACTGAGCTGGGTACCTGGGCGAAATGGGTCCTATTGGACCGAGAGAGGACCCCCGCCACTTCAATCGGGCACATGGCCAGTGAGTGAGTGTGTCGCTTGGAGCCGGAACAACGTGACATAGCTGAGAGGGCCATCATTTGGGTCCTGGAAGCGGGTGTTGATGGGGCACTGAGATGGGGTGGTTACATTGCCATCCACAAGAAAACACCCCCAGTGCCCCTGCTCCCCAATAACCCATGGCTAGAGGTCGACAAAAGCAGGATCCCCCACGTCCCCCATGAAGACTTCAGCACAGAAGGGCCCCCAATGTGTGGGAGTACAGGGATGAGCCATTGTCTGATGCAGCAGAGGACGAACAAGCAAGACGCTACTAGGCAATGCACTACATTGCGTAATGGACTTTTTTTTGTAATTTATAAACTAAAACCAAGTGTGTTTCTTTTTTTGTTGTGGTAATAAACCAGATTTTGATTCCCCATACCTACGTCTACATATGTGTCAGGTTCAGCAGTATGATTGTGTGTGTAGTGTGCAGTGTGTTATGGGTGTAATGGTGATGTTTGTGTGGCACAAGGAGAGGCCTCATGTACACAATAACATAGTTGGGTCATTGTAGCTGACACGAGCCTATCCCTAGATGACATGTGTGTGTATTGAGAGATTGCGAGTCTTCTGTGGCCAACATTGGCGAGTATGTTTGGGTCTGTGTGTTTGTTCATGTGGGTGTGATATAGGAGACATTGATGTAAAATAGCTCTGCATCCGTGTAGAAATGGTACTGTATGTTCAGATCTTAATCATGTCACACTGCACACCTACGCAAATTCTTTAGCCATGTGTTGTGTTTTCAAATTTCACCTCCCAAACGTGTCCCTGTGTGTGTTGAGACAAGGGATCAGGCAGTATGTTGGTTTGCACTCACATTTATTGTTTGCAAAAGTTGTTTTGTCAATGTTTCCTCTGTTTTTCCCTTCTTTCCGACTTCTATCCCTCTGGAACAAAGAGGGGGTGCCATTCCCACATGTCATTCCGACTCTTTGGAATTTTGCTAGGCCTCGGTCTCTCCTCTAGAGTTCCGTCAGAGGAGTTCTTCATACAATGGACCCGACTCCTGAATGTACGGTTACTAAGTCTGTTCTGTCAGAGGTGTCTATTCTCGATACACTGTCTGAAGAACCTCCCCCCCAAGTCATTATGAGGAAGGTGATCTGGGTGTATTTGTTTCCTCTGTACTTCCCTCTCTTCCAGTTAATGTAAGTAAGGTGCAACCAGAGAGAGGATGCACGATTTCTCCCTCTGCCCAGGTTCTTTGTAGACTTATGTGTCCCCCCAGTAGAGGTGGTGGAGGGGGAGTGGTTGCCACCAAGGAATTTCCTCATTCTGAGGGCAGGAATTGCAGGTTTCGGGGTGACGGCTCGGTTGTCAGTCCATCAAGGGGATGTTCATGTTCCAGAAGATGCATGCTTGGTAATAAATGTGCAGATCCGGACCTGCATGTGAATGACTGTGTATGGGTGTCCACTAATGCCATTAAGTGGAAGTGAGTTTCAGGAGCTCTGAGCTTTGGTTTTGTCGGTCCATATCAGGTGATGGACATAGTTAACCCTTCAGCCATCCAGATAGAGCTACCCCTAGATCTTGGTTCCTGTAACGTGTTTCACAGGTCATGGCTCAAAAGATGTGTCATGTCTCAAGAGCCAACATTTCCAACATATTTTTCCTCGCTGAGCAGGTGATAACCTTGAGGGACAGGGGGTTACGCAAGTGAACGCTGGTAGGTCACAGCACTCTTTCCATAGATGTTATCCTGATTAATCCATTCTTGAGGGTCCGGAGGCCCCCCGTTAAAGGGGAGTATTGTCACGATAGTCTCTCTTACTTTGGAGACTTTTGACCGGTTCGGGACCTGAGACTCTCTTCTGTTTTGAGACTTTATATTAAACATCTTTCTTTCCTTTGGCAGTGTTGGAATTAATCTCAGTTTCTGTTGCTAGCAAGCTCCCTAGTTCTCTTTCCAGGTGTGGCTACTTTGTGATCACTCCAATCTCCTTTATATGGTCACATGTTCCAGCAATCCTTGCTGGTGATTGAACTCAGTTTTGGCCTTGCTACTTGAGGTGTAGGTAGTACTCTGGAGAGCTGATCGTTGCCAATCCGTTTGCTGACTTGGAGTTTGGCAGCAGGCATGAAGTTTTGTTGTTGGTTCCCTATCTGTCCCCCCTTCCCCTCTTTGTCTTGTTTATTGCAGTGGTTGAGACTAGTGCTCCAACCGGCCATCTCCCTATTGAGGGTTTACATCTGGGCGAGCGAGGGCGCCTGCTCACCGACGGGATAGGGATGGTTGGGAGATCAAGGCACTGTTGCAGGAAAGTGCAGAGGTGTCCTTTCCCTCGTTTCCTACAGGCAGGGTCCCCTGTTGTATTTGTAGCTCCCCCCCCAAGTTTCCCCAGTCTGTTGCTTTGTGTAGTGTGCTGGATATCGTTGGTCCGTTCGCCACTGTCACACACCATGTCTGGATGCTCTTAAGACCGTGGCGTGACAGGCATATGGACTTATATTTATGGTGGTGAGGAATACCTTGATTCCATAGATCACACAATCTAAATGTAAGTATGCTGTGGATGCAGAAGGAATACACAGCGAGAAGTAAGTCACCCATAATGGAGATAAGTATGCCCAGAGTCTAACATAGCATCCGTTTTTTGGCTTAAATCCGTTTTTGGGATAATTTTGGACATTTTATTTTTCAAAGTCCAAAAACGCATATGTGTTGACGCATGTGTGTGTGCATTTTTTAAAAAACGCATGCGTTTTTGTGCAGCAACCCAAAAAAACGCTGCTAGCAACGTTTTTGGGTGCATTAAAAAAGCATGCGTGGACTTCCGGTTCCGGCGCCGCCATAAACGGCCGCTTCTAACAGGGCTCCGGGACCCGCCACAGCAATCCGGCCCCATCCAGCCTCCCTTTGAGCTTCCGAGGCGCATCCACAAACAGGCAGGTGGCTGTGAACGCGAGGCACTTTACCGCCAACATGATGGACCGGTATGTTACCCGGAGGGCAGAGAGTGGCCGGTCTCTCCCTTAGCACGAGGCTGCGGCTGATGGCGCCCGAGATGCGGGCGGGAGGGGAGAGCGGGAAGAAAGCTCTGTGCGGGGTGAGGATGACTCACTGGGGATCACAGCAGGGGAGATGATGGACACTATTGAGGGGCAGCTGAGAGACTCAACCTGCGAGATTCAGGCAGGTGGCTCGGACCAGGAGAGAGACCACCAGCTGAGGTCTCAGGGAAGCAGGATGCATGAACAGCCTGAAGTAGTGCTGAGGGGAGAAGCACAAGATGCAAAAACAGGAGGGTGGCTGAAAGCACAGCTTATAGACTATAAAGCATTGGCCAAAGAACTGGCCATACACATGGCCGAGGATTTTAAGGCAGCTGTGGCTGATATGGTAGTTGCCACGACCAAAGAGCTTAAGATAAAAGTGGGATCTCACGATCAGAGACTTAAAGAGACGGAAACCAGAATTGGAACTGCTGAGGATAGAATACTAGAGCTAGAAGACCAAGTGGTAGCACTACAAAAACACTCTGAATATGCCCTTTCAAAGTTGGAAGATATTGAGAATAGGACAAGACGGAGCAATCTTAAGATAGTGGGCCTCCCAGAATCTGTCCCGACAGGCCAGCTTGAAGAAATTTTCGAAGTAGATCTTCCCAAAGCCTTGGGCCTGCAGCACAGGTGTAAGACGGAGCTCACCCACAGAATTGGGCCTCCTAGAGAAAACGTGAACACTACAACAGGCACCGCAAGGAGTCCATCTCTCCCTGGGAATCCTGGCAACAAACCGAGACACGCCATTGCTAAGTTTCTAAACTACAGGGATAAAGAAGAAATCCTCAGGGCTTACAAGGCTAGGAGACTTCCTCTGACATTACATGGCCATAAGGTGTTGGTCTTTGCGGACTACTCAATAGAAGTCTCCCGCCGCAGGAGAGCTTTAAGTGAGGCGTGTTCCATACTCTACAAAAGGAATGTGCGATTACAACTGAATTTCCCTACCTCCCCACCCGTATTCCTTCTTCTTTTTTTTTTTTTCCTCTCTACAGGAATCCTGAACCTGCCGCAGGAGAGAGACTCCAGGTCACCGTCTACACAGATATGGCCCAGTCTCCAAGTTTGTACATGACATTCCCATGGATGGATCTTATTGACTTTTGCAATGTTTAGATAATTATTGTGGAGGGGAGGAGGTGAATTAGACATTGAGGCTATTATTGATGATAAAGTAACTCGAAGTTATCAACTAAGGGCTCTTCAATGTTTTTGCATATAAGTGATTAATGCACTTACTCTCTGTCAACACCAACTTTAACTCAGAAGGCAATTTACCTAAAGCTGTTAATGATAAAAATTTGGCTATGGCATTGCAAAGAAGGATAAAACCTGGGGTAAGGATGCCGTGGTGGTGGAGACCGAAGGTGTAAGAAGGAGAAGCGAGGAAAGAAAAACGGGAAGGGAGTGGAGAGAGAGAGGAAGGGTAAGGGGAAGGTAGAGAGAGGAAAGAGGAGAAAGAGGAAAGTAAAGAGGAAGGATAGGGAAGGAGGAGGAAAGGAAAGGGAAGGGGGAAGGAAGGTGAGAGGGAGAGAAAAGAAAGAGGAAAGAGAGAAGAAGTTGGGAGAAGGGAAAGATAAGGGCAAAAAAAGACTATAAATAAGTTATTAATTACCAGCCGGTTGCTGTGGCGGGGTAGGACGTTCCCATGGTAGTTTTATTCATGGGCAACATAGTTTGTTTGGGGGATAAATAGCTGCTTTTTTCTATTTTGCAGCTAAAACTATCTATGCAGCCCCTTCCCTCACCTCTGTATGATATTAACAGCTGATGCCCTCAACCAAGATGGCGCTGTGACGATTTGCACATGGTGGGGCGTGGCCTGAGCCTCTGATGATGCGGCCGTCAGTAGACACGCCCCCCTGAGTGGGAATGACGTCTGAAGAGGTTTTCCTCTCTCAGGGGGGCGTCGATATGGCCTAGTCACCAGGAAGCAGCTCCAATCACGCCCCCATAACACATGTGCAAGCAGTTGCAGTCTTATTCAGCACTGTATACAAAGCGCTTTAATGACACTTTCCCCCACACACCTCCTGATGCAGTGCCTTGCATGGCACGAAACATGTCGGGGTTCTGAGCCATATTCCTGCTAGATCTTTAATCCGGTCTCCATAATGGGTAAGTGCCTTCAGGGGCGGAACTACACTGGTGCAGCTGGTGCAGCTGCACCAGGGCCCCGACCGGCTGGGGGCCCCTTCAAGCCTGGAGGGGGGCCCTCAGCCGACCCCCGCAAGCCGCCGTCAAAGGAGAGGAGGGTCAGGCAAGGGAAGCAGAGAGCTTCCTGCTTCCCCTGCCTGATCCCGCCCCTCCTCTCCTCTGCTCCTCCGGCCCCTAGCATACATCTGGCGCGGCTCCCAGGTAGGAGAGCATCGCACCTGTGGCTCCTTGCGGCTCCCAGCGGCTACCAGCAGCTCCCAGCAGCACCCACCCCCCTTCCTGGGCCGCGCCGACGGCCAGTGGCACCCCTCACCCCTTGGCTGCGCCGACGGCCAGTAGCCCCGCCCCCCCGGTCCTCTCCTGCACCAGGGCCCCCGGGGGTGACGGTCCCCCCCGAGTGCCTTGATCCCTGAACTTCTGAGCTTGTTGCTGGTTTTTTTTTTTTTTTTTTTGTGTATGGGCTGCACTGCTGGTTAGGTTAGGTCTAAAGGTGTAATTTACACCACCCTCTGCCGCAGATGATTTTAGCCTTTCCTTCTCTTTCAAGTGCTCTGTTATGTGGCATTACCTTATCCATTGTGTTGTTTGCAACCGGTTTGATCTTATGCTGAGGTTTTGGCTCTAGGTTTCTTCCTCCACTTGTCTTATTTAATCGTTCCTTTTTATCTGTGATCCTGTTGTCATGACCTTGTGGTTTTTTAATTGTTACCTGTGTTGTTCTCAATAAAGTGTTTTTTGGAGCAAAATTACTTGTGGGATCTCCAGGTTTTCTCTAAAACTACTGGGTATAAGACACATATTTGAATTAGAATAAAGAACTCATTTCTGAGATATAGTCTGTAGAGTTCCTAATATGTTAAAAAGATGGACTTTCTGTGTTTCCCCTCTTTTGTTCCGTTTGTATATGGGCCGTATTGGAGGGAAGAAGAGAAGTCAGCTACTAGGACAGAGTGGGAGAAGCGGTGAGATTAGTATCATGGGGGGGACATTAGGGAGGGAGAGGGCACCTGGAGACATCCTTAGCAGTATAGCAATGCATCAGCGTGTTTTTTGGATTTCAGCCACTTCATCTTGGTTTGGGTCATGGGGAGTCGTTCATGCATGGTTAATGTTACATTACTTGTCAATGATATTGATATGGGGTGGTTCTGATGGTTAGGTGGGTCTCCTGGAACGTAAAGGGTATGTGCTCCCCGGCAAAGCGCATGATGATTTTACGCCATCTCAAAAGACTCCGTACAGATGTTGCCTTGCTTCAGGAGACCCACTTGTTATCTGAGGATTTTTTTCGTCTCAAGAAACTGTGGGTGGGAGAGGTCTACGGGTCTGGTGCGGTGGAGAGAAAAGCAGGAGTTTTAATCTTAATTCATAAATCTCAACCGCATAGGGTCCCGGCCACACAAGTAGATGAAGGGGGAAGGCTAATCCAAATGACCATCCAGATCCAGAAGGACGTCTTTTCTATCTATAATATCTATGCACCAAACACGAATCAGAAAGCTTTCTTCCAGGGGCACAATAGGATAGTAGGAGGCGATTTTAATATGGTGCTACGCGCAGAGGAAGATAGGAGACAATCATCGCCTTTGGGGGGCAGATATCAGGCACCAGGAGGGCTGCGAACAGAGAGCTTCCTTGAATCTCTTTTTACAGATGTGACTATGACCGATGCATGGAGGACGGTGCACCCTCTTGATAGTGAGTTTACCCACTTTTCCCACCCCCATGGGTCTTGGTCAAGAATAGGTAGACATGTTCTTCACTTCACCCGTGTTACAAAGGGTAACTGAAATCAAAATTGAGGACATGGTGATATCTGACCATAGCCCATTGGTGTTGGAATCCAAGGATGCATATGAGAAAGGCACGGATTATCTGTGGAGGTTTCCTGACACGTTTATCAGAGATGAAAATTTTGTTTCCCTCCTTAGAGAATGGTGGTCAACATACTCAAGAGACAATGAAATCCATCTCTCCGATCCGGGCTTGTTTTGGGAAGCAGCGAAATCGGTGTTGAGGGGTCATGTGATAGCTTACAGGATGGGGATAAAGAGAAAAATAAAAGAACAATTTGTAGAGGCCAGCTTGGAGGTGAGGAACTCATACTCTCGTTATAAAGGCACGATGGCTGACCCTGACAGGGAGGCCTGGCAACAGGCTAAAGAAAAATTTGATATGTGGGCAAGATGGAGGGAAGACATATATAAAAATAGAAGAGAGCTTAGTCATTTCTTGCTTTATTTATTGTATTTATTTTTTCACATTGATTCTAAGCCTATTGTTTTGTATCCAATTATTGTACTTTATTTGTTCTCTACTGTAATTACTTACTGTATATTTTCTGTACTCTAAACCTACATTGTAAAGCGCTGCGGAATATGTTGGCGCTATATAAATAAAGCTTTATCATTATTATTATTATTATTAGTCTCCATAAATTTGGTGACAAAGCTGGTCGGCTGTTGGCACGACTATCACGTGGTAAACAAATTTCTTCCCCATTCAAACTATAATTGATAGGCGGGGTAATACTTGGACCAACCCTAAAGATATCAATCAGGCATTAGGAAAATTCTATGCATCCCTGTACTCAGATAACGACTCTGATGTACCCGTACAGTCTGACTTGTTGCAGTTGGTCCGTCTGCCGGGTGTGACAGAAGAGGACAAGCAATTTTTGAACAGCCCTGTCACTGTGGAAGAGATAGAGGCTGCTATCAGGAATGTAAATCCGGGCAAAGCACCTGGCCCCGATGGCTACAATGGTGCATTCATTAAAGCTCTCAGGGAACAGGTTTCCCCTGTCTTGCGAGACTTATTTAATGCAATACTTCAGGGAGCTCCTATCCCGGATAGAATGAACTTGGCCCATATAAAAACTTATCCCCAAACCAGGAAAGATACCAACAGACCCTGCAAGTTTTAGACCGATCTCACTGATAAATCAGGATCTAAAACTTCTTTCAAAAATAATGGCAGACAGACTGGCGACAATAATGCCTAAATTAATACCTCCCCACCAGGCGGGGTTTATTAAAGGTAGATCAACTGCTACCAATATTAGAAGAACGATGCTTCTGCTTGATGTTATGGGAAGGAAAGTGGGAACGGAAAGAGGGGACCCAGCTGTGATCACCCTAGATGCAGAAAAAGCATTCGATAATGTACGGTGGTCATGGCTGGGAAGGGTCTTAGATTCCGTTGGGATAGTGGGGCCATTCAGGCAATACCTTCAATCTTTATATAACAAACCAAAGGCGTGTGTCAGTACCCCTGGCTACTTGTCGGATTCCTTTTTCTTGCAGAAGGGGACGAGACAGGGTTGCCCGTTGTCCCCCCTACTCTTCAATCTGGCCATAGAGCCCTTGGCTCTATATCTGGAAAATAGCACCACATATGAAGGTTTTAGAGTGGGGACCAGGGAAGTTAAATTGTCGCTTTTTGCAGACGATATTGTTCTTTATGTCCAGAACCCCGAAAGGGACCTCCCTCATATTCTTCCAAACATTGAAACTTTGGGCAAACATTCAGGCTTTTGCCTAAATAAAGAGAAATGCGAGATCATGTTCATTAACCCTAAAAGTAAATTCTCACAAAGGCCGCAGCTGCTAAAGATAGTATTAAATACTTAGGTATCCAATTGGCTAGATACCCTGGTCAGACGTATAGACTTAACTTTGTCCCAATTCTCTTAAAAATAGAAAAGGAGCTGGCAGGTTGGGCAAGTTTGCCACTCTCTCTGATGGGAAGATGCCATCTGCTTAAGATGATCAGTTTTGCCAGGCTATTATACCCGCTTTAAAATATCCCCATGCTGTTAAAACATACAGATTTAACTAAACTAAACAAAGCCTTCTCAAAATTCCTATGGAGGGGAAAAAAAAACAGACTGGCTCTTGGTGTTTTGATGCAGTGGAAGCAGGAGGGAGGCCTTCTACTCCCAGATGTTCGTGGCTACAATTTGGCGTGTATTTTACGTAATGTTCTCGACTGGATCAAGGGCACTAACAGATACTCCGATGTAGTTTTGGAGGGAGAGTTTGCTAAACCCTGGGATCTGTCGGCTTTGCTGCATTCACCACTGCCTTTTCTGCCTAAGACCCTTAAGGGCACTGTTATCTATAGAGACACGATCGTAGCTTGGAAGGGGGTGAGGAAAAAATTAAATTTATCATGGAAAATTTCTAAAATACTCAACCCGTGGAGGTGCCCGGCCTTCCCGTTAGGCCGTGAAAACCAACTCTTCACAGCTTGGAGAGAGAGAGGCATTAGAACTATGGGTGACCTTATAGACACAAGAGAGAGGAGGTGGATGACTGAAAATGAGGTCCTACATACCTATAACCTTCCTCGATTTCAAGCCATGCAATACCGCCAGATACACCATTATCTACTCTCTCGATTAAGAGATGTTTCTGGTGAGGTCGAGGACAACTTATGGTCTAATTTGCTGGCTATGAATTAGGGGGATATATCCATTACTTCTCTTTATGCTAAATTGCAAACGGTTTTGAGGCCAGCGAGGAGGGTGACTCTCTTCACAAAATGGAAAAAGCATGTAGATGACCCTGACCTCGTGCAGAAAATATTAGAGGGTTGGGGGACCTTCAGACGTTATATTCACAACGAAAGATGGAGGGACTCCCAATTTAGGATTATTCATGGGACAGTACAGGCGTTTAATATACCCCCGACATCAGTTACCCAGGAGAGATGGGTGGACTGCCCCAAAGGTAAGTCCCACATGACGGATCTGGAACATGTATATAAGGAAAAGGACAGCGCCTCACAAGCTGGTAGCTTTACATCATCAATCCTTTATTCCATCCACCACGGCACAACGTTTCGGTTACAGAACCTTTTTCAAGTGCACACATTACACAGATACACCATGTGTTTTATAATACAAAACTCCACCCCCACTGATAAACAGCCAATCAATGGGGAGTGAAAGATAAACAAAGTTAAAAATCACCAACTACCTAGACATAGATCGACTATCTATATAGCAACAAAATGGTGTCACATGAGCAAATCATACCGCATAATAATCTTATTCATCGGGCTATGCATAGTCCGGCCTTTACCGATAAAGAGACTCGCAGGGAACAACCAGTCATCGCAAGGCATCATCAATCGTCATAGTAACCGCTCGTCACACCGGTCTCCCACCAATCCGTACAATGTACTTCCGGGAAGCTTCTGCGCATGCGCCGGCGTCCGTCCTTGATTGGCTCGCACTCCTGTCAATCCTCACGCAGTGTTCACAACTTGTTCCGGCTAGCAGTGTCGGCGTCACCGCGTCACCACAATGCGAGTCATTATATAATACGCTTTATGTCAGAATACCTTACATTATAACATACAAAAGAAGGTATTTCTGCCAATATGCCAGAATCAAATAATCAGTCTACATACATATTGCATTACTAGCAAGGGCACGTTAATCCAATAGGAATATTCTAAAAATAAAGTGTATACCATCGCATTAACATTATAAACATGATTAACAGCCAATGCAGACATATCCCATAGCATAGGTAATTATTCCAAAGTTGCGGTGCTAAACCCCATTTATAGTGCTATACAGACACAGACCATCTTTATATAGAACCCATTACCATCAAGATATAAGAACAGAATGTACATAGGGGACAGGTACCATTAACTTCTATGGGAAGAACACATATATACCTAAATCGCCTAAGGGGATTAACCATTTCCTCCCATCTTTATTGCATAACAATGCAGTAACAAAAAGTACTCAGTGTAGAAAATTATAGCATAAATACCAGACCACTTAAGTACTCCCGTGAATTTTTATAATGTATCGGGTATCAACATTACTTAACCCCATACATTACCCAATGATGGTCTTTTATAGAGACACAATCCCATCTTAACAGGTTCTATATAAATATCCAGCAAAACATGCCGTCCATAAAGATTGATAGTCATCCATCTAGATAAATCAAAGGTGATGTTAAAAACAAAATATAAAAACAATAATTACATGATGATAAGGAAGTAGAAACATCAACAAGTACCGAGTAGACATCCCCGCTGATCGTACTCTACATTCATGCCTTTTGGGAACAGGGTATCCAGCTCAAAGATCCATTTTAATTCTTTCATCTTCAATTGGGCAACTCGGTTACCACCCCTCCTCAGGGAGGTACATCGTCTATAACCCTGAACCTGAGTTGGTTAACCGTGTGGCCCATTGAATGAAAATGTCTGGGTACCGGCAGATCAATCAGACCAGTTCGGATAGTGCTTTTGTGCTTCCCTATGCGGGCTGGTGAGTCAAATTCCATCTGCCCCTTTTCTTACACTGATGAGGAAGCTGCAAGAATCATCTCGGACACCGAGGTTGACAATACCTTTCTCAATCAACCTACGGTTGATATGCTTAAACGCAAGTGGGAGAATGAGCAGAAAAAACTCATCTCCATGGAGTTACATGTGGTTACCCTGGTTGAATATTATAAGGTTAGACGGATCCCACGTGGGTTACGTCCAAATTTACAACCAACACTGTTACCTAACAACACTGCTTTCTGCGCCAAATTTGAGGCTATTGGCAACAAATACGCCTTTGACATTATGCTCCTTAATATTGACTTTCTAAAAAGGAGATTGAGTCTTTTAAGAAACGACTGATTGAAACAAGGAAAGCATTAGAGGAGGGTACCACGGAGGATGAATTAAACAACATTGACACAAAACTTGATGATGTCTTAACAAAATACCGGACTGGTCTTGAAGACACGAAACGTTCTAAATGGTTTCGTGACATTGAGGACTATAACAGTGGTCGGATATATGGATGGCAATATAAGCCCTCTGTACCACAGGGGTTTAAACCTAGAACTGGACCTAGACGACCAAACAACAGGAAACCGAGGAAACCACAAAATCCTCCGGCTCCCCATAATCAATCTGGGTTTACGGCAGAGTCTGATTCTACGGACGATGGGGGTAATCTTTCTGGGACTGGTTTTTTATCCAAACCGAAGGTCCCAGTACCCGTGCCCGGCGGGGCCACAGGGGTGGCAGGAAACATAGGAACAGACGGACAGAGACCTGTGACTCGATCCAAGTCAAGGAGACGGCGGTGAAGGATGAACATCTTGTGGTAAATATATCCTCCTGTATGTTAAGTGAAGTACAATGTGATATCTTGTCCAGGGGGTTAACATTTTGCCCCACGGGGTTTGTTGACTGGTTCAATGTAGACAATGACATGTTTCTATTTTTTCGGAGGTTAGGTCTTGCCAAATATTTTTCTGGTAAAAAAGACATAAGTCCGATTACTTCGGGTGATGTCCTCTCTCTCAAGAAGGTTGATCTGTGGAAAAAGAGCAATTTTGTAGCACCAGGTCATGACCCAGTGATTGAGACCTTCACTAGATTGGTCAAGAGTGACATTGCTAAATTGAGAAAAAAGAGTTATTATAGACAAAAGTCGAACATTACACAACTTGAGAGGGAGGAGATCAAGAAATTGAAAAATGATGGGTCCATCACCATAAAGCCCGCCGACAAGGGCGGTGCGATTGTGGTGATGGACACCACACAATATCGTGGTGAGATTATGAGACAGCTAAACGATGTTTTAGTCTATGAGAGGCTGTCTCATAATCCTACAGAGAAATTTCAGGTTGAGTTAAAGGCCTTGGTTGGTGATGCCCTGAAGGATGGTATTATAGACCAAGGTCTTTCTGAATTTTTAGTGGTAGATTTCCCTGTGGTACCTACCCTGTATACTCTTCCAAAGATCCATAAGGATTTGGAAAACCCGCCCGGACGCCCGATCGTATCGGGTAGGGGTTCCCTATGTAATAAGATCTCAATATTTTTGGACCATCTGTTACGTAGATTTGTTTTGATGGCACCCTCATACACGAGGGATACTGGAGATTTCATAACTTCCTTGTCAGAAATTACGGTCAGTGCCACAACCTGGCTGGTATCTTTTGATGTTGTGTCATTGTACACCTCAATTGAACACACAAGAGGTCTACATGCCGTCGATGTGACGCTCGCCGCCTCTGACATGTCGCCAAGCTGTGCACTGTTCGCCCTGGCACTGTTGGAGTTTATCCTCAGGAGGAATTATTTCCTCTTTGGGGATGACTATTATCTGCAGTGCCGGGGGACAGCCATGGGGTCTAATGTGGCCCCAACGTATGCAAACATCTATATGGCTGTCCTCGAGGGCGAACATGTGTACAGTTCTACATATTGGCGCCATGTCAGAGGTTGGCGACGTTACATCGACGACATCTTCCTTGTTTGGGAAGGAAGTAGAGAGGAGTTGGGCGACTTTTTGAACTATTTGAATGATATACACCCTGGTCTGGGCTTCACTATGACATGCTCACTTGTAGAAATACAATTTTTGGACACTTTAGTGTACAAAGACAATGGGATATTAAAAACCGATCTCTTTATTAAGAGCACTGACAGAAATAGTATGCTACATTTCTCAAGTGAGCATCCCAGGAAAATGGTTGAGTCACTCCCTTGGAGTCAAATGCTGAGGGTACGTAGGATCGTTGCCGATGACTCTAGGATTGGGGGCAGATTGGAAGAGTTGATTAATAGATTTCTAAGGAGAGGGTACCCAAAAAGTGACCTAGTACGTTTCAAAACAAAAGCATTGAATATTGAACAAAAGGAATTGTTAAAGGTAAAATCAAAAACGACTCCCCCTAAGAGGATCCCTATTGTGACTACATATTGTAAGTCCAGTAGGAAAATTATGGATATTGTTAAAAAACATTGGCCTTTGTTGGGTAAGGGACATGATGAGGTTGAGGAGTTTAAATCACCCCCATTAATATCTTACAGGAGGGGTCATAGCTTGAAAGATGACTTAGTTCACGCCGATATTGGCAGCACAAGGAGGGATATCCAAAGAACGTTTGCGCCACCAAGTTTGGGGAATTTTCCCTGCTTGGGGTGTGCATGTTGTAGTAACCTTCTGAAGGGCCGGCATTTTTTTCATCCACGATCAGGAAAGAAGTATGAAATTAAAAGGAGGTACACTTGTAATAGTGACTTCGTTGTTTATACAATTTGTTGTCCATGCGGTCTTCTCTATGTAGGTGAGACAACAATGGAGGTTAAAGCCCGCATAGGGAAGCACAAAAGCACTATCCGAACTGGTCTGATTGATCTGCCGGTACCCAGACATTTTCATTCAATGGGCCACACGGTTAACCAACTCAGGTTCAGGGTTATAGACGATGTACCTCCCCTGAGGAGGGGTGGTAACCGAGTTGCCCAATTGAAGATGAAAGAATTAAAATGGATCTTTGAGCTGGATACCCTGTTCCCAAAAGGCATGAATGTAGAGTACGATCAGCGGGGATGTCTACTCGGTACTTGTTGATGTTTCTACTTCCTTATCATCATGTAATTATTGTTTTTATATTTTGTTTTTAACATCACCTTTGATTTATCTAGATGGATGACTATCAATCTTTATGGACGGCATGTTTTGCTGGATATTTATATAGAACCTGTTAAGATGGGATTGTGTCTCTATAAAAGACCATCATTGGGTAATGTATGGGGGTTAAGTAATGTTGATACCCGATACATTATAAAAATTCACGGGAGTACTTAAGTGGTCTGGTATTTATGCTATAATTTTCTACACTGAGTACTTTTTGTTACTGCATTGTTATGCAATAAAGATGGGAGGAAATGGTTAATCCCCTTAGGCGATTTAGGTATATATGTGTTCTTCCCATAGAAGTTAATGGTACCTGTCCCCTATGTACATTCTGTTCTTATATCTTGATGGTAATGGGTTCTATATAAAGATGGTCTGTGTCTGTATAGCACTATAAATGGGGTTTAGCACCGCAACTTTGGAATAATTACCTATGCTATGGGATATGTCTGCATTGGCTGTTAATCATGTTTATAATGTTAATGCGATGGTATACACTTTATTTTTAGAATATTCCTATTGGATTAACGTGCCCTTGCTAGTAATGCAATATGTATGTAGACTGATTATTTGATTCTGGCATATTGGCAGAAATACCTTCTTTTGTATGTTATAATGTAAGGTATTCTGACATAAAGCGTATTATATAATGACTCGCATTGTGGTGACGCGGTGACGCCGACACTGCTAGCCGGAACAAGTTGTGAACACTGCGTGAGGATTGACAGGAGTGCGAGCCAATCAAGGACGGACGCCGGCGCATGCGCAGAAGCTTCCCGGAAGTACATTGTACGGATTGGTGGGAGACCGGTGTGACGAGCGGTTACTATGACGATTGATGATGCCTTGCGATGACTGGTTGTTCCCTGCGAGTCTCTTTATCGGTAAAGGCCGGACTATGCATAGCCCGATGAATAAGATTATTATGCGGTATGATTTGCTCATGTGACACCATTTTGTTGCTATATAGATAGTCGATCTATGTCTAGGTAGTTGGTGATTTTTAACTTTGTTTATCTTTCACTCCCCATTGATTGGCTGTTTATCAGTGGGGGTGGAGTTTTGTATTATAAAACACATGGTGTATCTGTGTAATGTGTGCACTTGAAAAAGGTTCTGTAACCGAAACGTTGTGCCGTGGTGGATGGAATAAAGGATTGATGATGTAAAGCTACCAGCTTGTGAGGCGCTGTCCTTTTCCTTATATAAGTGTTGGTATCGCTGGGTGGATCTCCCTGGCCTGGACGTAGCGCCCGAATATGTGGAACCCAAAGGCTTCCTTTCCATGAGGTGCTGTGGATAATCCCCTATGTGGATCTGGAACATGGTCTTTGGTCTTGTCCTGCTTCTCGACTATTTTGGAATTCAGTTGAAAAATGGGCGAAAAGAATTTGTGAGGGATTAGAAAGATTGAACCCGATGTTGTGGCTTTTCCACTACCATGGAGATTTGACGGGGAGGGAACAAACGCATGTATTTTTTCATTATATTGCTATAACTGCAAAGAGACTCCTTCAATTTTGGCTCAATGATAGACCCCCTGAATTGTCTCAGATCAAGTCTTCTTTACGAAATGTTCTCGCAATTGAGTCTTTGGATGCACTACGTAATCCCAGCAAACTAGCACAAAATTTTTTTCATAAATGGAGACGGTTCATTGAACAAGAATTCACTGATGCTGAAGTTAGGACTTTTATGATGCCTCATAGGTCTTCAGCTTGGTATGCCATGGAGGACTTGGGAGGTACACTTGACAGACTAAAGTGTATAACTTAGAAGTAGCATTCAATCTAGAAATCTTCAGTTAAATTCAAAAATTGCAAATACTGCGGAGATGTTCTCTAGGAAGGGAGGAGGGTGGCTATAAGGGGTGTTATTATTTTCTAAAATGTTGATATTAAGCTGCCGCTGACTTTGCGCGGTTACGACACAATATGTACTTTGTACTGTAGACAGTGAATGGGCTATCCTCTGGACATTACTCTTCTACAAACTCACCAAACCAAAAAGCTCTACACAGACTGTATAATGACCATCCATGTAAGCTTAGTTCTATGCCCCATTTCCTCAAGATGCCTGGACCATCAGTGCAATAAGCCCCTGTACCTTGTGCAACCCCTATCCCGTTGTAGATTGTAAGCTCTTTTGAGCAGGGTCACCTTCATTTCTTGCTTTATTTATTGTATTTTCTTTATTACATTGATTCTATGCCTATTGTTTTGCATCCAATTATTCTACTGTATTTGTTCTCTACTGTAATTACTTACTGTATATTTTCTGTGCCCTGCATTGTAAAGCGCTGCGGAATATGTTGGCGCTATATAAATAAAGCTTTATTATTATTATTATTATTATTATTATGTTACATTAATGTTAACGTCTGACTTTTGATTTTTCTTATTGTTATACTAGTAAAAAGGCCCAATGCAATTGCATCAGGAGAGCGGTGAAATGAATTGTGTGTATACAGGCGGGTCAGTGGGTAGCAGAGTATACAGGGGGCTCTGTGGGTAGCAGAGTCTACAGGCGGGTCTGTGGGTAGCAGAGTATACAGGCGGCTCTATGGGTAGCAGAGTATACAGGCGGCTCTGTGGGTAGCAGAGTATACAGGCAGCTCTGTGGGTAGCAGAGTATACAGGCAGCTCTGTGGGTAGCAGAGTATACAGGCGGGTCTGTGGGTAGCAGAGTATACAGGCGGCTCTGTGGGTAGCAGAGTATACAGGGGGTCTGTGGGTAGCAGAGTATACAGACAGCTCTGAGGGTAGCAGATGATACAGGCGGCTCTGTGGGTAGCAGTGTATGCATGCGGCTCTGTGGGTAGCAGAGTATACAGGCGGCTCTGTGGGTAGCAGAGTATACAGGCGGCTCTGTGGGTAGCAGAGTATACAGGCGCCTCTGTGGGTAGCAGAGTATACAGGCAGCTCTGTGGGTAGCAGAGTATGCAGGCAGCTCTGTGGGTAGCAGAGTATACAGGCGGGTCTGTGGGTAGCAGAGTATACAGGTGGCTCTGTGGGTAGCAGAGTATACAGGCGGGTCTGTGGGTAGCAGAGTATACAGACAGCTCTGAGGGTAGCAGATGATACAGGCGGCTCTGTGGGTAGCAGTGTATACATGCGGCTCTGTGGGTAGCAGAGTATACAGGTGGCTCTGTGGGTAGCAGAGTATACAGGCGCCTCTGTGGGTAGCAGAGTATACAGGCGCCTCTGTTGGTAGCAGAGTATACGGGCGGCTCTGTGGGTAGCAGATTATACAGGGGGCTCTGTGGGTAGCAGAGTATACAGGCGGGTCTGTGGGTAGCAGAGTATACAGGTGGCTCTGTGGGTAGCAGAGTATACAGGCGGCTTTGTGGGTAGCAGATTATACAGGCGGCTTTGTGGGTAGCAGAGTATACAGGCGGCTGTGTGGGTAGCAAAGTATGATGCGGCGGGAGGCTGGAGGGGTGAGGAGAGCAGAGGATGGAGGGGTGAGGAGAGGTGAGGCTGGAGGGGTGAGGAGAGGTCCGGCTGGAGGGGTGAGGAGAGGTCCGGCCAGAGGGGTGAGGAGAGGTCCGGCTGGAGGGGTGAGGAGAGGTCCGGCTGGAGGGGTGAGGAAAGGTCCGGCTGGAGGGGTGAGGAGAGGTCTGGCTGGAGGGGTGAGGGGAGGTCCGGCTGGAGGGGTGAGGAGAGATGCGGCTGGAGGAGTGAGGAGAGATGCGGCAGGAGCGGCGACATCACCGCTCGGCGGCAGGAGGTGGCTGCGTGTTGGGGGTGATCGCAGCCCCAGTTACACGGCATAGTCCATTGCGGCGGGGTGGGGGCTGCAGAGAGGGATCAGCCCATACACCGCTACTCCAGCAGCATGGCGACACCGAGGCCGCAGCTGGGAGAGAGCGGCGAGGGGCGGAAGCCACCGCCGGCATTCGGGCAGCGTAGACCTCGCGGAGGGTGCTGGGGATGAGGGGCTGGCGGCGGGGCCGACGGCGGTTGGCAGGATGGCGGGGGTGTGAGCTAGTGCGGCTGCGGCTCGCGATGACGCTATGGCGTCATCGCTGGCAGCGCAGCAAAGGATTTTGGGATTCGGCTAGAGTGGCCGAATCCCAAACTTGCGATGATATAAGTAGATATGTATATAAACTGTATATCTACATCTATCTATATATGTGTATATATGTGTATATACTGTATATCTATATGTGTATATATATATGTGTATATACTGTATATCTATGTGTGTATATACTGTATATTTATGTTTATATACTGTATATCTATGTCTGTGTATATACTGTATATGTATATGTGTATATACTGTATATCTATATCTATATGTGGGTATATACTGTATGTGTATGTATATGTGTTTATACTGTATCTATTAATATGTGTGTATATAGAGTATATTGATATATGTGTATATACTGTATATGTATATCTATGTATATGTGGGTATATACTGTATATCTATTGATATGTGTATATAGGGTATATCAATCTATATATGTGTATATACTGTATATATATATATGTGTGTATATACTGCATATTTACATCTATATATGTGTATATAGTGTATATGTATCCATGTGTATATACTGTATATCTATATCTATGTATATATGTGTATATACTGTATATCTATATGTGTGTATATAGAGTATATCAACATCTATGTATGTGTATATATGTGTACATACGATATATCTATGTATATGTGTGTATATAGTGTATATCTACATGTATGTGTATATACTGTATATGTATATTTATCTGTGTGTATATACTGTCTATCTATATATGTGTGTATATAGTGTATATGGACATGAATGTATATATGTGTATATACTGTAAATTTATCTGTGTGTATATACTGTATATCTATGTGTATATACTGTATATCTAAATCTATCTATATACAGTGCCTACAAGTAGTCTTCAACCCCCTGCAGATTTAGCTGATTGACACATGCGGAATTAACTTGGCATTGTGACATTTGGACTGTAGATCAGCCTGGAAGTGGGAAATGTACTGCAGCCAAAAAGATTTTTTAATTTTATTTTTTTTTTTTAAAGCGTTAAAAGTTAATTCAGAGGGTCATTCATTATTCAACCCCTCAAACCACCAGCATTCTGTTTGGTCCCCCTAAAGTATTAAGAAGTAGTTCAGGCACAAAGAACAATGAGCTTCACATGTGTGGATTAATTATCTCTTTTGCCAGCCTTTTCTGACTATTTAAGACCCTCCCCAAACTTGTGAACAGCACTCATACATGGTCAACATGGGAAAGACAAAGGAGCATTCCAAGGCCATCAGAGACAAGATCATGGAGGGTCACAAGGCTGGCAAGGGGTACAAAACCCTTTCCAAGGAGTTGGGCCTACCTGTCTCCACTGTTGGGAGCATCATCCGGAAGTGGAAGGCTTATGGAACTACTGTTAGCCTTCCACGCCCTGGACAGCCTTTGAAAGTTTCCTCCCGTGCCGAGGCCAGGCTTGTCCGAAGAGTCAAGGCTAACCCAAGGACAACAAGGAAGGAGCTCCGGGAAGATCTCATGGCAGTGGGGACATTGGTTTCAGTTAATACCATAAGTAACGTACTCCACCGCAATGGTCTCCGTTCCAGACGAGCCCGTAAGGTACCTTTACTTTCAAAGCGTCATGTCAAGGCTCGTCTACAGTTTGCTCATGATCACTTGGAGGACTCTGAGACAGACTGGTTCAAGGTTCTATGATTTGATGAGACCAAGATCGAGATCTTTGGTGCCAACCACACACGTGACGTTTGGAGACTGGATGGCACTGCATACGACCCCAAGAATACCATCCCTACAGTCAAGCATGGTGGTGGCAGCATCATGCTGTGGGGCTGTTTCTCAGCCAAGGGGCCTGGCCATCTGGTCCGCATCCATGGGAAGATAGATAGCACGGCCTACCTGGAGATTTTGGCCAAGAACCTCCGCTCCTCCATCAAGGATCTTAAGATGGGTTGTAATTTCATCTTCCAACAAGACAACGACCCAAAGCACACAGCCAAGAA
The DNA here is from genome assembly GCA_033576535.1 of Allobates femoralis. Taxonomy (NCBI): domain Eukaryota; kingdom Metazoa; phylum Chordata; class Amphibia; order Anura; family Aromobatidae; genus Allobates; species Allobates femoralis. The sequence goes on from JARQOC010000003.1 coordinate 316,024,984, forward strand.
AACCAAGGCCTGGTTCAAGAAGGAAAAAATCAAGGTGATGGAGTGGCCTAGTCAGTCTCCTGACCTTAACCCAATTGAAAACTTGTGGAAGGAGCTCAAGATTAAAGTCCACATGAGACACCCAAAGAACCTAGATAACTTGGAGAAGATCTGCATGGAAGAGTGGGCTAAGATAACTCCAGAGACCTGTGCCGGCCTGATCAAGTCTTAAAAAAGACGATTATTAGCTGTAATTGCAAACAAGGGTTATTCCACAAAATATTAAACCTAAGGGTTGAATAAAAATTGACCCACACTTTTATGTTTAAAATTTATTCAAATTCAACTGAGCAACATAACTTTTTGGTTTGTAAGATTTATGCTTCTGTTAATAAATCCTACTCTCATTTGCAGTTTGAAGGCTCTAACTTATTTGCATCTTATCAAACCACCTAAATCTGCAGGGGGTTGAAGGCTACTTGTAGGCACTCTATGTGTATATACTGTATATCTATATCTATGTGTGCGTATCTACTGTATATCTATGTCTATGTGTATATACTGTATATCTATACATATCTGTGTGTATATACTGTATATTTATATTATCTATCAGTGTGTATATACTGTATATCTATATATTTGTGTGTATATACTGTATATCTATATCTATGTGTGTGTATATAGTGTATATCGAGATATGTGTATATATTGTATATCTGTTTGTATATACTGTATATGGATCAGAGTGTATATACTGTATATCTATACCTATCCATATACTGTATGTGTATCAATATGTGTATATACTGTATATGAATCTGTGTGTATATACTGTATATCTATATCGATGTATATATGTGTATATAGTGTGTGTATATACTGTATAGCGATATGTATATATGTGTATATAGTATATATCTATCTATATATGTGTATATAGTGTATATCCATGTATATATGTGTATATACTGTATATTGATATATGTGTATATACTGTATATCTATATGTGTATATAGAGTATATATATATATATATGTGTATATACTGTCTATCGATGTAGATGTATATATACTGTATATCTATGGATATATGTGTATATACTGTATATGTATATATGTGTATATAGAGTGTCTATGTATATATATGTGTTGTGAGGTAGCAAGGGGAATGGTGGTAGAGGGACGCTATGTTTCCCCAAGGATGGTGAGCTACTGCATGTATGGGACAGGAGATGCTTACATGAGCATAGGTGAGGCAGGTGTGGCCACCGTTACTGAGAACGGTGGCTGTTGGTAAAGCCTGTCATGGGACCTCATCTATGAGGAATGGGGGAAGGTTTTTGGGCGGGCCTCCATTCCTCATCTCCCGCCCCAGGCTTTTGAAGTAGCTGGGAGGGAAAGACAGGTGAGAAAGGTTAAGCCGGAAGAGACGGCTGTCAAGGTGTTGTGAGTTCAGATCAGACTGGAGAGGAGTTCAGTCTGGGGAAAAGTAGCCTGTGAGAGCACAGGGAGTGTGTACCGGACCCCAAGGTGGGGTAGGACCCCTCGGCGAGCTCCAGGAGGAGCAGGTTTAGGGCCGACGCTGTTATCCTGATGTAAGGACTGTTTTTTTTGTTTGTTTTGCCATTGTGTGAAATAAACCACACTTGTTTTTGGACTGAGCCTGAGTGTCACTGCCTTACTTGCTGCTGCTATAGAGACTGATCCCTACATATGGTGGAGAATGCGGGCAATGCAGTAAGGCATACACTAACTGCTGTAGAGGACGAGTTGTATGTCCTGGGTGAAGCAAGCCCAAAAGCAGCGCTCAGCAATGGAGGACGTTGTAAAGGCATTGATTGAAGCCAACCTGCAGCAGAAGCAGCAACAGCAGATGTATGCTGAGGCGCTGCAGGCCCAGCAGCACAGCCATACGGAGGCCCTGAGACTTCAACAGCAAACTAACCAACTCCTGATGGAACAGTTAACAGCCCTGAGGTCAAGCGCACCATCTGATCACCAGCAGGACATCAAGAAGAGGGTCCGCGCGTCCCTCCAAAAGATGACCGCAGGGGACGATGTCGAAGCTTTCTTGGCGGGGTTCGAGAGAGTGGCAGAGCGAGAGAGTCTGCCGCTACACCAATGGTCGGAGGTCGTAGCGCCATATCTGATTGGAGAGCCCCAGAAAGCGTACTACGACCTGAGCGAGCAGGATGCCCGGGACTATCAAAAGGTAAAAGCCAAGATTCTAGCTCGATTAGGTGTGAATGTGTATCTCCGTGCCCAGAGAGTCCATCGCTGGGCCTATGTAGAGACTGTAGCGATCCGGTCTCAGATGTATGATCTCGTCCATCTTGTAAAAAAATGGTTACAGCCGGAGCTGTTGTCCCCAGCGCAGATGGTGGAAAGAGTGGTACTGGACAAGTTTGTGCGGGCCTTGCCCCCAGCCATACAGCAGTGGGTGGGTCATGGGGACCCTGTCGATGCCAACCAGCTGGTCGGTTTGGTGGAACGATATGAGGCCACCCAGAACTTGTTAAAAGTTTCTTCCCCAGCCCGTGTGCTCCCCAAATCCCGCAAGGTCACCGACCCTGAGAAATACAGGACTCTGACCCGCACCCCCACCCCTGCAGGTCCTCAGGCAAGGAAGCTAGAGACTGTTGTGTGCTGGAGGTGTCAAGAGCGAGGACACATTGCTGCAAACTGCCCTATCACCACCAATCCTATGGACTGCAGTGTGGCCCGGCGTGTCTCCCTCTATGCCTTCCCGGTATATACCGCTGCTTCCCCAGAGCCTGCACCTATCTCTCCCATGTGTCAGGTTACGGTGGCGGGATGTCCTGCAGCTGCTCTCTTGGACTCGGGAAGCCTTATCACCCTGGTGCATGCCACCTTGGCTGGGTCAGCATCCTACACGGGACGTAATGTGGGGGTCTTATGCATTCATGGGGATTTGAAAGAGTACCCTACAGCCATAATCACTATCCAAACCCCGAAGGGGGAGTGTCGTCATGAGGTGGGAGTGTTAGAGTCCCTGCCGTATGGACTGATCCTTGGGAGAGACTTTCCCCTATTCTGGACACTGTTACCGGGAAACCCGGGGTTAAGGGGTAAACAAGTCCAGAATGTCACGGACCCTGAGCCTGAACCTCGTGATCCCGACTCAGGGGTGCCAGCCGTGGGAGTAACAATGTCCCCTCTAGAGGTATTAGCGGGTGAAGCCGACGAGCTTGGGTCGGTACCTGAGTTCGCAGAGTTGGGATTTCCCCGTGACAATTTTGGTACTGCACAGCTCCAAGACCCGACGTTAGATCGGGCCAGGGAAAATGTTATTTGTATTAATGGGGTGTTTCAGTACCCAGGAGCAGACCAGGTGTTTCCCCACATGGCTGTCAACCAGGATCTGTTATACAGGGTTGACAGAGTGCGGGGTGAGACCTTGGAACAGCTGGTGGTTCCGCAGCCTTATCGCCCGACGGTGCTCGACTTGGCACATAGGCATGTGCTGGGCGGACACCTGGGCCATAAAAAGACTCTGGAACGAATTCTGCAGCGTTTTTACTGGCCGGGAGTGTTTCGGGAGGTGCAGCGGTATTGCGAATCATGCCCCGAGTGTCAGCAATCCACTCCTATGCCGCACTTCCGTAGTCCCTTGGTACCCTGCCCATTATAGACGTACCATTTGAAAGGGTCGCCATGGATCTGGTGGGTCCTCTGGTCAAGTCTGCCCGAGGGCATCAGCATATCCTGGTAATCATGGATTACGCTACCAGGTATCCAGAGGCAATTCCACTGCGGCACACCTCGGCGAAATTGATAGCCAAAGAGCTACTCGCCGTGTTCTGCCGGGTAGGAATCCCTAAAGAAATACTTACGGACCAGGGAACGCCGTTCATGTCCAAGGTTACCAAGGAGCTATGTAAACTGTTCCGGGTAAAGCAGTTGCGCACCTCGGTCTACCATCCGCAGACAGATGGCTTGGTTGAAAGATTCAACAAAACCCTAAAGAGCATGCTGAAAAAGGTGGTATCCAGGGATGGGAAGGACTGGGATTGTCTTCTACCATACATGATGTTCGCGATTCGGGAGGTACCACAGGCCTCAACAGGTTTTTCTCCGTTCGAACTCGTGTATGGTAGACATCCCCGGGGCCTGCTCGACATTGCCAAAGAGGGATGGGAGCAGGAACCCACCCCTCACAAAAGTGTAGTAGAGCACATCGCGACCATGCAGGACCGGATGGCAGCGGTGATGCCGATAGTGAAAGAACACTTAGAGGAAGCCCAAAGAGCTCAAAGCCGGGTATATAATAGATCCGCTAAGGTCAGAACTTTTAACCCGGGAGACAGAGTCCTGGTACTAGTGCCTACTGTGGAGAGTAAATTCTTGGCGAAGTGGCAAGGGCCCTACGAAGTCCTAGAAAGAGTTGGGGAGGTCAACTACAAGGTATATCAGCCGGGTCGGAGAAAGACCGAGCAGATATACCATGTCAATCTGCTAAAAGCCTGGAAAGACAGAGAGGGTCTGGGTACAGAGGGGTCTCCAGCTGACCGTCCTCCTGCACTGACTTTACAGGCCAAGGGGGTGCCTGAGGGGGCAGTGGCAGAAGTGACGATAGCCGAAACCCTCACGAAAAACCAGCAGCAAGAGTCTCGAGAGTTTGTGGCCAGGAATACGGATGTATTTTCAAAGCTGCCAGGGCGTACCTCGTTGATTACACACGACATTGTCACCGAGCCCCAGGTAAAAGTTCGGATGAGGCCATACCGAGTACCTGAGGCACGGCAAAAGGCCATTTCAAAGGAGGTTCGTCAAATGCTGGAGTTAGGGGTTATTGAGGAGTCGAAAAGTGAATGGGCTAGTCCCATTGTGCTGATTCCCAAACCCGATGGGACGATACGGTTTTGCAACGACTTCCGGAAGCTGAATGAGGTCTCTAAATTTGACGCTTATCCAATGCCACGAGTAGACGAGCTCATTGAAAGACTCGGGAAAGCCCGGTACTTCTCCACACTCGATCTAACTAAGGGATACTGGCAAGTACCCCTTACGGATAGCGCCAAAGAGAAGACCGCGTTCATCACCCCGGAGGGTCTGTTTCACTACCTGGTGTTGCCATTTGGCTTACATGGGGCTCCAGCCATGTTCCAAAGATTAATGGACATCGTGTTGAAGCCTCATCAAAGGTACGCCTCGGCCTATCTGGATGACGTCATCATTTTCAGCAGCGACTGGGAGAGCCACTTGGCCAAGGTACAGGCTGTGGTGGACTCTCTCCGGGCAGCGGGGCTGACTGCCAACCCCAAAAAGTGTGCTCTGGGAATGGAGGAGGCACGCTATTTGGGGTATGTGATAGGGCGAGGTATGATTAAGCCGCAGGTCAACAAGGTCGAAGCCATCCAGAGTTGGCCCCAACCAAGGACAGTAAAGCAGGTGAGAGCCTTTCTGGGAATTGTGGGATACTACAGGAGGTTCATCCCCAATTTTGCCACCCTCTCAGCCCCATTGACAGACCTTCTGAAAGGAAGACGGCCCGTCATGGTAAAGTGGAACCCCCAGGCCGAGCATGCCTTTCTGGTCTTGAAGACGGTGTTATGCGGGTCTCCCATCCTTGTCACACCTGACTTCACCCAAACCTTCATCGTTCAGACAGATGCATCAGAAGTAGGGCTAGGTGCAGTCCTTTCTCAGGAGGTGAATGGGGAAGAACACCCCGTTAACTACCTGAGCCGCAAGCTCACGCCTGCAGAGAAAAATTACAGTGTGGTCGAGAGAGAGTGCCTAGCCATCAAATGGGCCTTGGAAGCGTTGAGGTATTACCTGCTGGGGCGACGGTTTCGGTTGGTGACTGACCACTCCCCACTCACGTGGATGAGCCAGTCAAGAGAGAGGAATGCGCGAGTCACCAGGTGGTTCTTGTCGCTCCAGAACTTTAACTTCACGGTGGAACACAGAGCCGGGAGGCTGCAGGGCAATGCCGATGCTTTGTCCCGGACTCACTGTTTGGAGGCAGGAGTTCACCCCCCCCAGGGTTGAACTGAGGGGGGGGGTGTGTGAGGTAGCAAGGGGAATGGTGGTAGAGGGACGCTATGTTTCCCCAAGGATGGTGAGCTACTGCATGTATGGGACAGGAGATGCTTACATGAGCATAGGTGAGGCAGGTGTGGCCACCGTTACTGAGAACGGTGGCTGTTGGTAAAGCCTGTCATGGGACCTCATCTATGAGGAATGGGGGAAGGTTTTTGGGCGGGCCTCCATTCCTCATCTCCCGCCCCAGGCTTTTGAAGTAGCTGGGAGGGAAAGACAGGTGAGAAAGGTTAAGCCGGAAGAGACGGCTGTCAAGGTGTTGTGAGTTCAGATCAGACTGGAGAGGAGTTCAGTCTGGGGAAAAGTAGCCTGTGAGAGCACAGGGAGCGTGTACCGGACCCCAAGGTGGGGTAGGACCCCTCGGCGAGCTCCAGGAGGAGCAGGTTTAGGGCCGACGCTATTATCCTGATGTAAGGACTGTTTTTTTTGTTTGTTTTGCCATTGTGTGAAATAAACCACACTTGTTTTTGGACTGAGCCTGAGTGTCACTGCCTTACTTGCTGCTGCTATAGAGACTGATCCCTACAGTGTATATAGTGTATATGTATGTGCATATACAGTATATTTACATCCATTTATATATGTGTATATGTTCTATATAACTATATGTGTCTGTGTTGATATAGTGTATATGTATATGTGTCTACAGTGTATGTATGTATATGTGTATGTAGTCCTCCTCCGTCCTCCTGTGTCTCCGGGGCTTGTTGTCCCCTGTGTTGTCTCTGTTCCCGGGTCTCCTCTCTCTCTCACTCTGAGGTGCAGTGCCTGGGGGTTGTTTTACCGGAGGTGCAGGGTGCAGGACCGGGTCTCCTCTCTCCCTCTGAGCTGCTGTGCCTGGGGGTTGGTCTCCCGGAGGTGCAGGGTGCAGGGCTCCTCTCTCCCTCAGCTGCTGTGTATGGGGGTTGTTTTACCGGAGGTGCAGGGCTCGTCTCCCTCTCTCTCTCTACCCGGGTCTCCTGTGTCTGTGTGTGGAGGGTTGTTCTCCCGGAGGTGCAGTGCAGCTGCGGCTCGCGATGACACTACGCGTCATCGCTCGCAGTGCCGCAAAGGAGCTTGGGATTTGGCTACAGTGCCCGAATTCCAAACTCCCGATTATATAAGTAGATATGTCATTGTACCTATATATTTATTAAATAATAAAAATGATGGTTCAAAAAAAAAAAAAAAGCATGCGTTTTTAACATAGGGCCCTATGGGAGACGCATGCGTTAACGCATCCTACATATAGGCACCATGCATTAATGCGTGTGTTTTTGCATGCGTTTTTGGGGACAAAATGTCTAAGTCCAAAAAAATTCCAAAAAAACGGCCAGGACCTCAGGGGACACTATTTGCACCCTTAGAAAAACTGATCCGTTTTTCTAAGGGCTTAAAAAAGCAGATTGGCATGTGTGACCCTGGCCTATGCTGCCTGAGCACATAATGAAAATGAGCGGGAGATTGGAGTTTGGGGGTTAGTTAAGGAATGCTACGCTAGTGGAGTCCAAGGTATTCCATAATGCCATTATTGGACTTCAGTTTGGACACCTGATAGACTTGCTGTTATTGCACTCCTCATAAACATGATTCTCATAATCTGCTTCTGAAAGCCTGTGTCTTGGAACCTGCCATACACGTAATGTCATCTGCTGTAACCATCTGCTGCCGTTAAGTAAAAGTTTACACTTGATTTAACATCACTCCTGCCTGCTGACTCTCTTGTTTTTCCTGCCCCAATATCATTAGGAACACCACTAACCACCAACTACAGGGGAACAGTATGATGCCTTTGTTAACCCTTGCAGCCATGTGACTTTCACTGCATTGGAGCGCCAGGTGCCAAGCATGCCCACCACCACCTGTGACTCTTTTAGAGGATCTGACCTATGCCCTGCATCCTGGGTACACTTTGCACCGAATGTCACGGAACTGATTAAGTAAGGGTGCCTTCACATTAGCGTTCCCCTCCGCAGCGTTCTGCGGAGGGGATCCGCAATGTGAACAAAGCCCCGCAAGCCCCTATGTTTAGAATGGGAGCGCACGGTGCTGCACTTGTCAGCGCATGACCGTGCACACCCATTTACTCACATATGTGATCTGTGCGCAGGCGGACGCCTGCGCACAAATCACACACTCTCGCCCGCACCAGGGACGCAACATGTTCATTCTAGAAAAAAAAAATGACGTGGGGCTCCGCCATATTTTTGGTCCAGCCAGGTACAACTTGGCAGCTACAGACTGCCAGCAACCCCCAGCTGCCTTGTTGTACCTGGCTGCAACCAAAAATACAGCGAAGCCCATTTTTTTATTTCTAGAACTAATGCTAGAAAAAAAAAATTACGTAGAGCTCCGCCATATTTTTGGCCCAGCCAGGTACAACTAGGCAGCTGGGGGCTGGAATCCTCAGCATGGAAAGGCCCAAGCGTTCTGGGCCCCCCATGCTGCGAATTGCAGCCCGCAGCCGCCCCAGAAAATGGCGCATTCATTGAAGCGCCATTTTCTGGCGCTGTACCCATGCTCTTCCAGTTGCCCTGGTGCCGGTGGCAAACTGGGTAATAAAGGGGTTAATGCCAGCTTTTTATTGGCAGCTGGCACTAAGCCCGAGATTCATAATATAGGGCCAATGTTAGACCCGCCATTAGGAATCTCTGGTAAATAGTCAGAAAATACACACATAGAAAAATCTTTTTATTTGAAAAAAAAACACAAACAAAATTCGGACTCCATCTTTATTATAAAGATCCGACGTAGTCTATAACGAAGGTCCCACGACGCTCGATCGCCTCCGACGTAGTCCACAACAAAGGTCCCACGACGCTCGATCACCTGTGCTCAATCCAGAGACTACAGCAAGAGATCAAGTGTCCTCTTCCTACAGTCTCAGGGGTCAGAGTTGTGGTGCACTGTATGACAATGATCTGTTATACAGTGCCCCATGACTATGATCCCAGAGACTATAACAAGAGGACACTTGATCCCTTGTTGCACCCATCCATCAACCTATGCACCCATCATCCACGCACGCACACATCCACGCACGCACATCCAAGCACGCACATCCACACACGCACATCCACGCACGCACGCTGACATCCACGCTCGCACGCTGACATCCACGCTCGCACATCCACGCTCGCACATCCACGCTCGCACATCCACGCACGCACACCCACGCACGCACATCCACGCATGCTAACATCCACGCACACACACATCCACGCACACACACATCCACGCACGCACACATCCACGCACGCACAGATGCACGCACACATCCACGCACGCATGCTGACATCCACACACACATCCACGCACACATCCACGCACATCCACGCACACATCCATGCACGCACACATCCACACACACATCCACGCACGCACATCCACGCACGCACATCCATGCACGCTGACATCCACGTACGCACATCCACACACATCCACACACACATCCACACACGCACATCCACGCACGCACACATCCCTGCACGCATGCTGACATCCACGCACGCACATCCACATCCACGCACGCACATCCACGCACGCACATCCACGCACGCTGACATTCATGCACGCTGACATTCACGCACGCTGACATCCACGCACGCACATCCACATCCACGCACATCACACACACATCACACACGCACGCACACATCCCGCACGCACGCTGATATCCACGCACGCACATCCACATCCACGCACGCACATCCACGCATGCACATCCACGCACGGTGACATTCATGCACGCTGACATTGACGCATGCTGTCATCCACACACGCATGCTGACATCCACGCACGCACATCCACATCCACACACGCACGCACACATCCCCGTACACACGCTGACATCCACGCACGCACATCCACATCCACGCACACATCCACGCACGCACATCCACGCACGCACGCTGACATCCACGCATGCTGACATCCACGCACGCATGCTGACATCCACGCACATCCACACACACATCCACGCACGCACACATCCACACACGCACATCCACGCACACATCCACGCACGCACATCCATGCACGCACATCCATGCACGCACATCCACGCACGCTGACATTCACGCACGCTGACATTCACGCACGCTGACATTCACGCACGCTGACATTCACGCACGCTGACATTCACGCACGCACACATCCACGCACACATCCACGCACGCTGACATCCACACACGCACATCCACGCACGCACATCCACACACACATCCACGCACACATCCACGCACGCACATCCAAGCACGCACATCCACGCACGCACACATCCATCCATTCACCCATCCATCCATCCAGCCATCCATTCACACATCCATCTATCCATCTATTCATTCATTCATTCATACTTACCCCCCGATGAGGAGGAGGAGGAGCCCTTGAGAAGAGGAGGAGCCACACCGGAGACTGCAGAGGAGGCCGACGGTGCGGGCGGGCCTGCCGGAATAGGTGAGCGGGGCTGGGGGATGAGTAGGGTCTGGGGGGTGAGTAGGGGGGTGGGTACGAGCAGGGGGGAGAGGGCCCTGCAACGTGACCGGCGGGCGCATGAGCCCGCCGGCAGAAATACTATTGAAGGAGGAGGGCGGGGACCGGTATGGGGGGTGCCGGCAGGACACAGGGGGGGCTGGACACAGGGGGGGCTGGACAGGACACGGGGGGGGCTGGATGGAGCGGGGACAGGACACAGGGGAGCATTAGATAATGGCCAGCGGGTGCAGTGCAAAGGGGGGGCTGGACACAGGGGGGGCTGGACAGCACACAGGGGGGGCTGGACACAGGGGGGGCTGGACAGGACATGGGGGGGGCTGGACTGAGCGGGGACAGGACACAGGGGAGCATTAGATAATGGCCGGCGGGTGCAGTGCAGCCCGCCGGCAGATAAGTATGATTGGGGGGGAAGGGGTTAACAAGGTGTTAACAAGGGTCCCCACACCTCTGCCCCTGACCCTCAGCTGTCACTGACAGCTTTTAGCATTGAGCTGTCACTGTTTGTTTAGAATCAGTGACAGTTCAAAGCCATGATGAGTTTAGCTGTCATGATGCAGGAACTGACATCTTTTCATGATGGCTAAACTCGTCATTGGTCATAATGGGGTTAAACAGCAGATTGCTGAGGTCATTGCCAAGAACGATGACCTGGAAAGCAGGTCTAGGAGAAGTAACATAAGGATAGTCGGCCTCCCGGTGAAGATCGAGGGACGGGACCCGACCGAGTATATTGAAAAATGGCTACAGGAGCAAATAGGCGCTGAATCCCTCACTAAATTCTATGTGGTGGAACAGGCGCATAGAGTGCCGACGCAGCCGCAGCCCCCGGGTAAAGGGCCACGTGTTATGATTGCGAAACTGCTGCATTATAGGGATAGAGACATTATCCTTCGTAAGGCGAGAGACGGAGATTAAATAAAAGTGAATGGTCAGAGGGTTGGCATCTACCCTGATTATTCAGACTGTGCAAAGGCAGCCAATGCGGTTTGGTGGAGTGAAACGCACTTTGAGAGATCTGGGAATCCAATACTCAATGATGTTTCCTTCCAGACTGCAGGTGGAAGCAATGTATAGAGCCCATTTCTTTGTGGATCCAGAGGAGGCCGCACAGTGGATTGAGGTCAACAGGAAAGCTCTACAAGCTAAGGCTAAAGATTGAGAGATCTGGAGTGCTTGAAAAAACCTACAGGAGGACCGGTCGGCTGGGGACATGAGTTATCTGGACTCTTTGCTGATCTGCAGTGGTGGTTTTGCTAACTGAGAAGCTATCTCAATAATAGAGGGGCACACGATGTATGCTCTGTTAAACTAATACAGCTTTAGACATGTGCAGAGAGGAGGGGGGGGGCTTTTATTTTTTGCCCCTACTTCCATTTTTCTAATGTTTCATTAACGTTATATTTGTTATCTCTTTTTCAATTTAACAGGGGGTAATGTTGAATACTTATGTGTAAGTTCTAGTATGTGCTCTTCCTCTTCTTTTGGTCGGGGAGTACACGGTGGTCTTAAGGACAATGAAACTACTGCAGCCGGATATATTATACAACTGCTCTCATTAGAGGGTAGGGCGGTGGGGGGCAATTTTTGATGCCATTGATCTGTCACAATTTTTAAGAAGATTATGGGTATAATATGGTTTACTTATGACGGCTTAACTTGGTTGTTAAAAAATTACTGCAAGTGACTTGAAGTTCGGCGGGAAGGAGGGGGGGGCAACACAGGTGTACTTGTATGCGAGAAGATCTGGGAGAAGGACTTCACCTAGAAGATGGGGCTGGGATGGGAGAACCCATAGCTCTCATGGAGCATGTACGAGAGGGAGGTTGAAGGGGGGGGAGGGAAGGGGGGAGGGAGGGAATTGGCAGTGGAAAAGATAATGACAGCAGAAGCAGCAACTGGTTATGTGTAGAAATTGTTATTAACATCGCATTATGGGTACTTTTAGAGTTATGAGCTGGAACGTCGGAGGCTTGTCGGAGAAAACTAAGAGGGCAGCGATTCTCAAATGTGCTCAGGATGGAAGACATACTAACCGTCTTTACAAGCTTCTATAGTGCACTCTATTCCTCGGAAGGATGGGTGGGAAATGAGGAAAGCAGAGAGAGACTGGAGGCCCCCATTACGGAGGAGGAGATGACACATGCTCTGCATGGCATGGCAAATGAAAAAGCTCCAGGCACTGATGGTTTACCGACAGAAGTGTATAAGTTTTCAGACCTTTTGCTCCCTAGACTGCTACGGGTATTTGAGGAGGCCAATAGGAAACGACTGCTGCCGGATTCCATGAGGGAGGCAATGATAGTGGTAATCCTGAAGGAGGGGAAGGACCCCAAGATACCCGAGTCATATAGACCAATTTTATTGTTAACTACCGACGTTAAAATACTGGCGAAGTATTGGCTACTCGACTGTCTGGGGTTGTCTCCTCCTTAATACATCCAGATCAGTCGGGGTTCATGCCCAGTAGATCTACAGCGATCAACATACGTAGATTGTACCTCAATCTCCAGCTGCAGGCCGATAACGCGGGAAGTAGAGTAATCGCTTCACTAGACACTCATAAGGCGTTCGATAGTGTACAGTGGAATTATCTGTGGAGGGTTATGCAGCGGATGGGGTTTGGGACGAGATTTATGGAATGGGTACAATTGCTATACTCTCAACCTACGGCCAAACTTAGAGTAAACGGGGCGGTGTCTTCATCTTTTCAACTTGCTAGGGGAACTCGACAGGGATGCCCCTTGTCGCCCCTCCTTTTTGCCATAGCAATTGAGCCACTGGCTGCGGTTATCAGGAAGAAGCGAGAGATCAAGGGATTCCAATATGGGAGGTTGGAAGAGAAAATTGCTTTGTATACTGATGATCTCCTGTTGTTTCTTGGAGATCCAGAGGGATCATTGAGCTGTGCCATGCAGATCATTGAAAGTTTCGGGACAATCTCGGGATTGAAGATTAATTGGTCCAAATCTGTACTGTTCAAAGTAGATCGGGGAGTGGAGTGGTCAGAGAGAAATGTAGAGGCGAATAGGTTGCAGTGCACGGAGGTATTTTAATATTTGGGGGTGCAGGTTTCTCTGCCTATTTCAGATTACTTGAATGTCAATCTTATGCCTTTGGTTAAAAAACTCCGAGAGAAGATAGAGGTTTGGGTTAAGCTGCATTTAACGGTGGTGGGGAGGATCAACCTTCTTAAAATGATTATAATGCCCAAATTACTTTACATCCTACACAACGCACCTATTGGATTTCCAAAAAATGGTTTAGGTCACTAAATAGTTTGTTTAGAACCCTGGTATGGGGCAAGAAACAGGCAAGAATTCAATTAGAAATACTTCAAAGGCCCAAAGACGAGGGGGGGTTAGCGCTCCCGAATCCTGAATTGTATTTCTTAGCGGCTCAAAGCCAGCACTTTAGGGGATGGGCATGTCCGGGGGGAAAGGGGTCCACACGGTATCTCCTGGAGCACTGTATGAGTGGGAGACCAGTAATGGAAGGCCTGGAAGGGGGGGTCTATGAAACGGCTGGGAGGTGCCAGTCCCACGCTGGACCTGATACAAAGGGTCTTGGATTCATTGAAGAAGGTGGGAGGGATACAGGGACTAACCAAGTATACGCCCATATGGAATAACAATGGTCTTCCTGAGTTACAAAAAATTGGGACTATAAGAGAATGGGATGCCAAAGGAATAACTCGGATGGATCAAATTTTGGAAAATGGGAATATGAAGCCATTTCAACAGTTGCAGGGAGAATTTTTACTATCGGGCACGGAGTGGTATCATTATGAACAAGTTAAACATGCCATTAAATCCCAGAGAAATACACAAAATATGAAGGTGGAAGTGGACCTGGTCCTTGATTATGTCTGCCAGGAGGGGATTACCAGGGGGGTTATCTCGAGCACATACGGGGATCTCATGCACACATTTTTGCTTCAGTTTCCACTGAAGGCAAGGGATAAATGGGAGGCAGAGCTTGGGCATATTGAGAACGATGTATGGGAGACCATCTTGGAATATATTCCAAAGCTCTCTTTAAGTGAACCTGCAAGATTGTCACATATCTATGTAGTCCACAGGGTTTATAGATCGCCACTGCGACTGTATGAAATGGGGCTGAGGGAAACATCTACATGTCCTAGGTGTGGGAGTGACGGTGCGGGTATACTCCACATGATGTGGGAGTGCCCCAGGTTGGCCACATTCTGGTCTGGAGTATTGGATATGATTGGCGGGGCGTACAGATGTGTGGTTTCTGGAGATCCTGTTACATGCTTGTTGGGGTATGTGGAGGAGATCCCAGTTGTGTCTAATATGAAAATAGCCATTGCAAGGTTATTCTACTGTGCTAGGAAATTAATTGCGCAACATTGGACTGGGACTGACCCTCCTACTAACGAGGAACTTTCCAAACAAGTGGAGTATATTATACAACTAGAAAGGGGCATCTATGAAAAGAGAGGGAAGCATTCCCTGCATGACATCATATGGCGACCATGGATTCAGTTTAAAGGATTGTGAGATCTGCTGTACGTTCTGAGAGGTGTGCGGGAGGGAGGATGAGCTGCTGATGTGGGAGGAAGCCAGATTATGGGAAAACAACATATAGTTCCTTGCTGCATTGTTTGTGAAGGGTATGGAGGGAGGTACTGCTGCCGAGGGATGGGGAGGGTGGGGGTGGGGTTCATATTAAAATGATTGTATTTACGCCATGCTGAATTGAAATTACTGACATGTGTTTACCAAAAGTTCAATGAAAAAGTATTTGATTTAAAAAAAAAAGACAGGATAGAATACTATTGCGGTCAGTATTAAAATACTATCAAAAAATCTCCAAAAGCAGATAGTGTCAAAAATTACGCTGAGTCCACTAAGACTCGCCGCCCTCTATATCTGCAAAACGTCTGTGAGATAAACAAGAATAAACAAGTACCAATACCAACAACACTGGAAATAGCAGATCACAGTTAATAGCAATTTCTGTCCAGGAAGAAAACTTCCTAACTGAGAGCAGGTAAACAAATATGCAGACTAAACTTCAAACCCACAACTCAGAACAAGACAAACTGAAAACAGATCCACTAGCACACAACATGTGCGCCACAAAGTAATAAACACCATTCACTTTGCTTGCAAAGATTTCAGCAGACCAGGAGAAACCCGGAAAAGGTGTGGACACCTCCAGGAACATTCACAACTGGCAAGGACTGATCAGCTTCAAACCACTATATGCTCCAATCTGAACCTGACTGCAAATCATCAAGATCAGCTGTAGAACTCTCCAACACACAGCCAGCTGCATTACCAGCAACAACCACCGGAAGGAGCTCACAACCAGAATTCCTCCTTAATGAATTCACAACAGTTCTGATGCCTTCACTAAGACACTGTAACTGACTATATAATGTGTGATGTGTAATGTATGTGATTATAGTGGGTGTTAGTAACCCTATAGACAGCATATGTGAATACTTTGTGCTGCTGGGTTTAAATAACTGCTATTATATTCACCAATGCTGTATGGAATATATATTACAAGACAAGATATTCAATGGAAGGTTGATCCTGCAATTGTCAGGTGTTTGGTTGCACATAGCTATTACGTGTCACCCCTTGGAGAACACCAAAGAACCTCCCTCTAGAGATCTAGAGGGTATCATAAATATTGCATGTTTTATGAATACATAACTTGTAGTAATGCAGGTCAAGACAATGTATAATACCACAATGTCTTTGTAATAAGTGAGATATGTCATGTATTAAGCCACTCCCATTCCCCACCCTCCCTGCCGTGGTTTTAAGCTGGCACTTCACTATTCCCTGTTAATATCAATAAATGTTGTATGTTTGCATATAAATTGGACTTGAGTCGTTTATTCCCTTTTTTAACATAAATAATGTTTGCGATTGTCCGTTCTATTCTGAAATCCTTATTGTGTCACGGTTATGAATTATATATACTCATATAGGTTGAATAAATGGTGGAATCCTACACATCCATAATGTGGCTGCAGGGAATGTGGTATTTACTAATTTATCCTGTTTTTACGTAGAAAACTGCTGACACTTCTCCCCCTGTGACTCATCCGTCAGTTCAAACTGAGTTTCACCCACTTCTACAATTTAAGTGAATGTAAGCTGTTATGGTTAATATTTCATAATAATATTAACAAGTTGCTGCTCCTGTCCTAATTTATATAGACCAAGTGCCGGCGATGAAAGTATGACACCAGACACACAGAGTCAGATGTACACCCTTCCTCGGTCAGTTCCAAGCTCCAAGTGTGGTTTATTTCAACAAGCATTAGGTCTTCCTCAATAAGGTGCTCGGTCAACCCTACTCAGATGTATTCATTGGCTAGTGGATTGGATAATGGGCAGATCCATGAGGTCATCAGGGGGTGTGGCCTTGGTCAGCTATCTTTAGATGATGAGTCTTCCTCTGGACTCCAGCTTCTGTGATTGGTCAGTCTTCTCTGGACTCCATCTTGCTCTCAGAGAGCATGGTGTGATGTGGCAGGAAATGGCAGCCACGTTTAAGTCACAACTTATACAACTTATACAATGTAAAATAATACACTCTATGGATCATTTCTTGCCATGCCCATAAGTCTTAAGGTTAATTTAAGTATTTGATCCTATGGCTCTCCTCAACAGAGCCACCTCCTATTTTGATCTGTTTTTGAGGAAAGTGCAGGCTGGCACAGACCATGTTTCATGCACCTATGTTACGCCATGAGACTATTTGGACTCTAGGTAGATTGTTGTCCCTTTTCCTGGTGCCTGACACTAATATGAGCAGTTTTTCAGCTTTTGGACAACTTTTGAAAGTGTTTTCTACGTGGTTCATTTTGCTTGCCATTGATTTCCATAGGGTATGGAAGGTTCAGCGAACTGTTCATCGAACACCCTGGCATTCGGTGAACCGAAGCGAATCCGAACCCCCAGGTGTTTGCTCATCTCTAATCTCTAGGACTGCGGTTTGGAGTATTCCTGTTTTTAGGTATGGATCTAGGCCTCCTAGGAGTGGTCTTCCTCCATACATATATGGTATTAGTCTCATAGTCCTGACCATGGGCGTACCCAGCGTGGGGCAGGGGGGGGCAGCTGCCCCCCCCCAAGAGGCTGCCCCCCCTCATGAGGAAGGGGTGAGCGCGGGTAGATGCGCACGCCGCGCGCACCTACTGTATATTAATTAATTATAATGTGTGTCGCACACAGTGACTCTGTCTGACTCAGCGGCACCTCACTGTAGCGGCGCTGGTAAATTAGTTTACCTCCGACCTCAGCTCAGTCAGTGACAGCCGCAGCACAAGGACATGGGGCGGCAGGCTGGCAGCTGCAGCACTGCAGCCAGCAGGGGCGCAGGGACGGTGGATCTCGCCCTCAGGCTCAAAGTCTGCCGACTGCAGATCAGCTCGGCAGGCCTGCAGGGGGACTCAGAAGTCTGAGTGCTGAGGCTGAGTCCCTGGCCCTGCGGCTGCGGTGCAAGCTGGGGTCCATCCAGGGACACTGCTGGTGAGGAGGGAGGCTGGAGCCAGGAGCACGAGGCGAGCTGCAGAAGCCAAGAGTGAAGAGAAGAGCCATCACGAGAGGACAACAATAACTGTAAAAAATAGAAGTATGTAAATATAAAAAAAAGTGATGTGGGTGGGGGGTTGGGGTGATGGGAGCCCGGAGGGCTGTATATGGGAGCCTTATGTGGGGGCTGCGTGCTGTATATGTGATGACATGTACTCCCATCTCATATACAGCCCTGCCCCCCATAGGCTCCCATATCATATACAGCAACCCTATAGGGCTCCTATATCATATATAGACTCCTAAAGGGCTCCCATTATTGGAGTCCTATGGGGGGCTGTATATGACATGGGAGCCCTATGGGGCTATTATATGTGATGGGGCATTAGGGGGGCTGTATATGATATGGGACTCCCATATCATATACAGTTCCCCATAGGGCTCCCATATCATATGCAGCCTATGATATAGGAGCCCTAAGGGGGGCTGTTGTATATGATATGAGGACTGTATGGGGTATGGGAGGCTGTATATGAGATGGGACTCTAATATCATATACAGCCCCTCCATAAGGCTGCCATATCGTATACAGCCCACCACATAGGGCTCCTGTATCATATACAACCCCCATAGGGCTCTCATGATGGGAGCCCTATGGAGGGGCTGTATATGATACAAGAGCCCTATGAGGGGGCTGAATATGATTTGGGTGCCCTATGGCGGTGTTATACATGATATGGGAGCCCTATAAGGGGACTGTATATGATATGGTAGCTCTATGGGGGGCTGTATATGAGATGGGAGCCCTATGGTGGGCTGTATATGAGATGCGAGCAGTATGGGACATTGGGGGGGCTGTATATGACAGATGGAACTTCCATCTCATATACAGCCCTCCATAGGGCTCCCCAGTGGCGTAACAAGTCTGATGGGCACAGGTGCGCAATGTAGGCCCCCCATCTTCCGCGTGCACGTTGGTCAGATGCATGGACCCCGTGTAACGTTCTAAATCCTATAAAGGCTCACAAATTGACCCCTCTCCCCCTTCATTATGTATTAATGTCCCTTATCCTGCTGTATATGGTCCTCCTCCTGTAATATGGCCCTTATCGTGGTATATATGTCCCCCATCATGGCTTATATGGTCTTCCTCCTCCCGTCACCATAGTCCTCTATGTATTATAATGCATCCTATAGTCCCCCATTCATAAGGTACCCCATAGTCATCCAATTGTCATAATGCAACCCCACTATCCTCTATATAGTATAATGTAGCCTCATATGCCTCCATACATTATAATGCACCGTTCTAAAATTTTACAACCTGAACGACCATGGCTTGCCCCCCCCTAGTTTTGATCCTGGGTACGCCCATGGTCCTGACAATCATGAATACATTTAGATACATTTTTTCATGTACATGATGGAAGATTCAAGATCATTAATTTTTTCTTGTAAACATTTGTTAAGGTTCTCATATTCAGAGTGTTTAATGAACTCAGTTAAAGAGGTTTTAGTCTCCTTGATTTGGTTCTCAAGACCTTTCAATTTTTCAGACTCCTCTGTAATCACTTTAATAGGACCCTCACTCAACATGTCATTCCACCTTTGGATGAAAGTCTCGTTATAAATGGTTATCAGCACCTTCTTTAAGCAAAGTCCTCTGGGAACCATATGATGGTCAATTAATTTCTCCACCACGTCTTGAGCTATTGTATGGTGTGCTATTCCAGGTTACCTAATAACTCCTTGATGTCTTGCACATTCTTATCCTGATCCAGTGAAGAGGTATTATTTTCAAACAGATTGGCGGCCCTTCTGCGATGTGATTCACACGTACAAAGGAAATCTGAGGTTGTGTTTTCCATAATCTTTCTTTGAGAAAATTCTCTGTATATGCAGTCACCTGGGAGCACCCTTCCAGTTTCAGTCAATGTGCTTAATGGGAAAAATGAATGAGGTATGGTGCCTCACTGAGATCTAAAGGAACACAGGTGCCTGGAACAAGTGTCTGTAAAACACTTGTCGGCAATAGAAGAAAAGGAAAACTTTACGGCACCAGGTTTCCTTCTTTCTTTAAAATCTTCTGATCTTTATTGCCTTAAAGAAATAAAAACATCATGTGGGGAATACAGCCCCTAACGCTGACGTGTTTCAAACAAAGTTCTTAGTCATGGGCATGTTAAAATATATGAAGCAATGATCTTATATACACATTAGTGAAACACTGTTGACCTGTTTTTTTTTAACACTGATTAATTTCCTTTTTTCTGTTTTAAAGTGAAAGCAAGCCTCCAAAATCATGTCGCCAGCACAGACCGTCAAACATCACAGATTCACATATGTAAGGCTTTTAACACACAAAATTCTTATTTTGTTCTTATTGGAAGTTGCAAGTCCAACGTCCATCATATGCCAGTTCCTGTCTTACCTTATCCTGATCCTCCTTCTCCTGCTCCTCGTCTTCTTCTGAATTACCCTAGCTATCACTCCCAAACTTCAAGCTCTGCAGCAGTAAATCAGCTAAGCGGCAACATGCTCTGCTGAAGCTCATCGATTTAGGTCATACACCATACACTGCAGCAGAGCTGTTGCAAGGGAAAAAGGAACAGACCGATCAGTGGCTCCCACCACTGAAACTCCAACTAGTTCTGGTAATGTGCGATAATGGGCGTAACCTGGTGGCAGCTTTACAGCTCGGCAAGCTTGTACACATTCCATGCATGGCCCATGAGCTGAACCTAGAACTCTACATATCATATGTTGGCAAGGATTAATGATCAGCAGAGGGCAGTAACTTAATATCTGCTTAATATCAGCCACCACATATAAAAACTGTCAAGTGGGTATGGATAACTGACATCTGTGAGGTTGTTGAAAACTTTGAGTACTGCACTAAGATTGTGAGCGGTGATCTGGCTATTATGAGTGTAACCATTCCGTTGCACTGTCTCTTTAAACGCTCACTCAAGAATCTGAAATAGGAAGCTTTGGCTGCCCAGCAGGCGGCTATGGAGCAAGATTTACCAATGGTTGATACTGCCCAGCCCAGCGAAGATTCTCAGCCAACATTGGGTGATGATGTGGAGGAGGATGAGGAGGAACAGGACTTGTTTTTCTGTGGGACTCCAACCCAAGCTTCATGTCTGTCCATCATGGATGGCCTGAAGAAGTCGAGGTGGAAGAGGAGGCAAGGCAGCATGAGGAGGAGAGGATGGTTACTGTTTTTCTTGGTGAGGACAAAGAACCTTTGGCTGTTTGAAGCTTGCCCCACATGGCACAGTTCATGTTTAACTGTCTTTCCCAAGACCCTTGCATGATGGACGTTTTGGCCACCAACTAATACTGGTTGTCCTCTTTTGTCTACCAACCGTACAAGGAAAAATTTCCTTCTTTCATTCACAAAAGGGTTGCACAATAGAATCACTCAAGAGGGCCTTATATATCAGTTGATGAAAAGATCACCCTCAGATAATGCTGGCGGTACAGGCACTGGCTCTATTCAAAAGCAAGGATTTCTAGGTGGGGACACGCACACCAGGTGCACAAGAGGTGGAGGGAAAATGGGCAAAAACTGGGCAAGTTTCAATAAATCAGCTTATCATCAAGGGCTATCTGTGAGTGTAACAATGACAAGGAAGGAGAAGTTGATCAACAGGCCACAGCCTTTCACGTATTGGAACATGTCCATGCTATGCTGAGACATTTAACTGTGCTCTGTACCACTCACTAGGTTGCAGATTTACTCATATTAGAACACATCCTTTTCCATGCTGGGCTGTTTAGCTGTGCTCTGTACCACTCACTATTTTTCGGATAATACATTCTACAGACCTTTTCAGGTTGCATATTTGAAAATGTCCAGTCGCAGGCTGGGCCATTTAGCTATTCTCTGTACTGCTCACTATTTTTGGGATAAAACACTCTGCAGACCTTACACGTATTTTAACATGTCCATTCCATTGTTGAGATATTTAGCCACTCACTATTATTGGGGTAATATGTTCCGCAGACATTTTCTGGTCGCAGCCTTTCACATATTGGAACACGTCCATTCCCACGCTGGGCAGTTTTTAGCTGTGCTTTGTACAACTCACTATTATTGGGATAATTCGCTTTTCAGGTCGCAGACTTACACGTATTGAAACATGCTACAGAGCTGGCCTTGAAGTCTGGTTGGATTTCATAGTTGCAGAGTCTGGAAATAGCCTTGTCGACAACATGCCGTGAGAATAACACGCCTACGCAAAGCCTTGGTTGACTTCACTGAAGATTGCTGAGGACCAAAAAACATTCCTGGGTTGTCCCACATTGCGACTGATATAGAGGATACATATTCAATAGCAATTTACTGTCAGTCACCATTGCTGGCAAACAAACATTCCTGGGTTGCTCCACATTGTGACTGATATAGGGGATACATATTGGATAGTAATTTACACTGAGTTTTGATGACCACCTGATGGCCCTCCAAAAATGAAGGTCAGCTTGTGCCCCTGCCAAAGTTAGTTGATTGACGACGTTGGCTGTGGGCACAATTGCTAAGGTGTGCAGTTCATTAAGTAAAGTAGATATCAATTTAAGCCAAGCCTCTTGCCGCACTGCTGCACTGCTACCAGCTTGGGACTGCTTCAGTTCTTCCAGCTTGGGACTGATCAGGAGGTTAATTCACACTGCGCTGCGAGGGGCCCAATTTATTGTAGAGGACCCACTGTGGGTCCTGTAAAATGAGCAAGTGAGGGCCCTCAAATATGAAAAAAGTGAGGACACTCTCAAATGTACAGAGGAGGGCCATCCCAAATGATTAAGTGACAGACAACTATCACAAGGCAAATGCCCTGGCAAACAAATTAATAGAGGATGATCCTCACAAATCTATGTTACAGGGCCACATGAAGCCCCTCACCAAACTCAGGTTTCCTTACACCTGCTGGTCCTCTGAAAACTTCAATTGAGGGCCACAGAATTACATGGATGTGGTGTTCAGGAGGAAGTGAGTAAAGCCAAACACACCAATAGGCACATTGTAGCTGGCATTGTAAACGGCTATGGAATATGTATTCCAATACGTCAGTATCATTCAGGGAGCAACTGCCAAAATGTATGAGTAACAGCAGTCCCTCCAAAATGTATGTCACTTGGCTACCTGAGGCCTTTCACCAAACTCAGGTTTTCTTACACCTACTGGCCCTCTGAAAACTTTAATTAAGGGCCACAGAATGGGATGGAGGTGGTGTTGCAGGAGGAGGGTAAAGGCCAACACATCAATGGGCATGTTTAATCTAGCATTCTAAACTGCTATGGAATATGTATTCCACTATTTGTGTCTCAATGAGGGAGGGACTGCCAAACTGTATGAACAACAGCAGTCCCTCCCAAACCTATGTTACTGGGCCACCTGAGGTAGCTCAGGGCAAAGCCGAACATACCAACGGGCACGTTCTACCAGCATTGCAAAGTGCTAGGGAATATGTAACTAAAATCATGTATGACAGAGGGACCTAGAAAATGTATAAGTTAGGGTCCTCACAATTGTAAAAGACAAAAATAAGCCACAACTGTACTTGTAAACAAATGATAAAGGGGATATTTTTTTTTTTCTCTTCTTTATTTACTTATATACCTTATATACAAATGATTAAGCAGGAAAAATAGTTTCTTAATATTTTTGCCTGTAAAATGCAATTTAGGTTATATTTGGTAGGTTTTCTTGTGAGGTAATACTGTGACAACCTTATTTCCAGAAACCATATCTGAGTCAAAAATGCATGCAGGCATATTCTCCAGGCTCTTCCAATTCAGTTCCATCACTTTCCCACCGTCAGCCTTTTCCTCAGGCCACCAGACCTCTTGTGTAGGGTCCAGCAGAAAATGACTTGCATTTCCCATTGACTTGTATTGTGCTCGCTATTTGGTATGAATATGCGAGTATTACAAAGTACTCGTTACGATTCCAAGTATTTCATTATTCTGTCATCACTAATCACCATACATCTAAAATAAACTACTGCCTTTATTGTGGGTGGGGGTAAGGAAGCATGACTATTCCTGCACATTGCAGGCTCTGCTTGTCTGAGCGGGTATGACAATGCCAGGTTGCTTAAACTGACATGCCTGTAAAAAACACATTATAGCTAAGGACACTGATTACAAATTATTCTAGACATACAGTATATTAATTAATATTAACCCCTTAACGACTAATGACGAGTATACTCGTCATGAAAAGCTGTCAGTTCCCGCATCATGACGAGTATACTCGTCATGGCTTTGAACTGTCACTGCTTGTAAACAAACAGTGACAGTTCAATTCTAAAAGCTGTCAGTGACAGCCAA
The DNA here is from genome assembly GCA_033576535.1 of Allobates femoralis. Lineage (NCBI taxonomy): Eukaryota > Metazoa > Chordata > Amphibia > Anura > Aromobatidae > Allobates > Allobates femoralis. The sequence continues at coordinate 316,049,365 of JARQOC010000003.1, forward strand.
GGGTTAGGGGAAGAGGTGTGGGGACCCTTTTTAGGGGTCCCCACACTCAGAGCGATGTGATCGGTCAGTCAATCTGACCGACCGATCACATCAAGATCGCGCAGGGAAATGCTGAATATGAGCATTTCCCTGTGCGATCGCTGCAGGAGCCGGGCTGTCAGCTGTGCCCGGCTCCTGCAGTCCTCCCCTGCCTGTGTCCACTGCCCTAAGTGCCCTTCCACACATGTACCCACTGCTCCTGGCCCCCTCTCCTGCCTCCCGGTCTCCTTCCTCCACTCCCACTTCTTCCTCTGCTGTCCAGTGTCCAGACTCCGTTCCCCTCCCTCCTATCTCTGCTTCCCTCCCCCCTCCCTGCTCCGTGCTCCGCTTCCTCTTCCCCTCTCTCCTATCTCTGCTTCCCTCCCTCCTCCCTCCTCCCTGCTCCGTGCTCCGCTTCCTCCTCCCCTCTCTCCAGTCTCTGCTCCCCTCCCTCCTCTCCCCGCTTCCTCCTCTGTCCTGTCTCCGCTCCCCGGTCTCCATCCCTGCGCCGCTCACCTCCTCCGGTCTTCATGCAGTCTCTCCTCCTCCGGTCCGGTGCCGCTCTCCTCCTTCATCCTGGCTGCCCGGCCGCCGACTGCCTGCTCAGCAGCGCTCCTCTCAGCCTCATCCCCTACTTAGAGGAGATGAGGCTCAGAGGAGCGATCTGACAGCCAGGGGCAGCGATCACTATGTGGTCTCTGTCCCTGGCTCTGTGTCACCCCCTTAGGTTCTGGGGAGAGGAAGTGCAGGGTCACTCACCTCTCCCCACGATGGCAACCTCTGGTTACCAGATATCACCAGGGTATCTTAGGTTGCCATGGCGACATCTGGTAACCTGAGGTTGCCATGGCGACATCTGGTAACCTGAGGTTGCCATGGCAACGTCTGGTAACCTGAGGTTGCCATGGCGACATCTGCCATGGCAACCTCAGGTTACCAGATGTCGCCATGACAACCTCAGGTTACCAGATGTCGCCATGACAACCTCAGGTTACCAGATGTCGCCATGGCAACCTAAGGTTACCAGATATCACCATGGTAACCTTAGGTTGCCATGGCGACTTCTGGTAACCTAAGGTTGTCATGGTGACATCTGATAACCTGAGGTTGCCATGGCAACATCTGCCATGGCAACCTCAGGTTATCAGATGTCGCCATGACAACCTCAGGTTACCAGACGTTGCCATGGCAACCTCAGGTTACCAGATGTCGGCATGGCAACCTAAGGTTACCATGGCAACTTCTGGTAACCTGAGGTTGCCATGGTGACGTCTGGTAACCTGAGGTTACCATGGCAACATCTGGTAACCTGAGGTTGCCATGGCAACATCTGGTAACCTTACCCAAGCCTGAGAGATCATGTAATCTCTGGGACTAGGGTTTGCAGCACTGACAGCTGCACTGTATGGCAAATCATTGCCATACAGTGCAGCATCAGTGTGACCTCAGAGACTGCAGCAGCAGGACCCTTGATCCCTCGCTGCAGTCTCTGGATTGAGCAGAGGCGATCGAGCGTCGTGGGACCTTCGTTGTGGACTACGTCGGAGGCGATCGAGCGTCGTGGGACCTTCGTTGTGGACTACGTCGGAGGCCATCGAGCGTCGTGGGACCTTCGTTGTGGACTACGTCGGATCTTTATAATAAAGATGGAGTCCGAATTTTGTTTGTGTTTTTTTTCAAATAAAAAGATTTTTCTCTGTGTGTATTTTCTGACTATTTACCAGAGATTCCTAATGGCGGGTCTAACATTGGCCCTATATTATGAATCTCTGGCTTAGTGCCAGCTGTCAATAAAAAGCTGGCATTAACCCCTTTATTACCCAGTTTGCCACCGGCACCAGGGCAACTGGAAGAGCATGGGTACAGCGCCAGAAAATGGCGCTTCAATGAATGCGCCATTTTCTGGAGCGGCTGCGGGCTGCAATTCGCAGCATGGGGGGCCCAGAACGCTTGGGCCTTTCCATGCTGAGGATTCCAGCCCCCAGCTGCCTAGTTGTACCTGGCTGGGCCAAAAATATGGCGGAGCCCTACGTCATTTTTTTTTCTAGAATTAGTTCTAGAAATAAAAAAAAATGGGCTTCGCTGTATTTTTGGTTGCAGCCAGGTACAACGAGGCAGCTGGGGGTTGCTGGCAGTCTGTAGCTGCCAAGTTGTACCTGGCTGGACCAAAAATATGGCGGAGCCCTACGTCATTTTTTTTTTCTAGAATTAGTTCTAGAAATAAAAAAAAATGGGCTTCGCTGTATTTTTGGTTGCAGCCAGGTACAACGAGGCAGCTGGGGGTTGCTGGCAGTCTGTAGCTGCCAAGTTGTACCTGGCTGGACCAAAAATATGGCGGAGCCCTACGTCATTTTTTTTTTCTAGAATTAGTTCTAGAAATAAAAAAAAGCCTTCGCTGTATTTGTAGCCAGCCATGTACAACTTGGTAGCTGGCTGACTGGAATCCTCAGCGTGGAGAGACTCAAATGTTGTGGGTCCCCCACGCTGCAAATTTCGACCCAAGAAAATAGCGCATTCATTAGAGGCGGCATTTTCTGGTGCTGTAACCCAACTCTACCAGTTGCCCTTGTGCACATGGGTTCTCCATATGCGACAAGGTGTCCGCTAACAATTTCAATAGAAAATTAGCTCCAATTGTTAGCGGAAACCATGTCGGGTATGGAGAGCCCCTCCCTGTGTGCCTGAACATTGGAGCTCCCCCACAAGTGACCCATTTTGGAAACTAGACCCCCGAAGGAACGTATCTAGATGCATAGTGATCACTTTGAACCCCCAGGTGCTTCAGAAATTCATCCATAAAAATGAAAAAGCAAGTTTTTTTCCACAAAAAGTTTCTTTTTTCATTTTTACGGATCAATTTGTGAAGCACCTGGGGGTTCAAAGTGCTCACTATGCATCTAGATACATTCCTTGGGTGGTCTAGTTTCCAAAATGGGGTCACTTGTGGGGGAGCTCCAATGTTTAGGCACATAGGGGCTATTCATATCCTACAAGGTGTCCGCTAACAATTCCAATTGTTAGTGGACACCATGTTGCGTATGGAGAGCCCCTGTGTGTCTCCACATTGGAGCTCCCCCACAAGTGACCCCATTTTGGAAACTAGACCCCCAAAGGATTATATCTAGATGCATAGTGAGCACTTTGAACCCCCAGATGCTTCACAAATTGATCTGTAATAATGTAAAAAGAAGTTATTTGTGGAAAAAAAGTGCTTTTTCATTTTTACGGATGAATTTCTGAAGCACCTGGGGGTTCAAAGTGCTCACTATGCATAAAGATACGTTCCTTTGGGGGTCTAGTTTCCAAAATGGGGTCACTTGTGGGGGAGCTCCAATGTGGAGACACACGGGGACCCTCCAAACGCGACATGGGGTCCGCTAACAAATTGAGCTAATTTTCCATTCAAATTATTAGCGGACACCATGTCGCGTTTGGAGGTTCCCGGTGTGTCTCCACATTGGAGCTCCCCCACAAGTGACCCCATTTCGGAAACTAGACCCCCTAAGGAACATATCTAGATGCATAGTGAGCACTTTGAACCCCCAGATGCTTCACAAATTCATCAATAAAAATGAAAAAGCACTTTTTTTTTCCACACAAATTTTCTTTTTTCATTTTTACAGATCAATTTGTGAAGCACCTGGGGGTGGAAAGTGCTCACTATGCATCTAGATATGTTCCTATGGGGGTGTAGTTTCAAAAATGGGGTCACTTGTGGGGGAGCTCCAATGTGGAGACACACGGGGACCCTCCAAACGCGACATGGTGTCCGCTAACAATTTGAATGGAAAATGAGCTCAAATTGTTAGCGGACACCATGTCGCGTTTGGAGGGTCCCTGTGTGTCTCCACATTGGAGCTCCCCCACAAGTGACCCTATTTTGGAAACTAGACCCCCAAAGGAACATATCTAGGTACATAGTGAGCACTCTGAACCCCAGATGCTTCACAAATTGATCCGTAATAATGAAAAAATAATTTTTTTGTGGAAAAAAAAGTGCTTTTTCATTTTTACGGATGAATTTCTGAAGCATATGGGGGTTCAAAGTGATCACTATGCATCTAGATACGTTCCTTCGGGGGTCTAGTTTCCAAAATGGGGTCACTTGTGGGGGAGCTCCAATGTGGAGATACACAGTGACCCTCCAAACGCGACATGGTGTCCGCTAACAATTTGAGCTCATTTTCCATTCAAATTGTTAGCGGACACCATGTCGCGTATGGAGGGCCCCCGTGTGTCTCCACATTGGAGCTCCCCCACAAATGACCCCATTTTGGAAACTAGACCCCCTAAGGAAGGTATCTAGATGCATAGTGAGCACTTTGAACCAACAGATGCTTCACAAATTCATTCATAAAAATGAAAAAAACACTTTTTTTTTCACAAAAATATTCTTTTTGCCTACATTTTTTCAGTTTCACATGGGCAAAGGGATAAAATACATCACAAAATTTGTTGGGCAATTTCTCCTGAGTACACCGATACCTTATTTGTGGTCATAAACCACTGTTTGGGCGCACGGCAGAGCTCAGAAGTGAAGGAGCGCTATTTCACTTTTTGAACGGAAAATTGGCTCTAAAATTCAAATTGCGCTCCCTCCCTTCTGAGCCCTGCCGTGCGCCCAAACAGTGGTTTATGACCATATATGAGGTATCGGTGTACTCAGGAGAAATTGCCCAACAAATTTTAGGATGCATTTTATCCTGTTGCCCATGTAAAAATGAAAAAATTGAGGCTAAAAGAACATTTTTGTTACAAAAATTAAAATGCCCATTTTTTCCTTCAACTTTATTTTAGTTCCTGTGAAGCACCTGAAGGGTTAATAATCTTCTTCAATATAGTTTTGAGTAGCTTGAGGGGTGCAGTTTTTGGAATGGTGTAACTTTTGGGTGTTTTCTGTCATGTACACCCCTCAAAGAGACTTCAAATGTGATGTGGTCACTAAAAAATTGGTTTTGTAAATTTTGCTGGAAAAATGAAAAATTGCTGATGAACTTTGAACCCTTATAACGTCCTACCAAATTTTTTTTTTTCTTCCAAAATTGTGCTGATGTGAAGTAGACATGTGGGAGATGTTATTTATTAACTATTTTGTGGCACATAACTCTCTGGTTTAGCAGAATAAAAATTAAAAATTTGAAAATTGCTAAATTTTCAAAATTTTTGCCAAATTTTTTATTTTTTCACAAATAAACGCAAAAATTATCGACCTAAATTTAATACTATCATGAAGCCCAATATGTCACGAAAAAACAATCTCAGAATCGCTAGGATCTGTTGAAGCGTTCCAGAGATATTACCTCATAAAGGGAGAGTGGTCAGAATTACAAAAAATGGTCCGGTCATTAAGCTGCAACGTGACTCGGTCCTTAAGGGGTTAATCTTATAGCTGGTATCAGACAGTGGCTGTAAGATCTCAGCAAGGTAAGTTTAATTCTGAAACACTTCAGCATATCAGAGAAAAACATACTTTACAAGCCGCTGAGGACCAAGTCACGCTGTAGACTAGGCAGACAACTGAGTTGCAGGCAGCTTCTTAACACCCACTTCCTTGGAGTGACACATCTCTCCCTATTCCCTACGTGCACATATAATCAAACATACCTAGTCTGGATTGTACAGCCAGTGCCTGATATATGTTGCCTGTGGATCCGGTAACATGAATGAGGTTCTCTTTAAAGTTATAGTCAGCCCCTTTTAAATGACTAGCTCAGCAATGAATATAAGGTTACACTAAGGCTAGGGCCACACTTGGGAGCCTGCATCCGCTAACAGGATCCGTTAATGGATCCAGTTTTGTTCCTTGTCCATTTTGAAGCATTTCTAGCCCTTGCATTACAGCATGCGTTAATGTATGGTAACTATAAGTACCATGCGTTAACGCATGCATTTCCCATAGACCCCCATGTTAAAAAAGCATGCGTTTTTGAAAATGCACCAAAAAACGTTGGAGACCCTATTTAAAATGGATTTCTCAAAAACACAATGTGGTAAAGGATTGCACTTTTGCACACTTTTACAATGCGTTTTTTGCACTGGAGTCTACGGGTGCGTTAACGCATGCATTTTTCAACATCTCAAAATGAAAAACTGGATTCAGTAACTGGATTGCAGACGCAAGTGTGGCCCTGGCCTAAGACCTCCAGATTGGAGTAGAAGAGGGTCTCTACAATTGGATAAAGGTAATGCTAGCAAAATATGCAATAACTAAATTAATATATAGAAAACACACAGGAACAGGTTTTTTTATTTGCTCTGATCCTAGCAAATTACTGGAAAAGTATAATAAAAGCAAGATAATGTAAATGGAGTCTGTCAACAGATGCTTCCAATGTAAGGCTGCCAAAAAAAGATATAAAAGCCCTAATTCCAGTGGTTTGTCACATATTGGGCTTCTTGCTGTAGGTTTGATAAAATCATTGTTTTTTCTGCTGCAGCTCTGCTCTCTCACTGATGAACTCAGTCTAATCCAGGCATCTCCACTGTGCATAGGTAGAAAGCACCAATCAATAAAGACTACATAGCTGCACCATGTCTTTCAAAGCTACAGCAAGAAGCCGAGAAAGTCACCACTGGGATCAAGGTTTGTATATATGCTGCTTTCTGATGACAAATACTTTTTAAGCCACATAAAGCTTGAGTATATATATGCCTTGTTATTGTGATTTAGCTTTGGACCACATTAATCCATTTTGGTCGCACTTCTCAACTTTGTACTGAACTGCACATCCTGCATCTTGCTTATCTTCGCAATTACACGCTGAGGAAGAAACCTATAAAGAAATGGAAATTATAAGTTCACTGTAAGTTATACCTGCTACCTAATGGTCAAATACGTATGATACATAACATTATAGAGTACAGGTTTGAAGAGCGATTATGCTAAATAGTATTCGCCTGTACTTACAATGGAGTTTCTACTAACATTTGGAATCAATTGTGCTGAAAAAATGTAGGAAATGAGAACCTATGACCAGTTGCGTAACTAGAGTCCTGGTGCAAAATTTGGACCTGAACCCCCACACACTGTGGTCAGATGCATCTGTCCTTGTAGCATTCTAAATCCTATAAAGACTTATGAATTGCCCCCCTTCCCCCTCTATTATGTATTAATGTCCCCGATCCTGCTATATATGTCACCATCCTGGTTTATATATGTCACTGTCCTGATATATATGATCCCCATCAGATATAAATGTCCCCATCCAGGTATATATAGTCCTCATCTTGGTATATATGATCCCCATCCTGGTATATATGTCATCCATCATGGTATATAGGTCCCCTATCCTGGTATATATGTTCCCCATCCCAGCATATATGCTCCATCCTGGTATACATGAACCCCATTTTGGTATATATGGTTCTCCTCCTGGTATATGTGTCCCCATCCTAGTATACATAGTTCCCATTCTGGTATATGGAGGTATCTTGGTATATGGGTCCCCTATCGTGATATATATGGTACTCATCCTGGTATATATGGTCCCCATCCTGGCTTACACGGTCCCCATTCTGGTGTATACGTCCCTCATTCTGGTATATATGGGCCCATCCTAGTATATATGTCTCCACTCTGGTATGTCTGTCCCTATCCTTATATATGTCCCAAGTTGAGTATTTATGGTTCCCATCTTGGTATGTATGGTCCACATGGTCCCCATCCTGGTATGTATGTCCTCATACTGGTTTACATGGTGCCATTCCTAGTATATATGTCTCCCTTCTGTCCCTACTGCATAGTTAAAAACAAAAACATTCTATTCATCTTCCCTACATTATTACATTTCCATTGTCCTCTGTAGCCAGTGCACAGAGGCTGGCACAGCACCTGACATCGTAGGGCACACCAAGGAGCATTATGTCACTGTCACAGGTCATGGGTCTCTGCACTGCGATGCATTTCAGCTGAATCTGCATCCTTGGACAGGGCACAGATCCATCTGAAGCAGGCTCTGGGGTCAGCAAATCACTCCAAATTTTCCTTTACTTATAAAGTTCATGAAAAGATTCAATTTTAGTAAATGTGTATCTATTGAGGGATACTTATTAAAAATAATAGTCATTGAAAATAGCTTAAAATAATTATTTCATGAAAAATAAATGTGACTGGGTGCATAATTAATATGTAGCACCCAGGCTTTGGGGTACTCGGGGGTCAGGTGGCAAGGGTTAAATCTCCGGTTGTCACGGGGAATGGCGGCCGCGCCTGACTGCGTGTCCTGGGGTATCTTTTGAAAAGGGGTTTTTTATACAAGGGATTATTTACAGTTTGTTGTCGTGACGCCACCTGCAGTTTCTGGTGAGTAGCACCAGCGCCGCCACAGTCCGCCGGAGGTAGATGGGATTGCGGCTGAGATGGTGAAGTCCTCCGCAGGTAGGACTGGACCTCCGGCGCAGCGTAGTGAGGAGGGACAGCTTGGAGTGGTGCTCTGATGGTTTAGGGAGTGCGGGAGGAGCAGTCTATGAGATACTGGGAGTGGAGAAGAAGGATACAAACACACGCAGGAAAGTCTCTTTTACCTTTTACTGTTGTTAAACAGGTAAAACGGTCCAGGGCACTGACGGGTGGACAGGTTGCACAGTGGGTCCCCACACCTAGTGGGTACAAGCCCTCCTCTGCTTTGTAGTGATATCTGAAGCACAGCCTGCTTGCAGCCTGACTTGCCTCCTCTCTCTTCCTGACTGTAGTGTCTTCCTCTCCTGTGCGGTCTCCGGGTTACCTTCTCTGAACACTGCGGCTTTGCCCTGCTGTGTTTGATTCTCTCTATTGACCCACAGAGGATACCGGGTAGCCGAAGCCTCCTTGGTGCGACGGGTTTTCTGTGGTCCTACAGTGTCCCACAGGTGCAGATCCCCAATATCTGGTGCTTCTCCTGGGATGAACTCTCTCAAGTTCCTCGCTCCCTTTTCTGTTCTAAGCTCTTTGCCTTCAGTCCCACTCAGGCTTGCGGGACCTAGAAGGGCCACTCCGGGTCACTGATTCGGACCTAAACGCAGCACTGACCACCAGGATGTCTTCGCAGCTCTCCTAGTGTATGCACACTCTGACTAACTCCGCCCCCAGCAGCAGTATTCATAGGGGATCTTGCCTAAGGGCAGCAAGTGGTGCTCCCCCTACTGTGTCGGGGTGGAAGGTGTTGTATGTAGTAGGTACCTGCTGTGGAAACTCAGCTGTGCATGAGAGAAGTTTGTGGCTACCTGTGTGAGCAGGGCGCCACAAATACATCACCCCATTGTGCACTGCAGTATTGTCTCTCCTCTGAATATTCTGGAGAGAACATATTTAGGCCAGAAAGCAGGATTATTATGATTTATTGTCATATAATCTCACATTTGTAACAGATTTTTTTTCTGGCTTTCAAATATGTGAAAATATCTATACAGGATCTGAAAGGGATATCTTTTATAAATCTATGAAGAACTATGCAACTTTTACTAAATTTAGCCCAAATCACTTCAGATTTTTATTTACATAGATTGGCACAAAAAAGTCACTCTTAGTAAATTTGGGCATATAAAAATTGATCAGATGGAAGAATACATGGTTGATGATGGTGGATGTATACCCTAATACACAATGACAACCACCAACCACTGTTAAGAGAGTAAATACAGTGCTGAAATTAAAGGGAAGCTGTCATCAGATTCATGATGCCCTAATCACAGGCAGCATGAATAGCAGCCTGGATCTGTGACTGCAGTCAGGTATGTCTTTCTATGAAATACTATGGTGTTTCAGAAAAAATCAGTTCAAAATGTCAGCCAGAAGGATCTGTTTAGTCTGTCCTGGCCCCCGGTGCGGCACCAGAAGAGTAGAGTCTCTCCCTATAGTCCTTAACTCTTGAAAATATTACAGCATTTCAGAGAAAAACATACCTAGCTGCTATAATGCAACCAGACTGACAGGTTCCATTTTACACTATAAATCAGTCATAGTTAATATGTTTAATAAATTCTTACTTTGATAGTATCAAGTAGGTGCTCACATAAGGAGGGACAAAAATCATCTTCTTATCGATTAAGATACCATCCACAAAACGTTTTGCAACATTTTCAGGTTTTAGTACAGGCCATATTCTGAAAACAGTAATGTTGAGTAGTGAGAAAAAAATATCAATTTTACAAGAATACAAACAGAAGTCTTGATATTCAATATATGCTAATAGATTAAATGGGTTGTCCCCTAATTGCTCAATAATTTACATATCAATATATCCCAACATTGCTGCTACAGATGTTATGACTCCCCCCTAGTTTTTTTTTTATGCTTCCCACCTATAATGTGTGCAGAGATGATAAAAAGTAATTCCCAATCCCACCTGCTTTGGAGCTCAAACTGACCCCCTTGCCTTTTGGGTTCTTGGTTGGGTTGCACCATTGGTTTGACCAACCCTGACTTTTGGCTAATACAAACTGGAAGAATCTAATAGGGCTATAAAAGACCCAAACAATGAATGAAGTTCCAGCACTCGTCTTCTGTGCAAAAAAACTTTTTGTTCTCCATTAAATAATTTTAAAATGGCGTAAAAAAATGCAGCCATACTAAGCACTGTCTTTGAAACCTATGGTTTTTATAGGTTCATAGGGCATAAATACTACATAATAAATCAAAACTATTTCAACACCCACTGGAACGTACACACATGTATATTCCTTAATTAACTGAGTGTGACCTATTCAGATGAAAAACACTCACTGACTGCATAAAAGACTGGACAAGCATAATACACTTGGGGGGCGTGTCCTGGCACCAACCATGCAGGACGCTTGATACCGGAGGTCTGGCTTCAGCAGCTATTCCAAGGCGACTTCTAACAATCTCAGCCTCCCCAACAAGGCATAGACGGAGGCATCGGCTGCAGCTCGCCCGTAGGATCAGCAGGATGCCGAGACAGTCTCTCAGGAACAAAGAACAGCCGCCTAAGGTGACGGACTTCTTCTCCCCGGGTCCCGCTATGGCGCCGGCTGAATCCCACACAGCGCGCTCGTCCCGCTCTTCCCACACCTCAAACAGCCCGAGGTCAGGGGGAGACGAGCTAGATGATAACACCCCGGTCACGCTGGGCTGCCTAAGGGGTCTGTTTGATACCATGCGCAAATCCCTGCAGGCAGACATTAGAGATTGCATAGGGGAGCTGAGGGAGGATATGGCTGCCATGGGGGAGCGCACACAGCACCTGGAAGCTAAAATGGCAGAGTATGCCACAGCTCATAATGAGCTGGCAGACAGCTATCAATAAGTGGATCAGGACATTAAAACCTTAAGAGCAGTAACATGGGATCTAGAGGATAAGCTAAGAAAGAACAATCTGAAGCTTAGAGGAATCCCAGAAACAGAGGGAGAGGAGGACATAAAAGGAATAGTGCATACATTCCTATGCTCAACCTTGCCAGACATGCCTATCACGGAGCTATTACCAGAAAAAGCATACAGGCTTCCAAGGCCCCCTAACATCAGGCAGGACTTACCCAGAGACATTTTGGTGTGTCTTCTCTCCCCCAAACCTAGAGACATGGTCCTGCAGAAACTGAGACAGCAACCCCTACTCTCTGGAGATTACAAGGGATGGCAGGCCTACCCAGATCTATGTCAAGGCACACTGGCAAGACGAAGGGATTTTGCACCTCATTGCAAGGTCCTTCGGGACAGAGGCATACAGTATTCGTGGGGATCACCAGTAAATGTATCCTTTAGATATAAAGGCAACAGACTTGTCATTACATCACCTTCTAAACTTAAGACAGCCCTTGGTGTATGGAATCTACAACGACCCCCAACTTCTCCTCCTACTGCCTCTAAGAAACAGAAGGGAAACCCTGGAAGTCCCTCCAACCTTAAAGAGGCTGAGAACTGATTATTAACAACTGTAATAGAACTTGCTGATGCCGGTTAAGTTGATTTCCCAGCCTAGATTTCTGGTTATTTAGGCTGCGGGGTTGTGAGCAGTGAGTCACTTTTCCATCAGGGTGACCTTCTCCCACCTTAACCGAGGATGGGAGAATTTGGAAGCTCACATTGACACCCCCCCCCCATTTTCCAGTTCCCCCCAGCTCTGCAGGGAGGAGACTGGATATTACTTACACTTTTTTATAAGTTTGCATGTATATGTGATTGCTGTTCTGCAATCAGTATCTCTACTTGTTCTTGTTTTTCTTTCTTTATTTCTTCTCTTTCTCCCCCTCCTCCCCACCTTCCCTTCCCCCTCCAGTCTTCATCCTTTCACCTATTGCGGCAGGTTAAAGTTTTTTACCTTAACAAAAGTGGTGCACATTCACATTCTGAACTGTATTGCTTAAGCTGAAGTCTTGTTATCTAACAAAAATGAGTATTACTATGGTATCATTCAATGTTAATGGCCTTAACGCCCCGTGTAAAAGAGCGATACTCTGGCAGCACCTGAAGAAGAATCAGAGTGATGTTGTATTTTTGCAGGAGACCCACCTGCTGGAGAAGGACCACCCCAGGTTGGCCTCGGCTCTATACCTGACTCAATTTTTAGCCGTGGGAGCCTCTAAAAAATCTGGGGTAGCTGTCCTGATCCACAGGTCGGTCTCATTAAAGTTGATTGAAAGAATATCTGATCCAGCGGGTAGATATGTGATTGTACTATGTCTCATTAATGACAATCCTTACACACTTGCCTCTATCTATGGGCCGAACACAGGCCAGGTGCGGTACATGAAGTCTTTTTTATCTAAGGTAATCTCTGTAGCGCGAGGTAGCAGGGTTATAGCTGGAGACTTTAACATACCAATAAATAAACAATTGGATTGCTCCAAATCATCCCTCTATTGGTCGGAGCTGGGTCCTATAATCTCCATACATCACCTCCATGATGTGTGGAAATACAGTTAGGGCCAGAAATATTTGGACAGTGACACAATTTTCGCGAGTTGGGCTCTGCACGCCACCACATTGGATTTGAAATTAAACCTCTACAACAGAATTCAAGTGCAGATTGTAACGTTTAATTTGAAGGGTTGAACAAAAATATCTGATAGAAAATGTAGGAATTGTACACATTTCTTTACAAACACTCCACATTTTAGGAGGTCAAAAGTAATTGGACAAATAAACATAACCCAAACAAAATATTTTTATTTTCAATATTTTGTTGCGAATCCTTTGGAGGCAATCACTGCCTTAAGTCTGGAACCCATGGACATCACCAAACGCTGGGTTTTCTCCTTCTTAATGCTTTGCCAGGCCTTTACAGCCGCAGCCTTCAGGTCTTGCTTGTTTGTGGGTCTTTCCGTCTTAAGTCTGGATTTGAGCAAGTGAAATGCATGCTCAATTGGGTTAAGATCTGGTGATTGACTTGGCCATTGCAGAATGTTCCACTTTTTTGCACTCATGAACTCCTGGGTAGCTTTGGCTGTATGCTTGGGGTCATTGTCCATCTGTACTATGAAGCGCCGTCCAATCAACTTTGCAGCATTTGGCTGAATCTGGGCTGAAAGTATATCCCGGTACACTTCAGAATTCATCCGGCTACTCTTGTCTGCTGTTATGTCATCAATAAACACAAGTGACCCAGTGCCATTGAAAGCCATGCATGCCCATGCCATCACGTTGCCTCCACCATGTTTTACAGAGGATGTGGTGTGCCTTGGATCATGTGCCGTTCCCTTTCTTCTCCAAACTTTTTTCTTCCCATCATTCTGGTACAGGTTGATCTTTGTCTCATCTGTCCATAGAATACTTTTCCAGAACTGAGCTGGCTTCTTGAGGTGTTTTTCAGCAAATTTAACTCTGGCCTGTCTATTTTTGGAATTGATGAATGGTTTGCATCTAGATGTGAACCCTTTGTATTTACTGTCATGGAGTCTTCTCTTTACTGTTGACTTAGGGACAGATACACCTACTTCACTGAGAGTGTTCTGGACTTCAGTTTATGTTGTGAACGGGTTCTTCTTCACCAAATAAAGTATGCGGCGATCATCCACCACTGTTGTCATCCGTGGACGCCCAGGCCTTTTACAGTTCCCAAGCTCACCAGTCAATTCCTTTTTTCTCAGAATGTACCCAACTGTTGATTTTGCTACTCCAAGCATGTCTGCTATCTCTCTGATGGATTTTTTCTTTTTTTTCAGCCTCAGGATGTTCTGCTTCACCTCAATTGAGAGTTCCTTTGACCGCATGTTGTCTGGTCACAGCAACAGCTTCCAAATGCAAAACCACATACCTGGAATCCACCCCTGACCTTTTAACTACTTCATTGATTACAGGTTAACGAGGGAGACGCCTTCAGAGTTAATTGCAGCCCTTAGAGTCCATTGTCCAATTACTTTTGGTCCCTTGAAAAAGAGGAGGCTATGCATTACAGAGCTATGATTCCTAAACCCTTTCTCCGATTTGGATGTGGAAACTCTCATATTGCAGCTGGGAGTGTGCACTTTCAGCCCATAATATATATATAATTGTATTTCTGAACATGTTTTTGTAAACAGCTAAAATAACAAAACTTGTGTCACTGTCCAAATATTTCTGGCCCTAACTGTATATGCACTCAGACGAAAGGGACTATAATTTTTATTCAAATCGCCATAGGTCACAGAGCAGGCTCGACTACTTCCTGATTGATGACTCATTACTGCCAAAGAGCCTAGATGCGAGCATAGGGTCCATCACGTGGTCGGATCATGCTCCAGTCTCACTCGGGATAGCCGACTCTGCTGCACTCCGCCCACCAACTAGCTGGAAAATCAATACATACCATTTGTCCTCCCCTTCTAATGTAGAGCAACTCTCTGAGGCTATCAAGCTTTACTTTAAAGAAAATTCCACAGCTGCTATACTCCCGGACACCTTGTCGTTTGCCCATAAGGCAGTTCTGAGAGGTCTGCTCATTAAAATAGCGGCTGTAGCCAAAAGAAAGCATGATAAGACCATACACACATTACTGAAAAAAATCAAAACCCTCGAGGCACTTCAGAGAAGCACGCATCTGGCTGCGCAGCCCCCCGACTTACTGACGGCCAGGCGAGAGCTCCGCACTCTGCTCCTTGTCCGAGCGGAGCATCAACTCAAAAAATCCGGGGCGAGGTTCTATGGTATGGGAGACAGAGCCGGAACGCTATTGGCCAGGAGAATTAAAAAAAGAGAACTTCAGGCAAAAATCCCCTACATTCGTAGAGGAGATGGCACCACAGTACGCAATCCTATGGGAATAGCGGATGAATTCAGGTCTTACTACCACTCCTTGTATAATTTACGAAACTCAGATTCGGTCCCACAACCTTCACCTAATTCTATTAAAGCCTTCTTGGATCGGGCTAAGCTTCCTGCCTGTTAGACGGAGGCCATGGGTACCAAGGCCTCTGTCGGCCATATTGTCTGTTTGAAAAAAAGTAACTTTAAACTTTCTCTGTTAGTAGAAATATAAATGTCATGTCTTCTAGCTATAAGCAATGACCTAACCTGTATAAGAAAACAGATACACGTTAATTAGATTTGGTCTGATCATTTAGCAAAATTTATAATCAGTTCATAAGCCAGTTCTGAATTTGTCTTATTTTTTGTGGTGTATTCTATCCCTCAAGGCTAATATGACGTTTCTTATAATCAAGAACAGAGCTGATTAATGTCAATAAGTTGTGATTTGTGCTTGGTCCCAAAAAGGCTATTATGAGATAATTTGTATGTAGTTAGTAATGAAATTAATGTGCTTTTTCATGTCAATATATGTTGTAAGTAATATGAAGGGATCACTTATGACAGGTGACGTAATCCTTTGTCCATAGAGAATCATTGTGCCATGTCTTTCTATGGGGAAAATTGGTATAAAGACACGCCCCGTCCAAGAGACGGGGAGCCATTATTCTGAATCCATCTTGAGTGTGACACCTGTGGCTCCGCGCCTGTCATTCAGATTCCTGCAGTCATACTGCTTTTGCCGTAAAACTCTGTATTTTTTCCTACCCGAATAAAACCCACTTTTGGTTCTGAAGACGCAGTCTATGGAGTTTATCGAACGAAGAAACTGAGAAGATTATTTGTATCAAATGGCAAGCTACAGCCCGGTGGAAAGGGGGGAGATGATCCCACATCCTTTCTGAAGAACCTAGAAGATTCCTGCAAGTAAAGCTGTGAACCAAAGGGGTGAGAGGGTGAGGAATTGACTTTTCTTTCTCTTTTTTTTGCCTTTATTGCTAAAAAAGGCGTGATGCATCACGTGAAATCGCATTAAGGAAATCAGCCGCTGAGAATCTCTCGTTTGCGCTCCTATCTACCCTGAAGTAACTAAGACTACAGTGCCTCTACGTGAGTTATACAAGGACGTGATTAACGCCGAGGGTACGGAGAAGGAGACGTGTGGCAACGTAACGAGTGAGGCTGATCATACGGCTGGACCTCTTTTGGTTGACCAAAGCCGGCACGTGTCTTCCATTACAGAGGTGTGAGTATCTAACTTTTGCCTGTAAATTGCATTAAGTTGATACTAAAAGCAGTTTATAAAGTCGTCCTTGTGTTTCCACCACTATGGAGTGGCTAAGGAAACAGACTGACAGGCACGCTGAAACCCCATAGCTAGAAGGGGTTAATGCTGAACCACTTGGTTAAATTGTATGCAGTGGTTCACAGAAGAAAGTAGACATCTTGACAAGAAAAAAATTATTAGCAGAAAGGGCAGCCGAATAGCGGCTTTGTGTAAGTTAGTTATAGCTCAGATCAGGATAGTGATAGCTTCAAAGACAGTACGTTAATGTAGTTACACAGGGAGGGGCAGCGGAGCAGTGTATGGAGAGAACACAGCAGCTACTGATACAATGGGAGTAGTAGTATCACAAAGGGAGGGGTATGAGATACAGCGGCTGCAGGCAGACAGAAAGGAGGAAGAGACATCCATCCATGGTTAGAATCCTTTAGAATCAGGAAAAGAAATTATCTTAGAATTAGAAGAGGGGCTGCCTGGTGTGTAACGTTTGATAAGTATTTTTTGATAGACTAGATCAGAAAGATGATTATGATCTGATGGAATAGATTGTAGAGAATACTTGGAAAGGTTTTGCAAGTTAGGGATTTTACATAATGCTAAATTTGTGGAGGACAAAATTAGGGCATTGGTAACCATTGTTAGGGAAAATGCCATCCTAGACTAAGGGCGATGATACAAATGTTTTTGCATATCGCCCTGCCTGAATGGCATCTGCTGTGGACAGGAGACCAGGACTTCCTGGGGTTATTATCAACTGCCGAAAGCGGGCTGGTCCCAGTCGGCAGAAGCCCCTCGGAACTCCATGGGTTCTCTTGTATGTTATCCTTGTGGGCAATCAGGGTATCTTAGACGTAAGTGTTCCCATTTAGCTCCCTGGGATGATTCACAGGTGCAGCAGTAGCCTACCTCTACAATGTCCCGAGATCCGTATGAGGGAGCCAGAGCTCAATATTCTGCTATTAAGAACCCTGGACAGCCAGCGGTTAACGGCCCCAAACCGTGCCAGCAGTACAATGGTCCTCAGATAGTTAACCCTGTTCTTCGGGAGCCTTTTGCCCCGTCACCCAATTATGCGACCCTTGTCCATCCCAGCAGACGGATCCATGCTGTGAGGAGAGCTCACCCTCCTCCGGGAGGAATTCCTCCCACCCTTATGCTCCACTGATACAGGAGCTCGGGGGGACGAGGAAATGGCTCTTTCAAGCGATCTGTCCGGCTCGGAGGTGACAGCAGTGGGCCGTAGAATTGCCTCTGGTGAGGTTGGTGAATTTTTTTTGGGCTTCCTACTGCCGGTACTGATTGATGCATTGAAACCCCCCTGTTCTCCTGAGCCTCTTGGCAAAATTATCCCTAGGCCAAGATGGACTGACCTTATGTCAGAGGGACAATAGAGGGTACCAAAAATTGGGAAGATTTTTTAATTGATAACAGGAGCCTCTGTTTCAGTAACAGAACACAAATTGCAGTCCCCCCGGGCTGCCAGACACCACAACTTTAGTGGGATTTGAGGGCTCCTGTATACAGGCGAGCATTCGGTGTGAACTTTGGATCAGTCCGCAATTAAAGTTTTTTATTAATGGGTCAAATGTGTTGTCAGCCATGGGTATCATTGTTAATTTGGGTATCATTGTTGATTTGTGTAATAAGGTCTTATGGCGTGACAAAGGAACTACTGTTTGTTCAGTTATTATGGATGCTGCAGAGTTGAAAATGTCACAGTCATAAATTAACCGTTGCTAGTTTGTGCTCAGTTGATAATGATGATGACATGCCTGAGACAAATGTTGATGACACTGCTTTGAAACATGAATTAGTGCAATTTTTTCCTCATTTATGGGTTTCAAAATGTACAGATTGCGGACTGATGCAAATTTTAATTAAGATTGACAGCGACCGTCTACCACCCTTTCAGCGCCAATACCGTATTCCTGAGGAAGCAATTCCTTACATAAGGATTGCTGTCAGTGAATTGGAACAACAGGGCGTGATTGTACGAGGCAACTCCCCGTGCAATAGCCCAATCCTGCCTGTAAAACAAAGGAGGATGGTAGCTATCGCATGGTCATGAATTTAAGACTTGTAAACAAATACACCCCTCAGCAACACATCTCGGTCCCTGAAGTGATGTCACTGCTGAGGAGTGAATGTCAGGTTTGTTTGTTTTTTTCTCTCTTGTTTGAATATTGCAAATGGCTTTTTCTGCGTGCCTATTACACCTGAGTCGGCTCTCCGTTTGGCATTTATCTTAGAAAATGTCCAGTACCTGTTCTAGTCCAATTTATTTCCTTCAGGTGTTGGCACAGGTAATGGAACCCCTGGGGTACGGAGACAAAGTCCTGCAATATGTCAATGATTTCTTGATTTAAAATTTATGGACTCAAATTGTTGATGAAACTGAACACAAAGAGATTTAGTTTAATATTTGTGATGCATTGTGCAACTCAATATTAAATGTGAGTCGGACAGAGTACAGCTGAATGCAACCAGAGGTTAAATGTTTGAATGTGTCAGTTTCAAAAGAGGGGACATTCATTCAAGCTGTACCTGTGCCAAATCAATATCACAGAACTCAGAAAGTTTCTGGGTCTTGTGAATTTTTCCAGAGAATTTATTAAGGATTTGGCTTGCCTTGCTAAACCTTTGTATCATCTCCTAAAAGGTATTGAGAATGAGTTTACCACAATCACAATAGAGGGAGACGCCCTGCAGGCTTTAGAAAATTTAAAACATGCACTTTAATTGGCTTTTCACCTTGATTCTGCAGAACCCCCATGTAACCTTAAAAACACTGCTTACAGGCAATGCTTGGGGTGTGAATTTTCAGAGAATGGCCCAATGGATTGTTGACTTTTAGACTAGGGATTTGCAGGTAGAAGTGGGAGATAAATATCACTTAGCACAATTACTGCAATATGCAGGTCAGTCTCATGATTGCCAAATTGAACAGACTCATGTCGCCCCCACCCCCTTCCGTGCAGACTTTCAAACCAATGTCCCCTGTGTATACATAGATGGGGCTCGGTATTGGCACGATGGCAAATAAGTCACAGGTTACGCTTTGTGGTTCCCTGACAACGAGAATTTATTGCAATATAAGCTTCCTGGACATTTTTGCGCCCAGCGGGCTGAATTAGAGGCAGCTTTGCAAGTCATTCTTTTGTGTATTGATCCCATGATATTTTCAGCGACAGTGCTTACGTTGTCTCCTCTCTGACATTGTATTTCAATGTATGGGCACAGAGGAAGATGGTAAACTCCCAGAACAAGCCGCTTCAGCATGCAGATATTCTCAAGCAAATTGTGCAGAGAGGCAAAGAATTTCCAAATTTATGGTCCTTCTGTAAAATCAAAGGACATCAAAAGATCAATCTGACCCCCACATTGTGGGCAATGCATATGTAGATTCCACAGCCAAAGAAGCCGCCCTGATGGGCGTTGACTGATATCCACAGGCTACTATCTCTGCTGTCACGCGAAGACCCCGGGAGGAGCCCCTCCCTTACGCATCTCAGTTCCACGACCTCTTAAAGGCACAGAGAGAACAAGGTGATGCATCTTTATTTAACTCCCTTGAATCAATACCCATTGATAAAGGACAATATCTGTATTATAAAAGGGTTGATGACAAATTGTTACCATATATCCCAACTATAATGATTAAGTCTCTGATTAAATTTAATCATTCAGTCTTTGTTCAGCCAGAACCAGCAGCGCTCTTACAGCTAGTACAAAAGAAAATGTGCCATCCCAAGAGTGGCTGATGGTCCATGGTAGTCGATTCAAATTGACTTCATTGGTCCATTCCCTCCAGCAGAGGGAGGATTCAGGTATGCCTTGGTCATTGTTGATGTTTTCTCAAAATGGGTTGAGGCCCTGCCTGCCACAAACAACGGCCTCCTCTTGTGGAAAGATGTGTTTTCACACTGGGGCTTCCCAAAATTAATTGAAAGTGACAATGGACCTCACTTAGTGAGACAAATCATGACCCACTTGCCTGGCAATAAGAGCTGTAGCCTCAGAGTCAACAGGAATTTATATGAGTCCAAATTTGTTGTGGGAGCTTAGCTCATGGTTAAGAATCTTAGGAAAAAAAGGACCGTGGGATTCCAATTACAAAGGCCCATTTGTTATCACACAGGTGATAGGCCCAACTGTTTTGGGAGTGCTAAGGATTAGCAAGCCAAGAGACAAAGGTGTTAAAATTGTTCATCAATGTAAGCTTGTTATACTGCCAGTTGAGAATTCTAGTGATGCTGGTGAGAACTGATACTGCGCTTTTATTTTATTTTTCAGGTCCCCTATTGGATCGGGATCCATGAATCCGCTTGTTTTCCTGGAGATGACATCTCACACCATCCAGTGGGACCCGGACAGTGTGATCGAGGGGGAAGACAGTGGAAGCTCCGAGGGAACAGAACAAGATCGAGAGCCACGGATCAAAAGACTCAGAGACTGTTATGGGACTTGGGACTCGGACACTTTATGTTTTTTCACTTCTGTGATGATTTTTTTGTTTTGTTGTGTTTTTTGCTTCTTTTTAGGACTATTTGCCCACACCTGAACTGTGAATGGGACCTTAGGAGCCATGGAACAAAGAAAATTTTTGAATTTTTTCTTTTTTTGAAAGATTGTAACGGGACTCATTAATACTTAAGAACTCTTACGTTGGTGATATTTACTGTAGATTTTTTGCTACTTTGTTTTTTTTTTTTTCCTATATGTGTTTAATAGGTAGTAACCTAAAAGTTTTTCAAAAAAGAATCTGGCTCATGTTGAGGAACTAAGTAACTTTCAGGCCCGTGTAATAACACATAGTACCACTTTTATCAGACCATACCGGAGACTTGGTGCTGGTAGGCTACTTACTCCCAGACCATGCTCACTTGTAGGTTGTATACCTATTGTTAGGGCCCTTCTTCCAAGGGTACCTTCAGTCCCTCCCAACACTCCTACTGACCAGAGAGTGTACGAAATTATGCATTCCCTCAATACCATATATGAGAATTAGGACTAGACTCATATGCCAATTTGTACTTTGGGTAAATTATCAAATTACCATAAGTACAACAGAGGGATTTGTTAGACGGAGGCCATGGGTACCAAGGCCTCTGTCGGCCATATTGTCTGTTTGAAAAAAAGTAACTTTAAACTTTCTCTGTTAGTAGAAATATAAATGTCATGTCTTCTAGCTATAAGCAATGACCTAACCTGTATAAGAAAACAGATACACGTTAATTAGATTTGGTCTGATCATTTAGCAAAATTTATAATCAGTTCATAAGCCAGTTCTGAATTTGTCTTATTTTTTGTGGTGTATTCTATCCCTCAAGGCTAATATGACGTTTCTTATCATCAAGAACAGAGCTGATTAATGTCAATAAGTTGTGATTTGTGCTTGGTCCCAAAAAGGCTATTATGAGATAATTTGTATGTAGTTAGTAATGAAATTAATGTGCTTTTTCATGTCAATATATGTTGTAAGTAATATGAAGGGATCACTTATGACAGGTGACGTAATCCTTTGTCCATAGAGAATCATTGTGCCATGTCTTTCTATGGGGAAAATTGGTATAAAGACACGCCCCGTCCAAGAGACGGGGAGCCATTATTCTGAATCCATCTTGAGTGTGACACCTGTGGCTCCCGCGCCTGTCATTCAGATTCCTGCAGTCATACTGCTTTTGCCGTAAAACTCTGTATTTTTTCCTACCCGAATAAAACCCACTTTTGGATCTGAAGACGCAGTCTATGGAGTTTATTGAACGAAGAAATTGAAGAGATTATTTCTATCACTGCCCTCTCTGAGGAACAACTTAGGTCGCTTAATGCGCCCTTTACTAAAAGGGAGATTCAGGGAGTTATTGCTTCTGCCAAAAAGCGAACTGCACCGGGACCTGATGGGTTCTCATTCCAATATTATTCCTGCTTTTCGCAGCTTTTAACTAAACCCTTACTAGACCTCTTTAATTATTGGCGTGGAGTGGGAAACATTAGAGGAGAGGGGTTGGAGGCAGTTATAGCTACTCTTCCCAAACCGGGCAGGACACCTGACGCCCCGGGCAACTTCCGTCCAATCGCCTTATTAAATTGTGATGTAAAATTATATGCTAAACTCCTTGCTAATAGACTAGGAGAAATACTACCTTCCTTGGTGGGATTGGAGCAGGTGGGATTTGTCCCGGGGAGACAGGCTAGTGATGGTACAAGGAGGCTGGTGGACTTGCTGGAGATCATGGAGAGGAAAGGGGCTCCCGATGCATTCCTGTCCCTTGATGCCAAAAAAGCGTTTGACAGGGTGCACTGGGGGTACCTGCAGGAGGTTCTCCAAAGATTTGGAATAGTAGGCGACTTCCAGAGGGCCGTCATGGACCTCTATTCCTCACCATGCGCTTCAGTTAAGGCCTCGGGATTCATGTCCTCTATATTTACCATTTCCAATGGGACCAGGCAGGGTTGCCCCCTCTCCCCGCTAATTTTCGCCTTGGTGATGGAACCCTTGGCTGCGGTGGTGAGGGCGGACTCTGAAATTCGGGGGGCGAAAGTGGGGTCTGTGGAGCATAAGATCGGTCTCTATGCAGATGACGTGGTCTTCATGTGCTCGCAGCTCCCTTCCACAATTCCGAAAATCTTGGAAGTTCTGGAGGAGTTCTCCCGGGCATCTTACTACAAATTGAACATGTCTAAATCTTCATTCTACCCCATTAATATTGCAGAATCTGAGCAGGAGGCAATCAAGGGACAGTTCTCGTTTGCCTGGGCGGGGGAAGGCTTCACCTACTTAGGTTTGCACATAACTAGACTAAACAAAATTGTTCACCATAATTGTGAGACCTTGCTCAGACAAATCCGAGGGGAATTGGAGGGCCATTCTGGCCTTCTATTGTCGTGGATGGCCAGGATCCAAATCGTTAAAATGACCTATCTTCCTAAGATATTATACTTGCTGAGGTGTCTACCCCTCCTTGTTCCAGGTAGATTTCTGCGAGCATTCCAATCATTACTGGGTAGATTTATATGGCAAGGGAAGCCACACCGAATAGCAACAAGGGTTCTCACATTGCATGCCACAATGGGAGGGTTGGGAGTCCCAGACATTCACTCTTACTATAAAGCAGTGCACCTTGAGGCAGCTAGGAGTAGGTGGATTCAGGGACAGACCTCTCTGTGGCTCCAAATTGAAACCTTTTTTGCCCCCAAACAATCCACTAGACTATTACTGGAAAAAAATTTGCTGCAATATTCTCCGGCTCCAGGAGGCTTGTCTTCTATGAGAATCCTAACGAAGATATGGTCTCAAGAGGGTAGAGAGCTACTATCCTTCCTACATAGATATGTCTCACTTGATGCAGTGGAGCATTCAATCGGGCTCATATCTCTCCGAAATTGGAAATTGAAAGGAATTCAGTTTTTGCACCAAATTATGGAAGAGAGTGGTTTGAGATCCTTCTCGGCTTTGGTGGACAGATATGCTATCCCCAAAAATGACTTTTTCAAATACCTACAATTGCGGCATTTTCTGGCCTCTGTCTCCCTGCTTGCTTGCTCTCAGGAGTTTTTTAGCGGCTCTCTACAGACATTCTTCAAGTCGAGGGGCGCCAGCTCTGGCGGTGTCTCCATCATCTACAAAGCGATTCTGAACCAACACTCCAAACAGAAGCTCGCGTATATGACTAAGTGGGAGAAGGATTTGGGGTTTGTTGCCCCCTTAGAGGCCTGGCAGAGGGCGGCCACTCATGTATCCCCTTACTCGTCGTGCATAAACCACTTGGAACAGGCAAAGAAGCTCCAATTACGATGGTATCTAACCCCAGACTGAGTGGCTAAATTTGGTAACAGAAACTCCCTTACATCTCATCAGTGCTGGCGGGGTTGCCCCACAGTGGGGTCCCCTGCACACATTTGGTGGGATTGCCCCATTATAAAACCCTTCTGGGGTGAGGTGGAGGACCTACTTGGACTCCTTACAGGGCTCCCTTTGGTGTTGGAGTCACCGGTTGCCCTGCTGGGCTTGGGACTTGACTCTATCCCTAAAATACTGTGCCCTATTGTTACTAATGTATTAGTAGTGGCGAGATTGTGCCTAGCATCTAAATAGAAGTCTCCAAGCCCTCCATTTAGGGCGGAACTGTTAACCGCATAAATCTGCACTTCCAACATGAGTCTCTCTTGGCTCATGATCTCCACACGAGAAACAAAATTATGAACTGGTGGGACCCCTGGGTACAATCAGTCTTTAATGTTATAGTAATCAACAGGTGAATAAGCTGAATGTGATACAGATGAAACTCACAGCGTATACCTGAAACAGGCTAGCTTGGCAATACACTAATGTCATAATGTCATATATCTCTTATTAGTACAACCTGAAATTATACTGGTGAAGACTAATTATGTCCCTTTACCCTCCCCCATTCTCCCTTCCTTTTTCAACTATCTTTCCTATTCATTGTTGTGTTTAATTGGTGATTTGCATATTTGTTGTAATCTTCTCTGATATACTTTAATAAAAACATAATGGTTAAAAAAAATAAAAAACATAATACACTTGATACACTCGAATTTATCCTAATTATAATTATCGAACAATATTATATTGAAAAATGTGAATATTTCTCACAGAATTTTTTTTTATTTCACGTGTTTTGTTATACATGTTTATTTCCTTGAATGTGTTGGAACAGAACAAAAAAAACTGAGAAAAAAATGCAAATTGGACATAATTTCACATAAAACCCCAAAAATGGGCTGGACAAAATTGTTGTTCCAAGACCTTTGCAACATTATTGTTGCAAAATATAGTGATAGTATTGGTTACAGAAGAATTTCTAAACTATTGAAAGTTCCAGTGATCACTGTTGGGGCCATAATCAATTAGTGGAAAGAACATCATTTAACAACCAGTCACAACTGGGTGCTCCCTGATTTCAGACAGAGGAGTTGTCAAAGAGCCAAGGACCACCTGTTTAGACCTGGAATCAGCAGGTACAATTGTTTAATAGAAAACAATATGTGATGCACTCAACCTCCATGGCCTATATGCAAGATTCCATTGCTGAACAAAAACAAGTTCAAGAGCGTTTAAAGTTTGTTTAACAACGTTTAGACAAGACTGAAATACTGGGAGAATATAGTCAGATCACATGAGATGAAAATAGAGCTCTTTGGATGAAATAATACACATCATGTTTGGAGGTCTAAAGTCACTGCATAATCACCTCGAAAACACCATACCAACAGTAAAGTTTTGACATGGGAACATCATGAATTGGGTTTGTTTTTCAGCATACCGCATTGGCAAACTGCATATAATTGAAAGAAGAATTAATGGACAAATGTACCGAGACATTCTTAATTAGAATCTGCTGCCATCTACCAGAATGATGAAGATGAAACGATTGTGAACATTTCAGCAAAACAATGATCCAAAACACACAGCCAAGGAAAGTTTCAATTGGTCTCAAAGATATGAACCCAAACTGACTAAGTCAGAAACAAGATGCCTATGATATCCATAAAATTATTTTTTTCTTAAATACATTAAAAAACACTTACAGGAGAGCACCGGGTTGCAGCAGTGGATCCAGGGACATTACATCTGGGGAGGGTACAAGGTTTTATCATTGTGAAAACATCCGTCCGCCTAAACATTTTGTGTAGAATGCAGACACCCATTTCGATATTCAATCATCACAGTATGAGGTGCGCTCCCTCCCTGCTCTCAGCACCTCCTCCATATTACATCAGCTCAACCTCACAACCCAGCCCGTGACGCCATATGACGTCCTCCAGTCTGCAGAACATTCCAGAAATCTCATCCTAGTCATCTCTCTCATTGTCTCCTCACTCTATCAATCACCATGACGTTCTGAGATTTGCAGCAGGCTATACCCACTGCCAAACTGAAGACACGCCCCTTTGCCTGACTCTTCTGCAGTCATTGGGGTGATGTCAGTGGATTTAAATCGCTGCCGGAGGAAGAGCGTGTCTGGTTCAGAGTCCTTTGTGCGATAGAGTGGACATGGCGGACTCTGTCCCTACCAGCCCGCCTCAGGGAGGAGCAGTGCTTATATGAAGCTGCCATGCTGCTCAGCGGTCAGGGGAGCTTGTTGCAGCCTTTTATTTACCACAGATTCCTAACTCTGAGTTATTGCTCCAGAAGAAATTATTACTGACAGACTTTGTTCACAGAACTAAGGATTATCATGGAGCACCTTATAATAAAACCGGCATGTCCAGACTTTGTCAGAAGATTGTGTCTCAGCAGCATTGCCTTTATAAACTGACTAGCGTCAACCATTGCATAAATTATTCTTATTTAAATTATACATTATGTATGTAAATGAGCATTAGGAGCTGGTATGTCTGCTCGCCATACGATATCCGGATGGTATAGAATGATGATGGATTGCATCCACAGATCCATGCTGAGTCCTCATCTGTCTTTTTATACATCACTTTTTCCAAGTTTGAGTGATCCCTGTGACTTCTTCCCACAGATGAACGTCACAGATGGTGGCGTCCTTTGACATGACCCTAGTTTGTACGTTTTTGTCAGGTATCTCATTCCCAGTGATTGCCTTAGAAAGTTGCAGCATGGGTTTTTCAATACATAAGCTGCAATAAATGCTCAAAGTTTATCTGATAACTAACTAGCTTCTCTGAATTTGAACTCCTGTATGGTCGACATCCACATGGTCTCTTAGATATAGAAAAGGAGACCTGAGAAGCCAAAGTTTCACCCCATTGGTGTATCATCGAGCATATGGGCCAGATGCAGGAGAGGGTTGTGAAGGTAATGTCCATCACAAAGGAGAATCTCTTCCAAGAGGCTCAAGCAGGGGTCTACAAATGGTGAGCCAGAGTGAGGCAATACATCTGAGTGCTCATGCTTATTCTCACAGTTGAGAGTATATTTCTTGCCAAAGGGCAGAGCCCCTATAAACTGGTAGAGAAACTTGGAGAGGTAAACTACAAGTTTCATCAACTTGGAAGATGGAAGCTGTACCAAATCTACCACGTCAATCTTATCAAGCTGTGGCAAGATGGGAAGCCTGATGAAATTTCATGTTTCATGGCCAAGCTGGTAGCTGATATTGGAGATGTCAGGGTGGCAGAGTATCTGTTGAAGGCCCAAATACAGCAGTGCTGAGAATTTCTCCAGCGGCACAGAGACCTGTTCTGGGAATTGTTGGGGTGCACCCAGATTATAGAACTTGAGGTGAAGTAAATGCTGAATCTAGGAGTCCAAAAATGGCCTGTCCTGCCCAATTGTCTTTGTACTGAAACTGGATGTAGAATGGAGCTTTCTGTAATGATTATCGGAAGTTCAACAAGGTCTCAAAGTTCAATTCATATCCGATGCCTCAAGTCAATGAGCTGATCGAGAGGCTTCGGCCAGCATGGTATATAAAGACGTTGGACCTAATGAACGCATATTGGCAAATATCCATGTCACAAGAAGCCAAACAGAAAACAGCCTTCTCTACTCCTAAGAGATGCCTTCAGTACACTAGGATGCTGTTTGGATTGCACGGAGGTCTGGCCAGCTTTCAGAGGGCCATGGACCAGATCCTAATACTCCACAAGAATTATGCAGCAGCGTACCTGGACAACATAATAATCTTCAGCCCGGATTGGGGAAGTCATCTGGGACAAGTCCAGGGGATGTTCAATGCTCTGAGTAAGGTGGGGATTACTATAAACCCAAAGAAATGTGCCTTGGGGAACAAAGAGGCCAAGTACATGAGTTATGGTGTAGGTGAAGGCAAGATCAAACCTCTGATCATCAAACTGAATTCAATCCAGAATTTGTGACCACTTTCAAAGGAGCAAACTAGGGCTTTTTCAGAAATTTGTCTACAAAAGGTTCATCCCTAACTTTGCCATAGTGCCCGCACCCCCACCTTCAGAGGTGGAGACAGCATTTCAAGAACTGAAGGTAGCTCTGTGTAAACAGCTTGTCCTGTTGGCACCTGACTTCAAGAAAGAATTTGTAGTCCAGACAGACACCTCAAAAGTGGATTAGGAGCAATCCTGTCTCAGGACATAAATGGAGTTGAATATCCCATTGTCTACCTGTGTAGGGAACTGTCGGCCTGTGCAAAAAATTATTCCATCGTGGAAAAGAAATTTCTTATGATAAAATGAGCAGTTGACCAATTGAAATACTACCTTTTAGACTGAAAATTTAGATTAGTTACAGAAATATTCCACACTCAGGTGTTTGAGGAGGAAAAAACGGAGAAATGCCAGAGTTTAATGTTGGTCTTTAGCCCTCCAGAATTATAGCTTCCATGTTGAATATAGAGCTGGGAAGTTGCAGTGTAATGCTGATACGATATCAATACTCCCCAGTCTGGTAGTAGAAGGTGCCAAGTCCCACGGCAAATGGGAGAGTTATGTAAGAGGGCTGCCGGGATGGAAGGTATATATCGCAGAGGTGGTTATCCTCTGTGATGTAAGCCCGGGTGCAAATCTAGTACATTTAGCACTAAAAAGAGTTTTTAGGGCACGTTAGTACTGGGACGTATGAGTAGCTGGAGAGGTGGGCGGGATTACCTGCTCACATACCTCCACCCTTGAGAGTGAAACATATATTAAATCAAGACTCTCTGTTTCACACTTGATCTGTATGTGAGGAGTTTGGAAAACTTCCTGTGGGAGCTCTGAGTGTGAATTCTTTTGCGGGCAAACCCCCACAGTCACATGTAATATACTTCTTTTCTTTCTGTTGCTTACCTTGTGCCGAAAAAGGCTGTATTTGTTTGAATTTTCACTTTGTTTCATTGCAGCCATTTGGTAAATTAAAAAAAAGTTCATTTTTTGCCTCATTAATGTACACTCTGCACCCCATCTTGACTGAAAAAAAACACTAATGTAGATATTTGTGTACATTTTTAAAAGACAAAAACTGAAATATCACATGGTCATAAGTATTCAGACCCTTTGCTTAGCATTCAGTAGAAGCACCCTTCTGAGCTAGTACAGCCATGAGTCTTCTTGGGAATGTTGCAACAAGTTTTTCACACTTGGATTAGGGGATCCTCTTGCCGTTCTTCCTTGCAGATCCTCTCCAGTTCCATCAGGTTGGATGGTGAATGTTGGTGGACAGTCGTTTTCAGGTCTCTCCAGTGATGCTCAATTGGGTTTAGGTCATGGCTCTGGCTGGGTCAGTCAAGAATGGTTACAGAGTTGTTCTGAAGCCACTCCTTTGTTATTTTAGTTGTGTGCTTAGGGTCATTGTCTTGTTGGAAGGTGAACCTTTGGGAAAGTCTAACGTCCAGAGCACTCTAGAAGAGGTTTTCATCCAGGATATCTCTGTACTTGGCTGCATTCATGTTTCCTTTAATTGCAACCAGTCGTCCTGTCCTGCCACCACCATGCTTCACTGTTGGGATTGTACTGGCTGGGTGATGAGCAGTGCTTGGTTTTCTCCACACATACCGATAGGAATTATCACCAAAAAGTTCTATCTTCATTTCATCAGACCAGAGAATCTTATTTCTCATAGTCTGGGAGTCTTTCATGTGTTTTTTTGCAAACTCTATGCAGGCTTTGATATTACTTGCACTCAGGATAGGCTTCCGTTGGGCCACTCTGCCATGAAGGCCCGACTGGTGGAGGGCTGCAGTGATAGTTGACTTTGTGGAACTTTCTCCCATCTCCCTACTGCATCTCTGGAGCTCAGCCACAGGGATCTTAGGGTTCTCCTTGACCTCTCTCACCAAGGCTCTTTCCCATGATTGCTCAGTTTGCCTGGATGGCCAGGTTTAGGAAGACTTCTGGTGGTCCCAAACATCTTCCATTTAAGGATTATGGAGGTACCAGCCATTTATAACATAGTCAGTTACCATACTACATATCCCCCCTCTGCTTAAAGACGTGGGATTGGCACTGTTCTTTCCCATACCAGAGAGAGGTCTCTGTCACCACCAAACATCTATCAAGAAACTCCTTGTAGTCTATGACCTACTCCATACACACAGAAATTTCTCAGGATGTTCTGCTTCCTTCCAGTACATGGCAATACTCCCTCTCTGACCAGCCCAGAGTTACTTGGTATTAGCTGAGACACACCCATTCCATGAATCATGAAATCTCTCAGACACTTCAGCACACAATCTGAATGCATGAACCCACTGAGGTACAGCAAGTCCCAGAATACATTCAGAATTGCATTGCTGTACACCTCCGCCTGTGTGAAACATACCAGTCATTTATAACATAGCTGGTTGTCATACCTCAATATGTATAGTGCCTTGGCAAAATATTCATACCCTGAGAACTTTTCCACATTCATTCACATTACACCGACAAACTTTAATAAGTGACTACGCTCCCAGGGGGACATTCTTGGCACTCCTATCAAAACAACTTTTGGGAATGTTACCATCAAAGCAACTTTATCATCTACTTCATTCAGTTTCATCCTACACATACATATTGCTGTTTCACCCTCCACCCAGGGCCGGGACGATAGCTAGGCGACCCTAGGCGATCGCCTAGGGCGCCATCTTGTGGAGGGCGCATTTTTTCCACATGAGGGGCCCATTGCCCCCCCCTGGGGGGCCCCGCACCCCCTGGAGGGCCCCGTGTCGGCCACCGGCGGCCGCGCAGGCCAGAGAGGAGGGAGGACGGGACTTCCTGTCCTGCTGCTCTGCCCGCCCCTCCTCTCCTCCTTACATCAGATGCACGGTGACGGCGGCCGGGTGAGTGTGCAAAGGCGCGCGCCTCCCCCCGGCCCCTGCATACTGGGCCCTGTATACAGCACCACTGGGCCCTGTATACAGCACCACTGGGCCCTGTATACAGCACCACTGGACCCTGTATACAGCACCACTGGGCCCTGTATACAGCACCACTGGGCCCTGTATACAGCACCACTGGGCACTGTATACAGCACCACTGGGCCCTGTATACAGCACCACTGGGCACTGTATACAGCACCACTGGGCACTGTATACAGCACCACTGGGCCCTGTATACAGCACCACTGGGCCCTGTATACAGCACCACTGGGCACTGTATACAGCACCACTGGGCACTGTATACAGCACCACTGGGCCCTGTATACAGCACCACTGGGCCCTGTATACAGCACCACTGGGTACTGTATACAGCACCACTGGGCCCTGTATACAGCACCACTGGGCCCTGTATACAGCACCACTGGGCCCTGTATACAGCACCACTGGGCCCTGTATACAGCACCACTGGGCCCTGTATACAGCACCACTGGGCCCTGTATACAGCACCACTGGGCCCTGTATACAGCACCACTGGGCCCTGTATACCACCACTGGGCCCTGTACACAGCACCACTGGGCCCTGTATACAGCACCACTGGGCCCTGTATACCACCACTGGGCCCTGTATACCACCACTGGGCCCTGTATACACCACTGGTCCCTGTATACCACCACTGGGCCCTGTATACCCCACCACTGGGCCCTGTATACCACCACTGAGCCCTGTATACCACCACTGGGCCCTGTATACACCACTGGTCCCTGTATACACCACTGGGCCCTGTATACACCACTGGGCCCTGTATACCACCACTAGGCCCTGTATACACCACTGGGCCCTGTATACCACGACTGGGCCCTGTATACACGACTGGGCCCTGTATACACGACTGGGCCCTGTATAGACCACCACTGGGCCCTGTATACCACCACTGGGCCCTGTATACACACCACTGGGCCCTGTATACTACCACTGGGCCCTGTATACACCACCACTGGGCCCTGTATACACCACCACTGGGGCTGCTGTATATACTGCTGGGCCTGTATATACCACTGGGCTGCTGTATATACTGCTGGGGCTGTATATACCACTGGGGCTGCTGTATAACCCCTGGGGCTGCTGTATTACCCCTGGCTGCTGTATAACCCCTGGGCTGCTGTATTACCCTGGGCTGCTGTATTACCCACTGGGGCTGCTGTATAACCCTGGGCTGCTGTATAACCCCTGGGGCTGCTGTATTACCCCTGGGGCTGCTGTATTACCCTGGGGCTGCTGTATTACCCTGGGCTGCTGTATAACCCCTGGGGCTCTGTATAACCCTGGGGCTGCTGTATTACCCCTGGGGCTGCTGTATTACCCCTGGGCCTGTATATACCGCTGGGGCTGCTGTAATACTGCTGGGC
Source organism: Allobates femoralis (assembly GCA_033576535.1). Classification (NCBI taxonomy): domain Eukaryota; kingdom Metazoa; phylum Chordata; class Amphibia; order Anura; family Aromobatidae; genus Allobates; species Allobates femoralis. The sequence goes on from JARQOC010000003.1 coordinate 316,081,979, forward strand.
CTGCATATACCACTGGGGCTGCTGATAACCCTGGGGCTGCTGTATTACCCTGGCTGCTGAATTACCCCTGGGGCTGCTGTATTACCACTGGGCTGCAGTATTACCCTTGGGGCTGCTGTATAAACCCTGGGGCTGCTGTATAACCCCTGGGCTGCTGTATTACCCCTGGGGCTGCTGTATTACCCCTGGGGCTGCTGTATAACCCCTGGGGCTGCTGTATTACCCCTAGGGCTGCTGTATTACCCCTGGGCTGCTGTATAACCCCTGGGGCTGCTGTATAACCCTGGGTTGCTGTATTACCCCTGGGGCTGCTGTATACCCCTGCGGTCTGTATATACCACTGGGAGGGCTGCTGTATACCACACTGCTGGGGGCTGTATACATGTGCTGGGGTCCACCCTCGGCTTATACACGAGTCAATAGGTTTTCCCAGGTTTTGGGGGCAAAAGTAGGGGGGTCGGCTTATACACAGGTCGGCTTATACACGAGTATATACGGGTAGTAATCCTACAATGTCTGCTGGACATGGTATGAGGAGGTTTATGGCTCAGTTAGTACACTCCATACTTCATGGTAAGTGGAGGGTTTATGGCTCAGTACACACTCCATACATCTTGTTATTAACCAGTTAATGCTCTCTTGTCCACCGCACTGCAGTGTCAAAAGAGGACAACAGCGAGACAAGCAGCAACATGGCATCAGAGAGTCCCTGACCTCGAAATAGAAGATCCTCAGATCCTGGTATTGTGACATAATATTAAGAATAATACTTTTTGCTTTATATTACACTATGAACTCCTCAGCACTTTACATACATCATGAACACTGTCCCCATTGGGGCTCACAATGTAAACAACCTATCAGTATGTCTCTGTAGTGTGGTTGGACGAACCTTTTATAGGTCCCCGTTAAATTAAATTTACTTTCAAAGTATGCTGACATTTTTATTCCCAGACATATTTTGGGGGGGGGGGGGGGGGCGCCGTTTGCCTTACCTGCCTAGGGCACCAAAATGCCTTGTCCCGGCACTGCCTCCACCAATATCATATGAATATAGCAAACACTATGTTTAAAATATAAAGTCCTCTATAACATACTTTGTTACTAGTAACATCAACATTGTATGTTTTAGGTGTTATTTTGACTAGAGACATTGTCTGCCACTTGCTGGAGTCGGTTTTGATATTTGAATCTTTGTTGCTCATTGAAGTAGGTTCTGATAATTGAATCTTTGCTTGGTTACCCAGTTACTGCGTAGTATATCTGTGTTGCACACGTGTCGTTATGACTATGTATTATTATTTATGTTACCAAGAAAGCTATCAGGCAATATATAACGCCTATTAGGGCTAGTCAACGTGGAGTGGAGGCACCACATATCAGGGTGCTAACCTCTATCGGCAGGTAAGAACAGACTAGGTTACATTATAAGGTCATTTTAGTACCCCCTAGTCCTGTGATGGCTAACATATGCTACGCGTGTCAGCAGTGACACACAAAGGCGTTTCTACTGACATACGTGTCATGACGAAGTTTCACTCGAAGCTGATAACAAAAGGTGTGCTTTCGGGCTTCACTAAGGTGCCCCACTTGTCCCGCCTCCGGATGCTGACACCTTGATTGACACTGACTGCTTGCTTGTCAAGCAGTGTCAGCATCCGGAGGTGGGACAAGCACGGCGCAAACGGCGCATTAATGAAGCTGACAATGAAAGTGACAGCATCTGGAGGCGGGATGCTGACACTTTGATTTTCAAAGTGTGCTGCTACCCTCTGAGCCCTGTCATGTTCTTCCACATATGGGGTATCGGTGTACAAATTGTACCATTAATTTTCTCCTATTACTTCATTTGAAAGTTAAAAACTTGGGGCCAAAGCAACATTTTATTATAAAATATGGGAATTTTTTATTTACTCAACCTAATGGTAGACAATTCTATGAATTGCCCGAGGAATAAAAATGTTAGCTACTTCCCTAGATGAACTCCTTGAGAGCTATAGCTTCCAAAATTGGGTTACTTGTGGGGATTTTTTTGGCATGTCATGGGTCTCTTCAATCGTGACATGGTGTTGTTAATCTACCTGGCACTCCAAAATTCCAATAGCACTCCTTCCTAATGTTCCACCACATATGAGGTATCAGAGCACTCAGGAAAATTTGCTCAACAAATTTTACAGTGAATTTTCTCCTGTTACCCTTCTGGAAATTAAAAATTTTGAGCTAAAGCTACATTTTTGTGGAAAAAAATATTTTTTCGCATTTCATGGCTTATCATTATAAAAATTTATGAAGCACCTGTGGGCTCAAGGCTCTCACAACAAATCTAAATTCCTTGATGGGTGTATTTTCTAAAATACAGTCACTTGTGGGGGGTTTCCACTGTTTAGGCACATCATGGTGTCTGCTAATTATTCCTGCAAATTTTGTACTCCAAAATTCAAAAGGTGCTTTTTCTTTTCAAAGCCCTGCCCTCCTCACAAACAGTAGTTTTTCATCACATTTGGGGTATTGAGGTAGTCAGGAGAAATTGCACAAAAAAGTGCCCCATACATTTTATCCGGTTACCCTTTTAAAGATGAAACAGTTGGGGCTAAAGCAACATGTTTATGTCAAAAATATATTTTTTTTATTTTCACAGCTCAACATTATGAAATTCTGAAGCACCAGTGGGGGTTCAAGATGCTCATCATACTACTAAATAAATTTCTTTGGGGTCAAGTTTTCAAAATGAGGTGATTTGAGGGGGTTACTGCTGTTTTAGCATGTCAGGGGCTCTTCAAATATCACAAGGTATCTGCAATATATGATTCTCCTTTTCTTCCGAACCCTGCCATGGACCCAAACAGTATCAGGATCTCAGGAGAAATTTCCCTATAGATTGTATTGTCCAGTTTCTTAGCCCTTGCGAATATGAAAAATCTGGAGCTAAAGTAAGAATTTTGGGGAAAAATTTGATTTCTTATTTTCACGTCTCAATGTTATAAAATTCTGTAAAGGACCTATGGATTCAAGGTGTTCACCACACCTTTACTGAAATACTTTGAGCAATTTAGTTTCCAAAATGGGGTGACTTCTGGGGGGAGCTCAACTGTTTAGACACCTCAGGTGCTCTGCCAATGCGACATGGCATCTGCCATCTATTTCAGCCAATTTTGCGGTCCTAAAGTCAAAAGTGCTCCATCCATTCTGAGCCCTGCTGTGTGCCTTAACAGCAGTTTTTCACCACACATGTTTTATAGGCATACGCAGGAGAATTTTTACATTAAATTATGTGGTCCATTTTCTACGGTTAGTCTTGTAAACCATAAAAAATTTAGGGTAAAGACACATGTACACCTTGAGTATTTGGTGAGCATTTTTTACTGGTCCTGTCACAACACTTCAGGATTCTCATTGATTTTGCTGGCTTAAAGATTTCTTTGCAGATTTGTGAATATCTGCAAGCAAAAACACATAAAAAAATGCGGAAAAAAAAGCAATGTGGGCACACTTCCTAGCAGTGTCCAATTAAGGACATAGGAATTTTCTACACTGGCATTGTCCAATGTGGTCAGTGTCACATCCCTTTGAAAAAGAGAATAGTAACGCCCAAAGTAAAAATTCACAAAGGAATGGCACAGTGCAAAGTTTAGCTCCATAATTGTTGTTTTAGGGGAAATACAAATTTAAACCAATATTTAGGCATGTTCAAAATTTCGAGTGGTACTGTAATAGGTCCAAAAATATTATCTCAAATCCTTCACTGTTAAAAGGGTAAAATTCCTCAAGACTAAACAAAATACATGTATAAAATATATATATTGTGAGGTGGCGAGGGGTCGCATAATTGATGGGAGGTATGTGTCACAGAGATTCCTGTTATTTGTGACATTAGCCGGAGTATTATTCTCTAGTGCATATTGGCACTGGGAGTTTTATTTTGTGCATGCATGGGTCCGGCTTATGGGTGCTGTGAGGCACGGGCGGGTCCAGTACCCACATACCTCACCGCTGGGTGTGGTTACAGGCTATAAACTGGAGCCTGGTGTGAAGCACAGCTGTCTGTGCTAGGAGGGGCTGAGAGTAGCCTCCTGTGTGTGAAGACTCCAGGCCAAGCTGGATGCTGGTCACTGACCCACCTGTGTGAATGCAGGTCGGCAACACCTGAGAAGAGGCGCTTTAAAGCAATTGTTTCTGTTTGTTTTGGCCTGCACTTAAAGGCTGCTAGTTTTGCATTTTTTCTGTTATCGGTTAATGGAGGAAATAAACCGTTTTGGACTATAAGTTTGTAAAGACGCTGACTTTTGTTGTTCTCCTGACGCCCGCAAGCGAGTCGCCCTATCACAATTGGTGGAGAATGCAACGTTCCCAGCGGACAAGCGTAGGCCGGGGATAAGAGGACCACATGTCCTGGGTGCAGTCTGCAAAAAGCCAGCAGCAGACATCAGACAAAATGGAGGACCTGCTGAAGCATCTGTTGCAGGCTCAGCAGACGCAGCAAGCACAGTACCAGTAACTGCTACAACAACAGCAGATGGCACAACAGGAGACCACAAAGCTACTGACGCAGCAGATCCAGCCCACAAACAGCAGCAACAAGATCATCATCATCATCAGCAGCAGCAGATCGACTTACTGGTGGAAGCGGTCCGTGGCACGGCGACAGCTGCGACAAGGTCAGTGGGCGATTTTTCCATGCGGAAGGCTGTAAGAGGAGCCATGCAGAAAATGACTCCATGGGATGATATAGAGGCCTTCCTGACTGTCTTTGAACAGGTTGCAGAGAGAGAGGGACTTACGCCAGCACAGTGGGCGGAGGTGCTGGCGCCGTACCTGACGGGGGAGCCCCAGAAGGCATACTACGATTTAGCTTTGCAGGATGCTAAAGCGTATGGCAAATTAAAAACTGAAATTTTGGCACGCTTAGGGGTGACAATGACTGTGAGGGCACAGCGGGTCCACCGTTGGGCGTATCATCGGGACAGACCTCCTCGCTCCCAAATGTTTGACCTGTTGCACTTAGTCCAAGAGTGGCTGCAGCCGGAGTCCTCTATGCCTGCGCAGATGGTGGAGCAAGTTGTAATGGACCATTTTGTACATTCCCTGCCGAGGCCGGTACAGACCTGGGTTGCCCAGGGTGACCCCCGGAATGCCGATGAACTCAGTGGGCTAGTGCAAAGTACAAGGACCTGGGGCAAGACTGCCCACTCCTTACTGGGGGTCCCAGCAGGGGGCAGAGGTCCAAAAGGGGGTGGGGCATCCAAGGCCCAAAGGGGCGGGGAGGTGCTGCCCAAGGTCCCTATGGGTGAGGTCATTTGCTGGAGGTGCCATGGCTCAGGCCACATTGCCGCTCGTTGTTCCCTGACCCCTGAACAGATGGACTGCAGCGTATGTCGCCGCTGCTCCTATTACGCGTACCCTGCCTGCAGTGTGAACAGTCCACCCAGTAAGGGGCCACCAGCGTGTCCCGTGAAAGTGAATGGGAAAAAGGTGATTGGACTGCTAGACTCCAAAAGCCTAGTGACCCTGGTGAGGGCCACCCTACCCCTCCATCTGATCTCAGGGAAACAGGTCGGCGTGCGTGCATACATGGGGACGCCAAGGATTACCCCATGGCCAGAGTGGACATTGAAATGGCCCACGGTACCAAGACCCACGAGGTTGGCGTCGTTCAGGACTTGTTGCACTCAATCATTATAGGCCGGGACATTTGCTTGTTTGGATAAGGGTCCCATTAACCTGGAAAAGGTAACACCACACCCAGAAACAGTTGAATCTCTGTTCTGTGTCCTTGCAGGGGATGAGGAGGAAGGGTCCCCTGTGTCAAACGTACCAGAATTAGGGGTGACCAGTATGAATTTTGGGTCTGCCCAACATAAGGCCCTGAATCTGAGGGAAGCTTTCAACAATGTCACAGTTGTAAATGGGGTAGCCCAGGAACCTGGGGCTGACAGCCAGTTTCCTCATTTTATGCTGAGCGGGGAATTATTGTACTGGGTGACGAAAGTGAGAGAGGAGCGGGTGGAATAGTTATTGGTGCCAGGGCCCTATAGACAAAAGGTACTGTACATGGCCCATACACATACAGTGCCTACAAGTAGTATTCAACCCCTGCAGATTTAGCTGGTTGACACATGCGGAATTAACTTGGCATTGTGACATTTGGACTGTAGATCAGCCTGGAAGTGGGAAATGCACTGCAGCCAAAAAGATTTTTTTTTTTTTTAAAGCGTTAAAAGTTAATTCAGAGGGTCATTTATTATTCAACCCTTCAAACCACCAGCATTCTGTTTGGTCCCCCTAAAGTATTAAGAAGTAGTTCAGGCACAAAGAACAATGAGCTTCACATGTGTGGATTAATTATCTCTTTTCTGACTATTTAAGACCCTCCCCAAACTTGTGAACAGCACTCATACATGGTCAACATGGGAAAGACAAAGGAGCATTCCAAGGCCATCAGAGACAAGTTCGTGGAGGGTCACAAGGCTGGCAAGGGGTACAAAACCCTTTCCAAGGAGTTGGGCCTACCTGTCTCCACTGTTGGGAGCATCATCCGGAAGTGGAAGGCTTATGGAACTAATGTTAGCCTTCCACAGCCTGGACAGCCTTTGAAAGTTTCCTCCCGTGCCAAGGCCAGGCTTGTCCGAAGAGTCAAGGCTAACCCAAGGACAACAAGGAAGGAGCTCCGGGAAGATCTCATGGCAGTGGGGACATTGCTTTCAGTCAATACCATAAGTAACGTACTCCACCGCAATGGTCTCCGTTCCAGACGAGCCCGTAAGGTACCTTTACTTTCAAAGCATCATATCAAGGCTCGTCTACAGTTTGCTCATGATCACTTGGAGGACTCTGAGACAGACTGGTTCAAGGTTCTATGGTCTGATGAGACCAAGATCGAGATCTTTGGTGCCAACCACACACGTGACGTTTGGAGACTGGATGGCACTGCATACGACCCCAAGAATACCATCCCTACAGTCAAGCATGGTGGTGGCAGCATCATGCTGTGGGGCTGTTTCTCAGCCAAGGGGCCTGGCCATCTGGTCCGCATCCATGGGAAGATGGATAGCACGGCCTACCTGGAGATTTTGGCCAAGAACCTCCGCTCCTCCATCAAGGATCTTAAGATGGGTCGTAATTTCATCTTCCAACAAGACAACGACCCAAAGCACACAGCCAAGAAAACCAAGGCCTGGTTCAAGAGGGAAAAAATCAAGGTGATGGAGTGGCCTAGTCAGTCTCCTGACCTTAACCCAATTGAAAACTTGTGGAAGGAGCTCAAGATTAAAGTCCACATGAGACACCCAAAGAACGTAGATAACTTGGAGAAGATCTGCATGGGGGAGTGGGCCAAGATAACTCCAGAGACCTGTGCCAGCCTGATCAGGTCTTATAAAAGACGATTATTAGCTGTAATTGCAAACAAGGGTTATTCCACAAAATATTAAACCTGGGGGTTGAATAAAAATTGACCCACACTTTTATGTTTAAAATTTATTAAAATTCAACTGAGCAACATAACTTTTTGGTTTGTAAGATTTATGCTTCTGTTAATAAATCCTACTCTCGTTTGCAGTTTGAAGGCTCTAACTTATTTGCATCTTATCAAACCACTTAAATCTGCGGGGGGTTGAATACTACTTGTAGGCACTGTATCTTGGGGGGACAACTAGGGTGGATAAAACACAGGAACGGATAATGCAGCGATTCTACTGGCCTGGGTGTCATCGGGAAATAGTAAGATATTGCAGGTCCTGCCCTACATGCCAGGTAACCGCTCCCACCGTTCACTTTCGTAGTCCCCTCGCACCCTTGCCCATCATTGAAGTGCCCCTCGAGAGAATTGTCATGGACTTGGTTGGTCCCTTGGAGAAATCTGCTCGGGGGCATCAGTATATATTGGTCATCCTGGACTATGCCACCCGTTATCCTGAAGCGATCCCTTTGAGAAATTCCTCGGCGAAGAGTATAGCACGTGAGTTGGTTCACGTGTTTTCCAGGACTGGTTTGCCAAAAGAAATCCTGACTGACCAGGGTATCCCCTTTATGAGTAAGGTGATGAGGGAGTTGTGCAGGGTCCTGCAGATCACCCAGCTGAGAACTTCAGTGTACCATCCTCAAACAGATGGTCTTGTCGAGAGGTTTAATAAAACCCTCAAAAGCATGTTGAGGAAAGTTCTAGAGAAGGATGGAAGGGACTGGGACTGTCTCCTACCGTATCTGTTGTTTTCTATTCGGGAGGTTCCACAGGCATCTACAGGGTTTTCACCATTCGAGCTCCTGTATGGACGACATCCGCGCGGTCTCCTAGACGTGGCAAAAGAAACCTGGGAAGCCGAAGTTACACCTCATTGGAGTGTCATTGAACACGTGGCTGGGATGCAGGAGAGGATTGAGAAAGTGATGCCATTCGTGAGGGAACATCTCCTCCAGGCACATGAGGCACAGGCCCGAATCTATAACCGCTCAGCCAGAGTCCGGCAGTTCAATCCAGGAGACAGAGTCCTCGTCCTGATACCCACTGTCGAAAGTACGTTTCTCGCCAAGTGGCAAGGACCGTATGAGGTGGTAGATAGAGTTGGGGAAGTGAACTACAAGGTTCCTCAACCGGGACGGAGGAAGCCCTACCAAGTGTACCATGTCAACCTCCTCAAGCCGTGGCAAGACAGAGAGGCTGGGGAAGCACCGTGCTTGGTGGGCAAGCCAGAGTATGACATTGGAGCAGTCGCAATAGCGGAAACCCTCAGCGAAAGCCAGAAGCCGCAATGTCGGGAGTTGCTACAGAAGAACAGGGACTTGTTCTCGGAGCTGCCAGGCTGTACCAGGGTGGTAGAGCACGACATCCTGACGGAGCCCCATGTACGGGTGAACCTGAAGCCCTATCGGATTCCTGAGGCCCGATGGGAGGTGATCTCCAAAGAGTTGACTCGTACGCTGAAACTTGGTGTCATAGAGGAATCCAAGAGCGGCTGGTCGAGTCCGATTGTGTTGGTCCCAAAACCCGATGGAGAGTGGAGATTCTGCAACGACTATCGGAAACTGAATGAGGTCTCCAAATCCGACGCATATCCCATGCCGCGCATCGATGAGCTGATCGAGCGATTGTGACCAGCAAGGTACATTACTACCTTGGACTTGACAAAAGGGTATTGGCAGATCCCCTGGTGCCGGGAGCCAAGGAGAAGACTGCATTCTCCACTCCAGATGGGTGCTTCCAGTATGTCCGGATGCCGATTGGACTGCAAGGGGCCCCTGCCACCTTCCAGAGAGCCATGGATCTCATCCTTACCCCTCATAAGGAATATGCTGCAGCATATCTGGACGATATTGTGGTCTTCAGCTCCGACTAGCAGAGTCATCTGGTGAAGGTCCAGGGGGTGTTGGATGCTCTGAGGAAGGCAGGGTTTTCGATAAACCTGAAGAAATGTGCCTTGGCGAAGGCGGAGGCTAAATACCTGGGTTATGTTGTCGGCAGAGGCGAGATTAAACCCCAAGTTACGAAGGTGGAAGCAATCCAAAACTGCCCAAGACCGCTGACCAAAAAACAAGTCCGAGCCTTCCTAGGAATCGTGGGTTACTACAGGAGATTTATACCTGATTTCGCCATGATGGCCGCACCCCTGACTGACCTCCTGAAGGGAACAAAATCAGCCATGGCCAAGTGGACTGCAGAGGCGGAATCAGCCTTTCGAGAAATGAAAGAGGCCCTGTGTAGACAACCAGTCCTGGTTGCCCCCGACTTCAAGAGAGAATTCGTCCTCCAAACGGATGCCTCAGATATCGGTTTGGGGGCAGTCCTGTCCCAGGAGATACAAGGGGAGGAGCACCCGGTCCTCTTCCTCAGTAGAAAGCTGTCCCCCTGTGAGAAAATTATTCTGTGATAGAAAAGGAATGCTTGGCCATAAAGTGGGCAGTGGACACCCTACGCTACTATTTATTGGGACGAAAGTTTAGATTAGTGTCTGACCATGCTCCACTCAGATGGTTGAGGGAAACGAAGGGAAAAAATGCCAGGGTCACTCGCTGGTTTCTAGCCCTGCAAGACTTTAGTTTCCATGTAGAGTACAGAGCAGGGAAGCTACATGGCAATACTTAGGCCCTTTCTAGAGTCCCCTGTCTAGGTGTACATAGTTCCAAGCCCCACGGCTTTAGGCAGAGGGGGGAGGTATGTGAGGTGGCGAGGGGGTCGCATAATTGATGGGAGGTATGTGTCACAGAGATTCCTGTTATCTGTGACATAAGCCGGAGTATCATTCTCTAGTGTATGTTTGCACTGGGAGTTTTACTTAGTGCACGCAAGGGTCTGTAAGAGATGGGCGGGTCCAGTACCCACATACCTCACCGCTGGGTGTGGTTACAGGCTTTAAACTGGAGCCTGGTGTGAAGCACGGCTGTCTGTGCTAGGAGGGGCTGAGAGTAGCCTCCTGTGTGTGAAGACTCCAGACCAAGCTGGATGCTGGTCACTGACCCACCGGTGTGAACGCAGGTCGGCGACACCTGAGAAGGGGCACTTTAAAGCAATTGTTTCCGTTTGTTTTGGCCTGCACTTAAAGGCTGCTAGTTTTGCATTTTTTCTGTTATCGGTTCATGGAGGAAATAAACCGTTTTGGACTATAAGTTTGTGAAGACGCTGCCTTTTGTTGTTCTCCTGATGCCCGCAAACGAGTCGCCCTATCACAATATATACATATATATATGTATATATATATATATATACTGTCTGTTAATTGTATAGTAAATTTCTTACCTTGTGTTTGGTCTTTGGACAAATCCAGTGTTCACAAATACTGGACATAAGCAAGATGTCTTTATGCCATCTTTACCAAGACTTGCAAGTTCTTCAGTCATACACTCATGAAATCCGACAGCCCCAAATTTGCTAGCACTGAGTAAAAAAAAAATTAAAAAGAATTAAATAGATAAAATGTCTAAGTAATTAGTTTAAACAGGGTTTAGAAACCGTTCAGACTGTAAAGTCATGTTATTAACATTTTGTATTCAATACACACAGGTTGGGGAGTTGCAGCATTTCCATCAGTGGTGTTGTGACAGTGGGGTCATTGCAGGCTGTAAGCTTTCTTAGGCCCCTTTCACATCAGCGTTTTTTTTAATTTGCGACAGATCCAGCAGATTTATCGCATCTGCCGCGTACCGGCTGCACTTGCAGCACACTTGCGGCAAGCACCATTGATTCTCTCTGGGGCTTGTGGTCAGGTGTGACAAGTGCGGTTTGCCGGATCTGGCACTTGTGGCGTGTTAAGCAAAACGCTGCTAGCTGCTGCGTTTTTTTTGATCTGCCGAAACTGCCACAAGTCCCGGATGACGGCAAAAAAACACATTTGCCGCTCCTGCCGCAAGTCCCATAGAGAATAAATGGGGCTTGCCGTAATTGTGCCACAAGTGCAACCGTTACATGGCAGATGCGGTAAATCAGCAAAAATGCTGATGTGAAAGGGGCCTTACAGAGATGGGCTTTTAAGTTTACTTTGAAAGTTCCAAATGTGGGAGACAATCAGATGTGTTAGTGTACAGAATTCCAGAGAAAGAGGGATGCTTGGAAGAAGTATTGAAGGCAATTACAGTATACAAGGAACGTACAATAGTGAGAGAAAAAGGTCTTGGGAGGACCAGAGATTGCGTGTGAGAAGATATCAGGAGATTAGGTTAGAGATATATGAAGGAGACAGATTATGGATGACCTTGTAGCTTAGTGTTAGGGTATGCTCATATTTGCGTGTAAATCAGATGGGCGCTATCCGATTGGATACCCCTCACCCCAATATTATCCTATGGAGCGGTGCCGATCTGCTTTTTTTTTCTCATGCTGGTTCAGCACAAATATTCAAGGCTATGGCTGCGCTCACCTATCACGCACTTGGATGTCATCCAAGATAGACAAAGGAGATGATGGAGAGATTAATCCCTCCATATCCTTACCTGTCATCCGATTCTCGCCTGCAAGTCGGTTCACAGTAAATGACACACTCACACTTGCAGTAGAGTTTCAGCTGTCATTAGCATATAGCATCCGATTCTCTTGCATCAGATGCTAAACTCTAGTGTGACCATGGCCTTAGTAGTTTAAACTGGTCATGAAATTGGAAGCCAATGAAGAGATTTGTAGAGCAAAGAGGCAGTGGAGTAAGAATGTGAGAGGAGGATTATCAGACAAATCAGACAGCAGAGGTAAGGCCAACTGGAGAGGTGTGAGAGTGTTAGCTGAGAGTCCACAGAGAAGGTTATTGCAGTAGTCAAAGTGGGAATTGATCGGGGTATGCACTAACTGTTTGTTAGAGTCAAGGTTGAAGAAGAGACAAATGCTAGTGAACGTCCAAACCAGGGGAAAATGGGATGTAATTTACAGTTATAGATACATCTTGTAGGCGCTTAAAGTAAGATGAAGGACTGTTTTGGCCACACTGAGTTTTAGGAAGTGTGATGAGCAAAAAGAGGATATTATTGATGGACATTCTGGGATTTTGACCAGAAGAGAGGTGACATCTTGGACAGAAAAGTAGACTTGGAGCATACATGTGGTACTGAAAGCCCTGGGACTTTTCAGTTGTCCTAGGCCACAGGACAGAAGAATTATATGAAGAGGTAGTAAGGGAAAGGGAGATGCTAAGTGTACAGTAAGTGAGGTATGAGAAAATTTAGGAGAGGGCTTCGTCTTTGATACCAAGGGAAGAGGGAATCTCTAGTAGAAGGGGATGGTCAACTGTGTAGAAGGCAAAGGACAGGTGAAGAAATAGGAGTATAAAATATTGTCTGTTAGCTTTGGTGGTAAGTTGGTAACAATTTTCATTAGGATAGTTTTAGTGGAGTGGTGGAGATGGAAGCCAAATTGTACGTTGTTGAAGAGCGAGTTGAGTGAGAGGTGGGAGGAAAGTTCAATGTGGATGTGCTTTGTAAAAATCTCATACTTGTACTATGTTAGTTTAATTCAGTGTTTCATAACTGGACTAGTATTTCACTGAGTATGTGACTTGATCACTGACACTGATAGGAGAACCAGCTTGTCCAGTCTCTCTACTGTTCATTTTCATTTCATTGAGCTTTGTGTAAATGGCAATAGAGAAGGTAGAAATTATATAAAATATTTAGTTTTACTGCAGCTACTTAATAATTATTTTTTTGCATCTTTGTCTAGTCTAAATCCCCCCCCTTCAAATACTTAGCTTATAGTTCTGCACTACTGCCATTTTGCAACTAAATCACACCTACTGTTAGATATCTATTTGGTGAAATCCTGCAGCAGATCTATTTATTAAAGGTTTTGTCCAGTCTAGAATAAAACGTCTGCAGTCAGTCTGTGTGATTGCAGACTTATGAATCCTCCCAGTAGATGCACTGTGTGCTATGAGGATTTGCCAGTGTCTGCATCATAAACAGTGGGGAAGTATACGATATGTATACTCCAGGTCAGAACCTGATTAGTAGGCATGGCCTTGTTGAATACAACTATTGAGCATGGTCTCTTTCAATACACTTGTATTGAATGAGGTCACATACTCTAGTCATGTTCTGACCAAGAGTATACATATAGCATACTTGACCCCTATTTCCAGCGCAGACACCGCCAAATCCACTCAGTACGCAGTGTGTGCACTAGGAGGATTCACAAGTGTACAGTCACATGGAGTAACTGTAAATTAAACAAGTGGATTAATCAGTTATAATTAAGCAAACTTTAAAAACATTTTATTAGTAATTCACTAAAGACAAGTAAGGAACTCGTCAGACAGACCAACAATAGACAAAAACAAACAGATAAGGCAATTCAATTGTCCGATCACTAGTACATGATCACTGGTATTAATGTACACAGCAAAGAATGGCCTAGAGTACAAATATCTGTAAACCCATAGTCAACTGTCGAGCCCCAAGCTTTGGGGTACTCAAGTATCAGGCTTCAGGGGTAGCTTGCTGTGTCACGGGGAGTGGTGGCCGCGCCTGATCCTGTGTCCTGGGTGACACTTCAAAAAGAATTACATTTACAGGGGATTCTATACACAGTTCATGTGACGCCACCTGTAGTTACTGGTGATAGGTCACCAGCGCCACCACAGTCCGCCGGAGGTAGCTGGTAATGCGTCTGAGTTGGCAAAGCCCTCTACCGGCAGGGCTGTTCCTCCGGGGCAGCGTTCCTGCAAAGGGAACAGGTTGAGGTAGGAGAATACACGCAGAAACAAAGTCACTTTCTCCCGGGTACTTTACTGTCAACTCGTAGCAGCATTAGTTACGGTTCACAGTTCAGCATTCAGATGTTACAAGAACAGGTAGCTTAACGGGTGGCTGCAAGTGGATTCCAGGTGGTATGGTGGAACCCTTGGTGCACCCTTGTTAACTAACCCATGTCCATTCTTCCCCGCTTTGGATTGATCTATACCCAGTAGCTTCGTGTAGGTAGTACCGGGAGTCCCCTTCCTCGTTGGTGAGGAAGCAGGCAGACCACTCCGATGGCAGGGTGCTGCGGCTGATTAACGAACCACAGCAGCTGGTTGCCGACAGCAAAGCTGAACTCTGGCCGTATCCTAGGGCCCGGCGTTCCCTTCGTGGACTGGAGTATCCCCTGGATTATGGGCGCTCCAATCTGAGGATCTCCCTTTTTCTCTAGGGCCCGGACTTCTCAAGTCGGGCGCCCTCTTTCAGGACCTCCTCAAGGTCCCTTCTTCTTCCCTTCAGTTCGGCTTGAAACCGCCCCGGTTTGACCTTCTGCCTCGTTCCACTAAGCTCAATCTTCCTAAAACCTTTTCTCTTCCTCCATCTCCTCCTGGTCCCTCAGCCGAGAGACCTAAGGCCCAAAGACCGCGAAGCAAAGACCGACCTCCTTGATCCCCCTAGAGGTGATTATATCCCCTCCTGGGTAACCTCCCACCCTAAACTTATGTGGGAGTGCTGGGAATGGGTCCCACCCACCATCCTAGGGTCCACCTGCAGCTGGAGTATCTACACCTCTTTTACGGGTGTAGTACCCCTTTTTGATGCCTGCATTTGCGGGGCGCCACACAACCGTACCACGGTAAATATTGCACTATGTCCAGATAAAGAAACCAATCAAAAATTGAATTGATCTCACCCAAGGGTCTAGGTGTCAGTCAGGCCTTGTAGTAATGCAGTGCATGGGTGATATATCCCAGAACACAAACCCTACATCAAGCCCTGCATCAAAATAACAAACTGGCCCTCATTAATATGATTCCCGCCCTTAGAAGGACAGTCCACATCTGCTCCCTAACCATGCACGCTATTCATGTCCCTACAGTCCTTATCCCGATGCGTTTCATCACAGTACTCTTCAGGGGATCATCATTGCAGACTGGAACAGATAGAGCTGTGATGCCTTCATCAGGATTTGGTACTTGTGGACATCCTCCCCACATGTTTTATTTTGGGAAACAACCAGGTAGGTAAAGTTGGGGCATGGACGCCCCCCACCTGTTATTTTGGAAACCAACAAGGGAAGGTTGAAGTGCCGCTCATTGATGGTCTCCCAATGCCTGTTAGTTCAGGGACCAACCAGGAGGAAGTGGAAGTAGGGCTCATGTATGGCCTCCTTACACCAGTTACCACCAGGTACCATTTTTGTCGTGGGTTAATTATTCCTAATTAGGCTAGACGTGTTCAACTTTTGTTTAACTCATGAGGAGTAAGCCATTGTTTCTTGCCAAACTGCTTGGAGCTCCACTGTCTTAGGCTGAGTTCACATTTGCGTTTGTGTCTGCATGCGAAGGGCATGCAGACGCAAATGCAGGGCAAACGCTGCCATACTGATGTCAATGCAGCAGAGAATCTCGGCATGCGTTCACATCAGTATGGTGCCCGACCAGCCAATCAGCGATCTCGGCAGCGGCCGGGAGGCGGAGATCAGCGGCAACCACCGGGAGATCAGCTGGAGCAGCCACTCATCTCCCGGGCTCGGCCGCCGCTAATCTCCCAGCGGTGTCGGCACGGGAGATTTAAACAGCTGTCAGATCAGCTGTTTCTTCAAATATTCCGCGTCGACACCGCTAGGAGATTAGCGGCGGCCGTGCCCGGGAGATCAGTGGCTGCTCCAGCTGATCTCCCAGTGGCTGCCGCTGATCTCCTGGTGATTTCAATGAGATCCGCAGTGTTCTCCTGCGCTGTCATGCGGAATACACTGCGGATCCACTGAGATCCGTGCATTGTTTGTGCGCTGGCGGATAAAACAAGCGCCCGTGAATGCACATAAAATGCAACAGGCTGCGTTCAGAGGGTGGATGAGGTCGCATAACTTATGCGCATCCGAACGCAACCGCAACCGAATGCAGCCAAACGCAGCTACTATGTGTTCCCAGGTTAAACATAGGAATGCAGTGCGCATGAGTTTGGCTGCGTTCTGTTACGCTGCGTTCCAAACGCAAATGTGAACCCAGCCTTAGTTTGTGGCTAAATGTAAATTGCCTCAGCCCCTTTGTCTACATCATTCAGAGGAATAATAAAAAACAGGAGGACAATTCAGGAGTTTTTGTGCAAAAAATCTGTACAGTAATTTTTATTTTTAAATATACAAAATTCCAGTGAATAAATGTAAAAACCGTATACAAAATTCAGACACGAAGGGGATTACATCACAAAGCACCCACTGACCTTGTGGAGACCAGTGGAGGATAACACTGCAGGCACCAGTTAAAGCACTCAAACACAGTGAAACCCAAGGTGCATTGCTCCCTAGAATTTGAATATGCAGATGAAGTCCATGGAGCCTCGGTTAAGAGTCTACAACATGGACACCAGCCAGTTATCCCACCAGGGAAGGACCTAGCCCAGGGTATTAGTAGCCCTTAAGGACCTATCCCTGGTGGGATAACTGGCTGGTGTCCATGTTGTAGACTCTTAACCGAGGCTCCATGGACTTCATCTGCATATTCAAATTCTAGGGAGCAATGCACCTTGGGTTTCACTGTGTTTGAGTGCTTTAACTGGTGCCCGCAGTGTTATCCTCCACTGGTCTCCACAAGGTCAGTGGGTGCTTTGTGATGTCTGTCTATCAAGCATTGCTCCCACCCAGCCAGAATCCTGCGCCACACTGATGAGGGGCAACAACCCCGAAACAGCTGTCTGTGGTTGGATACCTAGTCCATGGTAAACCCCTGGCCATATCTTCAAGCTCGCAAGGGCTGGATAGTGACTTAAAGGCTACTAATACCCTGGGCTAGGTCCTTCCCTGGTGGGATAACTGGCTGGTGTCCATGTTGTAGACTCTTAACCGAGGCTCCATGGACTTCATCTACAAAGGGGATTACATAGCAAGAATACAAACATCTAATATATAAAAGCCTAAGGCCACTTGCGTCACTTTCGGCACGACTTCCGTAACTGTGTCCTGGCCAAAGTGACGTCACCACAAAGCTACACCCGTCCAGGGTGGACCAACATGGCGGCCGTAAGAGAAGCGGGACTCAGCCAGCCCCGCCACGCTTACGGCCGCCCCTACACTGCCCAACACACACACATCACGGGAGGGAGACCACCGGCCTTTGCCGGTCGCCTCCTGCCCGCAACACATGCGGCCCCCCCTGCAGCTTTTCCTGCCCCCCTCCCCCCCCCGCTGCTTTTCCTGCCCCCCCCGCGGCTTTTCCGGCCCCCCCCCGCAGCTGTACTGCTCCCCCGCTCCTGCGGCTTCCCCCCCGTGGCTGTACTGCCCCCCCGCGGCTCCCCCACTCCTGCGGCCCCCCCCCGTGGCTGTACTGCCCCCCCGTGGCTCCCCCGCTTCTGCGGCCAAACCGCGGCTGTACGGACCCCCCGCCGCTTTTCCTGCCCCCGCGGCTTTTCCGGCCCCCCCCCCCCCCCCCCCCGCTGCTTGGTGCTACTAAAAAAAAACAACCCTCATAGAGGATACTCACCCGTCCGCCGGCGCGCTCCATCAACGTCTTCTAGCTCCATGGCTTGAGGACTTGTGGTTGCCTGGGAAACCGATCAGCTGATCGGTTTCCCAGGCAACGACAGGCCCTGCAAGCCGGCATACGGGTGAGTATTCTCACATCCATCCTGCCCCTCCCCCTGCCACCACCATCCTACCCCCCCCCCTTGGCTCCATCCTGCCCCCCCCTCGGCTCCATTCTGCCCCCCCCCCCCCACCGGCTCTATCCTGCCCCCCACACACCAGCTCCATCCTGCCCCCCCCGCCACCTCCATCCTGCCCCCCTGCCGCCTCCATCCGGCCCCCCCCGCCGGCTCCATCCTGCCCCCCCCAACACCAGTCCCTTCCTGCCCCCCCACCGGCTCCATCCTGCCCCCACATCTCCATCCTGCATCGCTCGCTCCATTCCCCCCCCCGGCTCCATCCTGCCCCACTCCCTCCATCCTCCCCCTCCACCACCATCCTGCCCCGCTCGCTCCACCCTGCCCCCCTCCCGCCGTCTCCATCCTGCCCCTCGCCGGCTCCATCCTGCCCCCCCACACCAGTTCCATCCTGCCCCCCCGCCGGCTCCAACCTGCCCCCCCCTCGCCTCTATCCTGCCCCCCCCTCGGATCCATCCTGCCCCCCCGACTCCATCCTGCCCCCCTGCCGGCTCCATTCTGCCCCCCCCCCCGCCGGCTCCATTCTGCCCTCCCCCGCCGGCTCCATCCTGCCCCCCCTGCCGGCTCCATCCTGCCCCGCCATCTCCATCCTGCCCCGCTCGCTCCATCTCCCCCGGGTCAATCCTGCCCCGCTCACTCCATCCCCCCCCGGGTCCATCCTGCCCCGCTCGCTCCATCCTGCCCCTCCGGCTCCATCCTGCCCCCTCCCCCCTCGGCTCCATCCTGCCCCCCCCACACCAGCTCCATCCTGCCCCCCCCACCACCTCCATCCTGCTCCCCCGCCGGCTCCATCCTGCCCCCCCACACCAGCTCCATCCTGCCCCCCGCCGACTCCATCCTGCCCCCCGCTGACTCCATCCTGCCCCCCGCCGACTCCATCCTACCCCCTCCCCCCGCCAGCTCCATTCTGCCCCCCCCCTGCCAGCTCCATCCTGCCCCGCCATCTCCATCCTGCCCCGCTCGCTCCATCCCCCCCACCTCCATCCTGCCCCGTTCGCTCCATCCTGCCCCCCTCCCCCATCCTGCCCTGCTCGCTCTATCCTGCCCCGCTCGCTCTATCCTGCCCCGCTCGCTCTATCCTGCCCCACTTGCTCTATCCTGCCCCACTTGCTCCATCCTGTCCCGCTCGCTCCATCCTGGCCCGCTCGCTCCATCCTGGCCCGCTCGCTCCATCCTGCCCCGACCACTCTATCCCGCCCTGCTGGCTCCATCCTGCTCCATCCTGCCCCGCTCGCTCCATCCTGTCACCCCTACACCCCCCCTCACCATCCTGCCCCCCTTGCAGTTAGCGGTCATGTGACCGATCAGCTGATCCGTGTCCCAGGCAACTACGGCTCATAAAGGCCTAGAGGACCTAGAACACGGAGATGGAGCGAGCCAGCGGACAGGTGAGTATCCTCACTGAGGATTTTAACATTTTTTTTGTGGAGGAGCCGGGGGGAGCTAAGTATTGCCATATACCATAGTACTGCTATACATGTACTCTAATTTACCGCCATATACCATAGTGCTGCTATACATGTGCTGTAATGTATCGCCATATACTATAGCGCTGCTATACATGTAATGTAATATGCCACCATATACCATAGCGCTGCTATACATGTACTGTAATGTACCGCCATCTACTATACCGCTGCTATACATGTACTGCGGACCTCTCCTCACCCCTCCAGCACCACCTCTCCTCACCCCTCCAGCGCCACCTCTCCTCACCCCTCCAGCGCCACCTCTCCTCACCCCTCCAGCCGGACCTCTCCTCACCCCTCCAGCCGGACCTCTCCTCACCCCTCCAGCCGGACCTCTCCTCACCCCTCCAGCCGGACCTCTCCTCACCCCTCCAGTCGGACCTCTCCTCACCCCTGAGCCGGACCTCTCCTTACCCTCCAGCGCCACCTCTCCTCACCCCTCCAGCGCCACCTCTCCTCACCTCTCCAGCGCCACCTCCCCTTACCCCTCCAGCCTCCCGCCACATCATACTCTGCTATCCACAGAGCCGTCTCTATACTCTGCTACCCACAGAGCCGCCTGTATACTCTGCTACCCACAGAGCTGCCTGTATACTCTGCTACCCACAGAGCCACCTGTATACTCTGCTACCCACAAACCCGCCTCTATACTCTGCTACCCACAGAGCCGCCTCTATACTCTGCTACCCACAGAGCCGCTTGCATAATCTGCTACCCACAGACCCGCCTGCATAATCTGCTACCCACAGACCCCCCCCTGCATAATCTGCTACCCACAGAGCCGCCTGTATACTCTGCTACCCACAGAGCCGCCTGTATACTCTGCTACCCACAGAGCCGCCTGTATACTCTGCTACCCACAGAGCCGCCTGTATACTCTGCTACCCACAGAGCCGCCTGTATACCCTGCTACCCACAGAGACGCCTGCATACTCTGCTACCCACAGAGCCGCCTGTATACTCTGCTACCCACAGAGCCGCCTGTATACTCTGCTACCCACAGAGCCGCCTGCATACTCTGCTACCCACAGAGCCGCCTGCATACTCTGCTATCCACAGAGCTGCCTGAATACTCTGCTACCCACAGAGCCGCCTGCATACTCTGCTACCCACAGAGCCGCCTGCATATTCTGCTACCCACAGAGCCGCCTGTATACTCTGCTACCCACAACCGCGCCTCTATACTCTGCTACCCACAGCCGCGCCTCTATACTCTGCTGCCCACAGCGCCGCCTCTATACTCTGCTACCCACAGAGCCGCCTGTATACTCTGCTACCCACAGAGCCGCCTGTATACTCTGCTACCCACAGAGCCGCCTGTATACTCTGCTACCCACAAGCCGCCTTATACTCTGCTACCCACAGAGCCGCCTGTATACTCTGCTACCCACAGAGCGCCTGATACTCTGCTACCCACAGAGCCGCCTGTAATCTGCTACCCACAGAGCCCTCTATACTCTGCTACCCACAGAGCCGCCTGTATACTCTGCTACCCACAGAGCCGCCTGTATACTCTGCTACCACAGACCGCCTGTATACTCTGCTACCCACAGAGCCGCCTGTATACTCTGCTACCCACAGAGCGCCTGTATACTCTGCTACCACAGAGCCGCCTGTATACTCTGCTACCCACAGAGCCGCTCTATCAACGCCTATACTCTGCTACCCACAGAGCCGCCTGTATACTCTGCTACCCACAGAGCCGCCTTGATACTCTGCTACCCACAGAGCCGCCTGTATACTCTGCTACCCACAGAGCGCCTGATACTCTGCTACCCACAGAGCCCCTCTATACTCTGCTACCCACAGAGCCGCCTGTATATCTGCTACCCACAGAGCCGCCTGTATACTCTGCTACCCACAAGCGCCTCGTATACTCTGCTACCCACAGAGCCGCCTTATACTCTGCTACCCACAAGAGCCGCCTCACCTCCAGAGCCGCCTTATACTCTGCTACCCACAGAGCCGCCTGTATACTCTGCTACCCACAGAGCCGCCTGTATACTCTGCTACCCACAGAGCCGCCTGTATACTCTGCTACCCACAGAGCCCGCCTGTATACTCTGCTACCCACAGAGCCGCCTGTATACTCTGCTACCCACAGAGCCGCCTGTATACTCTGCTACCCACAGACCGCCTTATCCACAAGCCGCCTTATACTCTGCTACCCACAGAGCCGCCTGTATACTCTGCTACCCACAGAGCCGCCTGTATACTCTGCTACCCACAGAGCCGCCTCATACTCTGCACCACAGAGCCGCCTGATACTCTGCTACCCACAGAGCCGCCTGTATACTCTGCTACCCACAGAGCCGCCTGATACTCTGCTACCCACAGAGCCGCCTGCTATACTCTGCTACCCACAGAGCCGCCTGTATACTCTGCTACCCACAGAGCCGCCTGATATACTCTGCTACCCACAGAGCCGCCTGTATACTCTGCTACCCACAGACCGCCTGCATACTCTGCTACCCACAGACCGCCTTCTATACTCTGCTACCCACAGAGCCGCCTGATACTCTGTACCACAAGCCCTACTGACACAGCCGCCTCTATACTATCTGCTACCCACAGAGCCGCCTTCATACTCTGCTACCCACAGACCGCCTGTTACTCTGCTACCCACAGGCCCCTCTTATACTCTGCTACCCACAGAGCCGCCTCTATACTCTGCTACCCACAGAGCCGCCTATACTCTGCTACCCACAGAGCCGCCTCTATACTCTGCTACCCACAGAGCCCCTGTATACTCTGCTACCCACAGACCGCCTGTATATCTCTGCTACCCACAAGAGCCGCCTGTATACTCTGCTACCCACAGAGCCGCCTTATACTCTGCTACCCACGAGAGCCGCCTGTATACTCTGCTACCCACAGAGCCGCCTGTATACTCTGCTACCCACAGAGCCGCCTGTATACTCTGCTACCCACAGACCGCCTGCCTGCTACTCTGCTACCCACAGCCGCCTGTTACTCTGCTACCCACAGAGCCGCCTGTATACTCTGCTACCCACAGAGCCGCCTTATATCTGCTACACGACCGCCTCTATACTCTGCTACCCACAGACCGCCTGTATACTCTGCTACCACAGACCGCCTGTATACTCTGCTACCCACAGAGCCGCCTTATACTCTGCTACCACAGAGCCGCCTTATACTCTGCTACCACAGAGCCGCCTGTTACTCTGCTACCCACAGACCGCCTGTATACTCTGCTACCCACAGAGCCGCCTGTATACTCTGCTACCCACAGAGCCGCCTGATACTCTGCTACCCACAGAGCCGCCTGTATACTCTGCTACCCAGCCCTTTCTACCACAGAGCCGCCTCTATACTCTGCTACCCACAGAGCCGCCTCTATACTCTGCTACCCACAGAGCCGCCTGTATACTCTGCTACCCACAGAGCCGCCTGCTATACTCTGCTACCCACAGCAGCCGCCTGTATACTCTGCTACCCACAGAGCCGCCTCTATACTCTGCTACCACAGAGCCGCCTGCTATACTCTGCTACCACAAGACCGCCTGCATACTCTGCTACCCACAGAGCCGCCTGTATACTCTGCTACCCACAGAGCCGCCTGTATACTCTGCTACCCACAGAGCCGCCTGTATACTCTGCTACCCACAGAGCCGCCTTATACTCTGCTACCCACAGAGCCGCCTCTATATTGTCCACAGCGCCTCTTACTCTGCTACCACACAGAGCCGCCTGTATACTCTGCTACCCACAGAGCCGCCTTATACTTGCTACCCACAACGCCCTGTATACTCTGCTACCCACAGAGCCGCCTCGTATACTCTGCTACCCACAGAGCCGCCTTATACTCTGCTACCCACAGAGCCGCCTGTATACTCTGCTACCCACAGAGCCGCCTGTATAACTCTGCTACCCACAGAGCCGCCTGATACTCTGCTACCCACAGACCGCCTGTATACTCTGCTACCCACAGAGCCGCCTGTATATCTGCTACCCACAGAGCCCTCTACCCACAGAGCCGCCTCTATACTCTGCTACCCACAGAGCCGCCTGTATACTCTGCTACCCACAGAGCCGCCTTTATACTCTGCTACCCACAGAGCCGCCTGTATACTCTGCTACCCACAGACCCGCCTGCTATCTGTACCCACAGACGCCTTACTCTGCTACCCACAGAGCCGCCTGATACTCTGCTACCCACAGAGCCGCTGTACTCTTACCCACAGAGCCGCCTTCTATACTCTGCTACCCACAGAGCCACCTGCATACTCTGCTACCCACAGAGCCGCCTCATACTCTGCTACCCACACAGCCGCCTCATACTCTGCTACTCCACAGCCGCCTCTATACTCTGCTACCCACAGAGCCGCCTCATACTCTGCTACCCACAGAGCCGCCTCTATACTCTGCTACCCACAGAGCCGCCTGTATACTCTGCTACCCACAGCGCACCTGTATACTCTGCTACCCACAGAGCCGCCTCTATACCCTGCTACCCACAGAGCGCCTCTATACTCTGCTACCCACAGAGCCGCCTCTATACTTGCTACCACAGAGCCGCCTGTATATCTGCTACCCACAGACTGCCTGTATACTCTGCTACCCACAGAGCGCTCCACGATCCTCTGTATACTCTGCTACACCACAGACCCGCCTGTATACTCTGCTACCCACAGAGCCGCCTGTATAATCTGCTACCCACAGAGCCGCCTGCTATACTCTGCTACCCACAGAGCCGCCTGTATATCTGCTACCCACAGAGCCGCCTGTATATCTGCTACCCACAGAGCCGCCTCTACCCACAGAGCCGCCTGTATACTCTGCTACCCACAGACCCGCCTGTATACTCTGCTACCCACAGAGCCCCTTATAATCTGCTACCCACAGAGCCGCCTGCTATACCTGCTACCCACAGAGCCGCCTGTATATCTGCTACCCACAGAGCCGCCTGTATATCTGCTACCCACAGAGCCGCCTCTACCCACAGAGCCGCCTCATACTCTGCTCCCCAAAGACCCGCCTGTATACTCTGCTACCCACAGAGCCGCCTTTACCCACAGAGCCGCCTCTATACTCTGCTACCCACAGACCCGCCTGTATACTCTGCTACCCACAGACCCGCCTGTATACTCTGCTACCCACAGAGCCCCCTGTATACTCTGCTACCCACTGACCCGCTGTATACACACAATTGATTTCTCCCCGCTCCTGATGCTATTGCATCGGGCCCCTGACCACTGCACTCTGCCCCTGACCACTCCACTCTGCCCCTGACCACTGCACTCTGCCCTGAGGCAGACTATGAGCCACTGAGCCTCCGTATACTCTGCTAACACTGAGCGCTGTTAGTTGCTAACACTGAGCCCAGTATACCCTGCTAACCACAGGCTAGAATACCCGATTCTTTAGAATCGGGCCGCCATCTAGTTACAAATAAGGGTCTTAAATGTATGTCATGACCATGAAGGGCTCTAAAATTACATGCATAGGTGATATTAAAGTGATCCTAAACCCAGAAACTGACCCCCCCACATCTTTAGACCTGTCCCTGCACCCCCTCTTATCATGTCTAGCCATCCCTTTTGCAGAAAAAATCGCTTTTGTAAATTAAGAGAAAAAGTTATATTACTTTGTCCTGTGTGAGTTCTCTGTTTCTGTGCAAGCCGCAATAGGCGGGCCTGTGTGCTGCTGCCTTGTAATTATGCACGCCCCTCTCTGCTTCTAAGAGCCTGGCCGCGTCATGAAAGGGGGCGGGGCTCCGGCATGACGCGATTTAGCCCCGCCCCTTTCATGACGCGGCCAGGTTCTTAGAAGCAGAGAGGGCGTGCATAATTACAAGGCAGCAGCACACAGGCCCCGCCCATTGCGGCTTGCACAGAAACAGAGAACTCACATAGGACAAAGTAATATAACTTTTTCTCTTACTTTACAAAAGCGATTTTTTTCTGAAAAGGGATGGCTAGAAATGATAAGAGGGGTGCAGGGACAGGTCTAAAGATACGGGGGGGGGTCAGTTTCTGGGTTTAGGATCACTTTAAGCTGGATGAATTACTTGACTCATTTACATGTAATGATCACAATAGAATAGTTACACAGTTCCCATAAGACAAGTGTCTATTACAGAAAGGTCCTCTCGCAGTAAATTATTAGCCATGCAAAATATACAACCCTAAATCTCAAAAATATGCACAAATACAATCTTAAAACGACACTTCTACGGAATAAGGGGCTGGCATTTTAAACAAAGAGCATTCCCTGGAATAAGCTGTCATGATAGTAAGGCAAGTTAATATCTCACCCATGGGTGAAACACCCATATATACAGTCATGGCCAAAAGTTTTGAGAATGACACCAACATTATATTTTCACATGATCTGCTGCCCTCTGGTTTTTATTTGTGTTTGTCTGATGTTTATATCACATACAGAACTATAATTGCAATCATATTATGAGTACTAAAAGGTTATATTGACAGTTAGAATGAGTTAATGCAGCAAGTCAATATTTGCAGTGTTGACCCTTCTTCTTCAGGACCTCTGCAATTCTCCCTGGCATGCTCTCAATCAACTTCTGGAGCAAATCCTGACTGATAGCAGTCCATTCTTGCATAATCAATGCTTTGCATTTTGGCAGAATGTGTTGGTTTTTGTTTGTCCACCCGTCTCTTGATGATTGACCACAAGTTCTCAATGGGATTAAGATCTGGGGAGTTTCCAGGCCATGGACCCAAAATCTCTATGTTTTGTTCCTTGAGCCATTTAGTTATCACCTTTGCTTTATGGCAAGGTGCTCCATCATGCTGGAAAAGGCATTGTTGGGCGCCAAACTGCTCTTGGACAGTTAGGAGAAGTTGCTCTTGGAGGACATTCTGGTACCATTCTTTATTCATGGCTGTGTTTTTAGGCAAGACTGTGCGTGAGCCGATTCCCTTGGCTGAGAAGCAACCCCACACATGAATGGTTTCAGGATGCTTTACAGTTGGCATGAGACAAGACTGGTGGTAGCACTCACCTCTTCTCCGAATAAGCTGTTTTCCAGATGTCCCAAACAATTGAAAAGGGGATTATCAGAGAAAATGACTTTACCCAGTCCTCAGCAGTCCACTCCCTGTACCTTTTGCAGAATATCAGTCGGTCCCTGATGTTTTTTCTGGAAGAAGTGGCTTCTTTGCTGCCCTCCTTGAAACCAGGCCTTGCTCAAAGAGTCTCCGCCTCACAGTGCATGCAGAAGCACTCACAGCAGCCTGCTGCCATTCCTGAGCAAGCTCGGGCACTGCTGGTAGTCCGATCCCGCAGCTGAAACAGTTTTAAGATACGGTCCTGGCGCTTGCTGGTCTTTCTTGGGCGCCCTGGAGCCTTTTTGACAACAATGGAAGCTCTCTCCTTGATGTTCTTGATGATCGATATTGTTGACTGAGGTGCAATCTTTCTAGCTGCGATACTCTTCCCTGTTAGGCCATTTTTGTGCAGTGCAATGATGGCTGCACGTGTTTCTTTAGAGATAGCTATGGTTAACTGAAGAGAAACAATGATACCAAGCACCAGCCTCCTTTTGAAGTGTCCAGTGGTGTCATTCTTACTTAATCATGACTGATTGATCGCCAGCCCGGGTCCTCATCAACACCCACACCTGTGTTAATGGAACAATCACTAAAACGATGTTAGCTGCTCCTTTTTAAGGTAGGACTGCAATGATGTTGAAATGTGTTTTGGGGGTTAAAGTTCATTTTCTAGGCAAATATTGACTTTGCAAGTAATTGCTGTTAAGCTGATCACTCTTTATGACATTCTGGAGTATATGCAAAGTGCCATTAGAAAAACTGAAGCAGTAGACTTTGTTAAAATTAATATTTGTATCATTCTCAAAACATTTGGCCATGACTGTAGTAAAGGACATTAGGCTCCATATCCTGGGACGCTCTGGAGATATCAGACCCGGGACAGACAGGACACAGACTCTATCCTCACTGATGATGCAAAAACAGACCGCGTAAGCGAAATGTGTGTTGGAGGGCCCCTGTTTGTCCTGTCTGTCCCGGGTCTGATACTCCAGGGAGTCCCAGGATAATAAGCTATGGGTATGGAGTCATCCGTGCTGTTGTAAAAAAAACAGATATGTCTCTGTGTGGATCACACGGACACGTGTGTGGTTCACAGGGACCCATGGCAGCTGTGAAGATCCTCGTTGATTTTATTTAGTATGCATGTGAACATGTCTCCAGTGTATGTACTGGAAATACGGATGTGTAAAGGGGACCTAAGATGCAGCAGGTTAAAGAAACAGAAAGAGATGGAGGGAGGGATATTGGATGGATTTTTAAGTGGGTGTGATAGATACCGCTTCTATTACAATGCATGATGGAACTTATAGTAATAGAAAACAGGAAGTCAAAAGAGAGGAAGTTGTCGATTAACCCCATCAGAGCTGTATTTAGCAATGAAGAGTCGCCGCTAGAGCATGATAAAAGTTAATATTGCTAAAATAAGCTAATGGATATTTTGAGAAGCAGATAATAGCAAGATTTATGGTAAAAAAAAATAAATAATTATGGTACCGGACAATCTCTAAAGGCCTGTCACACCTGGTCGACGGGGCTGGAGATGTCGGCAGCGACTGGCGGGTGCGGCACGTTTTTGGCGCCCCGCCAGCGTCGCCATCTCCCATTTACATAGGCGACATCTCCAGCCCCGCGACCGGCGAGCTGACAGGCGGCATCGCCGCCGGGGTGTCTGAAAACCCAGCGGCGATGCAGGACAATGGAAGCCTATGGCTCCCATCGCCTGACAGGTCGCCGGCGGCCGATTTACATGGGGCGATGTGTGCACATCGCCCCAGATCGGTCGCCTGGTTTCAGAGCACTGCTCTGAAACCAGACTATCTCCCGGCGGCGCAGGACATCGCCCCTTTACATGAGGCGACATAGGGGCGATGTCGCCGCCGATAGGCCACGCCCCTACGTCGCCTATGTAATTGGCGGCGATGTCCCTCGTGTGACGGGGCCTTAAGTAGTTAAAGGGTAAATTAAATAAAGTTTTACTTACCAATAATCTACCAAGTATGTTAAGCCAATATGACCACACACCGAAGCCACTGTAGCTATGTGTCCTCGATTTTTTTTCATCATTGCAGGCAAGAAAGATTTGGTTGTCTTAAAAATAAATTAGATAATTAATACATAATATACATACATATACTTTAGATTTTCTTCTCTTTTTTTCTCATATATATTTGTCCTTCAGAATTATTTTCAATGTGAAGATTAACATGGCGTATTGGAAGTAATGATACGGACCCATAGAGTCCTGGTCTCAATATTATAAGTCAGTCTGGGGTTACATGAAGATGCAGAAAGATTTAGGCAAGCCTGAATCCTCAGAAGATTCAGAAGATTAGTGGTTAAGTTCTACAAGATGCTTGGAACAATTTTCTAGCCAAGTTCCTTCAAAAACTGTGTGCAAATGTACCTAGAAGAATTCTGCCATCTGAACTCTATTTAACCTTTGTGATTTTGTTCACCTTGTATTTGCCTATATACTTAATCACTATTGCACTTTTTTTGTACACTGTGATACTATAATACCTTTATTTACAGTTATTTTTAATGTAAATGCACATGGTCATTTAAAACCACTGTTTTTTTATACAGTGGCGTAACTAGAATCTGGTGGGTGGGGCCCGGTGTGAAATTTAGAACTGCCCCCCTCACGCACACATGTTGGTCAGATGTACGGGCCCCGTGTAACGTACTAAATACTTTAAAGACTCACAGATTGACCCCTCTCCCCCTTCATTATGTATTAATGTCCCTCATCCTGCAATATATGGTACTCCTACTGGAATATGGCCCTTATCGTGCTATATATGTCCCCTTCCTGATCTATACAATCTTCCTCCTCCTGCCACCATAGTCCTCCAATTATTATAATGCACCCCCATATTCCTCCATATATTACAATGTACCCCCATAATCCTCTATGTATTATAATGCAGCCCATAGTCCCCCATTCATAAGGTAGTCATCCAATTATTATAATGCACGCCTATTATCCTACATATAGTATAATGCAGCCTCATAGTCCTCCATATAGTATAATGCAGCCTCACATCCCTTCATATAGTATAATGTAGCCTCATATCTCTCCATATAGTTTAATGCAGCAAAGTTCATCCCTAACTACAGACCGGCAAGCTGTGGGCCCGACACACACAGGGAGTCGAAGCACCCCTAAAGCAACCCAACATCAGTCCCGCAGCTGGGTTCAAGACACCGACAAGTGAAAGACTTTTAGGTAACAGACCCCGTGGACTAGAGACTTGGCTCAAGAGGGGTAAGAGAGAGAGAGAGAGAACAAGACCATGAGCGCCATATTGAGGGCATCACTGTCAGACTCTGAGGAAACCTTCATGATCCACGGTTACAATACCCGTTAGCCCAGAATGTACTGTGTACCTGTTTCCATCTGGTGCAAGTAAAGACCCGTTTGAGCTGAAGTGGTGTCTGTTCTCCTTTTATTTGGCAGCCAGAGGGCCACAGCATGATCACCGGAGGTGAGGACTACTACTCCCCTCATCCGCCCCGCTGCCCTGAGGTAAAGCTCCACCTGTGGGGAGCTGTACTACCAAAGCTGCCTTCCATCACCTCAGCAGCCGGCTGCAGCGCTAGTAACCATTACCAGGTACCACAGGTGGCGTCACTTTATCATTCCCCATCATCATCACCCCCATCCCTGCCACTGAGGGTCCAGGGCACGGAACAGGGAAACAACCAGCCGTGATCTCCCACCGAAGTAACAACCTGTCCCGGTATCCGAGCACCCCCTACTCTGTCGACCATATCAGATGTATCTTTATAGGTAGCACCCCGGGACTATGATTTGCACTTGAATTATATGCCATTTGATTATAGTGAGACTACAGAGCTATTAGCCCTTATTGTGCAATTGGTGCCTGGCTTTCTTGTTTATAATTCATAATTCTCCATATAGTAAAGCCTCATAGTGCAGCCTCATAACGCTCCATATTGTGCAGCCTTATACAGTACAGCATTATAACTCTCCATATAGTGCTGCCTCATAGCCTCTCCATATAGTATCATGCACCCCCCCTCCTCCTCCCATAATCCCCTGGCCACCTAGCATTCCCTTATTAAAAAAAAAAATCTGTACTTACCTATCCTGGTTCCCTCGCTGCTCCATTCTCCCAAAAATTAAAGAGTAGATTCAGGAGCAGGAGGTGCGAGGAGGCAGCACCAGCCTGCTAAATGCATTCCACTGTGGAATGCAGATGGAAAGCAGGCAGTGGTAAGAGAAAGCGAGGGGATGAGCGGCAGCAGTAGGAAGTGGGAGGCTCCCCTCGCCACCCCTCCCTTCCTCTCCCTGACAGACGGGCTCCATAGCTGCATGCACCGCGCTGCAGCACAGTGCGGTACAGCGACGTGAAGCGGGTGCCCGGCGCAGGGATCTGCGGTCACAGGGGCAGCACAGGCCCCTGTACATCCGTTGCAGCCGCGACCCCTGCGACCGCGATCGTTACGCCCCTGGTTTTATATATATACAGTGGGTGAAATGTGAAAAAGTATTGAACATGTCACCAATTTTCGAAGGAGATACATTTCTAAACTTTCTATTGACTTGAATTCTTAGTTGGTGTCAGTAACAACCCATCCAATCCACACAGGCTAAGATAGCAAACCACAGATGTCCATAAATTTAGTGATAATTTAGTGTAATAACGAGAAGTGACAAGGGGAAAAAGTATTAAACACGCTAACTGAAATGTAATTAGTACCTCATAGAAAAGCTTGTGCACTGGATGGCATTGTTAATTATGGAGCTCATTTCCTAATGTGGATTGTACCAGACAGAAATGTTAAGTAAAAAGAAGTGTAAAGTATTAATAAAATACAACCAGCAATTCAGTAATTCCTCCCTACCAAACTCCCTGAATCCAAAGTCACTGAGTTACGAGTCACACAATTACCGTATTTTTCGCTTTATAAGACGCACCTGATTATAAGACGCACCCCCAAATTTGGTGAAGGAAAAGAGAAAAAAATTATTTTTAATGTTAAACGGGGTCCATCTTATAATGCCAGTGTCCGTCTTACAATCACTTTATATGTACCCTATTCTGGTATATTTGTCTCCATTCTGGAATATGTGCCCCCTCCTAATATATGGTCCCCCACCTGGTATCCATGCCCCCATCCTGGTATGTGTCCACCTCCTGATATATGGCCCCCCTCCTAATATATGGTCCCCTCCTGGTATCCATGCCCCAATCCTTGTTTATATTCCCCCTCCTCATAAATGTCCCAAAATGGGGGACATGCATCCTGCTACATAGCCCCCCAACTCTTACCGGTGGTGCTCTGGGGCCATGGAGGTTGGTTCCTAAGCAGGAGCTGCGCGGGTGCCACAGATGTTGGGGGCTAAGGAAGAGGCTGCGGGGGTGCCACGGTGGTTGGGAGCCAAGGTACAAGCTGTGGGGGTGTTGCGCCGGTCTCCGGTGGGCGCCACCATTATTATTTACCAGCATGCATTGCCGGTCTGGCAATGCACGCTCTTGTGTCCAGAATTGTCTGCGAATCGCAGTCTGCGCATGCGCCGCGGCCATTGTATTGAAGACTGGAAAACAGTACTGGAGTACATAGAAATGGCCGCGGCGCATGCGCAGACCCCATCCGCGGCCATTTACAGACACAAGAGCATGCATTGCAAGACCGGCAATGCATGCTGGTAAATAATAATGGCGGCGCCCACCGGAGACCGGCGCAACACCCCCACAGCTTGTGCCTTGGCCCCCAACCTCCTTGGCCCCGTAACAACCGCATCAGGCACCTCCGATCCATCCCATCCCACATCCCCCCTAGGTAATATTTTTTTTTTTACATTTTTTTTTATATTCTCTTTTTAAGACGCACCCCCGTTCTCCCCCCAGTTTTGGGGGAACAAAAGTGCGTCTTAAAAAGCGAAAAATACGGTACTTCAGTTGTCACTTACACCCGATCACACTCAGCTCATGTCACACTCGCTAAGGAAGATTTAAAAAGGTTTTTTTTCCCCTTTTAGCAGCTCAATGCACTTCCAAAGGACTGGAAGCCCCAACCTGCTGCTACTTCTAAACCCTTAATTATGAACCCCCACCCTTAATTAACCCCTTGTGAGTATAGCTACACCACAGGATTTAAGTGCAATGTAGTTTACCCTTAAACTTACAGGTAGTAAAATAAGAGTCTCTAAACTTGTAGAGAGAAAAAAAAAGTTAAGAAAGCCCAATAAAGTTAAAAGGGTAGAAAAACACTCAGCAATTCACAATTCAGCAACTCACAGCAATTCACACAGGTATTTGTTGCAGGATTCCCAAATACCTCCTCACTGAATCACAAGTCACACACTTACTTCCGTTTGCACTTACGCCCGGTCACACTCGCTAAGAAAGAAGATTTAAAGGGAATCTGTGACCTGAATCTAAGTCCCTACACTATCACTAGCTGTCCCTACACCTTCCTAGCTGCTCCCTATCTATCCCTTTCTCATCTAACGTGGCCATATGAAACATCTCAAAAATAAGTTTAAACTTACTGCAGTCCTCGAGATTGGGGGACTGGGAAGGTGTGGCCACGCTCCATTCAGCACTCCTCCGTGGTGTAGTGCACGCCCCACTGGGCGGCATTATTCTTTGTCCTCTCTGCCCCCACCATTTGGAATCTCCCACCCTCTGTGTCATTCTATGCACCGGCCGGATGTCACATCCGGCGCGGTGCATTATGGGGCCGGTCACGTGATCAGCCCTAGTGCATTATGGGGCCGATCACATGATCGGCCCCAGTGCATTATGGGCATGATCACGTGATCGGCCCGGCTCCGCGCATGCGCAATGCGCTTATTGAAGCCGGGCCGATCACGTGATCACGCCCATAATGCACTAGGGCCGATCACGTGACCGACCCCATAATGCACCGCGCCGGATGTGACGTCCGGCCCGTGTATAGAATGACACAGAGGGTGGGAGATTCCAAATGGTGGGGGCAGAGAGGACAAAGAATAATGCCGCCCAGCGGGGCGTGCTCTACACCACGGAAAAGTGGTGAATGGAGCGTGGCCACGCCTTCCCAGTTCCCCAATCTCGAGGACTGCAGTAAGTTTAAAATTATTTTTGAGATGTTTCATATGGGCACTTTTGATGAGAAAGGGATAGATAGGGAGCAGCTAGGAAGGTGTAGGGACAGCTAGTGATAGTGTAGGGACTTAGATTCAGGTGACAGGTTCCCTTTAAAGAGGGTTTTTTTTCCCCTTTAGCAGAAATCCAACCTACAGCTCAAAGATTTTACACCAGAACTTTGGCATATAAAAACTTAAAAAAATAACCATTTTTTTTGCATGAGCATGCCATGAGGTTGCATAAAGCCCCCCCGCTCTGCAACCATATGGCGTCCTCAACATGTGGTCATCCAGGAAGTCTGCAGTACACAGGACCTGGCTAACATCAGAGACATGTGACCAGGGAAGAGTATCATAATAACAGATGAGATACACCTATGGGAGGTATATAATTAGTCAGACCCACCCATCACTTTCTTGTTAACCCTTAAATCCAGCCCATAATAATATAAAGAATAGTGGAACAACAAGTTACAGTAACACACCTGGATTTAGATAGCGGCAGACCTCTGCCTGTGCCACACATACTGGCCACTTTCAATATACTTGGACACTACATCACTATATATACCGTATATACTCGCGTATAAGCCGAGTTTTTAAGCCCAAAAATTGGGCTGAAAAGTCCCCCCCTCGGCTTACACGCAAGTCATCGGTATACACAGCCTCCCCCCCTATCGGTATACAGGCCCCCCCCTTGGTGCCGCAAACCTGTAAAGGAATAATCATTATACTTATCCCTGTCCTCGCCGCCGCCACTGCTCTGCATCGCGCTCCTCCAGCTTCATCCGGCTTCTTCCTCCGGTGGGCCAGGCAATGACGTCATTGTCTGTGCGCCGAATGAGGAAGCTGGAAGAAGACGGATGAAACCGGAGGAGCGCGATGCAGAGCAGCGGCGGCGGCGAGGACAGGGATAAGTATAATGATTATTCTTTTACAGGTTTGCGGCACCAAGGGGGGGCTGTATACCGACTGGGGCCTATATATACCACCACTGGGGCTTGTATACCGATGGGGGGGCTGTATACCGACTGGGGCCTGTATATACCACCACTGGGGCTTGTATACGTGGGGGGCTGATCGACTGGGGGGCCCTGTATATACCACCACTGGGGCCTGTATATACCACCACTGGGGCCTGTTATACCAATGAGCTTATATACCACTACTGGGGCCTGTATATATCACCACTGGGGCCTGTATATACCACTGGGGTTGCTGTATATACTGCTGGGGCCTGTATATACCACTGGGGAGGCTGCTGTATATACTACCACTGGGGAGGCTGCTGTATACTACCACTGGGGAGGCTGCTGTATACTCCCACTGGGGGGGCTGCTGTATACTACCACTGGGGAGGCTGCTGTATACTACCACTGGGGAGGCTGCTGTATACCACTGGGGAGGCCTGTATACCACTGGGGGGCCTGTATACCACACTGCTGGGGGCTGTATACCTGTGCTGGGGTCCACCCTCGGCTTATACACGAGTCGATAGGTTTTCCCAGGTTTTGGGGGCAAAAGTAGGGGGGTCGGCTTATACACGGGTCGGCTTATTCACGAGTATTTACGGTATATATAATTATATATGTAGCCACGGTGCTGTGGGCTGCTCTTATATATACTGTACAGTTGAATCCACTGGCCATTTTCAATATAGCTGGTCAGTACTTCACAATCTATTATATAATTGCCTAGAGTTCTATTTCCGGACAAAAGCCAACTTCCATGGCTTTGTCCGGAGATAAATGTCCGGAGATAAATGTCAGGAGATAAGTGACGTCACCAGCGTCACCAGCATTTACTACACCCGCTCAGGGTGGACCAAGATGGCGGCCCTAAGCGGAGCGGACCTCAGGAAGGTCCGCTCCGCTTAGGGCCGACCTCCGGCGGACATTTATCTCCGGAGCGGCCGCGAGGTAGCCGGGAGCCAAGCTCGGCTCCCGACTACCTCGCGCCCGCTCCGCCGGCTTGGGGATCCACGCGGCGGACGGAGCGGCCGCGAGGTAGCCGGGAGCCGACCTCGGCTCCCGGCTACCTCGCGCCGGCGGAGCGAGCCGGGGATCTCCGTGCCGGGCATATCCGCGGCTCAGCACGGGGAGCCGCGAGCCAGCTGGGATTTGCCCGGTACCGCCGCCGCAATTCTGATTGGTCGCTCGCTTGTAAAGCGACCGATCAGATTCAAAGCCGCGGCACAGCGCCATGTTTAAAAATCTAAGAAGTGAAAAAAAATTTTTTAAAGATGGCGGCGTGTTTCCCGGCGCTCTCCAGTCTGTACTCAGTGTATTTCAAAGATGGCGCCATAGAGCGCAGCGCTATTCTGATTGGTCACCGCATTCAGCGTGGCGACCAATCAGAATAGCGCCGCAGTCTATGGCGCCATCTTTAAAATACACTGTACTCAGTGTATTTGAAGTATGGCGCCATAAAGCGCAGCGCCAATGTAAGAAGTAAAAAAAAAAAAATTAAAGATGGCGGAGTATTTCCCGGCGCTCTTCTCATTGGTCGCCGTCAGGCGCGAGCGACCAATGAGAAGAGTGGGGCGGGGCACGGCGCCATATTCGAAATCCAAAGTTCCCGCTGGATTTCAAATATGGCGCCGTGTTTCGCGGTGGTTTTCAGATTGGTCGCTCGCGCCTGGCGCCAACCAATGAGAAGAACGCCGCAAAACACGGCACCATCTTTACAATTTTTTTTTACTTCTTGCATTTTTAAACATGGCGCTGTGCCGCGGCTTGATCCTGATTGGTCGCTCGCAAGCGAGCCACCAATCAGAATTGCAGCGGCGGTATCGGTCAAATGCCGTCTAGCTCGGCTCCCCGGAGCTGAGCCGCGGATATGCCCGGCACGGAGATCCCGGCTCGCTCCGCCGGCTACCTCGTGCCTGCTCCTCTGCCCTCCGCCTCTGCCCTCCAGCCTCTCCCCTCCAGCCTCTGCCCTCCAGCCTCTGCCCTCCAGCCTCTGCTCTCCAGCATCTGCCCTCCAATCTCTGCCCTCCAGCCTCTGCCCTCCAGCCTCTGCCCTCCAGCCTCTCCCCTCCAGCCTCTGCTCTCCAGCCTTTACCCTCCAGTCTCTGCCTTCCAGCCCTTCTGCCCTCCAGCCTCTGCCCTCCTGCCTCTCCCTCCAGCCTCTGCCTCCAGCCTCTCCCCTCCAGCCTCCCCTGTCCTCTGCCCTCCAGCCTCCCCTGTCCTCTGCCCTCCAGCCTCCCCTGTCCTCTGCCCTCCTCATCCTCCTCCTCCCCTCTCCTCACCCCTCCTCACCCCTCCAGCCTTCGCTCTCCTCACCCCCCTCATCCCTCCAGCCTCCGCTCTCCTCACCCCTCCAGCCTCCGCTCTCCTCACCCCTCCAGCCTCCACTCTCCTCACCCCCTCCTCACCCCTCCAGCCTCCGCTCTCCTCACCCTCCTCACCCCTCCAGCCTCCGCTCTCCTCACCCCTCCATATGCAATGTACAGTATGTGTATATATGTGTCTATGTAGGCACTTCCATCACTTTGTCCGCACTTCCCTCACTTTGAACACACACATGCACATATACACACACACACTCCGCTATACTTACCACCGGCCCTGTGTCCGCTGCCTGGATCCTCAGTCGACATGTCGCCGCCCCCGAACTACTGGATCCAATCATAGCGTCCAAGAAGTCTCACCAAACTTCCCGGACGCCATATTGGATCCAGTCGTCCGGGGCCGGCAACATGTCAACTCAGGATCCAGGCGGCGGGGAAGACGCAGGGTCGGTGGTAAGTATAGCGGAGTGTGTGTATGTGTGTGTGTGTATGTGTGTGCTGACCACTCTACCCACGGCGCTGCGCTGACCACTGTGCCCACGGCGCTGCGCTGACAACCCTGCCCACGGCACTGCGCTGACCACCCTGCCCACGGCGCTGCGCTGACCACTCTGCCCACGGCGCTGCGCTGACCACTCTGCCCACGGTGCTGCGATGACCACTCTGCCCACGGTGCTGCGCTGACCCTCTGCCCACGGCGCTGCGCTGACCTCTCTGCCCACGGCACTGCGCTGACCACTTTGCCCACGGTGCTGCACTGACCAATCTCACCGCACTCACTGCTAACCACTGAGCCACCGCACTCACTGCTAATCACTGAGCCACCGCACTCACTGCTAACCACTGAGCCACCACACTCACTGCTAACCACTGAGCCACCGCACTCACTGCTAACCACTGAGCCACCGCACTCACTGCTAACCACTGAGCCACCGCGCAGTGCAAAACCACTGAGCCACCGCGCAGTGCTAACCACTAAGCCACCGCCCAATGCTAACCACTGAGCCACCGCGCAGTGCTAACCACTGAGCCACCGCGCAGTGCTAACCACTGAGCCACCGCGCAGTGCTAACCAATGAGCCACAGCGCAGTGCTAACCACTGAGCCGCCGCGCAGTGCTAACCACTGAGCCACTGCCCAGTGCTAACCACTGAGTCACCGCGCAGTGCTAACCACTGAGCCACCGCGCACTGCTAACCACTGAGCCACCGTAAACTCTGCTACCCACTGAGCCACCTGTATACACACAATTCATTTCACCGCACTCCCCTAACTATTAGTAAATAAACTATATATGCATTCTAGACTACCCAA
This sequence comes from Allobates femoralis, assembly GCA_033576535.1. Classification (NCBI taxonomy): domain Eukaryota; kingdom Metazoa; phylum Chordata; class Amphibia; order Anura; family Aromobatidae; genus Allobates; species Allobates femoralis. The sequence goes on from JARQOC010000003.1 coordinate 316,120,220, forward strand.
TTCTTTAGAATCGGGCCGCCATCTAGTTTTTATATATATATATATATATATATATATATATATATATATATATATATATAGCACAGTGCTGTGGGCTGCTCTTATATATACAGTTGAAACAAAAAGTTTACATACGCTATATAAAGAGGCACATATGCATTTTTTCTCACTGTCTGATGTGACATCAGAATAAACCTAAAAGTGCCATGTCAAAGATAAAAGATCCACATTCTTCTGGTGGCGTGGTTTCAACTGGTTGGATTCACCAAGAAATAAGTTAAATAACTTATCACCTACCTAACCTGTGGATCGCTGATAACTTGTTTTCACCAAAGATTCCCTTTAAAAAGGACCTGTCACCCACCCTGGTGCTATGCTACTGAATGCAGCTCTGAATGCAGCGTGTCTGCTGCATTCAAGGAAGGGGTCCCCCATGTCTCTAGCCCCCCTGTAAGCTGTTAAAAAGCCTTTACAAAGTGTACAGATAACGAGTCCAGAAGGACTTACTCAGTAATGAGTCATCGCTGTTGCTGGTGTCCTCACCGCCTCCAGCCCTCTCTGTGCCACTTCCAGCCCTGTCTTGTTCAGCCTCCTCTATGTGTCATAGCTGAGGGCTGGAGGCGGGGAGGACACCAGTAACAGCGATGACTCATTACTGAGTAAATCCCTCCGGACTCGTTATCTGTACACTTTGTAAAGTCTTTTTAACAGCTTACAGGGGGGCTAGAGACATGGGTGAGCCCTTCCCTGAATGCAGCAGGCACGCTGCATTCAGTGCTGCATTCAGTTAGCATAGCACCAGGGGGGTGACAGGTCCTCTTTAATGCAAACTACAGTAATTGTACATCCCAGTTATGGTGAGCGCACAGTGATGTGCAGGAGCCCCCTGACTGTGTTTTACAGCTGATGCTCCACTATAACAGCTAACAGATATTTGCATATAGCTGAATCGTGGGCCCCTGGAGTCAATTTCCCTGGTGGGCCCAAGACACCCCTGTCTGATCCTAGGTTTAACTGCTATTCTTTAACTTAAGTGATATTACTAACCCAGAAATGAGCAAGAATATTAACTTCAAACGTCTTCTCAATTTGATGATCTTGTAGCTCCAAAAATTCAACACCAAACACCACTCCTGCATTATTAATCAGAATGTCCACATCTCCAATTGTTGTCTTCACCTGCATATTATCATAAAAACTAGTTACTATTTCTGAAGAAACATAATAGTATAAATGTTTTACACATATTAAAAATGAATACCAACCTTTTCAGCTGCCGCATAAATCTCATCCTTTTTGCTGCAGTCTACCACATATGTAAAAGCTTTAGCTCCCAGTTTCCTGCATTGTTCTGCTGTTTCTTCTATTCCATCCTGCAGAAAATTGTATGATATACATTTATGAAATCTGCATGTACATTGAACATCACAAAAACAAATTTTCTTAGGTAATAAAATGTACCTACTCAGCCTATTTTGAATGCTATTTGCAAAACAACGGAGGCAGTGGGAGGCAGACAATAACAAAGTATATTATCAAACATTGGCACTAGGGTTAAAAAAAATATGTATATTTACCATACCTCCAATGTAGTTATGTAATTTGTTATATGTGTTATGATATATACATAAAACTTAAAGCACTTCTCAGAGTACATTATAATGATGAACTATTCATAGGGCAGGTCATTAATATTAGAGCGGTAAAGGTCCGAGCTGAAAATCCATGGCCATATCTGCTCTCTGATCATTACAGCATTTAAGAGAGGTAGCAGAACTTCAGCTGAGATTTTGTTGACTGAACTTTGGTTTTCCCACTTAAAAACCTGCCCTTGATAACACTCCTCCAGCATCCTATGAGCTTTTTCACGCAGTTCTGTATAACTGCAGAATGGTAGGCTCAGCACTAAATAAGGAGCATGCCTCTGACTGAGGTGCCATCTACTATATAATTGTCTAATGTTGTCTGTCTGTCACGGAAATCGCGCGCCAGACAGAGGCCTCCGGCGGGCACCAATGAGCGCAGAATATGCAAATAGGCGCGAGAATTCAAAGTTCGAATTTCGCGCCAATTTGCAGCCCGGCTGACGGTGGCCGCAGCGTGCGCGAGCCAGCCAGGAGCTGACTGGAGCTCAGCCGCGACTACCTGTGGCACAGAGGTCCGCGGCTCACCAGCCGGGAGTCATCTCCCGGCTGGCGAGCCGCTGACCTCTGTGCAGCAGTAGTCGCGGCTGAACGCCGATCAGCGGCGAGCCAGCCGGGAGATGACCGCAGCGGTGGTGCCCTTAGCGGCATTCAAACCGTTCGCCAAGCCGCAGTACTCTTCTGATTGGTGCTCAGCGCTTCCACCCTCTGGAGCACCTCTGAGATAGCAGGGACGCGCTGGCTGCAAGGTCACAAAGACACTATGTGAGCCATGGCGGCCAGCCTCTAGTAGCTTCGCCCCCTCTGTGCCTATGCACAAAGTCCTGGTGCAGCCAACTTCCGGCGTTAACCCCTCCTCTGCAAGCGCGCTGGCTTGCAGTGTCATCAGACCCCAGCACCTCTGTCCATCCTGCATGTGCATCTGTTCTGTCTACACATGCAATTGATGAACGTGCCTATCAAGTAATCAAGCCAACTTACACATTTCCCTCTCAATAAAGAAAGTCCAATAGGAGTGAGTGCTGCCTCCTCAGAATTTGTTCTCTCATTGTGTCAATCCACATTACAACGGTCTTGTCACATGTTCACTGCTCTGCAGTCCATGTGAAACGTTCTGCAGTGGTTTAAATGGGAGTAATTTTCCTTTGACTAATTCAGTGTTAATGTCAGAAGCTGCTGCTGTCTATGGGTTTGGAGCTCTTTAAAGGGATCCTGTCACCCCCAAAACACCTCTAAAGCTATTAAAAGCTGTCCCTAGAGCATAGTAACACTTACCCTACACTCCTTTTAGCTCCTAAAAGCATCTACTGAGAATGAAGATAAACGTTATTACAGTACCTCATTAGTGATTATAATTAGTGACTATGGTATGCATAGTCACCCAGCCAGGCTCTCCCTCTTCATGATAACACGCCTCAATAGGCGTGATCTTTATCTCTGATTCAAATGCGCCGCCTCCCCGCTCTGTTATGCGTCGGCCGTGCTGCAGTGGGGCTGTGTGACGCGAATCGCGTAATTTCCGGTGCCGGGTGACGTATTACACCCGCGCCGCTCTGTTTGCTTCAAGCCCCGCCCTGCGCATGTCTGTCTCCCCTTCCCTCTTGTTTCCTTTATTGTAGTGGATGTGACTAGTGCTACCGCTGGCCTTTCCCTATTGAGGGTTAACATCAGGGCCAGTGAAGGGCCTAGCTATCTTGCTCAGCAATGAGTTGAAAGAACTCGTAAAGGGACAATAGGAAGATCAGGGCACAGTCGCCGCCGTTCCCTATGAGCAGGGTCCTCCGCTGTATTTATCCTTCTGGTGTCTGCCTGTCTGTTGTTTTTCTGTTGTTTGCCGAACATCGTAGGTCCGTGCTCACTGTCACACACGGTTGTTGGACATTTCTCTTAGTCCAAGTGTGACACCGGGTCAGTATCCAGAGGCCCCCTCATAAAAAGGGGGCATACTATCACGTGTTGACTGTTCTGCAGTCAATGGGAAAAGCTCTGCAGTCGTTTAAATGGGAGTAATTTCCCATTGACACATTCAGTGTTAAGGCTAAAGGCTATAGCTATCTATGGGTTTATGGCCCTCTAGGCATAGGTGAGCTGCTGCTGCTGGGTGTGTCAGCTGACTTACTTTTCTACTCCCCCAGCCTTTAAATAGTTCCCTCTTCCACCAGCAGATGTTGCTGATAAAGTTTAGTCTCTGCAAGACCTGGAGCTGAGAAGATGTGTGTGCTTTCTGCTAAAGTCTTATTGGTGTATCCCTTCTTTGGTGGGAGTTCCTGTGCTTCCCGGTCCGTGGGTGGAAGTGAGGGGGTCTTAGCCTAGGACTGATCAGGAGCCTCTACCTTGTGTGTTCCGCCCCCTCTATGTGTCTGCCGCCGCCTCCTGTTCTTTTGGGTCTGCCCTCCTCTTCTGCTCCTGCTCGTGACGTCACACAGGCGCACAGCGCTTGGGTGAGCAGGGCCTGGTGTCTGTATGCAGCATAAGCATTAGCAGGGCAACCTCTGGTGTGAAGTCACACGCATGTGCCTTACAGCCGCCAGGCCCCACTCACCCAAACACTGTGTGCTTGCGTGACGTCACAAGGAGCAGGAGCAGAAGAGGAGGGCAGACCCAGAAGGAGAGGAGGCAGTGGCAGACACATAGAGGGGGCAGAATACACAAGGAGGGGGCAGGGAGGACTGTGCCAGCAGCAAGGACCTCTTAATCAGACCCGACCTACGAGACTTCTTAACTGTAAAGTTTGCAAAGTATTTTTTTCTGGGCACAGGGGGGCTAAAGCCTTAGTACACAGCTTCCCTGAATGCAGCATACATGCTGCATTCAGTGGTGCTTTCACTTTTGAAAGCACCAGCGGGGTGACAGGTCCTCTTTAAGGCTTTAGTACGGCAGTTGGCACAACCAAGTGAATCAACTGCTGTTAAAGCGGCACCTCAATTAGCGAGTGTGCACAAAGATGCATATTTGTGAGGAATTAGCCTGTTAGGAACACATACAACTGGAAACAACAAACAGGATATAGAATAATGATTACATCGACATATGGTCACTATTATTTGCTGAACAACAGACAGTTGGTAAAGAAAAGCAAGCTAACATTTATTCAAAGATTAGACCAAGAATCACAAAAAACTATGAACAATTGGCTATAGGCGTTTGGGGTCTTAGGTTGCATAATAACACTGCTCTGAATTATATATATAATCAGGAACTGATATATAATTCATACAAGACCCATGGAGGTTCAGCATGGTTGCCATATGATGAGGAGTTCTGCAGGTGGCTCGCCCTGCAGCCTGAGATAGGCAGGAGAGTCAAAACAACAGACCTGTGCCTAAGACTCATGCTTTCTCAGAAGCAGCGCCCCTCTTCATCAATGGCCACTGGCTATTCCGCAGCAGCAGGCCAAAATTCAGTAGTCAGGCCTGTTGGCTTTTTAACGAAGCATACTGTTATTTACATGCCTTATGCAAATATAAACACAAATGCTCTGCTTGTGGAGGGAGAAAATTATCAGCAAAACTTCGCAAACAGAGCGAAAGGACACAGATGAACATATTCATGATGGGCCCCTGGCTACATCTGTATCCTAATAAGGAAGTGACAGGACAATTACGTTTTGGTTTTACATATGGTTTTTTTTCAACCCCTTCAAAGTCAGTAGAGTGCCAACCCTTTCGAATAATTTGAAATCCACTTGTGAGAACGAAGTAGAATAGTGGGTCCTTTTCCATCACTTCCTTTTCACAATGACCAAATTTCGCCATTAGGCATTATCCCCATAAAGGACCCCAGCAAGTATCGTCTTATTCATCACCTGTCCCACCCAAAAGGCGAATTGGTTAATGACCGAATCTCCCTACAAGATGCGTCTGTGTCATATGCGTCATTTGACAAGGCGGTTACTTTGGTCCGTTCTTGCAGACGTGGTGCCTTGGTGGAAAAATCGGACATAGTTGGTATACTTAGTACCAAATTAATGAAACTAGAATAATCTATAACCATACAAACAGGGCCGCACCGTCCATTGGACAGTGTGAGCCCTTTCACTCAGGCGGCAATCTGGCAGGGGGAGCGGCTGTGGAGAAGGGGGCGGTGCCATATCCCTCTCATGGCGCTGGCGGCAAGGGGCAGCTAAGACCTGATGCACCCGTGGCTGTAGCAGGGGCGGAAATGCTGTGCTCTGACAGCACCCCCCCACCTGGTCAACAACCTTGTGGCTCAGGTGGCAGAGGGGCTTGGTGCACCCCTGCATACAAATCAAGAGCTATATAAGCAAATATAGAACCCAAGAAGAAAAAGTGGTATTAACACTGGTTCACTATGGAGTGCGTCTACACCCGAAAAGTAACTATGTTCCACAAACAGACTCAGGTCAATTTTTATGCAACAAAATATATATAAAGTTTTATTTGTTACGGAGTCTTAAAAGAGGGGTGAACATACATGCATCGATGAGACAAAGCACTGAGTAAAAATCTTACATGAACAAGTCAGAGGAAAGGAAAGATTACAGAAAGAATGACTCCCAAGAAGGAAGAGGACATTATAATATATAAGTCTAGTTGGGAGTCTCAGAATAAGATAAGTCAGGCAGATATACTGTACAATACAAGGAACACTGGATATAATGATTTTAAAGTGGTCTGCAGGGTGTAAACCAAGTATATCACAGTTAAAATTATAATCACAAGTAAAGCCTGCAGAACTACCAGACCATAACCAGTATCCTTAAAAGTTAAGGCTGACTATAAATGAGCACTCACCCATAACATAGATTTCATGTGTCCACCAGACTCCGAGGGTCACCCCTACATGTTTCGTGCTATAATGGCAATTAATCAGGGGGTGTCAGACGAAATTAGTACCACATTAAGGAAACTACAATAATCCATAACCATACAAACCAAGACCCATATAAACCCTCCTGATGAAGTGCTTTCTCTCTTTAAGTCATAATGACAATTAAAAACATCCAATGACCTTAATATTGTGTATTGCCCCCTCTAACATCAATGACAATTTGAAGCCTTTTCTGGAAGTTGTGGATGAGGCTCTTTAATGTCTCAGATGGTAAAGCTGCCCACTCTTCTTGGCAAAAAGACTCCAGTTCATGTAAATTCCTGGGCTTTCTTGCCTGAACTGCGTGCTTGAGTTCTCCCCAGAGTGGCTCAATTATAGAGAGGTCAGGAGATTGAGATTGCCACTCCAGAACCTTCACTTTGTTCTGCTGTAGCCATTAACGGGTCAACTTTGCCTTTTGTTTTGGATTGTTGTCATGTTGGAACGTCCACGTACGTCCCATGCGTAGCTTCCGGGCTGATGAGTGCAAATTTGCCTCCAGTATTTGTTGGTAACATGCTGCATTCATCTTTCTTTCAACTTTGACCAAGTTTAAATAGTGTTCCTTTCATCATTGGCCTTGTTGACACCTCTTCAAATGTAACGTTTATGGTTGTTGCCAAAAAGTTTGATATTAGTCTCATCACTTCAAATTACCATGTTCTAGAAGTTTGGAGACTTGTCTCTGTGCTGTTTGGCATATTATAGTCGAGATAATTTGTCGCATTTGCACAGTAATGGTTTCTTCTGGTGACTCAACCATGCAGCCTCCTTATTGTGCATCTTGAAACAGCCACACTGCTAGTTTTCAGGGAGTCCTGTATTTCAGCTGATATTATTTGTGGGATTTTCTATGCATCCAGAACAATGTTTCTGGCAGTTGTAGCTGAAATTTTTGTTGGTCTACCTAATCGTGGTTTGGTTTTTACAAAGCCCCTGATTTTCCATTTGTTAATCACAGTTTGAATACTGCTGACTGGCATTGTCAATTCCTTGGATATATTTTTATATCCCTTTCCTGTTTTATACAGTTCAACTATCTTTTCCAGTATATCCATTGACAATTATTTTGCTTTCCCCAAGACTCACAATCCAGAAAAGTCAGTGGCTGGATGAACGATGCAAGAGTCTATCTGGATCCCAAAAACTCACTCAGCTTTTATGTACACACACTTATTACAAGAAAACAGGTCACGGATGAGGATGTTACCTTTATTAGCCATTCAAACCCATTTTTGTCAACTTCTGTGCATGTTATCAGGCCAAAATTACCAGGGTATGTGAACTTTTGATCAGGGTCATTTGGATGTTTTTGGTTGTCATTATGATTTAAAAAAGATAAAACACAGAAGTTTGACAATAAATGGTACTGACCCGTTGAAGCGGAATCACCGCGAAACGGTGCCGTTGTCGGCCTCCATCACCCCCTCACTGGCTGTAATGTAACCTGGCAAAAAGGTACATTAAAAAATACAGAGCATCGAATGGTGAGTGCCTCCTTTTTTCTCATCTTTAAAGCAGTACAATAAATGGCTTCACCCAACCATTATGAGTGGAAAAAAAGTTTTTCTGTTATCATTCATAATCTCTGAAAAAAGGCCACGAAAGCAACAAATATGCCTGGGTATGTAAACTTTTGAGCACAACTGCAAGACAAGCAGGTGAATTTTTCTTTTCCCACATGGACGGTTCCCCTCTTACCAAAAATCAATTTCAGTCAATTTTCAAGAAGTCTTTTGTGAAAATAAGGAGCGAATCCGAAAGAGTATGGAACACACTCTTTTCAATGTCCAATGTGCAGAGAGTAGGTCATTGGAAATCAGCGTGCTTTGCCAGATACATAAGACCTGATTTGTTGAAGTTGAAGTAACATGTTTTGTCTTTCACAGGTGAAAGCAGACTCTCAGTTTGGTAGTTAGGCCACTCTTATGTGTTCTGGGCAGCACAATGGGCTGTCAGGATTTCGGCTTTTCCAGACTACCTTCAGTGTTTCCTTGCTCTTTGTCAAGAGTTTGCTTTTTCACCATGTCTGTTTCCTGCCCTACCTGTTTTATAAATTCAATCCATGTTCCTGACAAGTGCTCAAGTATTTTGTTCCTGCTCTTGCTCAGCTGTGTATTCACCTGCTTATACTTCTCAAACTGCTCTGCATTCCTGCTTGGAAACTACATGCTCTGTGCTGTCTTGTTTCTTCTCTTGCAGCTAAAGTGTGGCTTTCAGGGATCTACCCTCTTCCAGCTCTGTACAGACTACAGTAAGCCTTATTAACTCTGTACTGTTGTTGTCCGTGTTACAGTGCATTTTCCAAGACTATCTGGGACTGCATTTTTCTAATTGCACTAAATAGCTTAAATTTGGGACTTTATTTATTATATGAACTTGTTTCAAGAACTACACCTTAATCTGGCTACGTTCAATCAGAACTGAGTACTAGGACTAAAAACATAAATTGGTTATGCTGAATCTGATCTGGGTCACAAAAGACAAAACCATAACTGCACCATGTTCAATGTGGACTTGTGTTGTGTTCTATGATTAAGGATTCCGTGAGCATCAGAAACGCGTCATAGAGACTGCCTTAAGATCTTGCAGACCACTATGTTACCTTTTTAAGATGTCTCAATAAAGAAGAAATTTTTTTATATACCTGGATATGCCAGATTATTCCATTTTCTCCTTGTTGCAAGGTGACTGCATGAGCCTCAGTGGAATAGAACAATCCAAAGTTAATGCACCAGCAGGTGCTGTGGATAGTAAAACAAGCACAGAAATTCCGTGAGCATCAGAAACGCGTCATAGAGACTGCCTTAAGATCTTGCAGACCACTATGTTACCTTTTTAAAGATGTCTCAATAAAGAAGAAATTTTTTTAATATACCTGGATATGCCAGATTATTCCATTTTCTCCTTGTTGCAAGGTGACTGCATGAGCCTCAGTGGAATAGAACAATCCAAAGTTAATGCACCAGCAGGTGCCTGTGGATAGTAAAACCAAGCACAGAAATTCCAGGCATGGTGAGCTTTTACATTTTTTCTTATTCCTAAACCATAATTGGGCCACACTCAATGTGAACTTGTGTTGTGAGGACTGTTTTAAATTAACCCATCTCTGTGTGAACAAGGATCTAGGACTTATCCTGTATTGGACTTAATAGAACAGTGTATTCTCTGGGCTCATACCACTGCTAGCCACAGCATTGTTTTTGTATTATTTTCTGCATTGCGTATTGCTTGTTAATTTGTGTACAATATAGATTTGAGCTAAAACCTGTCTATGTTCCATCATTGTCCTACACTACCAGATTCTTCGCGTTTCCTACAAAAGTATTACACGAGCCGAGTTTCGACCAGGAGGTAGAAGTCTAGGTTTTCCAGGCTTTGATGTCAGCTGGAGAGGTGTCAGAGGACCCCAATGGCCACGGATTTTTCCAGAGGATATCAAAATCTCCACGATGGCCAAGGGGCCAGTAATTTTAGTCTTACATGCTGGGGGGCAATGATCTCTGTACATACAAAATTGCAGAACTCTTTACCATGATGAGATCGGATTTAGAACGTTTCAACTGCTTCTTTCCAGAATTGGTATTGGTGTAGACAGAGATAGTGCCACAATCTGCGTGGCATGGCACAAGAGATACCACAGCAATACAGCGTTCCAGAAGAAGGTGGATGACTAGATTCATGAGGGGAAGATTTTTCATAGTGATACTTCATCACCAATTGTAGGGAGATAATAATAATAGCGCTGAACAGGTCCGGAAATGATGTGGCCCTGTGGCGTCATACTCAGGAGAAGATTGAATTCAGAAACCGGGAAAGTGCATATGGGAAGACTATAATCTGTCACGTCCTACTGACTGACTCACACGTGGACCCACTGGACCGCGTAAAGCGGATGCTGATACCGGGTGATAGAGAGGCAGACAAGTACCGTAGAGTCAACAGGTTTATTAACAACAACACAAGACCCCCTGCCCCTGGGGAGGGCCACAAGGTCGCAACACTGGAAACCCACCAAAGGAGGCCCCGGAGCGCTTAACCCCTATACAGGGATCCCGCCGGTACCAACCTCGGAGGGGCCAATGCAGCGGACACGAGTGTTCAACCGACCCCAGGCGACGTGGTAACAACACAGCAACCGGGTATACAATAAGAAACGGGAAACTGGGAACACGGGGACCAAGAATACAAGGAACCAGGAACACGGGGAACCAGAGAACACGGGGTCCAGGAACACGGGGAACCCGGAACACAGGGGATCTGGAGCCAGGCTTGAGACAGAGACCAGCTTGGAGAGATCCGGGAAACCAGCCAGGAACACGGAGGTCAGCAAGGAGCCGGCAGGGCAGGAATCTGTAGGAAGTCACAGAGAATTCAGGGAACAGACCAAATAAGGAACGACCTGACAGACCAGAAGTGGCAGCTCCACTAAGGAGAAGATTGCCCTGGCCCCGACTGATTGGAAACAGGAGGTTTATATCAGAGCAGGGCCGTCCTGATTGGCAGGACACAGAGGCATGGTGATTGGCTGGGGGGAGGGGCCAGATCCCTGCAGTCTCTCCAGCAGAAACTGAGTAGGAGACAGTTTCATGTGCACAAGCAGTGGTACCAGAAGTGAGAGGAGCAATGTTGCTCAAGCAGAGAGTCCTGGACCCCTGCGGCTGGAGACAGGTGCGCGTACCCGGGGAGCATACGGTAAGGAAGATGCTACTCCAGCAGAGGGCGCTGGAACCCTGCGGCAGACCCCGAGGGGTAACAGCCCCCCCCCTCTATGCCCCCCCCCCAGACGGAAACCGACCAGGAACCTGCGCAGAAGGCGCGGGACATGGACCTCCGCCTCCTCGGTCCTGGGGCACCGGCAAGGGCAGAGGGGGCCCGAGGGCAGTGGCATGGGCGTCATGTGACGAGCACAGGAGGAATAGGACGTCGGTAGGGACACCGACAGGCAGGACGTCATCAGGGACACCGACAGGCAGGACGTCATCAGGGACACCGACAGGCAGGACGTCATCAGGGACACCGACAGGCCCGACGATCAGGACACGAAGCCGGGTCATCAGGGACACCGACAGGCCGGACGTCATCAGGGACACCGACAGGCCGGACGTCATCAGGGACACCGACAGGCAGGACGTCATCAGGGACACCGACAGGCAGGACGTCATCAGGGACACCGACAGGCAGGACGTCATCAGGGACACCGACAGGCCGGACGTCATCAGGGACACTGACGGATCAAGGCTGGAGACTCCCCAGGAACACGGAGGAGGAGCCGTCCAGGAACAAGACACGATGGGACAGTACCTGGGCTTCCTGTCGTTCTCGGTAGGCTGGCAAGCCGATCATCCGTAGAGGACATATGGGAAGCCATCCGAGTCTGTACCACACGCAGAAGGTCCCACTCCTGGTGGAGACTCAGCACCTGGAAAGAGAGAGTGGGATCAACAGTAGAGGACGCCCCCAAGCGGGCCTCTAAAGACTGGATAATTGCCACAACCCGGTCGTGACTCTGGCGGAGTGCGGCTAGCTCTCTCTGGGCGTCAAACCTGGTATCAGCGGGGCCCATGGCCAGGGCAAAATCTGTCACGTCCTACTGACAGACTCACACGTGGACCCACTGGACCGCGTAAAGCTGATGCTGATACCGGGTGATAGAGAGGCAGACAAGTACCGTAGAGTCAACAGGTTTATTAACAACAACACAAGACCCCCGCCCCTGGGGAGGGCCACAAGGTCGCAACACTGGAAACCCACCGAAGGAGGCCCCGGAGCGCTTAACCCCTATACAGGGATCCCGCCGGTACCAACCTCGGAGGGGCCAATGCAGCGGACACGAGTGTTCAACCGACCCAGGCGACGTAGGTAACAACACAGCAACCAGGGTATACAATAAGAAACGGGAAACTGGGAACACGGGGACCAAGAATACAAGGAACCAGGAACATGGGGAACCAGGAACACGGGGTCCAGGAACACGGGGAACCCGGAACACAGGGGATCCGGAGCCAGGCTTGAGACAGAGACCAGCTTGGAGAGATCCGGGAAACCAGCCAGGAACACGGAGGTCAGCAAGGAGCTGGCAGGGCAGGAATCTGTAGGAAGTAACACAGAGAATTCAGAGAACAGACCAAGTAAGGAACGACCTGACAGACCAGAAGTGGCAGCTCCACTAGGGAGAAGATTGCCCTGGCCCCGACTGATTGGAAACAGGAGGTTTATATCAGAGCAGGGCCGTCCTGATTGGCAGGACACAGAGGCATGGTGATTGGCTGGGGGGAGGGGCCAGATCCCTGCAGTCTCTCCAGCAGAAACTGAGTAGGAGACAGTTTCATGTGCACAAGCAGTGGTACCAGAAGTGAGAGGAGCAATGTTGCTCAAGCAGAGAGTCCTGGACCCCTGCGGCTGGAGACAGGTGCGCGTACCCGGGGAGCATACGGTAAGGAAGACGCTACTCCAGCAGAGGGCGCTGGAACCCTGCGGCAGACCCCCACATTATCACACCCACCGGGGTGTAATACACACGCAGCGAGGGGGGAGTTGGAGCAGAGGAGAACACCAAGTCAGACTACATCCAGCAGTTTAGATGTAGTATAAAAATTAATTTATCAGATTACAGACACTTAGAACAGACAGGATGTTTAAGGATGTAGTAGTAAGGTGCAGGGACAGGTAGTGATAGGTTCAGGGCCAAAAACAACCTGACAGGTTCCCTTTAAGCACATATGCCAACATTCAGAGATAGCTATATGCCAAAAACGAACTACACCTATTTTGTTGAAATTTTCCATGTTCACTCCCATAACATACTGCCAATATTTTGCTCCGTAGTAATTATTAAAAAAAAACTTTAGAAAGACATAAGTAAGTCAGTAACTACACTAACAGTTTACTGAAGTCAAGGAAGATGTACAGCCTTATGCTAATATAAAAAAAGTATTTACTGATGCTAATATAAGTCATTCTATAGGGCAGTGAACTTTTCAGTTGAGGGGCTTCTAGGTTCCTTAGTCACTCCTAATTAAAAGTGGCTATGAATTAAAAAAATCTAAAACGTGATTTGTTAAGCTAGACAACTTCCATGTGAAAAGATATGTAGTAGTATTCTTCATTCCATAACATCAAAGTAGTAATCAAACTATCAGACAGATGAAAAAATTATTTTATTATCTCACATAAAGTTAATAAATACAGCCAAGTCTGAGAGGAGACTTGCTTGAAATCCGTTGGATTTGCAGCTACTGGAAAAAATATTTTTGAATAAGAATAAAGCCTTTAATAATGCGATATTTCTAATTAGTCAGTGTGAACACTGGAGCTAGCTATATGTCTACATTGTGTGCAAAATTATTAGGCAAGTTGTATTTTAGAGGATTATTTTTATTATTATCGATCAACAACTATGTTCTCAATCAACCGAAAAGACTCAAATATCAAAACTTAATATTTTTGGAAGTTGGAGTGGGTTTTTTTTAGATGTGGCTATCTTAGGACGATATCTGTTTGTGCAGGTAACTATTACTGTGCAGAATTATTAGGCAACTTAATAGAAATCAAATATATTCCCATCTCACTTATTTATTTTCACCAGGTAAACAAATATAACTGCACAAAAATTAGAAAAAAACATTTCTGACATGCAAAAACAAAACCCAAAAAATTAGTGACCAATATAGCCACCTTTCTTTATGATGACACTCAACAGCCTTCCATCCATAGATTCTGTCAGTTGCTTGATCTGTTTACGATCAACATTGCGTGCAGCAGCCACCACAGCCTCCCAGACACTGTTTCAAGAGGTGTACTGTTTTCCCTCCCTGTAGATCTCACATTTTAGGAGGGACCATAGGTTCTCTATGGGGATCAGATCCGGTGAACAAGGGGGCCATGTCATTATTTTTTCTCCTTTTAGACCTTTACTGGCCGGCCACGCTGTGGAGTAGTTGGATGCATGTGATGGAGCATTGTCCTGCATGAAAATCATGTTTATCTTGAACAATACCACTTCTTCCTGTTCCACTGCTTGAAGAAGTTGTCTTCCAGAAACTGGCAGTAGGTCCGGGAGTTGAGATTCACTCCATCCTCAACCTGAAAAGGTCCCACAAGTTAATCTTTGATGATACCAGCCCATACCAGTACCCCACCTCCACCTTGCTGGCGTCTGAGTCGGAATGGAGCTCTCTGCCCTTTACTGATCCAGCCTCTGGCCCATCCATCTGGCCCATTAAGAGTCACTCTCATTTCATCAGTCCATAAAATCTTTGAAAAACCAGTCTTAAGATATTTCTTGGCCCAGTCTTAACATTTTATCATATGTTTCTTGTTCAAAGGTGGTTGTTTTTCAGCCTTCCTTACCTTGGCTATGTCCCTGAGTATAGCACACCTTGTGCTTTTTGATACTCCAGTAATGTTGCAGTTCTGAAATATGGCAAAACTGGTGGCAAATGGCATCTTGGCAGCTTCACGCTTGATTTTCCTCAATTCATGGGCAGTTATTTTGCGCCTTTTTTCCCCAACACGCTTCTTGCGACCCTGTTGGCTATTTTCCATGAAACGCTTGATTGTTCGGTGATCACGCTTAAAAAGTTTGGCAATTCCAAGACTGCTGCATTCCTCTGCAAGATATCTCACAATTTTGGACCTTTCAGAGCCCGTCAAATCTCTCTTCTGACCCATTTTTCCTAAGGAAAGGCATTTGCCTAATAATTAAGCACACCTTATATAGGGTGTTGATGCCATTAGACCACACCCCTCATCATTACAGAGATGCACATCACCTGATTTACTTTATTGGTAGTTGTCTCTCAAGCCTATACAGCTTGGAGTAGGACAACATGTATAAAAAGTATCATGGGATCAAAATACTCATTTGCCTAATAATTCTGCACACAGTGTATGACCGAGTTGCAGCTAGACGCCTGGGTGATACTGCGTGTAATTCACCCTAAAAGGTAACAGATTTTTTAATTATAGAGTTAGCGCTGGGCCACCCTCTATAATTCAAACACCTTTAATAATGCGGCCTAATTGGTAATATTAGGATGCAGCCACATTTTACAAATCTGGCATGTGTCTCTTAACATAATATAACTTTGGAATGCCTTTATGCATCCAGAAGAAAATGGAGAGAAGCGCACATAGGGCCGTAAGTGTGTAAAGAATGGAGTGTACTGTATAGTACAACTCACCTTGTTGGCTTGTGCGAGTCACAACCACCTTGAACAGCAGAATGGGTGATGGTCGCTGCGGACACCCGTGATTGAGCAATCCGGTACCAATGACGGCTGACCACGATGATACACAGGAGTTTATGAAGATTCTTTATTCCACCTTGCCGACGCGTTTCGTAGCACAATAGCCCAGAGGAAGTAGCCTGTGTGCTACGAAACGCATCGGCAAGGTGGAATAAAGAATCTTCATAAACTCCTATGTGTCATCGTGGTCAGCACAGAGGATCTAAACCCGTCCTTCAAACATTGGTACTGTTTATGCATCCAGGTGATTTTGAGACATTTCTTGGGACACATTGTACATTACATTAACAGAATACAATATGCCAATGTAGTTTTTGCGATAACGTATTACCATATTACAATATATTTTGAAATTATTAGCAAAAACAAAAAGAGAAATTTACGGAAAAAATAAATTGCAATTTTCAAACTTTCATTGTACCTGTCATTAAAAAAGATAGTGACAGAAGAAGAAATTAAAATATAGTTAATACAGTTTCCATTTGTCTATTTGCATTATTTTTTTATAAGTTTTTTTTATAAGTCAAGTTATTTTTTGGGACATTAGAAGGTTATTAAGTTTAGCAGCAATTCTTCATATCTTCAGTAAACTTTCAGAAACCTATTTTTTCCGAAACCTAATCAGTTCTCAAGTGCCTTCTAAGAGACTATATACTAGAAACTATCCACATACTACACCATTTGAAAAAGTTCACCCCTTAAAGATTTTAATCATAATTTAGGAAATTTGCTAACCCTTCAGATGATTGACAATAAGTAATGCAAATTCGAATACAAAATGAGAAAAAAAAAATGATCCCATTGATATGTTATTTGATTCAGATTTTCTCACACTGCAATTTCTTACTCAGTTCTTCCTGACAACAACAATACCCTAGAAGGGGTTGAATGCCACTGTTTGAGCATGTGGTAGGGCTCAGAATGGTAGGAGCACTACTTGGCTTTTGTAGAGCAGATTTTACTGGAAACGTTTGCAGGCATCATGTCATATTTGCACCGTCTCTGAAGTACCAAAATAGCAGTAACTCCAAAAAAGTGAGTACATTTGGGAAACTAAACCCTTCAAGGAATTTATCTAGAATCATAGTGAACACTTTGACCCCAATCATGTTTCATAAATTTTTTCCCCATTATACTGTGAAAAGGAAAAGTTATATTCTTCAAAAAATTGTATACGGTATTTATTTTTTTATCAATAAGTAATATGGGAATAATGTACACTGCAATTGATTAATTTTATTACTAAATTTCTCCAAAGTATGGCAATACTCTATATTTGATCGTACAATACAGTTTGGGCAGACTACAAAGCTCAGAAGATGTGACACACCATTTGGCTTCTAAAGCACAAATTTTGCTACATTGATTTTCGGACCCAATTTTGCAATTACAGAACCCATGAAGTACAAGTATAGTGGAGAATACACGAGGACCTGTCACCCCCCTGGTGCTATGCTAACTGAATTCAGCACTGAATGCAGCCTGTCTGCTGCATTCAGGGAAGGGGTCTCCAATGTCTCTAACCCCCCTGTAAGTTGTTAAAAAGATTTTATAAAGTGTACAGATAAGGAGTCCAGAAGGACTGACTCAGTATTGAGTCATCACAGTTTCTGGTGTCCTCCCCACCTTGAGCCCTCTCTGGTCTACCTCCAGCCCTCTCTTGTTCAGCCTCCTGTATGTGTCATCGCTGTTGCTGGTGTCCTCCCCGTCTCCAGCCCTCAGGAGGCTGAACAAGAGAGGGCTGGAGGTGGCACACAGAAGGCTGGATGTGGGGAGGACACCAACAACAGTGATGACTAATGAGTCAGCGATGACTCATTACTGAGTAAGTCCCTCCGGACTCGTTATCTGTACACTTTCTAAAGTTTTTTTCAACAACTTACAGGGGAGCTAGAGACATGGGGGATCCCTTCCCTGAATGCAGCAGACACGCTTCATTCAGTACTGCATTCAGTTAGCATAGCCACCAGGGGGGTGACAGGTCCTCTTTAAGAAGGATCTAGGGAGTTAATGAACATTTTTACTCCACAGGTGGTTAAAACATTTATTTACTATTAGTCTTTAAAAATTTAAAAAAAAATTGTTACAATATTATGTAGTTTAGCTGAATATGTTTAATTTTTATGGGAGTAACAAGAAAAAAAAAGTCCCCCAGACTTTATTACATAATTTCTCCTAAATTTGGAAATACAGTATGTTACACACCTGTCCAGGGTCTGGGCGCTGGTCCCTTCATCTCAGTCTGATGAGCTTTCTTGAGTTCCACGTTGGGACGTGCAACTTGCCTGGTGTGCTTCCATGCTATGAGGTTCCTAGACTTTTATAAGGTCTACCAAGACACTCACCTGTTCCATAGTATTAAGACTTTATTTTGTTTGTGTACAGTTACCTGTGGCTTCCAGTACAGGCAGAGACACACTATGCGAGATGCATGCAAGTATCTCACATGCATCTCGCATGAGTCATCCGGCTCAGCCCCTGTCTATCTGAACAGGAGCGTGGAGTTCCATAGAAACACAATCAGCCTCATGTTCCCGTTCAGAGAGCCAAAGGCTGGGCCGGATGACTCATGTGAAAAATGAGACACTCGCATGCAGCTTGCATAAGTGTGTCTCTGCCCTACCTCTGAAACCTGTCTCCGGTTTCCAGGACTTCTCCTAGCTGACTGCTGCTTTATGGCATTTATCAAGAGGTGTCGTGAAAATCACTCTATTTGTGATTTTATGATGCAAAGCCTGTGACTGATCTTCACAAGAGATTGTCATAATCCCAGTGTCAAATGCCCAACATTTACTAAAAAAGCAGACATATTTTCAAATATAAAAAAAAACTAAACAAAAAAACAATTATAGTTGTTTAACTTACCTTATTTTCCAATACAAAATAAAGATTTTACAAGAATTAAAAATATTAAAATTTTATCAAAATTTGCATGTAGGCCACCATGATACCATTGAAAATCACAGCTCACAGTTCAGAAACCAAGCTCTCGCACTGCTCTATCGGCCGCCCAAAAAAATTTTTGTCTTTGAAAATGGCAACAGAAAACACAAATTTTATTTTTCTTACATATTTCTGATTTTTTAGCTATTCAAATATAAAAATATATATTACAGAGCAAAAAATTTAGGCAGGTAAGAAAAAATGCCGTAAAGAAAAAATGCTTTTAAAAAATAGAAGGGTTAGGGTGCTTTCACACTGGCGTTTTTGCCCGGATCTGGCAAATCCGGACAATAAACCGCATCTGCCGCAAATGCCGCCTGACGGCGGCACTTGCGGCATGCCCCATGCATTGTCTATGCGGCTTGCGGTAAGTGTGCCGCACACGCGGCAATTGCGGTTTCGCCAGTTGTAGCAGATGCCAAAACCGCACTTGCCGTGTCTGCTGCACATTTACCGCAAGCTCCATAGACAATGCATGGGGCTTGCCGCAAGTGTGCTGCTAGTGCTGCTGTTAAGCGGCACTTGCGGCAAATGCGTTTTTTTTGTCCGGATCCCCCAGATCTGGGCAAACACACCGGTGTGAAAGCACCCTTAGTAGTGTATTTTATTTCAATTAACAAAATTCAAAGTGAATGAAAAAAAGCGAAATCCAAATCAATTTATTAGCCTGACTATAAACCAACAAAATCCCTGACTTTGTACAAATGTACTAGAATTGATGCTATTTTGAAGGCTAATGAGTAACTAATTGCCTCATTTTTGGACTCAGATTTTAGAGGTGGAAAATAGAAAAAAAAATTCCGCAAAAAATGTGGTTATAATGCACTGCTATGGGGGGATGTGCTGCTGACAATTAGGGGGTAATGTCCCCATCCTGGGCCCCTTCCAAATAATATATGGCCCCCCCAATTCTGGTATATAATTTCCATCCTGGATATAGCCCCCAATCCTGGTATACAGCCCTTCATCCTGGGATATAGCCCTCCATCCGGAATATGGTCCCCCATTCCTGAATATAGCATCCCCCATCCTGGATATGACCCCCCTCATCCTGGATATGGCCCCCATCCTGGAATACAGCCCCCCATTCTGAGATACAGCCCTCCATTCTGGGATATAGCTTCCCATCTGGGATATGGCCCCCCATCCTGATATATAGCCCCCATCCTGGTATACAGCCCCCTATCCAGTAAATAGCTCCCAATCCTGGATATGGCTCCCCATCCTGGGATTTAGCCCCCATCCTGGTATACAGCCCCCCATCCTGGATATAGCTCCCCATCCTGGGATACCATCCCCCATCCTGGATATGCCCCCCATCCTGGTATATAGCCTCCATCCTGGTATACAGCCCCCCATTCTGTAAATAGCTCCCCATTCTGGATATGGCTCCCCATCCTGGGATACCGTCCCCCATCCTGGATATGGCCCTCTATGCTGCCGCACACAAGAAAATAATAAACAATGTTAAAACTCACCCGCTGGCGTTTCCGTCTGTCTCTCCCTGCTTGCAGCACCCACGGCCTGAGTCCTTCTGTGTTCCCTGGGCAACCGATAATATGATCGACACAGCACAGTGACATCATCACTATGCACCCCAATCACTTGATCGGCTGCCCAGGGAACAAAGGAGGTTGAAAGTGCTCACTATGCATCTAGATATGTTCCTTGGGGGGTCTAGTTTCCAAAATGTGGTCACTTGTGGGGGAGCTCCAATGTTTAGGCACACAGAGGCTCTCCATATGCGACATGGTGTCCACTAACAATTTGAATGGAAAATTAGCTCCAATAGTTAGCGGACACCATGTCGCATATGGGGATCCCCTATGTGCCTAAACATTAGAGCTCCCGAACAAGTCACCCCATTTTGGAAACTAGACACCTCAAGGATTATATCTAGGGGTATAGTGAGCATTTGGAACCTGCAGCTACTTCACAGAATTTGATAATGTCATATTGAACATTTTCTTTTTTTCACACAATTTCTCACTTTTAGAGCATGTGCACAAGATATAGAGACATCGTGTCCTGGTCGTCTCCTCCCCTGCATTTTTTTTTAGTATTTCTTTATTAAATTTAAAAAAAAACGACGTGGGGCTTCGCCATATTTTTGGTCCAGCCAGGTACAGCAAGGAACTACGGGTTGCCACCAACCCCTTCTGCCTAGTTTTACCTGGCTGGAAACCAAAAATATAGGGAAGCCCCCTTTTTTTTTTTTTTTTAACCTTCCTAGCGTTATTCCCGAGCCTGACTCGGGGTTAACATTCACTACCAGAAGCGTTAACCCCGAGTCAGGCTCGGGCTTACCCGCGTTCGCGGCAGATGCGGTGAGAAAACCGCATCTGCCGCATCTACCGCATCTGCCGCACTTGAAATTTGGTACAGATGTGGCTAAGAGCAAAGCAGACATATGGGCAGTTTTTGAAATATTTAAAGCGCGCCGATTTTTCGGAAATGCGTTTTAAAGTTTTGCGCTTGCGATCACATGGGTAAAATATTAACAAAGATCCTCTTGTGACATATCTGGTGAAAGCCTGTATAGTTCTGAGTAGAATGGTGTTTATTTTGTCTCTCTATCTTATTCCTAGCCTGAGTTATGAGGAGAAACGTAAAGGCAGGCAACAGCGAAATTCACACTTTTTCTGAACTTTAACCTCCCTGGCGGTCTGTTTAGTTCTGGAAATTGTTGCTAAAAGCGGGCTACCCGCGTTCGCGGTAGATGCGGTTAAAAAACCGCATCTGCCGCACTTGCCGCATAGCTGCCGCACTTGTGCCGCACTTGCGGCGCGGTTGCGGCGCGGTTGCGGTAATCTGCATAGGAACCAACCACCTCTGATGACCCTCATACATTGTTAATATGTGCCCCTGCAGCCTAGTAAACCATTAGCAGCACTGTTGTTGTGTGCAAAGTGGCTGCAGTAGAAGTGCGATAATGATTTTAGACACTTACATGCCTGGTACTTGAGGCCGTCTCCCTGTGTGTGATGGGACGTGTGGGCGGTGCTCATCATGTCTGCTCTCCCCCTCCCTTATGCACGCCCCCTCTCAGCCTGCGATAGTGATGTGAGGCTGATTGCGTCATAAAGGGGCGGGACTAAATCGCGGCATCACGGTAGCCCCGCCCCTTCATGACGCAATCAGCCTCACAGCACTATAGCAGGCTGAGAGGGGGCGTGCATAAGGGAGGGGGCGAGCAGACATGATGAGCACAGCACAACAAGTCCCATCACACACAGGGAGACGGCCTCAAGTACCAGGCATGTAAGTGTCTAAAATCATTATCGCACTTCTACTGCAGCCACTTTGCACACAACAACAGTGCTGCTAATGGTTTACTAGGGTGCAGGGGCACATATTAACAATGTATGAGGGTCATCAGAGGTGGTTGGTTCCTATGCAGATTACCGCAACCGCGCCGCAACCGCGCCGCAAGTGCGGCACAAGTGCGGCAGCTATGCGGCAAGTGCGGCAGATGCGGTTTTTTAACCGCATCTACCGCAAACGCGGGTAGCCCGCTTTTAGCAACAATTTCCAGAACTAAACAGACCGCCAGGGAGGTTAATTATTTCATGAAATAATTAAAAAAAAAATGGCGTGGGCTTCACCATATTTTTGGGCCAGCCAGGTACAACTAGGCAGCTGGGGGCTGGAATCCTCAGCGTAGGGAGGCCCAAGCTTTCTGGGCCCCCCCCCGCTGCGAATTGCAGCCCACAGCCGCCCCAGAAAGTGGCGCATTCATAGAAGCGCCATTTTCTGATGCTGTATCCAGCTCTTCCAGCTGCCGTGTAGTGGTGGCAGACTGGGTAATAAGGGGTTACTGCAAGCTTTCTGGCAGCTGGCACTAAGCCCGAGATTCATAACGTCTGGCCAATATTAGACCGGACCATTAGGAATCTCTAGTAAATTGTAAAGAAGACACAAGACAGAGAAAAATATTTTTATTAGAAAAAAAACACAAACACTACTTGGACTCCATCTTTATTATTCTTTGACGTCCGACGTAGTCTAGTGGGAAGGTCCGTCGTAGTCCAGAGGGATGTCCCGCCACGATTCTCAGTTTTATAGCATATGGGGCATCCTCGATATGCTATAAAAGCAGGTTCATTGCCAGGAGGATGACAGGTCATGAACTCAGTGAGTTCATGACCTATCAGAATCCTCGGGTCACAAGGGGTTAACTGTGCTCTTCATGGTGGTCTCCACATCAGATCACCATCAGTGGTGATGTATCAGGATCCTGGGATCACATAGGGATCCTGGGATCACCACTGATGGTGATCTGATGTGGAGACCACCATGAAGAGCACAGTTAACAAGGGTTTAACTGTGCTCTTCATGGTGGTCTCCACATCAGATCACCATCAGTGTTGATCTATCAGGATCCTGGGATTACATAGGGATCCTGGGATCACCACTGATGGTGATCTGATGTGGAGACCACCATGAAGAGCAAGCACAGTTAGCAAGGGGTTAACTGTGCTCTTCATGGTGGTCTCCACTTCATATCACCATCAGTGGTGATCCCAGGATCTCTCTGTGATCCCAGGATCCTGATAGATCACCACTGATGGTGATCTGATGGGGAGACCACCATGAAGAGCACAGTTAACCTCTTGTGACCTCAGGATTCTGATAGGTCATGAACTAACTGAGTTCATGACCTGTCATTCCCTGGGCTGCACAGAAGGAGTTAACAGCGGAAGACACCAGCAGCCGGAAGACAGGAGGAGACTGAGGCCCCCGGACCGCAGGAACCCGGGACTGGAATCAGGATCGTTGGTAGGTAAGAGTGGTGTGGGTGAGGTAGGGGGGGCTTTACTGGGGGACGGTGGGCCTGCAAACTCCATCCGATGTGATGTTTGGTCACATCGGATGGAGTTTAGAGGTGGCGGGGCCGGCATGAGGGCCTTGGGAAAGGGGTACCGGGTACCGAGCATCGGGGGAGAAGGGCGGGGGTGTCCGGAGGCTGGAGAGCACTAGGGAGCACTGGGGGAGGTAATTTCCATGCGACCTGACATGTGTGACATGTTAGACTGCATGGAGATGCAGGGGAGGCAGCGCACCGCCACCATTTTTTCATGGACCGGGGGGGGATGGAGGTGTGGAGGGGGTATCTCCGGCACCGGGGGTCTTGAGGGTCTTAGGGGTTAATGGATCACTTTGATACGACATGCGTTTTCATGTCGGACCAAAGTGAAAGCATTTTTTACAAGCACTTTCACTTTTTGTAATGTGATGATTGGTAAACGGTGCTTACCAGTCATCACATTACTGGTGTAGGAAACCCTAAAAAACCCTTGCACAAGTATGTTAGCACTGCTGAAAACGGTTTGGCTGATTAGAGAAGCCATTAAATTTACCTTCCTTTGAGCTAGTTGAGAATCTGGAGCATTACTGTACATTTGTTTGTTCTATGAAACTCTCAAAATGGCCAGAAAAAGAGAACTTTCACATGAACCTTGACAGTCTATTCTTGTTCTTAGAAATGAAGGCTATTCCATGCGAGATATTGCCAAGAAACTAAAGATTTCCTACAATGGTGTGTACTACTCCCTTTAGAGGAGAGCAAAAACCAGCTCTAACCAGAGTAGAAAGAGAAGTGGGAGGCCCTGCTGCACAACTGAGCAACAAGACAAGTACATCAGAGTTTCTAATTTGAGAAATCGACGCCTCAGAGCTCCTCAACTGGCAGCTTCATTAAATAGTACCTGCAATGCTGTAATTGCTGCAAAGGGAGCATTCTTTGATGAAAGCAAAGTTTGAAGGAGAAAATTAACATTTCAAATAAAAATCATTATTTCTAACCTTGTGAATGTCTGGAATATATTTTCTATTGATTTAGCAATTATTTGATAAATAAAAGTATGAGTTTTCATGGAAAACACAAAATTGTCTGGGTGACCCCAAACTTTTGAGTTTGAGTGTATATTTAACAGTTTTTTTTATTACCATAATTCTATTAACCTGAAGAACTCTATTGCCTGGTAATTTTTACTGAACAATGAAAGCCATAAAAATCAAAGGTAGAATTTCATTTTTACACCATTTTAGTTTATTTGTATTTTTTCTATTTTTGAGTTCATTAGATCGTAAAATGAATGATGCCATTTAAACTGCAATGCATCCCGCAAAAAAAGAAGACCCTAAGGCTGTGGAATAAAAACAAAGTTATGACATTTGTAAAAAATAAAAGTGCAAAAACAAAAATTGGCATGGAGGGGTTATCTGTATTTT
This sequence comes from Allobates femoralis, assembly GCA_033576535.1. Classification (NCBI taxonomy): domain Eukaryota; kingdom Metazoa; phylum Chordata; class Amphibia; order Anura; family Aromobatidae; genus Allobates; species Allobates femoralis. The sequence continues at coordinate 316,145,121 of JARQOC010000003.1, forward strand.
TTTTTTATTAGGTAGCAAGATATTTCTAGGTGTAATAGGGTAGGACTAATGAACAGTAAAGTATGCCAGTGCTCACATTACTGGGGAAAAATAATATATCACTCCTGCAAGATAAGGTAAATAAATAGTGTAAATGTACGCTTTGTATCCTTGATGCTGGCATGGTTTGGAAGACTCACAAATTTCTGTGTTTATTTTTTTGGCCTTTGCTGGCAACATATAAGTACATGTCATTTAAAGTTTACTTGAAAGCAGATTATTTTAAGCCAGTTGTTTTGCAATCACACACATTTAGTTTTCTAATGAATAAAAAGTCATGTAAGTTTAATTGGGCAAAGGTTATTCAACATCTGGTCTACTCTTCACTTGGAATGTGTGAGTGTATGCCAGGGGAGTGTATGCCAGGAGGACACCTCAGGTCAGATTTCTAAACACAGCTTTGAATATGAGCAATTTATTGTTATTCTGCAATACAGGGAATCTGTCATCAGGATTTCACACAACAAAGGATTTCATCACACAAGACCAGTTCATAAGCAAGTGAGGCTGAGGGACTATGGTCTATCTGAAGCCTCTGTCACTCTATTCCACGTCCAGCACTACCTTGTTATGTTTGACTGACATATCCTTTAAAGTCACTTATCCTAGGGCCTGTCAGTCAAACAAACTGAAGTAGCATTTGGTGGAGAATAGAGCTGGAGTGACAGAGGCTTCAGATCTGCAGCCTTATTTGCATATAAATTCAAATGATGATTTCTCAGAAGCAAAGGAACAGAATGGCCATATAAAAGTATTGCTGTATTTGTCTTTGAATGAGTAATATACACATATAAATAGTTTGTGGGGTAAAGTCGTGCTGAGATATTTCCTTTAAGTGTTATATTTTACAATTGCTGGTATAAAATATATTAAATTTATCAGGCTGAAGCCTCCTTTCCTCAGTCTGAACTTTGCCAACTCTTGTTGTCTCTTGTTAAAACTGTAAGGCTGGTTTCACACTACCGTATTTTCTAATCTGGGCGAATCCAGTTGACACCGTATGCATCTGCATCCGTATTCTCCCCCATTGACTTTCAATGGAGACGCAGGAGCGTGCAGGTGCATACGGTTCCACCTGGATCCGGGGATCACCAGTTTGTTGTCAAAAACAAAAACGGAAATTGTTGCAATTTTGTTGCACATTGACATTTTGCAAGAACTCAGATCCATGGTTAGCACTAAAATGGAGCTCTGTGGAACCTGTATCTGTGTACATCGCCAGACTGAACATGCCCGGAAGGCAGTTTCATCCACTCCCACTAACCAATTCAGGAAGACTATATAGGTTGACATCATTGGACCTTTCAGACATAAACATCTATCCATATCCATACACAGCAGAGAGCAACATAAGAGAGCCACCTCCTAGATCATTATCCATGCACGGGGTCAACCACACTATTGTAAGTATATGTCCAACCCCACCATCCCTATCTGTAGTCTGTCCCTACTTATCATTCTTATTTGTGTTAGGCGGCCGTCACACGGTGCAATATCTTGAACGATATCGTTAAAGCGATCTGCTTTTTGATCGCTTAAGCGATATCGTTTGTGCATCGTTACGTGCGATCAAGCGATTTTACAATGTAAAATCGCTTGATCGCTAGATCGCAGATATGAGAGCCGGAGCTCATATCTAGCGATCATCGCTTGTTCAATTTGCTTCATCGTGGTGTGTGACACCACGATGAACGATCTCCCAGCGGCTGAGCCTATGCTGGGAGATGGTATCTATGGTAAACGTCGGGTTACTAAGCGCCGCGCGGCGCCTAGTAACCCGATGTGTACCATAGTTACCAGCGATCTCGCTGGCCAACATCGCTGGTGAGTCTGTCTGTGTGACAGCTCACCAGCGATGTGAGCGATATCGTTAGTGATCGCACGTGCACGTGATCGCTAACGATATCGCTCACGATATCGCTCACGATATCTGTGTGTGTGACGGCCTCCTTACAGCTATCCAGAAATCTTCTGGAACTCTGACACCTCCTACCTAACTCAACATCCATGGGTCCACCAGACTATTGTAAGTATATATCCAACCCCACCATGTCCCTGTCTGAAGTCTGTCACTCCTAATCAATCTTATTCGTCTTTCAGCTAACCAAAAAGTCTGCTGGAACTCTGACTCTGTTGTATCATCATTTCTGATATGTACATGTTTTTTCCCAAAATAAATTTTTAATCTTCGATTTAAGGAAACGTCTTCATAAACCTAGGTGGATCCGGATGCAAATGTGTCATGAAAGCAAGCTGGGGGATCGCAGAGTGTAAGTTTATGTTCATAACACATCACACCATGTAAAGTATTCAATGTAATGTATAACCAAAGGTGTTTTTGTTTTTTTATCCCTAAGTACATGAGGTTTCTCTTGCAGCTACTGAATCTTCCTCCCAAGGTTGTTGGCATACAGGACATGGCGGTCGGACATATGTAAATATTTTTCAGCTAAGCACACAAAAATGCTTTTATGTTTAGAAGTGTCTGTAGTTTGGGGTTCTGATTAGGCACAAATCCTTGGTCATATTAAAAGGCTTCTTCAAGAGTCGACTATGACTTTGAGGATTGCTATCTAAAGGTGGCACTAGAGTTCATCTACTTCTTCATTGAAGTGACAATTAACTTTTTTTAGGCTTCCCAAAGTTCAAAGGCCAACCAGGAAGAAGATGATGACTTAATTGATGGGGATCTCATCGGCCTGCTTCATCCAAGGCCCGCTTTGTGGAACCAGATCGACCACCGTCATTCTGATGTCAGAAGAGACAATATAATCCAGATGTCTCCTAATCTCAGCGCATGCATGGTCCGAATGATTTGGAGTGGTCTGGACGCATGTGCAGAGCAGCGTGTGTTCCCCAGTGGACAGTACTCTTGCTTTGGACGGACATGGAAAAACAGGCTGGGAGCCAGGTGCCAGAATTGTGGTGGTAGGGTAGGGGAGACACTTAGAAATGGAATCTGGGTAATGGTGGAAGCCTGCATTAAGAGTTTATTTACCTATAAAGGACTTTTTTTATCGTTAGTGCATGACTTCCGGGGTCAAGTAACCATTTACTGGGACAAACCTTTAAAAGACCCACGTGGGAAGCTCCATGTGAACATACTTTATCCTATCCTGACATCATGGATCTGGAGAAACATTGATCAGGCCTCCTGATGAACCACAAGGAAAACGTGTCAAGGCAGTATAGACCAAGAATGAATAAGAATCCTGATATCCTGATCATCATATGTATTTGACTCTGCTTGGCATTATTATATTGTCCCTACCCTTGATCTGATGGAGCTGTAACTTGTAACTGATTGTAGTGTTCTACCATAGGTGATAGCTTTGAATGCCTGATGATATATTAAGCCCTGTGTGTATGTGGACTTAGCCACACCGTATTTATTATTATATGAGTTGAATGGAGCACTTTATAGGATTCAATATACACTACTGTTCAAAAGTTTGGGGTCACCCAGACAATTTAGTTTTTCCATGAAAACGCATACTTTTATTTATCAAATGAATTGCAAAATGAATAGAAAATATAGTCCAGACATTGACAAGGTTAGAAATAATGATTTTTATTGGAAATAATAATTTTCTCCTTAAAACTTAGTTTTCATCAAAGAATGTTCCCTTTGCAGCAATTACAGCATTGCAGACCTTTGGCAGGTACTATTTACAGTAATGAAGCTGCCAGATGAGGAGCTGTGAGGCGTCAATTTCTCAAACTAGAGACTCTAATGTATTTGTCTTGTTGCTCAGTTGTGCAGCGGAGCCTCCTACTTCTCTTTCTACTCTGGTTAGTGTCACGGGTGACACGGATGACAGGGTGGAGGCCACGCGCAGACGATCCCAGCGTGTGGCCCACCGTCCATAATGGTGGAGGATGGTCCGTCTCTTTCAGGGGCATTTACCTTCGGTGTAGATGGAGAAAGGGTGTGATGGGATCGCGCTGTTATGAGGGGACGGCTGTGGAGGTCTTGTGCTCGGTCTGGTTTTATCCACCAATATTGTAGGTCACTAGGACCCAGCAGAGTCCTTCCACCTTTATAAGGAGGTTCATTACCCTTCCTCGGTGCAGGTGATAGTTCCTTGTGCACTCATGATCCTTGCTCCAGCAGAGGCTGAGGTTGTGGAGGTTGCTGAGTTCTGCTGTCAGATAAGTGTTTCTTTTTCCCAAATGTCTGTCTTCCCTGGTGTTTGTCTTTAGTTGATAGTGGAGGGGTCTAGTGAACCTCTCCATCTGATCCTTAGATAAGATAGTGCTAGGATCAGAGAGGGACGAGGTTCGTGGTCGGCGACAGTTGAGGAGACTGTATAGGGACGTCAGGGCAGACAGGGTCAGCTCTAGGAAGTCTAGGGGTCACCGTCTCCTTCTTGTGCCCTTAGCGTTAGGGACTCCTTATTCCCCCCCCCCCCCGTCGTTATCCTACGCTGGGGGTCTTCCCCACTCCCAGCGTGACAGTTAGAGTCTGTTTGTGCTCTCCTGCGAAGGGATTAGTACACACCGTTGTAGGAAATCTTCAGTTTTTTGGCAAATTCTCGCATGGAATAGCCTTCATTTCTAAGAACAAGAATAGACTGAAAGTTCTCTTTTTCTGGCCATTTTGAGAGTTTCATAGAACAAACACATGTAATGCTCCAGATTCTCAACCTCCTTCTCAAAGGAAGGTCAATTTTATAGCTTCTCTAATCAGCCAAACCGTTTTCAGCTGTGTTGACATACTTGTGGAAGGGTTTTCTAGGGTTTTGTTAACATCCATTAGCCTTCTTACACAGTTAGCAAACATGATGTACCATTAAAATACTGGAGTGGTGGTTATTGGAAATGGGCCTCTATACACCTATGCCCTGTAGATATTGCATTAAAAACCAAATATTTGCAGCTAAAATAGGCATTTACCACATTAACAATGAATAGAGTGTATTTCTGATTCATTTAATGTTAGCTTCATTGAAAAAATGTGCTTTTCTTTAAAAAATAACGACATTTCTAAGTGACCCCAAACGTTTGAACGGTAGTGTATATATAGGTCCTTGTAGATCAGGGACAGGTTAAGGACAGTCAGGGAGAGTTGACATGGAGTGGGGGCACCGCAGGCATTTCAAGAGGGTGCCGACCTTCACTGTGTAGGTAGCTTTCAGCTCCAGGGGCATCGTTAGGGTATCACTAGGAGTTCTCATATCTATTATAATTTATGTATAATTTTTTTTATGTTTTTGCACATATATATTTTTTTTGGGTGACTATTTGGTCTTTTAGTATTTTAAACAATAAAGAAGTACTTTTAAGTGTGCTCAGGTCCTTATACATGTGTATGCGACCTGGCTTCAGAGGGGATCACCGCGCATGATTGGAAGTTGTCCACACTTCTGGTCATGCACACTACTCTGAAGCTGGGTGTACATGTCCCGGCATCAGAGAGGTGTGGTGCACATGACTGGTAGTGTGGATGACTTCCGATCATGTGCACAAGTGAAAAAGGAAGAACAGCGCCTCACCAGCTGGTATATTTCAAAGCATCATAAATTTATTCCGTCCACAAGACAGCACGACGTTTCGGTCGCAATGACCTTTATCAACTGCACTTGATAAAGGTCATTGCGACCGAAACGTCGCGCTGTCTTGTGGACGGAATAAATTTATGATGCTTTGATATATACCAGCTGGTGAGGCGCTGTTCTTCCTTTTTCACTTGTGATTGCTAATGCTAGGTGGATCTCCCTGGCTAAGGACGTGCGCCTCAATGTGAGGAATTCAGTGAGTTCCGTGTTCACGGGGTGCTGTGGATAACCATATTTTTCTATTCCGATCATGTGCAGTGATCCCTCTGAAGCCAAAGTGCATACACCCAGCTTAAGAGTAGCTCAATACAGAGGGGTACAAAGTCACATTCATGCATGGCGTTTACTTTTTTAAAGCATGTCATCATGCCCAAAGAGTCGTGATAATATGCTAAGTGGGACGACCAGTCAGGAAACTAACGCCCCCTCGACTAGTCAAAGCCCTATTTTGCATATCATAAACAGACTTTAGAAATACTTTTCTAAAGATCTGTTTATGTGGACAAGTGCATGAAGGGACTGTTAGGCAGGGAATTTTTATAAGTGCCCATAATTGCTGGTACACCTGGGGGCACAGAGGACTTGACATATTCTTTAAAGGGTCATTCCCATCTCTGCCTTTTTTGATGAAGATGAGAATAACTGCTTATAAGTAGTGATGGGTGAACCTGAAATGTAAAGTTTGAGGTCTGTACTGGACACCTAGTGTCCGTGCATTGACCCCAAACACAGGCTCCTCAGGGAAGTCCATGTTACTGTTTGAGTTCAGACGCCTGGATAAAGGAGAAGTGGGCTGGAAAAGGAAGATAAAAGGGGATTACAGCAGTTAAATTATACTTACCCAGAACCGTCACACTACTTCTTGGTTTGCTCAATAAGCGTTGTAAATATTCCCTTGCCTCCCGCGCACAACTTCTGTGATCATGCATGTGATTAGTGGCTTTCAGACTGCGCCCCCCACCATCTGTGCCAGCATCTGTGATTGGTTGTCCTTAGGGATGGGCGAATCTACTCACTAGGACTCGTTACTCGGCGAGTAGTAAGGGACTCGCAGGACTCGGTACTCTGCGAGTTTCCCAGCGTTTACTCGCAAAAATGCATGGGGCTCCGCGCAATTTCTATGTCTAGCCAGGTACAGCTAAGCAGCTGGGGGCTGGAATCCGCAGCGCAGGGAGGCCCAAGCTTTCTGGGCACCCCCCGCTGCAAATTGCAGCCCGCAGCCGCCCCAGAAGATGGCGCGTTCATTGAAGCGCCATCCTCTGGCGCTGAACCCCGCTCTTCCAGCGGCCCTGGTGGCGGTGGCACGCTGGGTAATAAAGGGGTTAATACCACCTTTGTTATACAAGCTGGTATTAAGCCCGAGATTCTTAATGTCAGGCCAGGTTTGACCCGGTCACTAAGAATCTCCAATAAAGGGTTAAAAAAAACACAACACAGAGAAAATTTTTTATTAGAAATAAAAAAAAAAAGCCATTAGGGACTCCATCTTTAATTAAAAAAATCCTCTTCTGTCCGACGTAGTCCAAAACGCGATGTCCTCTCTGCTACATCCCCTGTGCATAGATATAGATGTCTATGCACAGGGAATGAGCAGACTGAGAACAATCTCAGCTCTGCTACATCAGGCAGCAGGCGGGCTCTAGGACCCTGGAGCTGCACAGAGCAGACAGCTCTTACTCTGCGAGTTTCCCTGCTATCACTGGCACAGTAGCGAGTCCAATGACAAGACAATGGCAATCCTAGTTTTGTCAGCGTCTCTGACAAAACTAGGATTGCCATTGATTTGCATTGGACTCGTGCGAGTAAACGCTGGGAAACTCGCAGAGTACTGAGTCCTAGCAGATAGAGCCTGAAGCTTCCAAGACACATCTGCAATTTGTAAATCGCACATTACTCGCTATTACTCGCTTCCCCATTCATTAACATTGGACTCGCAACGAGTAGCGAGTCCCGGGCTCGGACTCGCTAGAGTCAAGCGATTCCGAGTAATTTAGGACTCGCCCATCACTAGTTGTCCTTACACTAGCGGCGTGGGTCCCTGAAGCGCAGTGTAAAAATAAATAGTTAAACAAACACTATGGGGTCCCCCGTATTTTGATACACAATGCAGAAAAAGCAGACAATTGCAGGTTGCAGTCCCTGCTGTGTGCTTTATCTTGACTGGGTATCAAAATATGGGGAAGCCCACATGTTTTTTAAATTATTTAAATTAATTAATAATTAAAAAAATGGTGTATGGTCCCCCCCAGTTTTAAGACTCAGCCATGATAAAGCAGACAGTTGGGGGCTGGTATTCCGCACCTGAGAAGACACATGGTTATTGGGCCCTCACCAGGCTAAAAATTGCAGCCCACAACTGCCCCACATTTGGTGCATACATTAGATTGCACCAAATCCTGGCACTTTACCTGGCTCATCCAGATTGCCCTGGTACAGGGGCAATCAGGGTAATATAAGAGGTTAATGATTTGTCAAAAAATCACAGCTTCCATGAAGCCTTGGATTAATAATAGATAGGGGCCTATGAGACCCCCCCCCCCCGATTACTAATCCTGTGAGTGAAAACAGACAAACACAGGAATAGGCCTTTATTAAAAATAAAAATAAAATTTAAAAAAAAACTCTTTCTCCAATTTATTGACCCCAAAACACCTCTGCAGGTTGGCCATAATCCAAAGACCTGCCGTCCTACGAAGATCCCGCCTCTGCTACTTCTCAAGGTTGCAATGTAGAGTTACATTAGAACTTGAGTCGAAACTAATCACTGCGGCCTCAGGAACAAATTGACAGAACCGCAGTTGGGAGAGTGGTGATATCAGTGAGTTCACCTAAGGTCACAGCTGGCGTAGTTTGCACTATACCCATGTAACATGATACACAATACAGTACATTGGGGTCCGCTATTTACTTGTTCCTCAGCACTGAAAAAAGGCGGTGCTGAGGAATAAGGCAACTTTATGACAGCCTTATATAGCATATCAGCAATCATTAAGTATTTGAAGGATTTTGCAGTCATTGATAAAAGAAAATCTCTGATCTGTATACCATAATAAAACATATCTGCTGCCTTTTATTTTCAGGTTCAGTGGGTTTCCTAGACCCCACATATCAGAAAGTGAAAACACGTTTATGCCATGCTCTCATTTTATTGTTTAGAATATCCTGGGCACACCAGTGAAAGAAGAAGGTTGAACTACACGTTTTGTGAGTGAGAAAAAGTGTTTTCTTTTATTAAGCCACACAGTATTCAGGCACCGTGAACAAACCGACGTTTTGGCCTAAACAGACCTTTATCAAGGTTTCTATTTGCAAGACAAAAATTTGAACAAGTATACATTTGTATTACAAACACTTATGGGTAATATAAAATCATGTCACGTCCGGTGTCCGTGTTGACTTAAGTGCTTAGGCTAATACAAGGGCATGTGCTAAAGTGGCAAAAGAATTACACTCAGTGTTAAATGTATACCTATAGACCTATGAGTGCAAGTGGAGTGAGGTGAAGTGATGACTTCAAGTGTTTCAGGAACTATGTACATGGTACCCCATCTAACGCCAAGTGAGTAAATAAGACATGGCAAAAAGAAGAGAGGAAACAAGGGAAAAAAAGGGGGGGCAAAGGGGTGATTACAAAACTTAATGTATGAGTTACCAGTGTCAATACTGGCGGGGGTTTCAGGACCAATTTAGCACATCCAGTGCAATGGCACACTCATTAATCCCTAGAATGGAATAAAGAAGAATAATAAGCATATGACAGTGACTAGTTAAAAAAAAAAAAAAAGAACAAAATGCTATCAGATTGAGATCAGAGAAAGGGCAGGGATACACTCATAGGCATTTGTGTATGACTATTGTGGTCACAAATTAAGAATATACCTAAAGGGATAATAGGGAAAATGTGTAGGATTCGTTAGATAACTACATTCAGAAAGGTATCACCGTTCAAAGTATAACAGTATCAACACCAAATAAAGTGCTCAATGTAATACTTAACGCCTAGATGCTAGATGTGCACAGTCATATTCTAAAGACGTATTCAATAGAAAAGCATATAGCTGGGCCCTGTTTCGAGCCAGATAATAGTGATACCTACTAATACCAGAGTCAATGTGAACAGAGCAGAGTCCACCTCTGCTGGGGATTAAGACAGTAATGGCATCAAGTAAATCTGTTAATTTACATGAACATCATTTAGTAAAAGATGTATAACAACACAGTGTAAGAGATAGTTAAATGACAACACAGGAGTAGTGGGGTTACCTCTAAAGTCCAACATACAATCAAATATACTGGAATAATAGAAATCTGTAGCACAGACAAAAAAAGAAAGCAAGGATACTCATTAAAGAAGCAAAATCCAGACAGGGTGGTTCTAAAAGGTAAATACATGTCATTTTATGACATGGGAAAACCTCTTTTATTTCTCTAGGGGTGGCACAGTGGCTCAGTGGTTAGCACTGCAGCCTTGCAGCGCTGTGGTCCTGGATTCAACTCCCACCAACAATATCTGCAAGGAATTTGTATGTTCTCCCTGTATTTGCATGGGTTTCCTCCGGGCACTCCAGTTTCCTCCTACACTTGAACGACATGCTGATCGGATGTTTAGATTGTGAGCCCCAATGGGGACAGTGTTGCAAATGTATGTAAAGTGCTATGGAATTAATAGTACTATATAAATGAATAAATATTATTACCATAATCTATTATATAATCGCGAATCGGAAAAGCGCCCCTCCGCGCGCACTTTCCGATGTCGTCATGTGGATACGAATTTAACATTGGGCGCGAAGCGGCCATTGCGAGCCGCTGGCCCAAAATCGATCCACAGCCTCGGCTACAACCTTACCGATTTACCGCTCAGGTAGCGCGAGCAATGGCCGCGAGGCCATTGCGAGTCGCTGCCTGAGCCGCAACTCGCTCCCCGGGGACCATGGAGCGGAGGCGGCACAGCAGCCTCCGCTCCCCGCTACCCACAACTCGCCCCCCCCAATGTCCGCACAGCCTCACCCAGGTCCAAACAGGCCCCCCATGTCCGCATAGCCGCCCCCCCATCTCCGCACAGCCACCCCCATGTCCGCACACCCACCGCCATGTCCGCACAGCCCCCCCCCATGTCCGCACAGCCACCCCATGTCCGCACACAGCCCCCCCCCCATGTCCGCACAGCCACCCCATGTCCGCACAGCCCCCCCATGTCCGCACACCCACCCCCATGTCCGCACAGCCACCCCCATGTCCGCACAGCCCCCCCATGTCCGCACACCCACCCCGCAACAAAACCACCCCGCCGCACCTAAGGCCCTACCCCCTAAGTCCGCCCCACCCCTACACGCTAAGCCCCGACCACCTAACCCCCGACCCGCAGCATCCTAAGCCCCCGCCGATACCCCCTAAGCCCCGCCGTCTACCCCCTAAGCCACCGCCGCCCCTAAGCCCCTACCCCCTAAGCCCCGCAGCAGCCCCGACCACCTAACCCCCGACCCGCAGCATCCTAAGCCCCCGCCGATACCCCCTAAGCCCCGCCGTCTACCCCCTAAGCCACCGCCGCCCTTAAGCCCCTACCCCCTAAGCCCCGCAGCAGCCCCTAAGCCCCTACCCCCTAAGCCCCGTAGCATCCTAGGCCCCCGCCGATACCCCCTAAACCATGCCGCCTACCCCCTAAGGCACCGCCGCCCCTAAGCCCCTACCCCCTAACCCCCGTAGCATCCTAGGCCCCCGCCGATACCCCCTAAGTCCGCCGCACCCGTACACGCTAAGCCCCGACCACCTAACCCCCGACCCGCAGCATCCTAAGCCCCCGCCGATACCCCCTAAGCCCCGCCGTCTACCCCCTGCCCCTCTCGCTAAAGCCCTACACCCTAAGCCCCCGCAGTCCCCTAACCTAACGCCGCTGTCACCTAAGGCCCTACACCCGAAGCCCCCGCCGTCCCCTAACCTAACGTCCCCGTCGATCACTTACATGCCTTCAAGTCATCTGATCGTCCGTCCGATCCACAAGTCCTCCGTCCGGCCAGGCGTCCTCTTCCTCCGGCCCCGGGGGTCTTCGCTCTTCTTTCCGCCATCTCCGCTTCTTCGTCCGGCCCCGGGGATCTTCTGTCTTCTTTTCGCAAACTTCCACCTCCGACGTCCTCTTCCTTCTCATTAAGATAGAATGGACGAAAAATCCCCCATTCTACCTCAATGAGATCTGAGGCCCTCTTCTGATTGGTCGCTGTATACTGCCCTCAGCCAATCAGAAGAGCCCCTCATTTTTTTATTATTTTTAAATTATTTTTTAATTCTTTTTTTTATTATTAAATTTATTTATTTTTTTACTTGCGAGTGAGACACAGTTCTCATTCAGGTCCGCCTTTTTTTCCCCATTGACATACATTAGCGGTGTGTCGGCGATTTTATGGCCGGCCACCTGGTTCTATTTGTCGGCCCTAAAATCGCGGACACACCGCTAATGCATCTCTATGGGCAGTCAGCCCGATTTCGGATTGGACGCCGACCAATCAGAATTCGAGCTGACTGCCCATAGAGATGCATTAGCGGTGTGTCCGCGATTTTAGGGCCGACAAATAGAACCAGGTGGCCGGCCATAAAATCGCCGACACACCGCTAATGTATGTCAATGGGGAAAAAAAAAGGCGGACCTGAATGAGAACTGTGTCTCACTCGCAAGCAAAAAAATAAATAAATTTAATAATAAAAAAAAGAATTAAAAAATAATTAAAAAATAATTAAAAAATAATAAATAATTAAATAAAAATAATAATTTAAAAAAAAAAAAAAAACGGACCTGAATGAGAACTGCGTCTCAGTCTGACTTAAAAAAATAAATAAATTTAATAATAAAAAAAATAATTAAAAAATAATTAAAAAATAATAAAAAAATAAATAAAAAATAATAAATAATTCAATAAAAATAATAATAAAAAAATTAAATATATGCTAATTATATCAGCCCTTCCAGCGAACCTGAATGAGAACTGGGTCTCAGCCTAAATAATAAATTTAATAATAAAAAAAATAATTAAAAAATAATTAAAAAATAATAAAAAAATAAATAAAAAATAATAAATAATTCAATAAAAATAATAATAAAAAAATTAAATATATGCTAATTATATCAGCCCTTCCAGCGGACCTGAATGAGAACTGGGTCTCAGCCTAAATAATAAATTTAATAATAAAAAAAATAATTAAAAAATAATTAAAAAATAATAAAAAAATAAATAAAAAATAATAAATAATTCAATAAAAATAATAATAAAAAAATTAAATATATGCTAATTATATCAGCCCTTCCAGCGGACCTGAATGAGAACTGGGTCTCAGCCTAAATAATAAATTTAATAATAAAAAAAATAATTAAAAAATAATTAAAAAATAATAAAAAAATAAATAAAAAATAATAAATAATTCAATAAAAATAATAATAAAAAAATTAAATATATGCTAATTATATCAGCCCTTCCAGCGGACCTGAATGAGAACTGGGTCTCAGCCTAAATAATAAATTTAATAATAAAAAAAATAATTAAAAAATAATTAAAAAATAATTAAAAAATAAATAAAAAATAATAAATAATTCAATACAAATAATAATATTAATGCTAATAATAATGTTATTAATGCTATTATTAATGCTAATAATGCTATTATTAATGCTAATAATAATGCTATTAATGCTATTAATAATGTTATTAATGCTATTATTAATGCTAATAATGCTATTATTAATGCTATTTATGCTAATAATAATGCTATAATGCTATTATAATGCTATTAATGCTATATTTATGCTATTAATGCTAATTATCTATAATGCTAATTTAATGCTTAATAATGCTATTAATCTAATTAATGCTATTAATGCTAATTAATGTATGCTATAATGCTAATATTATAATCTATTAATGCTATTAATGCTATTAATAATGCTATTCATTATGCTATATATATTGCTATTTAATGCTATTCATGCTATTATTGCTATTATATGCTATTATGCATATATGCTTTAGTATTTTTTATGCTATTAATTCTATTATTTATGCTATTAATGCTATTAATAATGCTATTAAAAATGCTATTAATCCTATTAATGCTATTAATAATGCTATTCATGCTATTAATAATACTATTAATGCTATTAATGCTCATAATAATGCTATTAATGCTATTAATAATGTTATTATATGCTATTATTAATGCTAATAAATGCTATTATTAATGCTATTTATGCTATAATAATGCTATTAATGCTATTAATAATGCTATTAATGCTATTATTAATGCTAATAATGCTATTATTAATGCTATTCATGCTAATAATAATGCTATTAATGCTATTAATAATGCTATTAATGCTATTATTTATGCTATTAATGCTATTAATGCTAATATTTATCCTATTAATGGTATTATTAATGCTATTAATGCTAATAATAATGCTATTAATGCAATTAATGCTAATAATAATGCTATTAATGCTATTAATAATGTTATTAATGCTATTATTAATGCTAATAATGCTATTATTAATGCTATTAATGCTAATAATAATGCTATTAATGCTATTAATGCTAATATTTATCCTATTAATGGTATTATTAATGCTATTAATGCTAATAATAATGCTATTAATGCTATTAATGCTAATAATAATGCTATTAATGCTATTAATAATGTTATTAATGCTATTATTAATGCTAATAATGCTATTATTAATGCTATTAATGCTAATAATAATGCTATTAATGCTATTAATTATGCTATTAATGCTATTAATGCTAATATTTATCCTATTAATGGTATTATTAATGCTATTAATAATGCTATTAATGCTAATATTTATCCTATTAATGCTATTAATGCTATTAATAATGCTTTTAATGCTATTAATTATGCTATTATTGCTATTAATGCTAATATTTATCCTATTCATGGTATTATTAATGCTATTAATGCTAATAATAATGCTATTAATGCTATTAATGCTAATAATAATGCTATTAATGCTATTAATAATGTTATTAATGCTATTATTAATGCTAATAATGCTATTATTAATGCTATTAATGCCAATAATAATGCTATTAATAATGCTATTAATGCTATTAATGCTAATATTTATCCTATTAATGCTATTAATGCTAATAATAATGCTATTAATGCTATTAATAATGCTATTAATGCTATTAATTATGCTATTAATGCTATCAATGCTAATATTTATCCTATTAATGGCATTATTCATGCTATTAATGCTAATAATAATGCTATTAATGCTAATAATAATGCTATTAATGCTATTAATAATGTTATTAATGCTATTATTAATGCTATTAATGCTATTATTAATGCTATTAATGCTAATAATAATGCTATTAATGCTATTAATAATGCTATTAATACTATTAATTATGCTATTAATGCTATTAATGCTAATATTTATCCTATTAATGCTATTAATATTGCTATTAATGCTAATAATAATGCTATTAATGCTATTAATAATGTTATTAATGCTATTATTAATGCTAATAATGCTATTATTAATGCTATTAATAATGCTATTAATGCTATTAATAATGTTATTAATCCTATTATTAATGCTAATAATGCTATTATTAATGCTATTAATGCTAATAATAATACTATTAATGCTATTAATAATGTTATTAATGCTATTATTAATGCTAATAATGTTATTATTAATGCTATTAATGCTAATAATAATGCTATTAATGCTATTAATAATGTTATTAGTGCTATTATTAATGCTAATAATGCTATTATTAATGCTATTAATGCTAATAATAATGCTATTAATGCTATTAATAATGTTATTAATGCTATTATTAATGCTAATAATGCTATTAATAATGCTATTAATGCTATTAATACTGTTATTAATGCTCATAATACTGCTAATAATGCTATTAATACTGCTATTACTGCTAATAATAATGCTATGGCTTATATTATTGCTATTGATGATGCGATTATTATTTAAAAATGTTTAAAAAAACAATAAACATATTTTAGATACCCGATGCATTTGCATCAGGCTAACAGCTATAACTACTATAATCAAATTAATGCACGTTCTAGAATCCCGATGCATTTGCATCGGGCTCACAGCTAGTAACTCTATAATATAATGAAGTAGACCACTGTACTAGCTGTGAAGATGGGTCCAAAACAAAACATGAAAAGTCTGAGATACCATATTATATTCTATGTCTCAAAATAAATTTGTCCAAAATTCATTACCATTCACTTAGGTGTACCATCATTTGGCAATTTTTACAATTGTATAAATATTTCTGCATGCATCTTGTTGTCTTCTATTAAAAAAAAAATCATAATGGAACTAAAAGGACCCCAAACCAAATGAGTCCATCAGCTCCTATTTACATGAGTTATGCAGCAGATGCAATTTTTTAATTATTTTTTTAAGCAATACAGAAACAGAATATTGACAAATTAGTGTGAATGTAGCCTTAGCAAAATTAATAGAACTTGGCAAAAGTAACATGTGATATTAGCACTAGAACTGGTTGTGTTTGCTTAGCTGATGATTAACATGCACAATGAATGCAATGCCAATGTAGAAATCTACAGTAAAACTGCAATATCACAAAACAAAGTACCATAGTTGCTATATACAGTAAATGGCTGTATTTTGCATTTTATACTTTTATATATAATAAATACCATCAATGAAAGATAAAATGATAGGTAGAAATGGTTATTTGAAGGGGGCGGTTTATGGATGAAACTGAATAAATTTACACTAGACTACATGTGGCACCCCAGGGGTTAATGTGCAACAGAGACATCACAAAGGGTTAACTCCCCACACAACACTGGACACTGCACTAGCACCTCTAGGCCAGAACGGGGAGCTCAAGCAGCTCCCTTATATACATTCTGGTGTGAAGAGGAAGTGGGGAAGAGCAGAGTGGTGGGTGGAGCTTAAGTGGCACCTGGAGGAGGGGGAGGAACTAATGTTGTTTACCTCAGAGTGGCAGTGACAGTTAGTCAGTTGGAGTTAGTGCAGTTCCTGAGAGGACTGAAGAAGAAAGACTGGGGGTGTAAAGGGGCTGCCTTAGGCCTCTCCACAGCCTGCTACCCACTTCCAGACCTAGCGAGGGTCTGAGGAGTAAGAGAAACAGGAGAACACATCTGAGAGACTGAGTTCCCTCATAACTCGCCCCGGAGGAGCGCACAGACCGGATACCGGATCGGAAACTGTGACACACACGCAGCACAGTAAACACCGGGATAGTGGAGGTTGTATATCTACATTGTACCTCAGCAAAGCAGCATGGCGGGGCCAGAAGCACACGGAAAGGCTCAAGTTGCCTAGCAAAGGGGGTACCTGTGAGGAGAGACAGGGCCAGCAGCTCAGCTAAAGCAGCAGCAGGGCCACACACAAGGCGCAGGAGTAGGAAGCTGAGGACCCGGTCAGGGTGGGAGCAACCTGGCCCCAGTACAGACTCCGTGGACAGTACTCTGCCAAATATCATCTGCAGTAAAGCCTTGGAAAACTACATAACCGCCAGTCTGTGTGATCCTTGCACTCAAGTCCTACTCTCCCTCATCAACTGTCATCATCTCTGCTACTACCATTATCCTGCAACATCCATAGCACTATCTATAGACTATTACTACCACTGCCCCGGGGAATCAAGCTCTACCCGCGGAGAGCCAATACATCTCCAGCTGCCAAACATCATCAATTTGGTGAGAGAAAAGTAAAAAAAGTTTTTAATGTTAAATGGGGTCTGTCTTATAAACTCAGTGTCCATCTTTCAATCAGTATATATGGCCCCTATCCTGGTACAAAGCCCCCCATCCTGGTATATAGCCCCACATACTGGGATAAAGCCCCCCTTCCTGGAATATAGCTCCCCATGCTTGTATATAGCCCCTCATCTTGGGATATAACCTCCTATCTTGGAATATAGCCCCCCATCCTGCATATAAACCCTCATCTTGGGTTATAGCTCACATCCTGGGATATAACCCCCCATTCTGGAATATAGCCCTCCATCCTTGAATATAGCTCCTCATCCTAGCATACAGCCCCCCACCCTGGCATATAACCCCCCATACTGTAATATAACAACCCATACTGGGATACAGCCCCCCCATCGTAGTACATAGCTCCCTCATCATGGTACATGGTCCCCCCTCCTAGATATAGCCTTACATCATCTTAGATATGCCCCCCATGCTTTCACACACGAAAATAATAAATAATGTAACTTACCTTCTCGGGTGCTGCCCTCCTTCGCTCACTGTTTGCCGCACTTCCCATTCCCCTGTGTCCACGGTATCTGATCATGTGACCAGCCCTTCACAGTGACATCATCGCTGTGCGCCCCGATCACATGATCGGATGTCGGGAACGCAGGAGGACGCGAAGTGTGGCAAGCAGGAAGCGATGGTAAGTTACATTGTTTATTATTTTCTTGCTTTTGGCAGGATGGGGGGCCACATACGGTGATGCGGGGGGTGTATACTTAATTTAATTTAAAATGCGATGCTCCCCCACCCACCTCGCAGTGCCGGCTTCAGTACTGAGAGGTGACGGACAGCAGTATGCAGTGCACCGCGACAGCCTCCTCCAGCGTTTATCCCAGCCTGCTCCACAGCTGCTGTTCCCTTCAGCACAAACCCACAGCCCATATATTTGGATTATCAGATGCACCCACACTTTCCTCCAAAATTTTTTGGGGAAAAAAGTGAGTCTTATAATTCAAAAAATACAGTAAATACGCCTCACAATCACATTTCATTCCTTGAAGCTCATAGGCATTAATCACCTCAATGAAAAAATAACAATCTCACTGTGACAGAAGTCATGTGACTTTACCATTCTCTGCTATTGCATCACAAGTTGAGGGGAGACATAGCTATTATTGTGGGGCACCCTAGGGTCAGTATGCTCAGCTAACACTCTTCTACTTCTTTTGTGGAGTTTTTTTTTTCATTCAAGCGATTCTAAGAATTGTACTTCTATAACTAAACACAAATAAATACACTACACTACCCTACACTACACAAATAAATACACTAATAATACACACTAATATGCAGCGTAGTGGCTATTAACAGTATAGCACCATTCACAAAGCTTTAATAAAAAGTTGGCGCCCTCGCCCAGGACCTTCTCTTTGCTCAGTATAAGCAGCATCTTGATCAAGTCTTATACCCACACTCCACAAGCTTTCGCTACTGATGAAGTCAAACATCACCAGAGCCCGCAAAGTCTGTGCTGTTGAGGGAAAAAGGTTACATCTAGCACTGCCTGGTACTGCTGTTCTTAGTTGTCGCCTCCATGTGTAGAATAATAATAATATTTTTTATTTCTATGGTGCCAACATATTTTCAGCACTTTACAATTCAAAGGGGACATGTACAGACAATATCAAACATTAAAGAGTAGCATAATTCAACAGAGAACAAGAGGAGTGAAGGCCCTGCTCGCAAGCATACAATCTACGAAAGAGATGTGCCACTCTCTATCTTCCATCCATGTGTAGTGTAGGCTGTCACTGTCTACTTACACTCCATGTGTAGTGCCGGGTCTTTCACTCTCTAACTATTTTCCATGTGTAGTGCGAAATCAGGTCTGGGGGAACAGCTATTCTCCTTGTGGAGAGTATTCTGCCAGCTGGCAAGGAGGAGACTTAAAGCTGCAATGCTCCTCTGGGAAATTGCATATGCAAATTGTCACTGCAGTGAGGAAGTAGACAAACTCTAATGCCACTTAATAAAGGTACCAATCCAAGAAAGTCATAATCGGCTCTTTAACATGGTGGCTTAGTGGTTAGCACCGTAGCCTTGCAGCCCTGGGGTCCCAGGGTCAAATCCCACCAAGGAAAACATCTGCAAAGAGTTTGTATGTTCTCCCCATGTTTATGCAGGTTTCTTCCAGGCACTCTGGTTTCCTCCCACATATCATAGACATACTGATATGATGTTTTAGATTGTGTGCCCCAATGGGGACAGTGTTGCAAATTTATATAAAGTGCTATAGAATCAACAGTGCTATATAAATAAATAAATATATGTTATTATATATAACAAGCCTTTTAATATGACTTAGGATTTGTGCCAGATCAGAACCCCAAACTGCAGACGCTGTGTTTCGGAGTGACTGCCCATCATCAGTGCAGTGTGTGGAAATTCTGATGTGTCTGTATGAGAGGCTAAGACAAGGTCTGGGGGAACAGCTACTCTCCTTGTGGAGAGTATTAGTCACTCTCTAAATACCTGCCATGTGCAGTGTCTATGATTTACTTGCATGGGACCTGTCACTCTCTACCTGCCCTCCATATGTTACACAGGATCTGTTACTTTCTATCTGCTCTCCATGTGTAATGTGAGATCTATCACTCTCTACTTGTCCCCAAGTATAGTGCATAGAGTATAGAGTGTATGGTGCATAGAGAATAGTGTATAGAGTCTGTCACTGCCCTTCATGTGTAATATGAGGTTTGCCACTCTCTGCCTATTTTCACTGTGTAGAGTGGGGTCGTTACTTTCTATTTGCTCCTATACGTGTAACACAAGGTCTACTACTCTTTACTGACCCTCCATATACAGTGCAGGGTCTATCACTCTCTACTGGTCCTCTATGTGTAGTTGGGTCTGTCATTCTCTTACTCCCATCCATGTGTATTCTGGACTGTCATTCTCTGAATGCCTCCATGTTTAGTGTGGGGTCTGTCACTTTCTACCTGCCCTCCATGTGTAGTGCGAGGATTGAGTCTCCACTTGTCTTCCATATATAGTGTGGGTCTGTCACTCTTTAGTGGCCCTCAATATGAAGTGTGAGCTTGTAACTTCCTACATACCCTTCATGTATAGTTTGGGGAGTGTTATACACTACTTGCCCTCCATGTTTAGTGTAGGGTCTGTCATTCTCTACTTGCCTTCCAGGTGTATTCTGGGCTGTGTCATTCTCTGCATACCCTCTATCTTTAGTATGGGGTCTGTTACTTTCTACTTACTTGGCCTCCATATATAGTGAGAGGTCTGTCAATCGCTACCTGTACTAGTCCCCAATATGAAGAGGGTGATTGGCACTTGCTACAAGCCTTCCATGTGTACTGAGGGGACTGTTATTCTCTACCTCCTCTCCACATGTAGTGCAGGGTCTATTATCCTATACCTGCCCTCTATTTGTTTTTTGGACTGTGTCATTTTCTACTTGCCCCCCATGTGTAGTGAAGAGTCTGTCACTCTCTACCTGTACTCCATATACAGTGCAGGCAGGGGAGTAACTACAATTGGTGCAGGGGTTGCAATCGCACCCAAGCCCTGGATCCTAGGGGCCCCAAAAGTTCCTTTGGCCTAAACAAAAAGACTAATGCTATTAAAGATTTACAATGATTGGGGGCACCATTGGAGCTTTTGCATCGGGGCCCATGAGCTTCAAGTTACGCCACTGAGCGCAGGGACTGTCATTTGCTACCTGTCATCCATGTGTTTTGCGAAGTCTGTCACTCTCTACCTGTCCTCCATGTGTAGTATGGGGTTTGCCACTCTCTGCAGGGACTGTCATTTGCTACCTAACGATAATAGATAGTTTGCAGCACGCCACACGCAATATAAGGTCTCATCCTCAAGGTAGCGCACGTCCCTCCGACGAAGTCATCCTGGGTATGTCACAGAATCCCGAAAATATGACAGTGCTCCACACAGCCGATGCAATAAAAAGATGTTCTTTATGCCACCAAAAAGTGCAAAGTTTCGGTCCGATATACTGGACCTTTGTCAAGCACAAGACATAGTGTCATGTTTGTAAGTTCACCCGTGTGTCATGCTGCCTATAATTGCACGAACATCATGGGGGCTTCAACACCTGCATCCAGATATCACCTCTATAGGAGAGACCCCGGGGGTCATATACAACACCTGCACCCACACATCACCTCTATAGGAGCGCCCCCGGGGGCTCATATACCATCTCTATAAGTGCAACCTCCCTCTTTGACAATAGTTGAACATAAGGGAAGTGTTTCTGGGTCCAAAAACCCACTTCAGATACCATGACTGCATCATCTGCTGCCAGTGGAACTACATATCCTAGCTGGTACCACTGCAACATCTGGTACACTCCCCTGTGGCTTACCACAATTTCTACTTATCAAACATTCCACATAACGGTTTTATTCTTATCATATACCTTGCATCATACCTTACATTGTTCCTTATATTATATCTTACATTAACAAACATCACCATACGTAATACATTATATAGAAAGACACGTGTTACAATTCACACTACAATACAAAGGTGCGATTGGAGTCTTCAGGGAGGAATGTAACCTCCAGTCCACCTCAATACATTATTATAGCAAGTCAGAGAAACATCTGATTTCATGCTGTTTTAGTATTGACACCGCTGCTGCCAATGACAGGCTGTAGGGATTCTGTAACTTCCAAACAGTGCAGGTTACCACTTCTGGAGCTGACACAGACCTCCAGAGTAGCCTGTGCTAGATCCACAGGGATGCTAGAAGGGGAATGATGTGGCCAGGACTAGGGGTACTCGGACACCGTGATTGATGGCTTCTTAGATGGGGAATCACGGGTGGTCAGGTTCCCGGTTCCGTGCCCTGGTTAACATTTGTTAGATGGTGGGGAGGGGAATATTTACAAGGAAACGTGACGCCACCTGTAGTTCCTAGAAATATGGTACTGGCGCTGCAAGCAGGCCGCTGAGGTGATGGCAGGTGCAGCAGAGTGTGGTACAGCTCCCCAAATGTGGAGCTATTACCTCAGGGCAGCGGTGATGGAGGAGGATGAGGGGAGTAGTTGTTGCAGTTCTTACCCCTCTGGTGAGCTGCTAATGATGGCGGTGAAGCCCTCCGGGCACCGGCGAGCAGGATAACAGAGACCAGTTCAACTTTAACTCCACTTCACTGGGTACCGGCAGATGATGATGAAACACGGTACAGTTTGGTTTACCGGGGGTCTGTCGCCAGTTCAAGGTTCCCCGTTATGGAGTCTCTAGATGTTTTTCTTTCTTTGTCTTTTGGGATCACTTTGCTCTCTCTAGTCTCTACCACCCTCGCAGAGCTCTCCCGCCAGTCCTACGGTCGACACTAGCTGATAAGGTTGGTCTCTTACCGGTACGGACGGGAGCAGCAGGAGCGCACAATTTCTCCCGCCACCGGAATTTGGTTCGCAACCTCCAGTGTCCTCAATCGGTTTCAGTCCTGAGGGGGGAGATGTCCGTGTGGTGCTGTCGGCTACCTGGTTACTATTGGCCTGCAGCTCGTCGGTCTGCGGTTGGAGGAGAACTTCTGACCTCTTCGACTACCCGCACTGCCGATGTTTTCCCCAACGTGACCAGCCGGCTCCAACCAGTCCTGGTCCGTTGCCCTCTGTCCTGAGCCCCCACTTAAAGATGGGGATCCCTCCTGTCAGTGGCACTGTCAGGTCTGTCCTTCCTGACTGCCTTCCCAGCACTGTCTGATCTAACTGTCACTCACTGCCACTACTCTACCCAAGTCTCCACCCCCTTTTGGGATCTACTAAATTACCGATCCCCCCTATTCTAAGTGGCCTAGTCCTAGGTGTGTGTAAGAACAGACTCATAAGTTGAACCCTGAACTGACAACTTACAGAGACATCACATTGGTTGTCAGATTGCAAAACTTCTCTGTGGCGCCTAGTCAGAGGGACGCCACACACCCCCTTGGTGAAATACATCCGTCTGCGGGTGTTAAACCAAACCGGGTATAAGTTGACATTTTTATTAACAGGTTAACAGGTAACCTTCAAACATTTCAAACGTATATAACAATAAACTTGTATGTTTACTTGTATTCTTCCCTTGTGGGAGGCTTGTTTCTTATAACGTTGCAATAACATTTAAGGTAATTTAGTCCACCTCGGCCCAACGGGGACCGGGTTCCAAGTCTCTGATTCAATGTTCATCAGGCTCAATAGAAAACACACAGCGTACATTTACGTTCATGTACGGTCACTTATTCACTGCAAAGAAAACATAAAAATAAAGAACTACACACATAACCGGTTACCATATCCTCTTCACTT
Source organism: Allobates femoralis (assembly GCA_033576535.1). Taxonomy (NCBI): domain Eukaryota; kingdom Metazoa; phylum Chordata; class Amphibia; order Anura; family Aromobatidae; genus Allobates; species Allobates femoralis. The sequence goes on from JARQOC010000003.1 coordinate 316,168,801, forward strand.
GTAGTCCCGGCTCACCCAAATGGCGAACCACCCTCTAGGGCCTGCATGGCGTTCGTAGGTGATAGTGTCCCCACAGTACAGATCCCTGTCCGGGTGGCCCTGGGAAGGTGGGCCTCTACATCCCTCCTCCCTACAAAAATTTCTGCAAGGAGGCCCTCCTCCCAGTCGAAACCATACCCGGTGTTCAGATTAAATATAGTAACCACTCCTTTCTTCCGCTGGCTGAGTGGTTGCGGGGATTGATTACGAGCAATCATGCGGGCCTGGCGGGTCTCCATCTCATTAACCCACCAGGCTTCACGACGCCTCTGCCTCTCAGCCTCGTCGCCCGGGTTTGATTGTATGGACCGGGGATGGCCCACCAGTTGCCAGGGCAGCGACTGCTCATTCACAGATTGCACCGCTCTCCTCCATGCAGCCATGACTCGAGTTGCTGGTACCGGAGCCCTCCATAACTCACGGGGCCTGGCCTCCTCTGCATCACCGATGGCTCCTTCCTCCTCCGATCCCTCCTCCTCTCCGACACTGACCTCGTCGTCTCTATTGTCAGTCGGCTCCTCGGGGAAGCGGATGAGGTCTCCCGTGGTGGTCTCCTCCTGTCCGGGTTCCTCAGCGGTTAGGGTGCTGGGTCTCTGGTCTTCCTGTACCAGCCTTACTAGTTCTGTGTTAGTGGAAGCGTCTCTGGTCACCGGGTGTTCGGTTTGGGTGGCTACCGTCACCCGCGGTTCCGGGTCTCGCTGCTGGGCATTTCGCTGCTCCACCCGCCGGTCCACTTCTAGGATCATCTCAGCACTCCAGTGCCGGATAGTCCACTCCACGGTCTCCTGCAGTCGGGCCTAGATGTTCTAGAGTCTCTAGATGTTTTTCCTTCTTTGTCTTTCGGGATCACTTTCCTCTGTCTAGTCTCTACCACCCTCGCAGAGCTCTCCTGCCAGTCCTACGGTCGACACTAGCTAATCAGGTTGGTCTCTTACCGGTACGGACTGGAGCAGCAGGAGCGTACAATTTCTCCCGCCACCGGAATTTGGTCCGCAACCACCAGTGTCCTCAACTGGTTTCAGTCCTGAGGGGGGAGATGTCCTTGTGGTGCTGTCGACTACCCGGTTACTATGGGCCCGCAGCTCGTCGGTCTGCGGTCAGAGGTGAACTTCTGACCTCTTCGGCTACCCGCACTGCCGATGTTTTCTCCAACGTGACCAGCCAGCTCCAACCAGTCCTGGTCCGTTGCCCTCTGTCCTGGGCCCCCACTTAAAGATGGGGATCCCTCCTGTCAGTGGCACTGTCAGGCCTGTCCTTTCTGACTGCCTTCCCAGCACTGTCTGATCACTGTCACTCACTTCCACTACTCTACCCTAGGCTCCACCCCCTTTTGGGACCTACTAAATTACCGATCCCCCCTATTCTATGTGGCCTAGTCCTAGGTGTCTGTAAAAACAGACTCATAAATTGAACCCTGAACTGACAACTTACAGAGACATCACATTGGTTGTCAGATTGCAATACCTCTCTGTGGCGCCTAGCCAGAGGGGCGCCACAGGAGCATGCCTCTGATTAATAGCTTTAATCAGTCCATGCCTAAAGAAGAAAAAAATATTGTTGGACAACCCCTTTAACTATTTAAGTTAGTAAGTGTATTTGTGTAATGATAAAATAATATAACTAGCCACCAACATTTATAATCTATCAGACTGTGCGTTTTTTTCTCTTCTGTTCTGCTGCATTTTTAGATGGAAAACAGGAGCTGTCAAAAAAAACACACCCAAAAATGGATCATCTATTTGTGATCTATTTTTGGGTGGTGCGTTTTTTATGACCCATAGACAATAGCTCCTATGGGAAAAGCGGATTAGAAAAACACCAGACAAATTGACAGTCCCTTTTCTGAAATGGAGCACTCCAAAAGTGAAAAAAACGCATCACTTTCAAAGTGCCCTGTAGAATGGTAAAAATGAAAACCCAACAAGATAATCAATGCATAATTGGCTTACAGCACCTTATGGCGAGGTAGGGTTATTATAGTTACCCTTAGTTGGGGCACATGTCAGCCCAGGAGTCCGTCTTGGATAGCGATGAAAAAATGAAAACCCATTGACTTGACAGGGATGTCATTTTAAGTGATCCGTTTTATTCAGTGCACTGCAAAAAAAATGGATCAAAAAATGCACAGGCTGAATGTAGCCTTATGGCCGCTTTACACGGCACGATATCGTTGTCCACAATGGCACGGGAGCGTGCACGTTTTTGGCACTAGTTCAAGATCGCATAGGAGATGTTACAAAGGCGGCCGTCACACGGTTCAATATCGTGAGCGATATTGTAAGCGATCACGTGCACGCGCGATCGCAAACAATATCGCTCACATCGCTGGTGAGCTGTCACACAGACAGACTCACCAGCGATGTGGGCCAGCGAGATCGCTGGTAACTATGGTACACATCGGGTTACTAGGCGCCGCGCGGCGCTTAGTAACCCGACGTTTACCATAGATATCATCTCCCTGCATAGGCTCTGCTGCTGGGAGATCGTTCATCGTGGTGTCACACACCACGATGAAGCAGATTGAACAAGCGATGATCGCTTGATATGAGCTCCGGCTCTCATATCTGCGATGTCACGATCAAGCGATTTTACATTGTAAAATCGCTTGATCGCACGTAGCGATGCACAAACGATATCGCTTAAGCGATCAAAAAGCAGATCGCTTACACGATATCGTGCAGGAAATTGAATCGTGCGACGGCCGCCATAGGGAGATATCGGCAGGCTTCTCAACTGCGGTGTCTACGCCCCCTCCTTTGCGTTGTGTACGAGCGACCCAGGGAACGACCATTTAATATGGGAGAAAATAGGGGAAGTTGTGCTCCAAATCGTAGTTGCACTGTCACACAGCACGATCCTGCCAGATCGTCAAGCCAATATCGACCAGTTGGAGAGCCTGCACAATTCCCCAACAATATCGTTTTGGCATCGTTCTTGCATCGCATTGCTCATTTACATCACGCAATGCATGAACGATATCGGCAGCAACACACGAACCACGTGACTTTTTATCGTTGTTGGACAACAATATTGTGCCGTGTAAAGCGGCCATTAGACTATCATGTTGCTGCCAGTCAAATTTTCTTGGTTAAATGTTTATGGCTAAAATGCCCCCTAAATACAGCTACCATTTGCTATATTGGGAATAACATCTTGATGGCCCATGCACAGAAGGGCACTACCTTTACTTAAAAAAAACACAAACATGTTTTCAAACTAAGGCTACATTCACACACAGTGTTTTTGCAGTGCAACAGATCAATTTCTGATGGTGGGTTTACACGCCGCGATATCGTTTCGATATCGCAACTCAATGGTGCGGGAGCGCGCAATTAGTGCACGTTCCTCCCGCATCGCATTGAATGTTTACACGCTGCGATATCGGAATACAACGTCCGTGCGATGTCTCCGCCTCCCAACCCAGGATCACATAGTTAACATGGGAGTGAATGGGTGACGTATCAAATCGCATCGTAATTGGGCGTTTACACAGCACGATCCGGCTTCAATCGCTATGCAATATCGGGGCATTGAATAGCAAGCTCATTCAATCCCCGATATCGCATTGACATCGTTCCTGCATCGTAATGGACGTTCACACCATACAACGCAGGAACGATTTCGCCTCCGACGATTGAACCACGTGACTTTTGATTGAAATTGTACTACGATATCGCGACGTGTAAACCCGCCATGAGCATCTCAGCAAAGTCAAGGAGTTTTCAAGATTTGTCATTCAGACACTTTGGCAGTGGTGCATTTTTTGGCTCAAAAACGGATCCTCAAAAAGAATAAGCATGTAAATTTGAGTGACGTCTTTCTGATCCGCTTTTTATTTTACTTAAACCATTGTCTATGAGCTTAAAAAAACACACCAGTCTAAAATGTAGCTAAAATTGATAAAAAATGGATCATCTATTTTTTTTTGTTCATTTTTGAAAAGCTGATCCAGTTTTGCAACTGAAAGACAGATCTTCAAAAAATGCATCAAAAATGCTGTGTGTGAATGTAGACTAAGGCCAGCTTAACACCATGTTTTTTTGGGGTCCGGGGCTGTCCGGTGTGAACCAGACAGCTCTGAACCCGATTTTGGACTAATGAATGCCTATGGTGCCGGATGGGGCTGGTTGGTAGTGATTTGCCCTCCGGTTCTGTTTGTCTGGTGCATCCAGGAAAACACCGGACACAACCTGACAGCAGAAAACCGTGGTGTGAAGCCGGCCTAAGAGTCTTTAATACCTATAATATGTTACATATTGTATCCCATTACTGCAGAATAGACATTTGATTGACTTGAATCTTGTGCTTTGTTGACTTATCGGCTGTTATTCGTTCTTGCGGTAGTACAGTTTGCTTTCAATGTATACAGATAGTAATAGTGGCCGCTGCAGAGAAATATAAATCCGATCCTATTAGTAGGTCTGTTCAATCTTTACATTTAGAGTAATTACCATAATAGCCAACATGCCAGGTGTGGAATTACCAATGATTTAACATTGATGATGTGTCCTAAGGATAGATCATCAATATTTTATGTTCAGACAAGCCCTTTAAGATTGTATATATCTAGAGGTCTATTGGTCTAAGAGCTGGTTTACACGTAGCGACGCACGACAATGATCCGGCCTGGCCAGGATCGCTGGTGCGTCGCTATGTGGTCTCTGGTGAGATGCCATACAGGCAGACTTACCAGCGATCACCCAGCGATGCGCCAACACCCAGCGGTCGTTGGGATCGTTCAGGGTCTCGGGCACACACTGGGGATCACTGGTCGCTGCCCCTGTTACACACAGTGATGCAACCTGGCCAGCGGGAGATCGCCGATCGAACAATGGTCCAGGCCATTTAATAAAGATCAGCGATCTAACAGCGGGGGGCTGATCGCTGCTAAGTGTCACACGCAGCGAGATCGCCGGCGATGTCACTACTGTGTCACAAAACCGGTGACATATCAGCGATCTCGTTAGCAATCTCGCTACATGTAAACTGGTCTTAAGTGTTATATTTTTGGTGGTTAGAAGTTTGGAAGCCATATCTCCGACATTACATGAACTTTGAGGCTATAAAAACACTATTATACAATGGCTTTTGTTTTTAAATGTACACATACAGTTAGGGCCAGAAATATTTGGACAGTGACACAAGTTTTGTTATTCTAGCTGTTTACAAAAACATGTTCAGAAATACAATTATATATATAATATGGGCTGAAAGTGCACTCTCCCAGCTGCAATATGAGAGTTTCCACATCCAAATCAGAGAAAGGGTTTAGGAATCATAGCTCTGTAATGCATAGCCTCCTCTTTTTCAAGGGACCAAAAGTAATTGGACAATGGACTCTAAGGGCTGCAATTAACTCTGAAGGCGTCTCCCTCGTTAACCTGTAATCAATGAAGTAGTGAAAAGGTCAGGGGTGGATTCCAGGTGTGTGGTTTTGCATTTGGAAGCTGTTGCTGTGAGCAGACAACATGCTGTCAAAGGAACTCTCAATTGAGGTGAAGCAGAACATCCTGAGGCTGAAAAAAAAGAAAAAAATCCATCAGAGAGATAGCAGACATGCTTGGAGTAGCAAAATCAACAGTTGGGTACATTCTGAGAAAAAAGGAATTGACTGGTGAGCTTGGGAACTGAAAAGGCCTGGGCGTCCACGGATGACAACAGTGGTGGATGATCGCCGCATACTTTATTTGGTGAAGAAGAACCCGTTCACAACATCAACTGAAGTCCAGAACACTCTCAGTGAAGGAGGTGTATCTGTCTCTAAGTCAACAGTAAAGAGAAGACTCCATGACAGTAAATACAAAGGGTTCACATCTAGATGCAAACCATTCTTCATCAATTCCAAAAATAGACAGGCCAGAGTTAAATTTGCTGAAAAAACACCTCAAGAAGCCAGCTCAGTTCTGGAAAAGTATTCTATGGACAGATGAGACAAAGATCAACCTGTACCAGAATGATGGGAAGAAAAAAGTTTGGAGAAGAAAGGGAACGGCACATGATCCAAGGCACACCACATCCTCTGTAAAACATGGTGGAGGCAACGTGATGGCATGGGCATGCATGGCTTTCAATGGCACTGGGTCACTTGTGTTTATTGATGACATAACAGCAGACAAGAGTAGCCGGATGAATTCTGAAGTGTACCGGGATATACTTTCAGCCCAGATTCAGCCAAATGCTGCAAAGTTGATTGGACGGCGCTTCATAGTACAGATGGACAATGACCCCAAGCATACAGCCAAAGCTACCCAGGAGTTCATGAGTGCAAAAAAGTGGAACATTCTGCAATGGCCAAGTCAATCACCAGATCTTAACCCAATTGAGCATGCATTTCACTTGCTCAAATCCAGACTTAAGACGGAAAGACCCACAAACAAGCAAGATCTGAAGGCTGCGGCTGTAAAGGCCTGGCAAAGCATTAAGAAGGAGGAAACCCAGCGTTTGGTGATGTCCATGGGTTCCAGACTTAAGGCAGTGATTGCCTCCAAAGGATTCGCAACAAAATATTGAAAATAAAAATATTTTGTTTGGGTTATGTTTATTTGTCCAATTACTTTTGACCTCCTAAAATGTGGAGTGTTTGTAAAGAAATGTGTACAATTCCTACATTTTCTATCAGATATTTTTGTTCAACCCTTCAAATTAAACGTTACAATCTGCACTTGAATTCTGTTGTAGAGGTTTCATTTCAAATCCAATGTGGTGGCATGCAGAGCCTAACTCGCGAAAATTGTGTCACTGTCCAAATATTTCTGGCCCTAACTGTATGTTCTCTGGGAGGATTCTTCTTTGTCACACACCAAAATAAAAGTAATCTGTGGTGAACTAAGTATTGGTTATTTGTGTTAGTAGCCAAGAAGTTATTATCATTATTCATTATTATAGCGCCATTAATTCCATGGCGCTTTACATGTGGAAGGGTAGACAAAGACATGAACAAAAAACAGACAAAATGAGGTGCACAGGTACAGATGAGTTAACAACATTTGTATTGATTAAAGCTAATAAAAAAATAAGTTTAATATATGAATAAAGAAACAATATTGTTACCTTGTTGATATCCCATAAGACAAGAATAGTCTGCAACTTGGCAAATTCAAGGGCAGTTAATCGTCCAATTCCATGTCCTGAACCAGTGATCAAAACAATATCCCCAGTAACTGATTTCCTTTTTGCTGGTATAAACAACTTGACCAGCGCCTCCAAATAGGAGTAAATTGCAATGAAAAAAAGAGCTATGAACTCCAGCATGAGAGTCATGTTTCCTAGTGAAGTGTAAGCGAATAAATGTCCACGTCAGGATTGCACCTGCACTTATAAAACAGTACTGCTTCTCTGGAATAACCTGTGATGGTGCCAAAATGTTTGCGCAGTCAGGTACACCATGTAATACTTCTAATCAACAGGAAGAGAAATAACGAACATCTATGAGTGTGGGCAGATTCTTTGGACAGATGTTAAATCAAACTATAAAAAAAAAAATACTTTGAAAATTGCACTTGTGTTTATCCTTCCAACATTATACACGGTTTAAGGGTGAAATTCTGCGGAAAGATCCCCTTTAACAATTAAACTACTTATACAGTCATGGCTAAAAGTATTAACACCCCTGCAATTCTGTCAGATAATACTCAGTTTCTTCCTGAAAATGATTGCAATCACAAATTCTTTGGTATTATTATCTTCATTTAATTTGTCTTCAATGAAAAAACACAAAAAGAATTGTCCTAAAGCCAAATTGGATATAATTCCACACAAAACATAAAAAAGGGGGTGGACAAAAGTATTGGCACCCTTAGAAAAATCATGTGATGCTTCTCTAATTTGTGTAATTAACAGCACCTGTAACTTACCTGTGGCACAGGTGTTGGCAATAACTAAATCACACTTGCAGCCAGTTGACATGGATTAAAGTTGACTCAACCTCTGTCCTGTGTCCTTGTGTGTACCACATTGAGCATGGAGAGAAGAAAGAAGACCAAAGAACTGTCTGAGGACTTGAGAAACCAAATTGTGAGGAAGCATGAGCAATCTCAAGGCTACAAGTCCATCTCCAAAGACCTGAATATTCCTGTGTCTCCGTGCGCAGTGTCATCAAGGAGTTTAAAGCCCATGGCACTGTGGCTAAGCTCCCTAGATCTGGACGGAAAAGAAAAATTGACAAGAGATTTCAATGCAAGATTGTGCGGATGGTGGATAAAGAACCTCGACTAACATCCAAACAAGTTCAAGCTGCCCTGCAGTCTGAGGGTACAGCAGTGTCAACCCGTACTATCCGTCGGCGTATGAATGAAAAGGGACTGTATGGTAGGATACCCATGAAGACCCCACTTCATACCCCGAGACATAAAAAAGCCAGGCTGGAGTTTGCCAAAACTTACCTGAGAAAGCCTAAAACGTTTTGGAAGAATGTTCTCTGGTCAGATGAGACAAAAGTAGAGCTTTTTGGGCAAAGGCATCAACATAGAGTTTACAGGAGAGAAAAAGAGGCATTCAAAGAAAAGAACACGGTCCCTACAGTCAAACATGATGGAGGTTCCCTGATGTTTTGGGGTTGCTTTGCTGCCTCTGGCACTGGACTGCTTGACCGTGTGCATGGCATTATGAAGTCTGAAGACTACCAACAAATTTTGCAGCATAATGTAGGGCCCAGTGTGATAAAGCTGTGTCTCCCTCAGAGGTCATGGGTCTTCCAGCAGGACAATGACCCAAAACACACTTCAAAAAGCACTAGAAAATGGTTTGAGAGAAAGCACTGGAGACTTCTAAGGTGGCCAGCAATGAGTCCAGACCTGAATCCCATAGAACACCTGTGGAGAGATCTAAAAATGGCAGTTTGGAGAAGGCACCCTTCAAATATCAGCGACCTGGAGCAGTTTGCCAAAGAAGAATGGTCTAAAATTCCAGCAGAGCATTGTAAGAAACTCATTGATGGTTACTGGAAGCGGTTGATCGCAGTTATTTTGGCTAAAGGTTGTGCAACCACATATTATGCTGAGGGTGCCAATACCATTGTCTGGCCCATTTTTGGAGTTTTGTGTGAAATGATCATTGTTTTGCTTTTTGCTTCATTCTCTTTTGTGTTTTTTCATTGAAAAGAAATTAAATGAAGATAATAATACCAAAGAATTTGTGATTGCAATCATTTTCAGGAAGAAACTGGGTATTATCTGACAGAATTGCAGGGGTGTCAATACTTTTGGCCATGACTGTACGTGCATGTAACTCTTTCACAGACAAATCCAGCAATGCCATTACATAGCCAGTCTGTTCCTCCATTACTGAGAATTCAGCATTTAAATTCATATGTAATACGGCAGAATTATTTGTAGATCAGAAGGCTCTGTCACTCCAGCTCTATTCCCCACGCAGCGCTACCTCTTCCAGCATGTCAGATTGGTCATTTGCCTAAAGTCATACAGCAAAGAGGATTTCATTCAGGCAAGAGGCGGCGGCGCTGGGTGAGAAGTAGAGCTGTAATGACAAAGGCTACAAATCTACCGTAGTCTTTCAGCCTCATTTCAATATCAATAGCCTCATATCAATTCACATGCTGATTTCTCAGTACTAGAGGAATAAACTCTCCATTTAAAGGTATTGCTGGACCTTTCTTTCAAACAGCTACACATGCACATATAATATTTTAAAGGGTGACAGATTTTCCTAAAGGTACCTTTACATGCAACAACTTTTCTAGGAATTTCACTGGCAACTTACTGGTTGCAGTGAAATCTTGGAGACATTGTTCCATTTGTACACAGCAACAAGATAGAACAATGTGTCCATGATTTCACTGCAACCAGTAAGTGAAATTCCTAGAAAAGTTGCCACGTGTAAAGGTACCCTTAAAGTGAACCTGTCAGCTAGTTTTTGCCCCCAAACCTTTCACTATCTGTCCCTGCACCTTCCTAGTACATCCTTTGTAGCCACTCTGGGCGTTCTCCACGGCTCCATCTCCACCCTCGCTGCATGTTTATCACTCCCCTGTGGGCATGATAATAGAATTCCAAGCGCATTCCCGGCTTCTCAGTTTTAAATTTCCCCGTTCTGTGTATGATGCCGTGGCGGCGTCATTTCTGGACCTGCGCAGTGGTAGTAATTGCGAGGTCTATCTGCCGGATTCATAATGCTCAGTGCACATGCTCAGAAGCCCTCACTGACGGCACTGAAAAACAGCATTGCTATTGTTTTGCTCATGGTGTTTGAAAAATCTTTTTAAAAAGTCACTAGTTCAAATTGAGGAACAGACATGAAGAAGATTTCACAAGAAAATAGAAACACTGTCATCCAGCTCATCGATAGCAGTCTTTGGTCAATAAAATCGCCAAACTTCATGATGTGAGTGCAATGACAGAAGAATGCGAAATTAAGTCCGTTCATTCATTTGAAAGCCTGGAGCCGGTGGCGTACTGCCAATGGCGGCCGACCATGCGGCCACTTTAAGGCCCTTGAGTCAGGGCTCCCCCCACCCATCATCGCAAAATGCAATGATCAAAAATGGAGCACTCCACTGTTCGCTTCCTCCTTCATCATTTTCCCCCTGTGCCTGCGCTATGACATCTCAGCACAACAGAGTGTGGTGACGTGACTACTGTGCGCCTGCTGTTGAAAGCGCAGGATGCTAGCATGGAGACCGGAGCATCGGGGAAACTGAGCAGAGGTATTTATTTATTTTTTTAATCAGTGAGTACTTGGTGGCCTTAAGGTACCTTTACACGCCTCCACTGTTGCTAGCAACAGGTATCCACTGCACGTGCACGTGCACGTTTTTAACGGTGGATACTGATCGCTAATGCCGCATATACACGCCGCCATTGCGATGTCCACAAAAGGTATCTGCGTTCCCCGGAAGTGCCGACAGCTCCTGCGGCTTATTTCCTGTTGAATACCTTCCCTGCTTTACACGCCGCTACCACAAAGGAATATGGGCGTACATATTTCGCGCCGCAAGTACATAGGCGTGACAGAGTTGTGTATTCCGTGACGCTCGTACGCTGATTGGACAACGCAATAGCTTCATGATTCGCCAGCCTGCACAGGAAGGCTGGCTAATACATGACGCCATTCCAATTGTGGAGTGTGAATGGTCAGCTCTTTAAATATGGTGCCCTGTGAAGGGCCCCCACCAATGATCGCTGATGGGGCGTGGAATCCATGACGCTGTGGCACGCCCCTGTGAAATCACTAGGCGAAGCAACATCCATGTCTGTGCGCCGATTAGACGCCACTACTATGGCAATTGTGCCTTTGTGTTGCCTTCGGTTTTTGAGCACGGCTCAGCAACAGGTATCTGAGTCCACTACGGGACACAGGAAGGCATTTCCCTATTTACACGCCGCCATTTCGTAGCAATTTCATAGCAACAGGAATAACTATCCCCAATGCCAGGCAGTTGCTACCTTTCGGTGGAGGCGTGTAAAGGGGCCCTAACATCTATGTTGCACCCCCAAGAACCGGGGCACTTGAGACCGGGCCATACTGTCTCTGTGATGTCAGGGTGACGTTGCCCGGTCCTGTTGTCCTAGGAGCGGCAATAAAAAGTAAAATAAGTTTATGGGATTTTTTGTGACGCCACCCGTGGTGTGGGGTCAGAGGGGACCACCGCTACTGTGTTCTCGCTGGGGATGATGATGAGGGGCAGCCTGGATGGAGAGTCCTCCACGGATAGGGCTGGTTATTCCCAGGGCAGGTGCAATGGAGAATTGTGTACTCTGGACGCTGTACTTGTTTCTCCCCTGCAGCTCCTCCAGCCAGTACACAGGGACAGCTTGTAGGCAGCTGTGCAAGTGGAGATTCTGTGGCGGTTAGAATAATAGTCTCAGACACTCTTGAGCTGACCAGTACTTTACTTGCTGCTCTGCAGTAGTTCTTACGACACACACAGTTCTTTTCACGTTTTACAGACCCGTTCACAACATTGCTCCGGGCTCAGGTTCTCACTGCAGCTTAGACGGTTCCTCTGTGTCACTCCCCTCAAGGTACCTTTCAGGCCTTTCAGTTCTGTACCTGTCCTCACCTATGGGTTTGGTCTGGCCGTCACAGGCTCTGTAGTGATTAGATCTAGAGATGAGCGAGTATGCTTGTCAATACTCGGTACTCGCACGAATATCTCGGTACTCGGCGAGTACCGAGTGATCTCGCAATACTCTTGCTATGCTTGGGGTCCACCTCTCTGCATGTTGGCACTCTTTTCAGAGCCAGGCCACATGCAGGGATTGGCTGACAGACACTGTAATGCCACAGCCATGTTGGTTGTGGCATTACAGTGATTGGCTGGCCGCACAGCGTCATCAGGTCTTTATAAGACCTGACCGCGCTGTGCTCGTCACTCTGCGCCATTAGACAGTCAGTGTAGGGAGAGCTGCTGCTGATTGAGGACAGATTGGTGGCCTTTCAGCTAGTGTAGGCACAGGGCTGCCAGTGTATTTAACACAACAGTTCTTCTGAGGACTAATAGAACAGTATACAGGCAGGCAGGGAGGCAGGGTATATACCAAACTTCGCTGTGCCAGTATACCAGCCTGCATTGCATCTGGGGCTGATTTCCAGGCTCATCCATCCCAAAAACCGTGCTTTTAGGGATTTATTTAGCTCACTATAGGCAGGAGTAGGTTTTAGCTCAAATTATCGTGCACCAAAAGCCTTGTGCTAAAAACCAACTCTTGTCTGCACTAATTTAGCATCTAATTGCTGCTACTGAAGGTTGCAGCGTTAATTAGGGAACACCAAAAGCCTTGTGCTAAAAACCAACTCTTGTCTGCACTAATTTTGCATCTAAGTGCTGCTACTGTGTTGCAGCGTTAATTAGGGTACAACAAAAGCCTCGTGCTAAAAACCAACTCTTGTCCTGCACTAATTTTCATCTAAGTGCTGCTACTGTCGGTTGCAGCGTTAATTAGGGTACAACAAAAGCCTCGTGCTAAAAACCTACTCTTGTCTGCACTAATTTTGCATCTAAGTGCTGCTACTGTACGGTTGCAGCGTTAATTAGGGTACAACAAAAGCCTGTGCTAAAAGCTACTCTTGTCTGCACTAATTTTGCATCTAAGTGCTGCTACTGTAGGTTGCAGCGTTAATTAGGGTACAACAAAAGCCTCGTGCTAAAAACCACTCTTGCCTGCACTAATTTTACATCTAATGTGCTGCTACTGTCGGTTGCAGCGTTAATTAGGGTACAACAAAAGCCTTGTGCTAAAAACCTACTCTTGTCTGCACTAATTTTGCATCTAAGTGCTGCTACTGTAGGTTGCAGCGTTAATTAGGGTACACCAAAATCCTGTGCTAAAAAACCAACTCTTGTCTGCACTAATTTTGCATCTAAGTGCTGCTACTGTCGGTTGCAGCGTTAATTAGGGTACAACAAAAGCCTCTGCTAAAACCTACTCTTGTCTGCACAAATTTTGCATCTAAGTGCTGCTACTGACGGTTGCAGCGTTAATTAGGGTACACCAAAAGCCTTGTGCTAAAAAACAACTCTTGTCTGCACTAATTTTGCATCTAAGTGCTGCTACTGTAGGTTGCAGCGTAAATTAGGTACAGCCAAAAGATCTCTGAGCTATTGTGTCACGTATTTTGACTAGTCGCTACCTGCGGGCCGTTAATTGTCAAAACTTGGTGCTAAAAACCTATTCTTGTCTGCACTAATTTTGCATCTAAGTGCTGACCGTTTACTAAATTGTAAGGCTTGCTAGATCAGCGTTTGTTCAGTGTACGCAACAAAACTTAGGTCATGCTAAAAACCTATCTTGTCTGCACTAATTTTGCATCTAAGTGCTGCTACTGTCGGTTGCAGCGTTAATTAGGGTACACAAAGCCTCGTGCTAAAAACCTACTCCTGTCTGCACTAATTTTGCATCTAAGTGCTGCTACTGTGGTTGCAGGTTAATTAGGGTACACCAAAAGCCTCGTGCTAAAAACACTCTGTCTGCACTAATTTATCTAGGCTGTATTACAGTATCAGGACACCAAACCTCGTGTAAAAAACACCTTGTCGCATAATTTAGCGTATACAGTCAGCACCATTGAATGCGCAAGTCGTGGGAAGCAAGGAATGGACGTGATGGTGGTGCGCAGAAGCGAGCCGTGTGCAAGCTCGAATTGCGCCACAACAAACGCCCACATCATCTCCTCCACTTTCTTGTCCCAATTTCTAGGTGAACGCAGCAGTACTCCACTATTAAACCAAGACCAGTGTCAACAGGTTGTTAGTTGTATAGCGGATAATGCTTCCAGTCCGTTTGGCACCACCACAAATACCCTGTCTTCCACACGGTCAAGTGTCAGTAGCTTTAAGACTGGACCGCACATTCCACACCCTGATCCTCCTTCCTGCCACCATGCCGATTGCCCTGACCCGGACATAACTGATCCCACACTTGGACACTCTGAAGAGCTGTTCACATATCCATTCGTAGATTCTGGCCTCTCGCCAGCTCCAGTTGAAGTGGGTCATGAGGAGATCGTATGTACCGATGCCCAAATATTTGAGCAGCCACGGTCTCACGAAGGCAACGGTGGGAACGTGTCTCAACAAGAGGTGGACGATGATGAGACACAATTGCCAGAAAGTCAGAGGGAGGACCAGGGTGCGGAAGTGGAAGACGACGTGGTGGATGATCCAGTAACTGACCCAACCTGGCAGGAGGACATGCAGAGTGAGGACAGCAGTGCACAGGGGGAGTTAGGCGTAGCATCACAACAGGCCGGAAGAAGCAGGGTGCTGTCCGCAGGCAGAAGGCAGGCAACCGTTCCCCGGAACAACAACACGAGTGATGTTGGCAGTACAACTGCTAGGCCTTCCCGAGTCTGGCTGTTTTTTAAGGTGTCTGCAGATAATTCAAAAAAGGCCATTTGCAACATCTGCCATGCCAGCATCAGCATGGGTAGCAAAACTAGCAGCCTGACCACCACCAGCATGATCAGGCACATGGCAGCAAAGCACCCGACTTTGTGGGATGTACAGCAGAGTACAGGAGCATTGTCTGCGGGTGACACCGCTGCGTCTTCCACTGTTGTGCGTGCAAGCCAATCCCCTGTCCATACTGCAGGCGAAGATGCCTCCTATCCTTCACCTGTACTTGCACAAGCAGAAGTAGCACCATCATCAGCCACGTCCTTGTCCCATCGCAGCGTCCATTTATCCATACCCCAATCTTTGGAACGCAGGCGCAACGCACCACATGCCACAGTTCTAAATGCACACATTTCGCGACTGCTTGCGCTGGAAATGTTGCCTTTTAGGCTGGTGGAGACAGAAGCATTCCGCAACCTAATGGCAGCAGCTGTCCCACGTTACTTGGTCCTCAGCCGACACTATTTTTCCCGGTGTGCCGTCCCCGCATTACATAAGCACGTGTCACAAAACATCATACGTGCCCTTAACAACGCAGTTTCCAACAAAGTCCACCTAACCACGGACACGTGGACAAGTGCTTGCGGGCAGGGCTGGTACATCTCACTGACGGCACACTGGGTTAATATTCTGGAAGCCGGGACCCAGGCTGACCTTGGGACGGAACACGTCCTTCCGACACCGAGGATTGCAGGCCCTAACTCAGTCAGGGTTTCACACACAGTGTACAGCTCTGGCACATCATGCTTCTCCTCTTCCTCCACTTCACCCTCCACACCAGTCCCAAGCTGGAAGCACTGCAGCACCGCCTCGGCTAAGCGGCAACAGGCTGTGCTGAAGCGAATATGCATAGGTGACAAACCCCACAATGCTGAAGAGTTGTAGAAAGCTCTGAAACAACAGGCAGATCACTGGCTCACACCGCTGAACCTACAGCCAGGCATGGTCGTGTGTGACAATGGCTGGAACCTTGTGGCGGCTCTGAGGCGAGGCAAGCTGACACATGTTCCTTGCGTGGCCCATGTGCTCAACCTCGTGGTTCAGCGGTTTATTAAATCCTACCCGGAGCTGTCTGATCTGCTCGTCAAAGAACGCCACCTGTGTGCCCATTTCAGAAAGTCACCTACTGCTTCTGCCGGCCTTGCCGGCTTTCAGCGACATTTGCAGCTTCCGGCTCACAGACTGGTGTGTGATGTCCCCACGTGTTGGAATTCCACACTGCACATGTTGATCAGGATTTGTGAGCAGAAGAGGGCAGTTGTTGAGTATCAGCATCAACTAGGCCGTTGGTATATGGTTCAAACTCCACACATAAGACCTCAGGAGTGGACAAGGATGTCCGACATATGTACCGTCCTCCAAAACTTTGAGGACTCCACCAAGATGGTGAGCGGCGATAACGCCATAATTAGTGTCACCATCCCGCTTCTCTGTCTTCTAAAACGCTCTCTGCTCAAAATCAAAGACGATGCATTGCAGGCAGAGCAGGATGAGTTACAGCAAAAAGCCGTACTGGGTAATTACACACAGCCCAGCCTAATCTCATCCCAACGTGCATTGGAGGACTATGACGAGGAGGATGAAGAAATGGAGCTACTTTCATTCGGAATTGACGGTAATACATGCACAACCGTCAGACCGTCGGTTGAGCGTGGATGGCCAGAGGACAGGGGAGAGGAGGAGGAGGTCAGCATGGCCAGTCATGCTATTGGTGAGGACCCAGAAGTCTTGACTGTTAACAGTCTGGCGCACATGGCTGACTTTATGTTACGCTGCCTGTGTCATGACCCTCGTGTAATCAAGATCTTGGCGGACACTCATTACTGGTTGGTGACACTTTTAGACCCACGCTACAAAGAGAACTTTATTTCTCTTATTCCCGAAGCGGAGAGGTCTACAAAAATGCTGCCGTACCAGAAGGCCATAGTGGCGGGATTATTAAAAAAATTCCCTTCTGAAAACGCTAGCGGCAGAGGTCACGATTCAGTGGACAACCAAGGCGTCCGGCTGAGAGAGGCACAAGTCCAATCTAGCAGAGGTAGGGGAACACTCTCAACGATCTGGGACACTTTTCTCATCACCTCCTGTACCACAGGCCCTGAGGTGCGGGGTAGTTTCACAAGGAATGCAAAGTTTGCAAAGATGCTAAGGGAGTACCTTGCTGATCGTACTAAAGTGCTCTTAGACTCTTCTGTGCCCTATAATTATTAGGTATCCAAGCTGGACACGTGGCAGGAATTGGCTCTCTACGCTTTGGAAGTCCCAGCCTGCCCTGCCACTAGCGTTTTGTCAGAGCGTGTTTTTAGTGCCGCAGGTGGAATCATTACAGATAGATGCACCCGCCTGCCAACTGAAAATGCTGAAAGGCTGACTTTAATCAAGATGAACAAAGGTTAGATTGGGCCTGACTTCACCACACCACCACCAAATGATAGCGGAATTAAAATTTTGTGCCGGTAGATTCCCATGCACCTCCGCACACCCACACATTGGTACAGACTTCATGTGTTTGGCTATTTGCTGTACTGCTCCTCCTTCTCCTCATCCGCCACCATCATATAATCAGTGTGACCGTGGTTCATGATGCCACAAAAGCATAATTTTTTTACATCATATTTATGATGATGATGCACCTAACCGTTCTAAAGTTAGGCATTAGTTTCATGTATACCCCCCAGGGGTAAATGTTTTAGTCCATGCTTTCAGAATGGGCATTACAAGTACAGGAGACCCGCTCCTTTGTAATGGGAACAATTTTTAGAGGCTCTCCTCCATGTTTCTGCCCAGGGGCATCGCAATGCCTCCCAATTTTTGGCTTCCCTGCCTAGGGAAATACAAAAACAGACCCACTTGCTTAAAATGGCCACATCATTTAAAGAGGCCCTCATGCACGCCTCTATGCAGGGGCATCTTGTCGTCTCCAAACCTTTTGGCTTCCCTGCCTAAGGAAATACTACAGCAGACACACTTGCTTAGAATGGGCACATTTTTTTTAAAGGCCCTCATGCACGCCTCTATTCAGGGGCATCTTGGTGCTTCCAATTTTTGGCTTCCCTGCCTAGGGAAATACTACAGCAGACACACTTGCTTACAATGGGCACTTTTTTTGAAAAGGCCCTCATGCACGCCTCTATGCAGGGGCATCTTGTTGCCTCCAAACCTTTGGCTTCCCTGCCTAGGGAAATACTCCAGCAGACACACTTGCTTACAATGGGCACTTTTTTTTTAAAAGGCCCTCATGCACGCCTCTATGCAGGGGCATCTTGGTGCCTCCAAACCTTTGGCTTCCTTGCCTAGGGAAATACTAAAGCAGACAGACTTGCTTACAATGGGCACTTTTTTTGAAAAAGCCCTCATGTACACCTCTATGCAGGGGCATCTTGTTGCCTCCAAACCTTTGGCTTCCCTGCCTAGGGAAATACTACAGCAGACACACTTGCTTACAATGGGCACTTTTTTTTAAAAGGCCCTCATGCATGCCTCTATGCAGGGGCATCTTGGTGCCTCCAAACCTTTGGCTTCCCTGCCTAGGGAAATACTACAGCAGACACACTGGCTTACAATGGGCACATTTTTTTTAAAGGCCCTCATGCCCACCTCTATGCAGGGGCATCTTGGTGCCTCCAAACCTTTGGCTTCCCTGCCAAAGGAAATACTACAGCAGACACACTTGCTTACAATGGGCACATTTTTGGAAAAGGCCCTCATGCACGCCTCTATGCAGGGGCATCTTGGTGCCTCCCAACTTTGGCTTCCCTGCCTAGGGCAATGCTACAAAAAACCCACTTGCTTAAAATGGTCACATCATTTAAAGAGGCCCTCATGCATGTCTCTATCCAGGGGCATTGAAGTGCCTTCCAATTTTTGGCTTCCCTGCCTAGGGCAATGCTACAAAACACACACTTCCTTACAATGGGCACATTATTTAAAGAGGCCATCATGCACGTCTCTATCCAGGGGCATCACAGTGCCACACAATTTTTGGATTCCCTGCCTAGGGCATTAGTACAAAAGACCCACTTCTTTATAATGGGCACATTATTTAAAGAAGCCTTCATTTATGTCTCTTCCCATATAATCCATATAATCCAAAAAACTAACATACACCAACTCTGTCTCACAAGTGGGTATGAGCCCTTAATATTTTTTCCATGAAAATCCGTTTTGGTTTCATTATGTAACGTTTTCTTGACAGTCCGTAACAGTGGCTCCTCACTGTGTAGTAGATACAGTATGTAATGTACGTACTGTATGAGCCGCTAGCCTTGGTCCTGAAAGCATTAACATTAGGCCTATGGCGATACGCTGCCCATAGACCTAATGTTAATGCTTTCAGGACCAAGGCTAGAGGCTCATACAGTACGTACATTACGTACTGTATCTACTACACAGCGAGGAGCCGCCGGGTTTATTCATAAAATAGTAAATGCCGGCAATACTATAAATGCTGAGATTAACCCCTCACATGCCCACCTGAGTGGACAGCATGTCTCTAGGGAGGGGGGCACCCCCTAGAGACATGTTGCCCACATCTATTGATAACATCTAACCCTTTGTTCATCCCTGCGGCAGCATACGGCCGCAGGCATTCACATGTGCCTTGCGGCAGCCGCATGGGCTCCCGTAGAGCCCATTATAGAAAGCCTCCTGCGGTTTGCAAATCGCTGCGAAAACTGCAGCCTGCATGATTTTGCAATCCGGTCACTATAACAGGTTCCTATGGGCTGCGGTTTCTGATCCGGTTTTGATCACTTTTACTGCTCAAAACCGGATCAGGATCCGCAGTGCCCTGCCACAAGTGTGACCCTAGCCTTACATTATAAGTTACTTTATAAAAGCAGTAATAAAGCCAATAGGGTGCACTCATGGGGTACACAACTATACACAATACGAGTCCGGGTCACTTAAAGTCCATGACCTCTCTGTCCTTAAGTAGCAGCAACAGTAATAACCACACGCATTCAGGGTAAGAATGGGGACAACAAGGGAAAATGCAGGGTTCACACTTATAGTTTAAAGCTTTCCAGTTCACTCCAGATTCTCCTTCTTTGGTACCTCCCAGGGCAGTACCTGTTGCCGGGCACAGGTCACATGGAGCGATGGTGCAGAGTACTCCAGCCATCCCGTTAAAGCTGTCTGGGTCTCCTGGGTGCATGTAATTGCATGTACCAGGTGGGGGGCAGCACTGGGATTGCAAGTCAGGAAAACGTTGAGCCCGGTAATAGTTCAAACAGTACCCGGTTTGATTGCTGATAAACACAGCGATGGCACAAGCTGCCAGAATCCGGGTCGCAGCCGGGTACACAGGATACAGTCCACACATAAAGTAACCCAGTTCCTTCAGGTTATGAGCTTTCCGATATAAGTTGCCTCGAGCTCCCAGCCCTCCTGGGCTAGACCGTGTTATTGTAGCACACGGCCCCTGGAACTCTTGACCTCTCCTGTCTATCTCTGCTGCTCCTTCAGCTTAGACAAAAAGCTCTCCACAGGGAACCCCGCCCTGCCTCCTAACCAGGCTTTTAACTCCGTGTCTCCTTCCGGGATCCTGCAAGACCCAGAGCGGACCGTCCCTCTCTCTCACACCCTAGTGCGCATTCTGGGGGAGACATAGCGCCCCTCGCATATGATCCCCCGCACTATCTCACACACACCCCCCCTCAGTTCAAACTTGTGGGGTTGAACCCCAGCCACCAAACAGGGTGCCCGGGACAGGGCATCCGCATTACCCTGCAACTTGCCAGCCCGATGCTCCACCGTAAAATTGAAGTTTTGAAGGGACAGGAACCACTGGGTGACCCGAGCGTTCCGTTCCTTGGTGTTTCACATCCAGACCAGGGGAGCGTGATCCATAACCAACCGGAACTGTCGCCCGAGCAAATAATAGCGTAGGGACTCCAAGGCCCATTTAACAGCCAAGCACTCCTTTTCCACTACGCTATAATTCTTTTCCGCCGGGGACAATTTCCGGCTTAAGTTAGTGACCGGATGTTCTTCTCCGTCCCCTTCCTGCGATAGCACAGCCCCCAGCCCCACCTCCGAGGCGTCTGTTTGCACAACGAAGGTGTGTTTGAAGTAAGGACTGATGTGGACGGGTTCTCCGCACAAGGCCAACTTCATGGACTGAAAGGCTGCCTCTGTTTGGGGATTCCAACGCACCAAAGCAGATTTCTTCCCTTTTAACAGGTCGGACAGGGCCGCCGTTCGCCCAGCAAAGTTGGGTATGAAGCGTCGATAGTACCCAACTATGCTGAGGAACGCCCTCACCTGTTTGGTAGACACTGGTCGGGGCCAATTTTGAATGGCCTCGATTTTGTTTATTTGGGGTTTGATAACCCCTCGCCCAATCACATACCCCAGGAACTGGGCCTCCTCGAGCCCCATGGCACATTTTTTTGGATTTGCCGTCAGGCCTGCGGCCCTGAGCGGATCTACCACGGCCTGTACCTGGGATAAGTGGGTATGCCAATCTGGACTAAAGATGATGATGTAATCTAGGTAGGCGGAGGCGTACTTCCGATGAGGTTGTAACACTATGTCCATGAGCCGCTGGAATGTTGCAGGGGCTCCATGCAACCCAAAAGGCAACACAACATAGTAATAGAGGCCTTCCGGAGTAAGAAATGCATTTTTTTCCTTGGTCGACTCTGTTAGCGGCACCTGCCAGTAACCTTTGGTCAGATCGAGCGTTGTGAAGTACTGGGCTTGCCCCAGTCTTTCAATCAGCTCATCCACCCAGGGCATGGGATATAAATCGAACTTAGACACGTCGTTCAGCTTCCAGAAATCGTTGCAGAACTGCAGCGATCCGTCCGGCTTCTGAATGAGCACGATGGGACTAGCCCATTCGCTCCGTGATTCTTCTATCACCCCTAACTTGAGCATGTGCTTCACTTCGGCCGCGATGGCTTGCCGTCTGGCCTCGGGTACCCGGTACGGTTTCACTCGCACTTTTACCCGGGGCTCAATGACAATGTCATGTTGAATGACAGAAGTGCGCCCGGGCAGGTCAGAGAACACATCGGGATTCTGCTGTACCAACTTTCGAGCCTACCGTCGTTGGGCCTTAGTGAGGGTGTCGCTTATTTGTACCCCTTCGGTCTCCCTCGTGGCCGAAGGGGGAGGATCTCCAGGTGCATTGGAAGCCTCCATGATCAGGCACTCCCGGTCTTTCCACGCTTTAAGCAAATTAACATGGTATAACTGCACGGGTTTCCTTTTCCCGGGCTGGTATACCCTGTAATTCACCTCTCCTACTTTTTCCCGGATTTCATATGGCCCTTGCCATTTGGCCAATAATTTGCTTTCCGTTGTGGGCACTAAGACCAATACCTGGTCCCCCACCTCAAAGGTCCTAACGGTGGCCCGTGTATTATACCTGCGGCTTTGAGCTCCTTGGGCATCCATCAGGTGCTCTTTCACGATAGGCCGGACCGCCGTGATCCGGTCCTGCATTTTCGCCACGTGGTCGATTACGCTCCTATAGGGAGTGGGTTCCTGTTCCCACCTCTCTTTGGCGACATCCAACTGCCTTCTAGGATGCCGGCCGTACAACAGTTCAAATGGAGAAAACCTCGTAGACGACTGCGGTACCTCCTGGATGGCGAACATTAAATAGGGCAATAGCATGTCCCAATCCTTTCCATCCTTGGCTACCACTTTTTTTAGCATGGACTTCAGGGTTTTGTTAAACCGCTCGACTAACCCGTCGGTCTGGGGATGATGCACCGAGGTGCGCAGCTTTTTATGTTGAGCAGTTTACACAGTTCCCGGGTCACGTTGGACATAAAAGGAGTCCCCTGGTCCGTGAGGATCTCCTTAGGTAGTCCTAGGCGACAGAACACAGCAAACAGCTCCCGGGCAATCAGTTTCGCCGAGGTGCGGCATAACGGAATCGCCTCCGGGTACCGGGTGGCGTAGTCGACGACAAGTATGTGTTGGTGGCCTCGTGCTGACTTAACTATAGGCCCCACCAAATCCATTGCGATCCGTTCAAAAGGTTCCTCTATAACCGGCAGAGGTACCAATGGACTACGGAAGGTGGCAATGGGTGTGGTCAGCTGACATTCCGGGCAGGAGTCACAGTACCTCTGGACGTCCGCATACACGCCCGGCCAGTAGAACCGCCGCAAGATGCGTTCTTGCTTTTTTTAGCCCCAAGGTGGCCTCCTAGCAGGTGGGAGTAGGCCATCTCTAGGACCGCCCGGCGGTGTGGCTGCGGTACTACCAGTTGGTCCACGACCTCATCCCGGATTTTGTCCACCCTATAGAGTAACTCCCGGTTGACCATCATGCGTGGGAACACATTCTCTGCCTCCGGATGCTGAGCTACCCCGTTTACTTCTGTTACCCTTTCGCGGGCCCGGGTCAGTGTGGGATCCTGTAGCTGGGCTGTCCCAAACGCTCCCCGGGATACTTCCAACTCCGGAATCGGTGTGGTCTCCTCGACCTCTCCTCCCAATACGTCTAGCGGGAACCTATAGGGTGACACTCTAGCCCTATGTTGGCGACCCCTACGGCAGGTATCCCGGTCTCAGGGTCGTCGGGTTCAGCACCCTGATTCCCTGGCATCAGGGGAGGGTTACTCCTCCTTCCCCATAAGGACCAAAACAATGGTAAGTCTCTTCCCAGCTCAGTCCCGTAGGGTAGAGACTTTACCACTCCAACCACGTGGGTCACCTCTCCACATGGAGTGGACAGAGTCACCTGCGTGTTCGGATACTCACGTAGGTCCCCGTGTATACACCGGACCCCGATCAATCCCTCAGTGGGTTGCAACCCAGGAATTAAGGACGCATGAACCAGCGTCACCAAACTGCCGGAGTCCAAGAGAGCTTCTGCTCTGTGTCCATTAATGAGCACCGGGCACAGATGTAGTTCCATTGGGGGAACCACCGCATCTGCGGTAAGCACGGGGCTGGCATACATCGAGATCCGGCGTATGAACCCGCAGTCCATGGGTTCCATCGTTAGTGGGCAATAGGCAGCCACATGTCCCGGTCATTTGCACCGCCAGCACCACGTAGCAGTGGCACCGCTGGGCCAGAAGCTCCTTCTAGGGGAGCCTGGTCTCCTGCCAGCCCCATTCTAGGGTATCCTCTCAGCGGGTACATGCTTAGGAGGGTCTCCCGTGGATGGACGTACACCTTTACCCAGCTCCGGAGGTCGGCGTACCTGCCGCAGTGGGGCAGAGTCCCATATGAACTCCTGGGTGACTGTATATCGCTCTATCAAGCTAACCACCTGGTCCAAGGTACCCGGGTCCCCTTGCCCCACCCAACGCTGTATCGCAACCGGCAGAGTCCGTACCAGCCGGTCGACCACCACCCTTTCCACCATCTGTCCCGGAGTCAAGCTCTCAGGCTGGAGCCACCATTTCACCAACTGCAACAAGTCATACGCCTGGGAGCGAGCCGGCTTGGACTCCACGTAGGACCAAGAAAACACCCGTTGGGCTCATACATAAGTATTGACCCCCAGTATAGCAAGGATTTCACCTTTGAGTCTGGCGTAGTCCTGTGCATCCTACCAACTGAGGTCTGTGTAGGCCTTCTGGGCATCGCCCATCAGGAATGGCGCCACCACTTCAGCCCACTGAGTGGCAGGGAGGCCTTCTCGCTCTGCGGTGCGCTCGTAGACTGTGAGGAAGGCTTCTATGTCGTCCTCAGGACTCAGCTTCTGCAGTGTCAATCGGACCCGGTCCCGGGCCTCACGCCGTTCCGGGGGAGGCGCTGCTGGCGGGTCTCGTAGGGCCATAATTTGCTGCAGGAGCAGTTCATTCGTTTTCTGCTGTTGTTGAAACTGCTCCTGTTGTTGCAACTGCTGCTGCTCCTGCTGTCGGAGCTGCTGCTCCTCATGTCGCTGTTGCTGTTCTTGTTGCCGCTGCTGGGTAAGTACCAGCTGCCTTAGGATTTCCTCCATATCAGCGGCAGGCCTGAACTGTAGCGTGGCCGGCTTCAGTACGGACATGCAGTTCGTGGTTCAGGCTGCCCGCATTCTCCACCATATGTGGGGCAGCACTGGGATTGCAAGTCAGGAAAACGTTGAGCCCAGTAATAGTTCAAACAGTACCCGGTTTTATTGCTGATAAACACAGCAATGGCACAAGCTGCCGGAATCCGGGTCGCAGCCGGGTACACAGGATACAGTCCACACATAAAGTAACCCGGTTCCTTCAGGTTATGAGCTTTCCGATATAGGTCGCCTCGAGCTCCCAGCCCTGCTGGGCTAGACCGTGTTATTGTAGCACACGGCCCCTGGAACTCTTGACCTCTCCTGTCTATCTCTGCTGCTCCTTCAGCTTAGACAAAAAGCTCTCCACAGGGAACCCCGCCCTGCCTCCTAACCAGGCTTTTAACTCTGTGTCTCCTTCCGGTATCCTGCAAGACCCGGAGCGGAGGGAGCAGACCGTCCCTCTCTCTCACACCCTATACCGGGTTTAATATGTGACTGTGCGCGTTCTGGGGGAGACATAGCGCCCCTCGCATATGATCCCCCGCACTGTCTCACACAGGGTAAATGCTGTCTGTGGGCGTCCTCCCTAGGTTGCAGTTGCTGGCGCCTCTGGATTGCTCTGGGCCGGTACAGCCGCCAGTGGCTCTCTCCGTGGCAACTTATTCACCCTAATGACATAGGGCTCATGCTCCCCTGGTTGTTGGATAAAAGTTACCCAGTCTCCCGATTTTTAAATCCCTGCCTGGGTGTCCTTGTGGCAGGTGTGATTCCACACCCTCCGGGACACAAAAGTCTCTTGCACCACTCCTAGCTCCTGGATAAAGCTAAAGCCCCTTCCATCCTTGAATGCCACAATCTTTCCCTCACGGTGCGGCGCCCTTTGCACAACCGGGTCTTTCCTCGCTGCCACCTTGGCCTCAATGACACTGGTTACTATTTCCTGCTTTTGGGCCCTCCGTTCAGCCTCCTCGGCCTCCCACCGAGCGATACAGCGCTTTCTACACTGTGTTCCAAATTATTGTGCAAATTGGTTTTAAGTGTCATAGGTTTTATTTTTTTTTTTTTTAATGAAACCCATTGATGGTATTGTGTCTCAGGGTTCTTTGGATCCCTGAAATCAATCTCAGATACCTGTGATAATTTGTTTGGCAGCTGAGCCCAAAAAAAGGAAAACTGGGTGTTCCACAATATTAAGCAGGCCACAGTTTTCAAGTAATATGGGAAAGAAAATGGATCTCTCTGCTGCTGAAAAGCAACAAATAGTGCAATGCCTTGGACAAGGGATGAAAACATTAGATATTGCACAAAAACATAAGCATGATCATTGTACTGTGAAGAGATTTGTGGCTGATTCTGAGCAAAGACGTGTTCATGCAGATAAAGGCAGAATGAGGAAGGTTTCTGCCAGGCAAGTTCATCGGATTAAGAGAGCAGCTGCTAAAAAGGCCTTACAAACCAGCAAACAGATATTTGAAGCTGCTGGTGCCTCTGGAGACCCTCGAACCTCAAGGTGTAGGATCCTTCAAAGGCTTCTGTGGTGCATAAACATACTATTCGGCCACCTCTAAACAGTGTTCACAAGCAGAAACGATTGCAGTGGGACCAGACATACATGAAGACTAATTTTCACAGTCTTGTTTACTGATGAGTGCCGAGCAACCCTGGATGGTCCAAATAGATGAAGTAGTGGATGGTTGGTGTATGGCCACCATGTTCCAACAAGGCTGCGATTTCAGCAAGGAGGTGGAGGAGTCATGTTTTGGGCCGGAATCATGGGGAAACTGCTGGTAGGCCCCTTTAAGATTCCTGAAGGTGTGAAAATGACCTCTGCAAAGAGTTTCTGCAAATATAGAGTTTCTGACCGAGAACTTTCTTCCATGGTACAAAAAGCAAAAATGTGCCTTTAGGAGCAAAATCATCTAAATGCTGCAAAGAATACCTCTGTGCCATTGGCTGCTATGGGCATAAATGGAGATAAACTCATGGTGTAACCACCATCTTCCCCTGACCTCAACCCTATAGAGAGCCTTTGGAATATAATCAAGCAAAGGATCTATGAGGGTGGGAGGCAGTGCACATCAAAACAGCAGCTCAGGAAGGCTATTCCGACATTATGATAAGAAATACAAGCAGAAACTCTCCAGAAACTCACATGTTCAATGGATGAAAAAATTGTCAAGGTGATATCAAAGAAGGGTTCCTATGTTAACATGTAACTTGGCCTGTTAGGATGTTTTGGAGTTAAATAGCTTTTTATTTCAGTGAATGTGACCTGCTAATGCTGCAAATTCAACAAATGAGCATTTTCAGTTCTTTCAAACATATCAAATGTTTAGAAACTCTACTGTGCCTAATAATTTGGAACAATGCATTTAGAGGCTTTTTAGTTTTGAAGTTTATACTGTTATCATTGGGAGGTTTCATCAATAAAATTCGATGTATATTCTAACGGGTGATGACTTTTATTACACTGACTGTCATTTGCACCGACCATTTAGGGAAATCAGAAAAAAAGAACATTTGCATAATAATTTGGAACACAGTGTAAATTCCTCCCGGGTGAGGATCTCCACTCTGTCTCCACCAGCTCCAGCTCCTCCGGGAAACCCCATCAGGTCAGTTCCAGACTTCTCCCACCAAAAAACGGAGCACTTCTCTGCGAACTTCCTGGGTTGCCGGTGCTGGGGTCAGAGGTTCCACCAAGCCTGGGCATCCTTCTACCAAGGCTCCAAAAGGATCTCCTCCACTCATCGGGTCTGTACGCTCTCTCGTGGGCAAGGTTACTAGGCCGTGACCACCCGTCCGGGTGCCATCTTCTCTTCATTGCAGGCGGAGTTGCTCTGCCCCTCGTCCTGACCCCTGTCCTGGCCTAGCCACCAGTGACCCGTGTTTGTTGGGTTCACCTGGCTCCTTCAGTCTCTCCGGTTTTAACTTTAGGGTGTATTGGCTTGGGGATCATTCCTTGTCCACCCTCTAGGGCAAGCTCCCTCCTGGGTAAATTACCTCCAGGGAATATCTGGTAGATTGGCTGTTGCTCTACCTCCTGGGCATGCTTCCTCCAGGGAATCCTCGATCGATTGTGTCACCCAACTTAGTGTTCCAGTGTTTCACTACTGTTCCTCCACCCACTTGTTTGTGGTCTTTTCTACTTCCCACCCACACGTCTCTAAACTCCTGCCACCCCTTGCCCAACATAGAGTGATTGGCTCAGGGTGAGTGTGTCTGTGTGTGGGTGTTTTGCGAGTTGACCGTCTTATCTTGTCTAGCTGCAGTTCACCTTGTGGCCACCCGGTCGCAGGGGCGCCACATCTATATGGATTGATGAGGCTGCATATATGTGGGCTGCATTATGATATATGGAGTGATATGAGGCTGCATATATGGGGGCTGCATTATAATATATGGAGGGATATGAGGCTGCATATTTGTCGGCTGCATTATAATATATGGAGGGATATGGGGCTGCTTTACAATATATCGAGGGGAGGGGAGCAACTCAACAGACATGTAGGGCAGATGTGAGCAGAAGAGGCTTCCGCTTATTATCCTGAATTATCCTGTGCCACCAGCATTGTGACCCTAATTTTAATATCTGACCAGAGACCAGGAGACTCACAACAAGGAAAACTTCTGAGGTGCTGTAAAGAGCCATAACCCATGGGAAAAGAAGCGAAAGGGAGATACAGGAGGGCAAGACGTCAGGAACTACAAGTCAAAATAAAGATGCAGAAGCTGCTGCAAAGCTAAGTAAATTTGCTCATACCCCCAAAGGACAGCAGGGGACAATAAATCCTGTGAGTCGGTCGACAGGGTAGGGGTAGGTCTTGGTAGACAACAATGAAAGGAGACTCCGCAAGCGCATCTCTTGAGTCTATTATTCGGCAATTCTAACACCTATTAAAACTGTGGAGCAGAACGTAGTTTACCTTAAAAATTGCTCTTGTGGTTAAGGTTATTTTGTTGTCTTGATACAGGGCCTAAGCAGGGCCTCATTAATATTGTTGCGCACTGGATGTAATATCATCTGAGGTATCTGGAGTGCCTTGTGTGCAGTGGCCACTGTGTTACCCCGTATCCCTCTGTTGGAGAGGAATGTTGACGTTTTTATTTCATTTTTTTATATGTTTGTTATGTATGTAATTGGTGTTTCGGTAGTTATTTGGAATTTTTTGTAAAATACACAAAGATAAGGAAAAGATGCCACCTCTGACAAATATGTTAGGATGAAAAAATGGCATCTGTGGTTAATGTAGTAGCGTGGAATGTTTGGGGGATGGGAGAGGTGACTAAATGATGTGCCATATTTAGCTACCTCAAGGACTTACAACGAGAAATAATTTGTGTTTCAGAGACACCTCTGATGAAGGAAAAAACTCATCTGCTGCAGAAAAATTGGATAGGTCATGGGTACCATGCTGTATGCACCACACATTCTAGGGGGGTGAGTGTCCTGGTGCATAGAACAATCCCCTTTACTTGTTTAAAGGTATCATTGGATCTCGAGGGGAGATACGTGAGCTTATACTGGGCGTAAAATGCATCATAGTTGCAATATACATACCCCCACCATGTTCGAGTGAATCGCTGAATCAGGTATTATTCTTTATTGGGTCTCTCCCGGTGGCCTCTACTTTGTTAATTGGAGACTTCAATAATTATTTACACCCGTGCTTGAATAAGATGCACTACAGTGGAGCATCCGAGGGGTCCCCTTCCTGTTCTCTAGCTAAAATGATGGGTGAAATGGGGTATATCAACCTGTGGATGGGTAGGAATCAGTGATACCGACAATTCTCTTGCTATTCTAGTTCACATCAATACCTATCGAGAATTGACCTGGCCATTGGTAACACTCAGTTAATGCCCTATGTGAACCTTGTTAAGTATCTAGCTAGAGGGATCTCAAATCACTCCCCCTCAACAGGTCCGGCTCAAGTTTGGAGAACAGAGCTGAATCGTGGGAGTCTCTTGGTGCCTTAATCCTTTTTGGATTCAACTGGTTGGGGGATCTCTAAATTCTAATTTGGCGGAATACTTTTCCATAAAATAAGGGTCGGCCCCTGATCATGTAGTGTGGGACACCATGAAGGGTTTTGTGAGGGGGCTATATACTTGGGAAATTTGCTGCCGTAAGGCTAAAACAAGGGAGCGTACTCAAGAATTAACTAAAACCCTGATAGAGGCAGAGAATATATTAATAATAAGCCCTAGGGATATAACTAAAAAGATTATTTAGAACTCTCAGGCCGCACAAAGGGAGCACTTCCTAACCCTAGTATCTCACAAACGATTTTTCAACAAGCAAAAGTTCTTCATGGAGGTGGAGGGAGTAGGGCATCTCTTGCCGACAATAGCTAAGGCACAGGAGGGACTGTCATACATTAGTAGCTTGAGAATGGAAACAGATCGTTAGAGACCTCCAATTACTCAATACTTGATTTCTGGTTTATAGGCTCCTATATCCCTACTTATTCTGCTGAAATTTTAGTCATAGCTGGAGCACAGATGGCCTCATTATCAGCCTCATTGGATGTTTAATACTGGTTCCATTGAACCCTTCTGCTTTGTACTAGTCTTAACTGGAATTATTTTTCTTTTAGGAACACATACTGTAGTTGTTATTCGTTAATAGCGTAATATAGTTAATAGTTAATTGTTAATATTTTGACATGAGTAAAAATCATCATAAAAAAATCTGAATTAACTTAATTCACGATAAGCCCAATGAGATTATAGTCACATGCAAGAATAAAATGACGATGAATTAATGTCTTGTCATGTTAATGGGTTAAACTCCTCCCAAAAGAGATTCTTGGTTTGGGGGGAAATTTCAAAACAAAATATAGACATAATAGGTTTAGAGGAAACAAAATTTGCTAAGACAAAGTCCCAAAATTCGACAACAAATTTTATCCAACATACTACTATCCTCGAATGCAAAGAGGAAAGCTGGTGTCGCGTTTATTATCAAAGAATCAGTCAGTTATGAAAAGATACAATGCATAGAAGGCCCAGAGGGTAGATTTTTAATCTTAGTATGTACAATCAGTAATTCCCTATATACATTGGTGAACATCTACGCACCTAACTAAGGTCAGATAACTTTTTTTTAATAAAATAATCAATATCATTAGGGAATGTCAGAAAGGATCTTTACTAATATTTGGAGATTTTAACACCATTCCAAACTTAGACTTAGAGTCCTCCAATAAAGGTAGACATTCAGGCATCATTCTTGACCCCTGGTTTAATAGAGAACCGTACGACGCATTCCGATGCTTAAATTCCGCAACAGTCTGCTACACTGGTCTAGCTGCCACCCAAGACACGTCAAGATAGCTCTACCTAAATCCCAACATGACAGGATTGACCGCATAGTCTCAACACCTGATAATAGGCAAGCGAGACATGACGAGATGACTGAAATGTTTCAAACAAGAGGATACCCCAGAAGTAACGCTGAACAACAAACCAGAACTACCCAACGTGACCGCGATGTTGAGAATAGGGTCAAGTTCATCAACACCTACCACCCTTTTTCTCCTCTAATCAAAAAAGCGGTCCTTGAACACTGGCCGCTACTAGAAAAAGCCTACCCAGGGGTTGAAAACTTCAAAAATCCTCCTCTCATCTGCCACAAGCGGGCTCAGAACCTAAAAAACACTTTAGTTAGAGCTGACGTGGGCTCCAACCTCAAGACACTTAGGCAGAAGACATTTAGCACAGTACGCAATGGAACCTTCCCTTGTTTGGGTTGCGCACAATGCACTAATGTCAGTAAAGGTGACTCATTCACCCATCCGAGGTCCGGTAAACGGTACAAGATCAATGGCTATTTCACCTGCGACTCAAATTTTGTCGTTTACCTAATCAAATGTCCATGCGGCCTGGGATATGTTGGGGAAACTACCCAACGTGTCAAAGACCGCATAACCAAACATAGATCAACCATCCGGTGCAAAAACACACTGTTACCAATTCCTGCCCATTTTGTGGAAAACAGACATTCTGTAAGTCAACTGAAGTTTCAGGTCATTGAAAAAATCCCTGTACCCAGACGAAGGGGGTAATAGAATCCAAACGCTCAAAGAGCGCGAAGCGTATTGGATATATCACCTAAATACCCTCCACCCATACGGTCTCAATAGAGAATCTGAAATGTATTGTTAATCTTTTCTCAATTCCACTACATAGTGAATTGGTATTGTTTTCATTAGGAGTAAAAAAATCATTAGAAAATGTTCTTTTCCCATATAATGTATTTTGGTTACATGGAGATATTTCTGACATAAGTGTGTTATAGTAAATGCCATTTTACTCTATGTGTGTAAACCCTGCTCTAATTGCCTTATCTTTGTTTTTAGGCAGGCAAAGGAAGTCTCTTTGAAACCTGATGGGCACAACCAGCACTGAAATCACCTCTGTGCATGAATACAGCACAGTTCCACCATTAAAATGGCCGCCTGTATGCATGTGACACTACATTACACTCCTCCTTAGCCAACATGACTTCCTGGAAGGTCAAAACATGCTCCTTTCCTATTCCCGCCCCGCACATGTGCAGTACACTCAATCTGACATCTCTCGACCTGACCAAGATGGCGACGGCCTTCGCACAAATTGCAGTAGACATTCTCGATCCCCGCCCGTCCCCACCCATCCGGGAAGTGCAGGACAGTTTATAACACCACTGCACTGGGCCACATGCACTCCTGGCCTCCTCTACACCTGACCAAACTTAGGACACAAGGTAATGGTGCCCCTCGGTCTCTACAGACTGGGTTTCCTCTCTCCTTTACAGCTAATTGACCTGCTTATTTTGTCCTCAGGACGGGAGTCACCTGCTGACCCTAAACATCGGTATGTGACCCCTAAACTCTCTCTTTTACTCTTTCCTTTAACACACCTTGCCATTCCTTAATCTATACCTTTTCTCAGTGGTCACTATAGGTACTGCTCCAGCGATACACACCTGAGGTCTCCTTCTCATTTATCCTTCTAGCCTAAGGTAAAATGCATCATGCTCATGCCAGTGACTAAGTGACTAAGCACTTTTTATTAGTACACTGACATAGGTGCGGTACCACTATACAGTACCCCACCTAAGCACACCATCCTTCCAGGTCTCTAAGTGCTAATTAGAACTCAATCACCACCCAAATCTAGGATAGATTTGTTGGTGAATTCTGAAAACCACACTTAATTTTATAAATGTAAAAAAATAGTTTTTCTTTTTTTCTCTCAAAAAGTTCACCACAACTGCATATTAAAAATTGTAGACAGAATTTTTCATAATTCTATAGGCATATAACAATTATTATTATTATCATAGTCCAAATTTGACATACGGTGAGCACATCACCACATTGCTTCGTAAAAGACCGATCTCTATATTATACAGGTAAACATTATTACTATCCCCTTATTAAATATACTCCATATTTTCCCATAAGAATTCATTCAATAACACTTATTTTGCTATCATCATATCCCAAATTAATTCTGACTATAATGCTCCAATTATTTTTAGTTCATATTAATAATGTATTGCCAGACTTCTCAAAATTATTAATTCAAATTATTCCATCACCACCCGTACCAAAAAACATGGTGCTAATAAAATTATTTTGGGACCATAATTATTCATATACCATATAGCACAATTTCGTGAAACAATCCCGTGATGAAACTATTACCTTTTACAATCTAAATTTTAACCTCCATATCCCCAGTGTACACTGTAACCCTTTATCATAATACATCAATTTTGTGTTTATTTTCCCATTCCATCAATCATACATATACAAAAATTCCTGTGCAAAATTGCAAACTAAAAAACCTATTTGTTTTATGTGATAACATACAAAAAATTGTATTTCCAAAATAACTGTGCAACCAAATCAAATAAACATACGTATTACCCACAAATTACAAGCATAAATGATTATGCAACCAATTTCAATTAAAGTGTATGCATAAATGTGCCTTATATCCACCATCACCTAAAGTGTGTGTGCTGTATGATATATTGATCCAACTACTACTCCTCCATGTTATAGCTCCTTAGACATCTAACTCATGCTAATACCGATAATTCTGGCATCTACTAGTTGAAAACTCAATCCCCACAATGTTTTCCTGCAAACAGGTATTGCCTTATAAATTATTAGAGAGTTGATACTCGGTCCAGAGGTGTGCTCCCCTCCCTTAGCCGACACGTGTTTCAATATTGGAATCTTCCTCAGAAGCCCTGATTGGAGCCCTAATTGGAGCATTATAGTCAGAATTAATTTGGGATATGATGATAGCAAAATAAGTGTTATTGAATGAATTGTTATGGGAAAATATGGAGTATATTTAATAAGGGGATAGTAATAATGTTTACCTGTATAATATAGAGATCGGTCTTTTACGAAGCAATGTGGTGATGTGCTCCCCATATGTCAAATTTGGACTATGATAATAATAATAATTGTTATATGCCTATGGAATTATGAAAAATTCTGTCTACAATTTTTAATATGCAGTTGTGGTGAACTTTTTGAGAGAAAAAAATAAAAAAAGAAAAACTATTTTTTTACATTTATAAAATTAAGTGTGGTTTTCATAATTCATCAACAGATCTATCCTAGATAGGGATGAGCGAGTCTACTCGCTAGGACTCGTTACTCGGCGATTCTTAAGGGACTCGCTGGACTCGGTAATCGGCGAGTCTTTTAGCGAATACCCGCTCAGTAACGAGTCCAATGCAAGTAAATGGCAATCCTAGTTTTGTCAGAGTTTACTTTCTCTCACTCGCTAGACTCGCTAGACTCGCTATATCACATCGCTATATAGCTTGAATCTCCCCAAACAGCAGCGAGTCTGAGCGAGTCTACGAGTCCGATTCCTAGCGAGTCTGCGATTCCGAGTCCTGTATTCTCTATTCGGGACTCGCGAATCCAGAATCTTTTATGTTACTAGTCAGCATTGCGTGTTAGGTCAGAAAACTTGTGAAGAAGGACAAGCATGTTAGCCAATCATAGTCAGTAATGCCATAGCATTTTTGGTTGTGTCAGGACTATGATTGGCTGCTGTCCATCGTGATGCCTATGTCATCTATGACAGGCAAGGCAGTATATAAGGCTTGCCCCCGCCATTTTGGGCACATTCCTGAGAAGAGCTGACCTAGTGCAGGGAGACTTGGAGCAGATCTAGGGACAGTTAGGCAGTGTAGGAGTCACATATAACCCAAAAGTTCTTTTCAGAACTAACAGGACGGAGTGTAGGAGTCAAGATTCCTCACACATAACCCAAAAGTTCTTTTCAGAACTACCAGGATGGAGGATTGCTGTACAGGACTGTAAGGAAGGGAGATAGGAGCAGCCTTACAGTGAATACAGCACCATCCTCAGAGCTTAGTTCACCCAGCTTTCCGCAGAGCTGTAATCCTAAGCTTTTTCTTATTTTTGGCACTAGTCTACCAAATAATTTTGGTGCCATTTTTCCACAAAAAATTTCCTGTGCCAGTGCGTTGCTGTACGGTGTCCTGCCTGCAGCTCGCACGGTACTTGTAACATTCCACGCAGCCAGCACCGCAGCCTAATAGTGCCTGGTTCTGCGTACTAAACAATTTTTTCCTGTGCCAGTGCGTTGCTGTACGGTGTCCTGCCTGCAGCTCGCACGGTACTTGTAACATTTTACGCAGCCAGCATTGCAGTGTAACAGTGCCTGGTTCTGCGTACTAAACAATTTTTTCCTGTGCCAGTGCGTTGCTGTACGGTGTCCTGCCTGCAGCTCGCACGGTACTTGTAACATTTTACGCAGCCAGCATTGCAGTCTAACAGTGCCTGGTTCTGCGTACTAAACAATTTTTTCCTGTGCCAGTGCGTTGCTGTACGGTGTCCTGCCTGCAGCTCGCACGGTACTTGTAACATTCCACGCAGCCAGCACCGCAGCCTAATAGTGCCTGGTTCTGCGTACTAAACAATTTTTTCCTGTGCCAGTGCGTTGCTGTACGGTGTCCTGCCTGCAGCTCGCACGGTACTTGTAACATTTTACGCAGCCAGCATTGCAGTGTAACAGTGCCTGGTTCTGCGTACTAAACAATATTTTCCTGTGCCAGTGCGTTGCTGTACGGTGTCCTGCCTGCAGCTCGCACGGTACTTGTAACATTGCACGCAGCCAGCATTGCAGTCTAACAGTGCCTGGTTCTGCGTACTAAACAATTTTTTCCTGTGCCAGTGCGTTGCTGTACGGTGTCCTGCCTGCAGCTCGCACGGTACTTGTAACATTGCACGCAGCCAGCATTGCAGTCTAACAGTGCCTGGTTCTGCGTACTAAACAATTTTTTCCTGTGCCAGTGCGTTGCTGTACGGTGTCCTGCCTGCAGCTCGCATGGTACTTGTAACATTTTACGCAGCCAGCATTGCAGTCTAACAGTGCCTGGTTCTGCGTACTAAACAATTTTTTCCTGTGCCAGTGCGTTGCTGTACGGTGTCCTGCCTGCAGCTCGCACGGTACTTGTAACATTGCACGCAGCCAGCATTGCAGTCTAACAGTGCCTGGTTCTGCGTACTAAACAATTTTTTCCTGTGCCAGTGCGTTGCTGTACGGTGTCCTGCCTGCAGCTCGCACGGTACTTCTAACATTGCACGCAGCCAGCATTGCAGTCTAACAGTGCCTGGTTCTGCGTACTAAACAATTTTTTCCTGTGCCAGTGCGTTGCTGTACGGTGTCCTGCCTGCAGCTCGCACGGTACTTGTAACATTGCACGCAGCCAGCATTGCAGTCTAACAGTGCCTGGTTCTGCGTACTAAACAATTTTTTTCCTGTGCCAGTGCGTTGCTGTACGGTGTCCTGCCTGCAGCTCGCACGGTACTTGTAACATTGCACGCAGCCAGCATTGCAGTCTAACAGTGCCTGGTTCTGCGTACTAAACAATTTTTTCCTGTGCCAGTGCGTTGCTGTACGGTGTCCTGCCTGCAGCTCGCACGGTACTTGTAACATTTTACGCAGCCAGCATTGCAGTCTAACAGTGCCTGGTTCTGCGTACTAAACAATTTTTTCCTGTGCCAGTGCGTTGCTGTACGGTGTCCTGCCTGCAGCTCGCACGGTACTTGTAACATTGCACGCAGCCAGCATTGCAGTCTAACAGTGCCTGGTTCTGCGTACTAAACAATTTTTTCCTGTGCCAGTGCGTTGCTGTACGGTGTCCTGCCTGCAGCTCGCACGGTACTTGTAACATTGCACGCAGCCAGCATTGCAGTCTAACAGTGCCTGGTTCTGCGTACTAAACAATTTTTTCCTGTGCCAGTGCGTTGCTGTACGGTGTCCTGCCTGCAGCTCGCACGGTACCTTCCATCTGTCTTAAAATATCTTAGCCTCTAGTGTGTACCTTTCACGAAATAGTACCTGCTACTTGTTTTACAAGCCCCCAGAAAGCCACCAGAAATTATAAAATGTCACCCAAAAAACCAAATCCCAAAAAAAGTGTTGCTAAGGGACAGGGACGAGGTACAGGCATTGGTAGTCGTGGCCAACTATCCACCAGTTCGGGCAGACAGATGAGGATTGATCGATCGTTCCTCCTGTCTAACTTTCCCCGTCAGGAAAGTAAACGAGTATTGAGGCCGGAAGACGAACACCATCTAACGTCTTGGCTGGCAGACAAGACCTCAACAACAGGTTCTTGCAGCACTCAAGGTTCCTTGAGCACTGTGTCTACTGTTGGTACATACCATGCTGGGTCATCTAATCCACAACCTCTTCACAGTTCCTCAGACCAACAGCAGCCCCATGAAAATGTTGACACAGACATGGGTCACTCAGATGACTTATTTGGTACATATAATCCTTTACATGAATCCGGTTTGCCAGACTCAGTAGCAGATGAGATACTTGATGAAGAATTGTCCAATCATGGACAAGTTTTAGAGACACCCCGGCCACATGAACGTGTCTTTCAGCAAAGTCTTAGACCGTCTCAGGAGTTGGAGGATGATGATGATGAGACAGTGACACACTTGTCATCTGGGGAGCAAAATCAATCTTGTTATCGGGAAGATTTAGAAGAGGAAGGGGTTGATGATGAGACAACTGATCCCACGTGGAATGTTGCCATGCAGAGCCAGCAGAGCAGCACGGAGGAAGAAAGTGTGTATGTCCCACCAACAAAGGCACCAAGGCCTACTCCTCCCACCAGAACTGAAAGAGTCACCACTGTTGCCCAAAATGTGTCCACTGTGGCTCAAAATTTGTCGACTGTTGGACAAAATGTCTCAAATGTGGGCCTGAGTAATCCCTCTGGGAGTACAGTCAAGCATAGAGGTCGGTCAGCCACTGTGTGGAAATTTTTTAAAGATGGGCCTTCTCAAGAAAATGTGGTCATCTGTACCATCTGCCATGCAAGGCTAAGCAGAGGCCACGGGAAAGGAAACCAGAGCACCAGCAGTATGCGGAAGCACATGGCTGGTCAGCACCCTATTCAGTGGTCAAAAGTGCAGCCTTCCACAACAGTGTAATCTGACCCAAAGACTGCCATGGTAACTCAGATCCATCCGTCACAATCAAGTGTTGCTGAAGCTGGTCCAGCTCATATGTACTCATCACAAGCAGCGGTTGCAGAGAGACTGAACACGAGTGCAGACAGTTCTCGGTCAGCAACATCCTTACAGTTGTCAGTGACACAGCTGTACGAAAGGAAGCAGAAATACCACTCTTCCCACCCATTAGCCAAAAAAATAAATGCCCAGATAGCTAAGTTGTTAGCAGTCGAGATGTTGCCGTTTAGGCTTGTGGGTACAGACTCTTTTCGTGAGCTTTTGGCTGTGGCAGTACCACGCTACTCGGTTCCAAGCCGCCACTACTTTTCACGTTGTGCCGTCCCCGCGTTACATGAGCATGTCATTAACAACCTCAAGCGTGCCCTCACCAACGCTGTAACCGGGAAAGTACACCTTACTACGGACACGTGGACAAGCAGTTCAGGACAGGGCCGGTACATCTCGCTCACCGCGCATTGGATCAACGTTGTGGAGAGTGTGCCAAACGATGTTAGTGTTACATCAAACATCCTACCCACGCCACGGATAGCTGGCACAACCTCATTCAGGGTCTCTGCATCATCCTATATGTCCACTACACCATCTTCCGCTTCCTCGACCAATCCTCAATTGCCCTCAACATCACGGCCAAGTTGGGAGGTTTGCTGCAGTGCTTCAGCAAGACGCCAACAGGCTCTGCTGAAGCTGATCTGTTTAGGTCACACACCGCACACTGCAGTAGAGCTGTTGAAAGGTCTGAAGCAACAGACAGATGAGTGGCTATCCCCACTCCAACTCCAGACCGGTCTCGTGGTGAGCGACAATGGTCGTAACCTAGTGGCTGCACTAAAGCTCGGAAACCTTGTGCACGTGCCTTGCATGGCTCACGTGCTGAATCTAGTAGTGCAGAAATTCCTGCGTACATACCCAGAGTTATCTGACCTACTGGAGAAGGTGCGTCGAGTTTGCGCACATTTTCGTCATTCGTCAACAGCGGTTGGAAAACTTTCATTGCTTCAAAAGCAATTGAATTTGCCCAACCACAGACTCATTTGTGACATGCCGACACGATGGAACTCTACATTCCATATGTTATCGAGGATCAATGAGCAGCAGAGGGCAATATCCGAGTATCAGTTGCAACATGCCCGTCAGACCGGCAGTCAGCCACGACATATAAGTACAATGGAGTGGGTGTGGATCGCTGACACATCTGAGGTTCTTGATAATTTTGACTACTGCACAAAACTGGTGAGCGGTGATCAGTCCATCATCAGTGTCACTATCCCCATGCTGTGTCTGCTGAAAGAATCCCTCATTAATCAGAAAAATGAAGCATTGAGAGCCCAGCAGATGGCTATGGAGCCAGATTTAAACAGCGCAGTACCTAGCCATCAAAGCCAGTATGACCAGGCAACATTGGCTCCTGAAGAGGAACAGGAGCAAGACGATGAAGAGGATTTATTTTTTGTTGGTGCCGATATCAACCCAGATGGTACTCACAACCCCAGCTTTGTGTCTGTCCACCATGGGTGGCCTGGAGAGGAGGAGGCGGAGACAGACTTTGCGGATACAATGGGTATTGAACATCGTTCTGAGGACACTGAAGACATGACTCTATGCAGCTTAGGACACATGGCTGACTTCATGTTGACTTGTCTGCTAGAAGACCCACGAGTGATTAACATATTGCACAACGACCTCTACTGGTTGGCCACCTTTCTGGACCCACGTTATAAAGATAAATTCACCTCGCTGCTGTTTCAGTCACCACGTGGCTTGACAATTGACTATTTCAAGAGGGTTCTTGTGGATAATATGCTTCTAATATCACCGTCAGACAACACTCTGCCCATAGGTAGCAACTCTGTGCAACAGCAGCCATTGGTCGGGGCACAATCATCCACGCTGTCCAGAAGAGATGCTGGAAAGATGTCCGCAAAGTGGGCTATGTTCAATAAGCCATCGAACCTGCAGCGCCATGTTGCTCCAGTAACCATCTCTCGGAGACAGAAACTTACCAACATGGTACAAGAATACTTAAGTGACAGTACCTGCTTCCTGACTGATGCCGCAGTCCCGTTTAATTACTGGGTCTCCAAGCTCCACACTTGGACAGAGCTCTCGTTGTATGCCTTGGAGGTGCTGGCATGCCCTGCGGCTAGTGTGACATCAGAGCGGGTTTTCAGTGCCGCTGGGGGTATCATAACTGATACCAGGACACGTCTTACTCCAGAGAATGCAGACAGGCTTACTCTAATTAAGTTTAATAGGAACTGGATGTCACAAGACTTCTTGAGCCCTGAAGACGACAGTACTCAGAGCTGAAGTGCCACGTTCAACATCAATATGATATAATTAATCATTGTATTATATTGTGTCTTTTTGGTACAAGCAGTATGTACAAGACCAGTAACGATTTGCGTAACCATGTTCCTGCAACCTGGTAATGAGGCTGCTTCATCTTAAACCAACACTATAACTTAACTTCGGTTTCATTAACCATCACAACACCTTTTGACAATGAATCAACCTTTATTTTCTGTTAGCAAACATTTAAAAGCCCCTTGGGCTAATTTTTGGAGCCACCCAGGCTAACAAGCTTATCATGGCCCTTAGGCCTGCATTTATACCCAAAATGCAAAACAGCCCCTTGGGCAAATTTTTGGAGACACCCAGCCTAAGAGGCTTATCATGGCCCTTAGGCCTGCATTTACACTCAAAATGCCAAACAGCCCCTTGGGCTAATTTTTGGAGCCACCCAGGCTAACAAGCTTATCATGGCCCTTAGGCCTGCATTTATACCCAAAATGCAAAACAGCCCCTTGGGCTAATTTTTGGAGACACCCAGCCTAAGAGGCTTATCATGGCCCTTAGGCCTGCATTTACACTCAAAATGCCAAACAGCCCCTTGGGCTAATTTATGGAGCCACCCAGGCTAAGAAGGTTATCATGGCCGGTAGGCCTGCATTTATACCCAAATTGCCTAAGAGCCCCTTGGGTAAATTTTTTGAGGCAACAAGCCTATACCTGCATCGAATATGTTGCTTCTCCTATGCTCTCAAGACAAGCAAGACTATAGTATGGGCCACGCTCCCTCCTCTATATCTAAAAAGAGTTGACCAAGCCCCTTGGGCTAATTTTTTGAGCCAACAAGCCTATACCTGCATCGAATATGTTGCTTCTCCTATGCTCTCAAGACAAGCAAGACTATAGTATGGGCCACGCTCCCTCCTCTATATCTAAAAAGAGTTGATCAAGCCCCTTGGGATAATTTTTTGAGGCAACAAGCCTATGCCTGCATGGAATACGTTGCTTGTACTATGCTCTCAGGACAAGCAAGAATATAGTATGGGCCACGCTCCCTCTTCTATATCTAAAAAGAGTTGATAAAGCCCATTGGGCTAATTTTTTGAGGCACCCAGCCTAAGAAGCTTATCATGGCCATTAGGCCTGCATTTATACTCAAAATGCCAAACAGCCCCTTGGGCAAAATTTTGGAGCCACCCAGGCTAAGAAGCTTATCATGGGCGGTAGGCCTGCTTTTATACCCAAATTGCCAAACAGCCTTGAGCTAATTGTTTGAGGCAACAAGCCTATGCCTGCATCGAAGACGTTGCTTGTACTATGATCCTGCTGTAGCCTGGCGAAGGGTCCCACTGTACGCTACGGAGATAACGCATAGACGTTGTGTGTTGCAAGTAGACGTCCCAGCCTCTCGCATCTGTGTTCCTAGTGTTGTTAACATACCGAGTCATTAAGTAACCCCCCCCAAACACAGGCACTATTTCTTTGTTAGCAACATTGGTATGTGCAGTAATGATTTTACACGTACTAACCAAGGTGCCCTCATGCGCCATGCAGGCCGTAAAGTACTTGCTAATGATGATGACTTTAAGGCCACCCACAAAACAACCTACACATCCATTCCATGAAAAAAGACAGACACAAAGCATTTTTTTTTTTAAATCTGTATTATTATGCCTTAATGGCAAAGATGTCAGATTTTTTTTTTTTTTTTTTTTTTTTTTTTTAGCTTTCGAAAAGCAACATAAAAAACAGAAATAAAGATGTCAAAAGTGCAAACATGCACTATTTACATTAACAAACAAAAAAAAAAAAGTTGAACCTACAGCTGGTGGTAGGTGGGACGATTGTGTGGGGTAGCCTCTACCCCGCCACCATCACCCTGGTCATGGAGGAGGTCCAGGGCCCCATGGATAGCCTCCCCCACTGCTTGTAACCCTGTAGGTTGGGTCACCTGGGCCGGTCTCTCAAAATGGCCTTGGGTTGGGAGGTCCATGTGGGTTGGCCAGAAAGGTTGGTACGGCCTCTGGGTCGCCACATAGCTGTCCCGCCGTGGTGTGTGCCTGTCCAGAATGTTTGCACCAGATTGCTGCCACCCCTCCAAATATGAAAAGACCTGGGCAGGGTTGTTTGGAGGCCGACATGCATCGATGACAATATGTATTGCTGACCATGCCCGCAGTCGTCTCTCGAATGGAATGTCATCCAAGAACGGTAGGAGACTGCGGGCAAAGTCAGCATTACTTTGTGCACGATTTTCTGGCCCTGCAACAACCTCCTCTGGCGGCCGGACATGCCCCAAAGCTGGGGTTGGTGCTGGTGGCGGCGGTGGTGTTGGTGCTGGTGGCGGCGGTGGTGGTGGTGTTGGTGCTGGTGGCGGCGGTGGTGGTGGTGTTTGTGCTGGTGGCGGCGGTGGTGGTGGTGTTTGTGCTGGTGGCGGCGGCGGTGGTGGTGTTGGAGCTGGTGGCGGCGGCGGTGGTGGTATTCCACCAGCTTGGCCTTGGTCCTCCACTTCCGGTGCTTCTGGGGCCTCCCTCGCCTGTTCAGGCAGCTGTGGTGGTGGACGGTTAGGACGGCGCATGCGGTAGTGAGCCTCTCTGTGGGTAAAGGCCAAAAAAGTTTGGTGAATGCATTGCATTTATAAACAAAAACATAGGTCAAACATTAAGTTGCACGCTTTTTTGACTGTGTAT
This sequence comes from Allobates femoralis, assembly GCA_033576535.1. Classification (NCBI taxonomy): domain Eukaryota; kingdom Metazoa; phylum Chordata; class Amphibia; order Anura; family Aromobatidae; genus Allobates; species Allobates femoralis. Next base: position 316,212,165 of record JARQOC010000003.1, read on the forward strand.
CAGTGTGTTCTGAATCAGATATTTTTTATTATTATTAAAGAATAACCAACTGTACATAACATAAAGGAATACGTCACTTTGTTTGCTAATTCCATAATAATACATAATTTTTCCCCACATTATTACCCCCCCCCCATCCCATCTAATCTAGACGATCAATAACACCAATGTTTCACATGAAAAAAAACGTCCACCTGACTTCACTTTTAACTTGACATACTTAATTTACCAAACTTTTAGGTTACATCAGCTATATAAACCAGGGAAGGGGTTCAAACGTATACAATATATAAATATAATATAATATTTAATATAATACAATATATATAATAATGACTATTCAGCCACTATCTCCATCCACTTCTTTCTCAACCCTCGTTCATGGCTCCCACATCTGTGTATTCTGTGTTTTCATTGTTGACCTTAAGATTGAATTGCAGCCAATAAATTAGGACATTTTGGCTCATGCCTCAACCAATATTCTATGTGTGGGTAGTGTTGGTCCTCGATTTTTTGACATTACATTTGAAATTTAACCATTTGTCTGCCCAATTACACTGTGCCCTGCCTTAGGCAGGACAGATATTTAGGCACTTGAAGACATATTAGTGGTCACAAGTATAGTATTTACTTTTTGTTGTAACTTAATGTGGACAAAGCTATAGCCTGACACTTAGAGGCAAACACATTCTTCAGGGTTGCTTACCATCAGATGGACAGTAAAAGACGCAGTGTGGGCGACCTTGGTTTCAAAGCACATAACCCACATCTATAGGGAAGGTGAGCAAGACAGTAAATGGAGTCCTGCAGCATAGGTGACACATGAGCATTCGGCGTTAGTGGCCTACACTCCTTGTTGCTGCCATGTATGCTAATCAGGAATGTCTTGGTAAATAAACCCCACAAAACATATGGCTTGGATTTTGAAACGACTGTAATGGACATAGAGTATGGGGGTGTTTTTTGATCAGCAGGTCACACATCGTTGGTGCCAAACAAGGTGGTATTCCCAGATGGACAGTTTTACAATTATTCCAACGGGGCCGAACACAAAGCCGGGAACAGCAAGGGCAAACGTCTTGTTTCCTAAAGGACCTTGTACATAAAAGGCTGTTGCACTGAAAATATGGCCCCCTTAAGTTTAATTTTATACAGCATTAATACACTATGTTTTTCGAAGGATTCTTAATGTGGCCATCAGTTAACAACAAAACAATTAAATTCACATGTGGATCCTAATATCTACACCATCACCTTGCAGCCACAAATATACCCATGGCCAAACTCACCCACACATATTTGTAGTGATACAGGGTATGTCCTCAAATGTGTATGACTGTGTAAACAATCTGGGATGGTGTACAAACAGTTTAGTGCAAAAGGGGTATATCCTTACAACGTTATTTAGCCTAAAAAACACCCACAATTAAACGTGTAGGGATGTATGTGGCCCTTATGCAAGTGGAGGGAGGCCATTAGGAACACATACAAATGATGCTTACGACAGGCAAACCAGACAAGGCCACACACCTTAGAGGCCATTGCAGGGAAGAACATGGCTTTGTTCCACAAACATGCCAACAATAAGAGCTAATTGTGAGGTCACGGAACATTGTGTCTGCCCACCCTGCTTATTTGTCCCAACGTCACAATGTGAATATAAATGTGTATGTCCTGGATCACTGCCAAAGGTAATAGAAATCTGTTGCACCATGGCAGAAACAAACCCCAGTGTGGGTATGTAAACCAGCACACTCATTATAGAGCTTCATACGTACACTGTGTGCCCTCGTGGACAGAGTCCTCTCCTCTTGTACCTGTACGACCTGATTGTCTTCCTTTACTGTTTTTTGTAGTTAACCATTATCCTCATGTAAAGTGCCATGAGACCTAATGGCGCTATATAAATAAATTATAATAATAGTAGACAACAGTGCTGCAGACACATACCTTGGCATACGGGCCACCGGTCCAAGGAAGGACAGCCGGTCATAGTGTTTGTAGATCAGCTCTGGAGCTGCTCCCAGGCCCCCCTCAGCGATCTGGCGATGCTGTTTCTTATGTTGATCGTGGCAGCTCCTCCAACGTTTTTGAAGATGGTCAACTGTGAAATGATTTCAAACCGGGTTTAGACATGTGTAATATTTGAAACACCAAAAGTTTGTGTACAAATCAACAATAACATTTTATTCATGTTGTGTGTGTAATGTGTATACAAGGCACAGTGACACGACAGTGTGGAACATCATCAACAGCATTACGGACATTGAGCTCACGTGGACACTATCACAAATGAGGCAGGTCACATGTCGACGCATCGAGAAGGTAATAGTGTGGGCACCAGACTCTGCTCATTAGTGGTATTAATATACACCCAACCCCCTGGCCGTAAGAGCCAGGAGCACCAGCCCTTAAACTAAGTGTACTGTTGTGACCCCATCCAAATATAGGCAACTATGCGACGGCGCATGATAACACATTGAGGGTCCTGTATACCCTGCTATGGGGGGCCTGTATACCCACGAGGGCCCTGTATACCCACTGCTGGGGGCCCTGTATACCCACTGCTGGGGGCCCTGTATACCCACTGCTGGGGGCCCTGTATACCCACTGCTGGGGGGGCTGTAGACCCACTGAGGGCCCTGTATACAGGGACTGACTGGCACCCTACAGTTTGGGTGCCAGCCCTCCCTCACCGGTCCGACACAGGTGAGGACGGGGTGGGGGGGGGGGTGATGACAGGCGGCCGCCTCACAGTCACCGCAGCTCCCCCAGTCTCCTAGGGCTCGCTCCCAGCCGCAGCCTCGCGCTCCTCACAGCCGCTCACTCCCGGCCGCAGCCGCGCGCTGATGACGTCAGCGCGCGGCCAGGAGCTTGCGGTTCCGGCTGCTGCTTCGGGGTCATGCGCTGCTTCATGCTCCTGCAGCCGCATGAGCCGTGCGGGCGGCAGCCCTTTTCATGGTCCAGGCGGCCCAAAATAGGGGAAAATACACCGGCCTGGGGGGCAATTGCCCCCCAGGCACCTGGGCCAGTCCGCCCCTGCCTGTATACCATAATATGGGGGCATGTATACCCATCTGGGGGCCTGTATACTCTGCAGGGGCAGCTGTATACTCTGCTGGGGTGCTGTCTACCAGTGATAGCCGCTGTATACCAGGATGGCGGTCAATATGTTTTCACAGTTTTGGGGGGCAAAAATAGGGGGGTCGGCTTATACACGGGTCGGCTTATACACGAGTATATATACAGTAAATCCAATATATAACGGGTGAACTCATTTAACTTACTCATATTGCTCTGTTCATCATGGCCACTCAGATGGAACGCAGGGAACATCACTTGGGCGATCTCTCTCCAGGCAGTAGTCCTCATGATGTTATCCCCATAGTCAGGGTCTGTTGGGAGCCATAGCAGTGGCCGAGCCTCCACCAGAGGAATCAAACTCAGCGTGTTCACAGTAACACGGCCGCTCATGATTGCTCTGGGGAATGGATCGCTCTGTGTGTGCGTCTGTCAGAGCGAGTCGTTTCCTGTTTTCGCTTCCCCCTCCCATCATCGGCTCCAAATAAGAGAAAAACCTGCGAGTTTGAACTCACACACTTTCAGAGACACATCAGCGATTTGTAAATAGCATTATTCGCTATTACTCGGTTCCCTATTCATTAACATTGGACTCGCTAGACTCGCAACGAGTAGCGAGTCCTGCGCTCGGACTCGTGCGGGTCTAGCGATTCCGAGTAATTTAGGACTCGCTCATCCCTAATCCTAGATTTGGGTGGTGATTGGGTTCTAATTGATATCATGTTGTGAAAACTGATAATATTGCTTAGGACTGTTTTGGATTGCTCTAAGTGCTAAGTCTACCTTTTCTTTACACCTACAGGTACTCCACCTGTGCTAATACAATAACCCCTCATTCTCTCCTGTGACGTCTGTGACTTCAATTGAGTCCGGACCAGCAGGACTACCCTTGACAGGGATGACCTCACCCTAGCTGGACCACAAAAGTAAAGCTATACCACCTATACATACACCCCGAAACTAAGGACCAAGATAATCACACCTTATGCCTCAACACCTCCAAGAGCCCCCCCCCTTGCACACAGCCTCTTTAGATGACCCTACCCTCACTCCCACTCCACTTCACTGTCCCCTAGTGCCCCTTCTCAATACAACCCACACACCCATGCCATTCTTCTCCCACACAGTCACACACACCTTCACCCAATTCCTCAGCTCCACCTCCCTCACACGTACACGGTATCACACCACAATACACATTCACTGGCCTCACATCACTATAGGTCTATATATAACTTCACAAAGGATGCATGACACTGGTTTCACAAAATAAATCACTCATCACTAGGTTTATTGTTTAGTAAAGTTTATACACTGATATTTTGTTCTTTATTGTATATTCTGTAGTCATATCCCTGATGAAAGCTCGAGATGTAGAGCTGAAACGTTGGATTGTAACACCACCTTTTTCACAAAAATAAAATCACAACAAAAAAGACTTTCGTTGCAAAGACTCTATTTTCACAATAAAATCTTAGACCTTAGAATTTAACTAAAATCAATACTTACATCAGAGTATGACAAATTCATTCTTGCCTCTAAGTCAAACTTTTATCATAGTATGAACAAGCCGAAAAAGTTCTTTGTCAAAAGGATAAAGATACAAAGATTCAAAACAAAAATTCTACAACTAAAAAACAAAGATAATTACATACTTAAAAATCCCAAAGACATATCAAAGGAATTTGAAAAATACTATGATGACTTATAATGTAAAAAATGTTGCCTCAGAAAATTCACCTTCAGATGCTTCTATTAAGAAATTCTTAGATAACATACAACTGCTCACTCTTTCTGAAGAGGAATTAGCTAATCTTAACTGCCCATATACTCAGGATGAATTGGCTAATGCGAAAAAAGCACTAAAAAATAATAAATCACCAGGGCCTGACGGCCTACAAAACAAATATTATAAAACGTTTTCACCCACTTTGATCCCCTATCTTACGAAATTAATCAATTCTAGTCCAATTACTTCATATATACCTTCTGAATTACAAGAAGCCATAATCGCAGTGCTCTACAAAGAAACAAGAGACAAAGACTTAGTAAGCAACTACAGGCCCATTTCATTACTAAATACGGAGATTAAACTCATAGCCAAAGTCTTAACTGTGAGAATCCAAACTGTAATACCAAGATTGATCCATACAGATCAGGTGGGTTTTATAGCTAATAGAAGCACTGAAGACGCGACTAGGAGAGCAATAAACATTCTAAATCATATAGAAAAGTCATATACCCCTACGTTGTTTATTGCTGTCGATGCTTAAAAAGCATTCGATAGAGTGCAATGGAATTTTTTGTGCCATACACTTGACAAATTTGGGTTTAAAGGTAACATCATTAATATTATTAAAGCACTATACTCCAACCCTACAGCAAGAATACTGTGTAATTTTTTATCAAACAGAATACACGCTTCTACCGGAACACGCCAGGGTTACCCCCTATCCCCGTCTTTATTTGACCTCTTTATTGAACCCCAATGGCAGAAAAAAATAGAATGAATACTAATAGTAGAGGCATTTCGACAAATGAAAAGCAATATTAGGTGTCCTTGTTTGCGGACAACATTTTGTTTCACTTACGGATCCACTAAATTCAGTTAGAAATCTATTATCAACTATACAAAAATTATCCAGTGTCTTGTTATATAAAATGAACCTCAAAAAAACACAAGTTCTTTGCAAAAACATTGACCCAGAATTATAAGAGATTCTAAAGCATGAAGTCAAATTTGACTGGTCATCTGATAATTTGTCCTATTTGGGTATAAAATTAACTAAAAATACTACAGGTATTATGAATCAAAACATATCTGATATACATGCTATTATTCAAAAAGACATTTTACATCTATCAAAACTAGAGTTGTCTTGGATGGGCAGGATCCATGCATATAAAATGATAACATTACCAAAACGTCTCTATATCTTTAGGACTATTCCCTTACGAATAAAGAAAAACTTATTACAAAAACTACAAAATCAACTTGTAACGTTTATCTGGAACAAATTTAAACCACGAGCCGCAAGATCAATACTTGTAAAGAATAGGAAAAAGGAGGTTTAGGTTTACCTAACCTCATCGCGTACTATCAGGCAACAATTATTAAGGCTGGACAGAAGGGGTGGTGTACTCTGGATAAACCTTCCTGGGTGGTGTTGGAAGAACTTACCAATTCGAAAAGACCTGTTGGAGGCCAAGTGGTGGCGCACCTAAGCGACAATACAAAGTGATTTCCTAGAGAAGCCACCACCAAAGCCACTATTCAGGCATGGAAGAACTTTACGTCCAAATCTAAAAAATTATATGCAATGACACTACCTAATTGGATGGATGTGGAGGTCATTTCACGTCTAGATCCAAGAATTAAACTCCGACCAGAGTAGGGGAATTAACTATTTTTCAGATGTATTGAACACGAAGGGTCTAAAACCTTTCCAGTCATTACAAGGTCAATTCTGACTTCCTGATTCAGAGTTGAAAACTTGGAATTTAGTCAAGACAGTGATAAAAAATAAATATTTCAACTTCCACCTGCCTTTCCAAGGCACAGTGGTAAAGAGGACTAGAGAGCTGGTGGGCGAAGCAGTTGCTCTCCTGCCTGGATGGAGGGTATCCACTGCTCGCAAATGAGTATAGGAGAGTAAAAAAACAGGGAGAAAGAGCAACGAGCAAGGAGGGGATCATCACTGTTGTAAAAGAATGTTTAACTTTACTTGTATAAACAAGACCAACACACAACACCAGATAAAAACAATGAAAAAGCTGACAAGCCAGTAAAGTGTAGCCCCCAAAAATTAGAGTGCACAGCAGGGAAGAAACAGTTTCAAAAGGCAATCAAAACATATAGTTTACAAATTAGAAAACCACACTATACAGAATTAGGATTGAATGCCATACACAGGTAATGTTTGCACACAACTTCCAAATTATAATACATGTGTTATACCAGACTCCAATTAAATAAAAGGGTAAAAAAGAGAGATTCGCGGCTACTAGATGTAAGACAACCTACAGGATATTAATGGTGCAAGAAAGGTATAATTTTGAGCGCCCTATAAGGTATTTCAAGGATTACTTCCAGTACATTTGGTGACAATTACACCACTTGTGTGACAGCCAGGGCCGGCGTCAGCACCCGGCATACCCGGGCAAGTGCCGGGGCCCGACGGCTTGGAGGGGGCCCACCGGGCCCCTGAGGGCTAGGGTCACACTTGTGTTGTGACCCTAGCCTGACGCAAGTATTGTCTGCTGCAGCGCAGAGCGTTTAACGCTATGCGCTGCCAGCAACTGAGCCCATAGAAACCCGCAGTTTACATTGACAACCAGTGGTTGTCAAGGTAAACGTCGGGTTTCTATGGGCTGCCTCCAGCGCATAGCAGCGTTGCAACATACAATACTTGCATAAGGCTAGGGTCACAATGCAAGTGTGACCCTAGCCTCAGGGGCCCCTGAGCACTGCCCCCACAGCCAGAGCCATATCCAGGGGGCAGCTGGGGGGTCATTTTCAGGCTCCTGCAGGCTGCAGCACCGGAGGTCTCCCTCCTCCCCCCTCCACGGGAGCCGACAGAGCTGCACACTCTGAGCTCAGGCTGACAGGACCTGTGATGATGTCAATGGATGGGGAGGAGTCAGGGGTCTCATGATCAGCTCCTCAGTGTATCCAGGACTGTGCTGGCCACCATGAATGATGCTCAAATAAGGTGAAGTTTGTGTGTGGTCAGGAGGCATTTACAGTGTGAATGTAGCAGAGGTGAGTGTGTACTAGGTGTATGGCAATTAGGTGAAGGTTATGTGTGGGGTCAGGAGGGATTTACAGTGTGAATGTAGCAGAGGCGAGTGTGTACTAGGTGTATGGAGCAGAGCCGTGTGTGTACGAGGTGTACGGAGCAGAGCCGTGTGTGTACGAGGTGTACGGAGCAGAGCAGTGTGTGTACGAGGTGTACGGAGCAGAGCCGTGTGTGTACGAGGTGTACGGAGCAGAGCCGTGTGTGTATGAGGTGTACGGAGCAGAGCCGTGTGTGTACGAGGTGTACGGAGCAGAGCCGTGTGTGTACGAGTTCGTCGAGGTGTACGGAGCAGAGCCGTGTGTGTATGAGGTGTACGGAGAGGAGCCGTGTGTGTATGAGGTGTACGGAGAAGAGCCATGTGTGTACGAGGTGTACGGAGCAGAGCCGTGTGTGTACGAGGTGTACGGAGCGGAGCCGTGTGTGTACGAGGTGTACGGAGCGGAGCCGTGTGTGTACGAGGTGTACGGAGCGGAGAAGTGTGTGTACGAGGTGTACGGAGAGGAGCCGTGTGTGTACGAGGTGTACGGAGAAGAGCCGTGTGTGTATGAGGTGTACGGAGAAGAGCCGTGTGTGTATGAGGTGTACGGAGAAGAGCCGTGTGTGTATGAGGTGTACGGAGAAGAGCCGTGTGTGTATGAGGTGTACGGAGAAGAGCCGTGTGTGTATGAGGTGTACGGAGAAGAGCCGTGTGTGTATGAGGTGTACGGAGAAGAGCCGTGTGTGTATGAGGTGTACGGAGAAGAGCCGTGTGTGTATGAGGTGTACGGAGAAGAGCCGTGTGTGTATGAGGTGTACGGAGAAGAGCCGTGTGTGTATGAGGTGTATGGAGCAGAGCCAAGTGTGTACGAGGTGTACAGAGCTGAGCCATGTGTGTACGAGGTGTATGGAGCAGAGCCACGTGTGTACGAGGTGTACAGAGCTGAGCCATGTGTGTACGAGGTGTATGGAGCAGAGCCACGTGTGTACGAGGTGTATGGAGCAGAGCCGAGTGTGTACGAGGTGTACGGAGCAGAGCCGCGTGCGTACGAGGTGTATGGAGCAGAGCCGCGTGTGTATGAGGTGTACGAAGCAGAGCCGCGTGTGTACAAAGTATGTGTACCAGTGGTAGCCCCCCGCGGATTCCGCTCCTATAGTCTCAGCCACCTTTGCCAGCAGCATTCTTCTCCAGAGTCTCTTCTGCCGCTGTCTGCATTCTGCAGCTCAGCATGGAGGGGCACGATGTCATCACTGTGCTGATATGTGCAGAGCGACCGGAGGAGACCGGAGCGGCAAGAAGAAAGGTGAGGAGAAAGAGAGATGTGGACGGCCAGACACTCCGCTTGGCTGCGGTGCCACCATATGGCAGTGCGGCTCCATTGAGCTGCTTGCATTATTTGTGTGCTTCAGGATGCTTGTGTATATACCAAGCATCCTCAGACGCACAAAAATGCAACATTTTGCATTTGAAGGGTATTTTTAAAAGGCGCAAGGGAATGCAATCGCATTTTAGCCCGCTCCTAACAATGTGTAATATACTCACTGTCAGAAACAGCTCTTGCTGGATTCGGCAGTCACTGTTCCTGTAAGGCTGCCTTCACATAGGAGTTTTTTTTTAAATGTGGCAGTTGCGGTAAAAAAAAACCCGCATCTGCCGCATTTTCCGTCTAGCGGCTGCACTTGCTGCACGTTCGCGGCAAGCCCCATGCATTGTCTATGGGGCTTGCGGTAAGTGTGCGGCAATATATATATATACATATATATATATATATATATATATATATATATATATATATATATAGTCCGCGATATGTACTTAAAGGGGGCCCACTGAGACCTTTTCGCCCGGGGCCCACAGAAACCTGGAGCCGGCCCTGGTGACAGCAATGCTGATGAAGTAGACAAAGGGCCAAGTATACAATGCGGTCCCAGGATAAAAAGAGTATTGATGCAATGGAAAAATGGACGATCACACTTACACTAGGAAGCAGGCCACAGAGATCAAATGGTCCAATGACCAAAGCAAGGTGGAGACCCCAAAGGGGGTTAGGTGGAGGTCATGGAAGTGTGAGCCCAGCTGAGCCTGGGGGGTCTTGCAAAAGAAGAGGCCCCACATGTTCCGTCACCTCAGTGACTTCATCAGGGAAAGGGTGCTTAGATCGGGTAGTCACATACTTATATACAAGAGTAATTAATTATTTAGTGATGACCTGTGGAGCGGGTACATGCTGAGCAACGGGCGCTGTCAAAGGCCGTCCAAGGCTGGAAGTTGTCAGAGTGGAAGCACCTGGAAATGAGAGTGAGGCCGCAACCGAACCACGAATGCGCAGTAGGTGTAAAGATCCTCAGTGAGAGTGCCACCGCTGCACAGGTGCGCATGTGCAGCCGCCGTTATATGCATATGGACATATAGATATGTGGAGCGGTCTCAAACTGGTTGTAAACAAGAGGATCTGCAATGAAACCATGAGCTGAACATTATCATTACCTTGACCAGGCCATAAAGGGATATAATGAGTGGAGATGTAAAAGATACAAGCCACAAATTAATGAGCTTAGGAACTGGGTAATCAAACATGCAACAATGATGAAAGAATCATATTGTAATTAAGCATCAAGGCGGACACATTGCCACCAAGTTGCTATCGGGATCCTGATATTTTACAGGAACAGTACAATAGGAAATCAATGGAGTTAGAAAGGGAAATCATATTGTGTGTTTCATGATATAATAATAAAGGAGACAGAAATATAATAAAATATATGAGCTTTAAAAGGAAAATAAATAATACAAAATAATAAAAAGTTGAAAAAGTTTTTTTGAAAAAACAATTATATTAATAATATATAATACAATGAAAGTTGTTAATATATAAAGGATTATATATAAATTGAAAGGCATGTAGTATATTATAAAAAGCCAAGGGAACAATATATAGAGAAAACTTGAATATATAAATGGTAAATAATCCGGTAAAAATGCCTCAAAAATGGCAAGGGGAAAAACTGGATCCAGTAATGCATCCAGTTACTGGATGCAGGCTCCCAAGTGTGGCCCTAGCCTAAGAGCACCTAGCATCTTAAACTACCAAAAGGCAGCAGGGAGGCTGTTATATCTCACTCCAGCATAGCGGGCTACAGTTCTTCCCAGACTGGCTGGACTGTATACCCAGTGATGATTGTGCTATTAACTCGCTAAAACATCTAGTAAAGAGGTAAATAACTCAAAGAGACTGTCTGTTATTCCTATTTTGTCCTGCACCCTCACACTTCACCTCTACAACATTCTGATGTTTGCCCTGAGGAAGTAGCTGGCTAGCTATGAAATGCGTAGGCTAATAACAGTTCTTGAAGAAATCTTTGATCTATCATCATTGTTCGGCAGCGCACGTTTCTTAGGTCCATACTTTTCCTGAGATTTTGTTCTATACACTCGTGGATCTGTGCAGCAGCCGTTTGTTTGATTGGTGGCTGTGATTGGCTCACAGCCCAATCAGGTGAACCTTAACAATCACTCTATTTGTCTAGTTTACTGTCAGATAGGACCCTATATTGTGCTTCTTCTTTATTATATCATTTTTTGTGATGAAACATTAATACAGGCTTAATTTCATTATATTTAGCACTACAACACTCCACACTTCATTATTCATTCTTTAGTCACTCATTTAGTTTTGGCTTAATATTTTCAGTCTTCTATGCTATTTTACTAATTTTTGTATTAGTTTTAACTTTTTTATCATCGATTAATTCTCCACATTTTTTATTTCTATATTTAATTTACCGCACATTGATAACCAATTATATAAATTTTTACACTTGTTTAAGATTCTTTCATCTGTTTTGTTGATAATCATATGTTTTTTTGTAATACAGCACTGTTTCTTATAGCAATTACTGCCTTAGGGTGGAGGCACACTAGAGGCGTTTAAATCGGAGCATTTTTGATGCATGACATTGTGAGGTAGCATCCGGGGAACCCGCTTGCATAACGACAACAACACGTGTTTATAATTTAACCAATGTGTACCCGTTTATTTTCACATATTAATAACATAACTCGGGTAGCATGTTTGACACATTGCACATTGATTATAAACACTTTACATAAATACACCATACATTTACATTACACATAACATTGCACATATATCATTATAGTAACCCGGGACCTGTAACCATCTCTCTGTCCCCATTGGAGCTCTACTAACGGCTCCCATGGTGGCTATGGCCTCCGGCCTATATACACTTTACACATACATTTATCAGTTCACCATATGTATATTTATCCATGATGATTCCTCTGGGTTCAGAACAGGGATTGAGCAATCTGAGTCACGGGTACGCCATGCTTCGCCAAGGGGCTCCTTCCTGGACGTGTTTCACCCCACGTCCAGGTCAGCGCCCACCTGGTTCAACCACAGTTTCCCCACCCTAGGAGACCTTCTAACCCCTGCTTCTGACCTTCGCTATATACCCTTCAACGGGCCCTGTGGGTCCCAATGGCGGTACCTGCCGCCTGGCTTTACTCACCCAGCCTGATGACTTCATATATATCCCGTAGTCAGGATTCCTGCCTGACCGGGACCTTACATATCACATGTGATCCATCATACAATATCCATGGATCCCATGCATCCACACATCAGCTCACAGCCCATCATAATACATCCATGGACTGTGGCCCCTCCATGACCATAACAGGGACCTGGTCAACCGTAGAATCCGGGTTAACCATGCGTCACCATAGCCTACTCACCACAGTACGGGCCACCAGTTGCCACCAAACCTCCATCTGGCAGGTCTCCAGGTCGACGACTGTACCCTGCGTCTGAGTAGCACCCTATCGGATCAGCCATGGTTACCCTTCTAGGAGCCTTCGTGACCCCTGTCTTTGGCCCCAGGCACACACACACCATTAGAGGTCGTGGTTGAGGGACAGGTACCCACTGCAAGCAGCAGGCCAAGCTTCCCTCTCATCCCACAGGGACGGAACGCCTCCAACATCATCCACTCCAGCTGGGGCTCTCCCACAGACTCCGCACATGGCCTTTCTACCTAAGCCATAACATACACATATAGTTAAAACAGGTCCCTCACTGACTATCTAGTCGGACCTCGGGCAGCTATGCCCGCCTGGCACATTTCACACACCAGGTGCACAGTTCACACAAGCATTTGTGAACTGCTTTCTTACCGGGCACGGATCCGGGTCTCGCTACCTGTGTCACAGGTTCCACCAGGCATCCCCACGGGCTCCTTTCCCGGGTGTGTTTCACCCCACGCCCGGACCAGTATCCACCAGTTTCAGCCATGACTTCCCCTTCCAGGTACTGCCACGACCCCGGACCTAGACACCGGCATGGAGCTAGCATGCTCCCGTTATTCCATGCACACAGAGCCTTGTACTGCTCTGCACTCAGGCTGGTCTCAGCACGATCTCCAGTCTCTGAATGAATCTCTCAGCATGATTTCTGGTCTCAGAATGAATCTCACAATCACTCAGCTGGCAGGCTCTTATCGTGCCTGCCACTCCCACTCTGACTCATCCAGCTGGGCTGCTATTCCTCAGGACACACCCACCTGGGCTGTCAGCAATCAACACTCATTCCTTTTCTCATCGATCTCCTGCCACTCACAGCAGCTCACTAGTCACATGAAAGTCTCAGCTTTACAGCCCACACTATCATATTTACCACCACGTGTTTCGGATAGGTTCACACAGCATTATCACAGGAAAACCGGCCAGTGTGAACAGGATCATACCCTGATCCTGCATGTGATGCGCCCCGGCCATGGGGACCATGCTGGCGGTGCCTCACAACATTCATGTGAGTGCTTTTCATACAGTTAGGGCCAGAAATATTTGGACAGTGACACAAGTTTTGTTATTTTAGCTGTTTACAAAAACATGTTCAGAAATACAATTATATATATAATATGGGCTGAAAGTGCACACTCCCAGCTGCAATATGAGAGTTTCCACATCCAAATCGGAGAAAGGGTTTAGGAATCATAGCTCTGTAATGCATAGCCTCCTCTTTTTCAAGGGACCAAAAGTAATTGGACAATGGACTCTAAGGGCTGCAATTAACTCTGAAGGCGTCTCTCTCGTTAACCTGTAATCAATGAAGTAGTTAAAAGGTCAGGGGTGGATTCCAGGTGTGTGGTTTTGCATTTGGAAGCTGTTGCTGTGACCAGACAACATGCGGTCAAAGGAACTCTCAATTGAGGTGAAGCAGAACATCCTGAGGCTGAAAAAAAGAAAAAATCCATCAGAGAGATAGCAGACATGCTTGGAGTAGCAAAATCAACAGTTGTGTACATTCTGAGAAAAAAGGAATTGACTGGTGAGCTTGGGAACTCTAAAAGGCCTGGCCGTCCACGGATAACAACAGTGGTGGATGATCGCCGCATACTTTATTTGGTGAAGAAGAACCCGTTCACAACATCAACTGAAGTCCAGAACACTCTCAGTGAAGTAGGTGTATCTGTCTCTAAGTCAACAGTAAAGAGAAGACTCCATGACAGTAAATACAAAGGGTTCACATCTAGATGCAAACCATTCATCAATTCCAAAAATAGACAGGCCAGAGTTAAATTTGCTGAAAAACACCTCAAGAAGCCAGCTCAGTTCTGGAAGAGTATTCTATGGACAGATGAGACAAAGATCAACCTGTACCAGAATGATGGGAAGAAAAAGGTTTGGAGAAGAAAGGGAACAGCACATGATCCAAGGCACACCACATCCTCTGTAAAACATGGTGGAGGCAACGTGATGGCATGGGCATGCATGGCTTTCAATGGCACTGGGTCACTTGTGTTTATTGATGACATAACAGCAGACAAGAGTAGCCGGATGAATTCTGAAATGTACCGGGATATACTTTCAGCCCAGATTCAGCCAAATGCTGCAAAGTTGATTGGACGGCGCTTCATAGTACAGATGGACAATGACCCCAAGCATACAGCCAAAGCTACCCAGGAGTTCATGAGTGCAAAAAAGTGGAAGATTCTGCAATGGCCAAGTCAATCACCAGATCTTAACCCAATTGAGCATGCATTTCACTTGCTGAAATCCAGACTTAAGACGGAAAGACCCACAAACAAGCAAGACCTGAAGGCTGCGGCTGTAAAGGCCTGGCAAAGCATTAAGAAGGAGGAAAGCCAGCGTTTGGTGATGTTCATGGGTTCCAGACTTAAGGCAGTGATTGCCTCCAAAGGATTCGCAACAAAATATAGAAAATAAAAATATTTTGTTTGGGTTATGTTTATTTGTCCAATTACTTTTGACCTCCTAAAATGTGGAGTGTTTGTAAAGAAATGTGTACAATTCCTACATTTTCTATCAGATATTTTTGTTCAACCCTTCAAATTAAACGTTACAATCTGCACTTGAATTCTGTTGTAGAGGTTTCATTTCAAATCCAATGTTGTGGCATGCAGAGCCCAACTGGCGAAAATTGTGTCACTGTCCAAATATTTCTGGCCCTAACTGTATTTCCATGCGAGTGCGATGCGAGTGCGATGTATATTTTTCTGTCCACATGTTCAATCCCACAGCAATGTGTTTTGCATGGAATGAATTTAATGTGTCTAATAACCAAATTAAAACACATCACCTGCAAATTGTTTTGAAAATGACTAACAATTACCTCCCCAATGGCCCCACAATGGGTGCAGAACCATATAGATGTGTGTAGTTCAAGAGGGCAAACACACTGTTCTGTCTGTGTACTCATGTGTGACTAAACATGTCGTACCATCTGTCCCTAAACCCAACAGAGAGAGTTTTGCACCATTGGGTGCTTTATAGTCATTTTTGGGAGCCCCATCCAGTAGTGTCTACTCCTGTTCGTCGCTGATTTTGGGTACATCCTGTGAACAGAAGACGTCCTACCAAAGGTAATTTCCATCGTGTGTAAGTGCATTTCTGAAATAATCCTGACAAATTCTTTGCGTACTGCCACATGAGCCCGGGCATCTTTGATTACCTTTTGGCTGAATTGCAACCCCTGATTTCCTGCCAAGATACAATGATGCGAGCCAGCATATCTGTGGAGAACCGTCTTATGGTAACCTTAAGGTGGGTGTGTTCGGCTCATGTAATGTTTTGTTGTTTTTTGGGTTACCTAATTGTGCATATATGTTAAAAAAGTCCCTTGTCACATGTATGAAGTTTTTTTTGTGTCGAAGCCTTTGCACGGGAGCAATGTTGAATATAGACACTGCTTAGTTCTTTTTAATGTTGTTTTTTTGGTTTTCATTCAACAGGTTCTTGGCAACAGGACTGTCATATGCTGCCCTTCATTTAGAATTCCTACTGGGCAGGTCCACTATCGGGGTCATAGTCAGCTCAACTTGTGTAGCAATATGAGATCGGCTTCATGACACCCTTATGCCTGAACCAACAGAAGAGCTTTGACTGAACATAGCACATGGCTTTCAGAATAAGTGCCAGCTTGCAAACTGCTTGGGTGCCATAGATGGCAAACACATTTGTGTACGCAAGCCTCCTAACTCCGGATCCCTAAACTACAATTATAAACAGTTCTTCTCAGTTGTCTTGTTGGCTGTGGCAGACCACACGTATAGATTTGTGCTGGTAGATATTGGGGCCTATGGGACTCGTGGTGATTCCCAAATTTACAATTAATCCACAGTGGGTCAGAGGATGCGCAACAACGAATTGAATATGCCCCCAGCAAGTCCAATGCCTGATACAACGTCTGAACCCATCCCATTTGTTCTGGTAGCTGATCAAGCGTACCAACTTGGACCCCATATAATGTGCCCTTTTTCAAGTCACAATCTAAATGACAATAGGCGTATTTTTAATTGCTGACTTACACGTGCAAGGCGGGTAGTTTAATGTGTCTTTGGTATCTTTTGTGCCAAATGGAGGATCCTCATGACTCCAATACAGTTAATCCAAAAAAAGATGGCGGCACTCAGCATTCCAGTTTGCAGCTGATTAATTTAATAAAAAAATTACAGCAGCAGGTGCGTGATACCGGAAGGGAGGTGCTAGGACCGACGGTGACCGCTTCGTGGGATGTCCCGCTTCTACGGGTCCGGTGTACAGCTGTACCAAGCTGTATCACGGCAGTGGTAATGCTCCACATCAATGCTTGAATGCTATTCAATGCTTGAATGCTATATATTCAGAATCATCTATTGATAGTGTTGTCGACACACAATCCTTCTCACAGGCCAGTCAAGGTCGCCCACCTTGTGTCAGTGACTATTGTGTGTCTAATGAGGGATTTATACCCAGTCAACAGGAAGCACTTAGTTGCTGTTTTTTTGGTTTATGAAAACGTTGTAATTGTAATGTGAACATACAATTAACATATGGCCGAATCAAACAAGTAATGTGTGGCCACACATGTTGGTCATAAAAACAAAACATTGGCTATATGCCGAAAATCTGAGAATATTGCAAATACACATTTAGTTCAAATCAACGGTTACCACACATATTTTGCTCATATGTATGGTTCCTAAGTTTACAATCATGTAAAAGTACAGTACATGTAAAACATACAACTACAGTAAACATAACACTTTGAATGGCTAAAGGACACCTCTTCATACATAATAAGTAATTATAAATGTGTGTAAGTGGAGTGATCTTGTGTGTCCTGGTCAGGAAAATTCAAGAACACATGATGTCTGCTTTCGTTTCCCTGAGTCGCAGTAACTGATAGTCGGATGTTGGTCTGGCCATATGTGTGTTGAGTATATACAAAAACTACTCAAAAAAGGCAGCATCAGAAAAACTTACCATCAATGCCAAAATCAAAAACCAACACTGCACTTGCAGGATGCAGTCAGACCCCACTATGTGAAGCAAGCACCAGGTGCAGGCTGATAAAAATCACCTCTACCTACAACAAAGTGTGGGAGGCGACCTGCCATGCACACAAAGGGCTTGTTTAGGACACCATTCACACTGATACAAATGATGCAGAGTGTCTGAAAGCTATCCACTGGCTCTGCCACCTAACCAATGGGCCACCAAGTACGATGCTTCAGCACCACTAGATGAAAAGCGCCCCATGGGGCCCAGCTGCACCCCGAAAATGATAAAAAGTGCAAAAAAGTTTTTTATATGATAAACAAAAAACTTTATAGATGGGATATTGGTTCATGCATTGGCCAAGACACTTAAGCTCATGATCAACGTCATGGATCCCCATGCTCATGAGTCCTAACAAAATATATACAAAAATTAGTCAAAAAAGGCAGCATCAGAAAAACTTACCATCAATGCCAAAATCAAAAACCAACACTGCACTTGCAGGATGCAGTTAGACCCCACTATGTGAAGCAAGCACCAGGTGCAGGCTAATAAAAATCACCTCTACCTACAACAAAGTGTGGGAGGCGACCTGCCATGCACATAAAGGGCTTGCTTAGGACACAATTCACACTGATACAAATGATGCAGAGTGTCTGAACTCTACCCACTGACTCTGCCACCTAATCAATGGGCTGCCAAGTATGATGCTTCTGCACCACTACTGTAAATGACGCACGTTGGGGTCTAGACGCAGCAAACATGGAGGACAGTCATCCTTTTTAAGAATGTATCCCTCTATATTATGATCACCATGGTATCTTTGGCAGGCATAATGTATGCTCCTACTTGTATACTTAGGCAAGCACAGTGTACGTCTTACTTGTGGTACTGCACCTGTTGTATTAACCGATGCAGTACGTCACTGTGAGTATAACACAGCGCCTTAGGCAGGCACAGTGTGTGTCTTACTAGAATTGAGCACTTATTATAATGGTAATTATGCCATACAAATTGTGCCTATAATTTTATATTGTGCAATAAACTATAAACGCACTGCCTATCCTTGGGATCTACCTGCAAGATTTGTGAAATTCTTTCGGTTTTGTATTATTTAATTTATTACTGTATTTATAAGTTTGTGTACATGCAGTGTACACTGTGTTCCAAATTATTATGCAAATCTTCTTTTTCTCTGATTTTTCTAAATGTTTGGTGCAAATGACAGTCAGAGTAATAAAAGTCATCACCCGTTAGAGTATACATCAAATTTTATTGAAGAAATCTCCCTATGATAACAGTATAATTTTCAAAATTAAAAAAACTCTAAAAGCACTATTCCATATTATTACGCACAGTAGAGTTTGTAAACATTTGATATGTTTGAAAGAACTGAAAATGCTAATTTGTTGAATTTGCAGCATTAACAGGTCACATTCACTGAAATAAAAAGCTATTTAACTCCAAAACATCCTAACAGGCCAAGTTACATGTTAACATAGCAACCCTACTTTGATATCACCTTCCCAATTCTAGCATCCATTGATATTGTGAGTTTCTGGAGAGTTTCTGCTTGTATTTCTTTGGATGATGTCAGAATAGCCTCCCAGAGCTGCTGTTTTGATGTGAACTGCCTCACACCCTCATAGATCTTTTGTTTGATTATACTCCTAAGGTTCTCTATAGGGTTGAGGTCAGGGGAAGATGGTGGCCACACCATGAGTTTATCTCCTTTTATGCCCATAGCAGCCAATGGCACAGATGTATTCTTTGTAGCATGAGATGGTGCATTGACATGCATGAGGATGATTTTGCTCCTAAAGGCACGTTTTTGCTTTTTGTACCATGGAAGAAAGTTCTCAGTTGGAAACTCTATATATGTTGCAGAGGTCATTTTCACAGCTTCAGGAACCTTAAAGGGGCCTACCAGCTGTTTCCCAATGATTCCAGCCCAAAACATGACTCCTCCACCTCCTTGCTGATGTCGCGGCCTTGTCTCCTGCCACTAGTCTCTATACGGCCTGAACAGGTATTTAAGGTGTAGGGTTCTGATGGGCCTTTAATACCAAAGCCTTCAAAAAACTTGGGTCCTGCCAAAGACCGGTTGCTTTGGTCATCTATTATGGCCAACATCTTCACTGCCTTTTCTGGAAGTCCTTCCGGATAGACCTTGATTAGACATATTCGGGCACAACTCTTCTCCCTTTGACCCTCACCACATACCTCAGAGCATGAGCATGAGACGGCTGCGGCGGTGTTAGACTAATTCTGGGGCTCCCCGCCGTGACTTGGAGTGGGAGCGATTGCAGAGACTGCAGTCGGTGAATCTCTGGCGAACGGGGTTGGGTGCATAACTGAGGTGTGTTCTCCGCTATTACACTCCTAACACTTGATGACAGCTTCACAGTCTTTGGCCATATGCTCCACCGAAGCGCAGCATCTGAAACATACCCCCATCTTGGTGAGGACTTTCTTGCGCTCCTGAAGGGCCTTGGACCTGAACCCTCTGCACCTGCTCAGTGAGTGAGGTTTCTTGTGAATGGGATATTCCTGATTGAAGGACTTGTCTCCCGATAATGGGTGTACTGTGTACCTGTGGGTACCACAGGTGGTGGGAGATTAGTCTTTCTTACACACACAGAGTTCTCAAAGTCTCTACATTTCTGTATGACACCTCATACTTCGATGATGGTGTAGTTGAAGTTGCAGTGTTACGCTGTAGGAAGTCGGGGCTGGGGTTGTTCCTCATCTGGATTGGTCGTCGATGAACCTGCAGAAATGGATGAATGGGGAAAGGTGACGCCATGCACTCTCTTGTACCTTGTGACTGACGTTGCCCACTTCTCCTGCAGACTGAACGGTAGCTTCATCATGATTGGGTTCACTCCATGTGCTGTATCTAGATAACACAGGCCGGACAGATGAGGTCTCTTTTTGCGAGCTCCAGCTCCATGAGCAATCACTTAGGTCTTGAAGCTTGTGGACCTCCTTGAGGTTGATCTTTGGGACGTTCTGAAGTCTCTTGAATAGGGCCTTTTCTATTGCTTCTGCGCTGCCAAAGTTGCGTTCCAGTCTTTGCCAGGCAGCAGCGAGACTGCTCCTGCTTGTCCCACATAAACAGTTCTAAGGTTCTTGATACGGTTTGTAGAATCTGGGCCAAACCATTTGATCATGAAGTTGAGCTCCTGTTCTGCGGTGAGACTGAGGTTGGCGATTGCTGCCTTGAAGGTTGCCTTCCAAGCCCTGGAGCTCTCTGCACAATCATCAAATTTTGAAAGACTGGTGTTGATTAGCTCTCTGCTCACCATAAACCTGGCAAACTCGACATATGGATTCCTCACTGCTTGTTGCCACGACAACTTGTGATGCCCTTGGACGTGTGGTTGCCTGGCGTGAAAGGGTGAGATGTTTCCGGTAGAATGATGTTGCGGCAGGGTTGAGCTGTGTTTAGCCTCTGTAGATTCTGATGACTGCTGTTTGAGCTGTGGAGTAGATGGAGAAATGCTTGGTAGCCAGCTGCTGTAGTGACTTCATTTGAGAAGGCAACTCCTGGTGACTGTCATTAACTTGCTCGGGTGCTGTGGGTAGAGCTGACTTGAGATCTCAGCGTTGTTGGCTTGGACTGTGATGTAGCCTGGGGTTGACTCAGGTAACTGGTTCAGCATGTAGTCTCTGTGCAATCAATAAGATCACCTGTTTCCTGTGGTGGGAGTGAACTGGATCAGGACCTTGGCTCAATGCTTGCTCGAGTAGCTTCACTTCAGCTAACGCAACTTCCTCTTCCATCCTTGAACGAAGATCTTTATCCGAACCTCCGCTTCTGCTTCTCTTTCTGTGAAGGAACGTCTCACTTTGGATTGTTCTGCTCTAATACGTGCTTCTAGTATTCTGTCACTCAGGGATAAGCTTCTTGAGGATGATGCTCTTGATAACCGAGAGGAGTGTCTAGATGAGGTTGTCCTGTAAGATCTAGTTTCTGTGGTGAGAAATTACGGTATTCTGCTTCGTCTTTGACATTTTGTACCTTGGCGTCTCTCTCCCTGTATACCGATTCTGCGTGCTCAGATCTGAAGGGGCTTCGTCAATGTTGGAGCCTTTAGAAAGGTAGTGTACCTTGTAAACAGCCTCTGGTATTTTTCTTGAGCTGTGTTCAGTCGTTCAATGGCGGCTTGTAAGTTTGCAATGTCGCCTGAAGAGGACTGAAGTCTTGACATGTGGCAAGAAACCCGTTCCCATAGTTCTTCAAGGTTGTCACATAATTCATCCTTCGAATAGTGATAGTTTTCGATAGCCTTTATTGTTGGTTTGACAAAGCGTTTTTGTTGCGCAACTTGATCTGCTGGGATCATGGATTCTGTTTCCTGCTCTTCATCGTGGATAGTGTCGGTTGTGTTTGTTCTGTTTCAGTAGTTGGGGACTGTGCAAGGTCTTGTTCGGACATTTTGATTTAAGGTGCGCTGTCTCTTTAAGAAACAAAACATTTTAATTGGGGTCTGGATCATTTTAATTGGGGTCAGTGCGGCTCCGTTAAGACACCCTAATAAGATTTCCAAGGTGTTTTAGAAGAATTGTGGGGTTTTCCATTCTGACAATCTGCAGCAATGTGGCGTAGGATGGAGGGAAACTTTGGGTGCATAAACTGTTCCTTTATAATGCAGAGATGTGATTCAGCCTGGTGGATGAGAGGGATCCCCTAGCACTTATCCAGGTGAGCGCTGTTCCCGGACAGATTCCACAGTGAGGTGCTGGATTCTTAGGAGTCTGTGGCTGGATACTGAGTTTAAGGCAGTGTTTTTGGCTGGTTTAAAGCAGTCTTTTGACTGTTCTGTCCTCGCTTAAGGCGAATGAAGGTGTGCAGTAAGTTATGGTGTGAGAAGTATTACCTTCTTATCCTTGAAGCGAGGCAAACAGGACCAAGTGCAACTCCGGATGGATGGAGTCAAGCGTGGACGCAGAGATGAATCAACGGTGGTTTATTTGAACCGTACTAGAAGACAGTAAGGTGATACAATGCAGATGGTACAAGTAGCATAGGGTAATTGTATGGTGGGTGTTCACCCCTGAGCCACTACTGAGCAGCTGAAGCTGAAGCTGCTGGTCAAAAGACTTTGCTTTCTGCAGCCCAAAGGGATATGTGTCCTTCTCACACTGGTAGCTGGTGTAAAAATGGATGCCAGGAAGTGAGGTAGTACACAAGGTTGCAGGACACTCCCACATCCTAGAAAAAATGTAAAAGGAGGAGCGAGGGAATGACACAAAGCTGGTCAGCAGGTGGCAGCAGACAAGCATGAAACAGGTAACAATGAAACAGTGAATTGAACTATATGAAGATATTAGGGAACAGCACAAACCACACAGCACTAAAAATAAGAATTATTCTTGCATTTAGTAATTTGAAATCCCAAAAAAAAGAATAAGACTCGGTTAAAATGCACTCCGCTGAGCACTCACGTCGAGCTGTCCACATAAATCCTAAAAAAATGCAATTTAGACCAAACTTCCCCATTGGAACCACTGACCTGACTAAAATGAAGCAGATGGAGCTACTTTGGACTCCGTCTGGTCTCTGTTCTGCTAGTGTGGCATCATTTTATGCGTCTTTTTAGTGTACAAATGTGGAACGACCACACCTAAAAATATGAACACCACCAGAACAGACACCAAACAGGGTCCAAAGTTTCTTCCTCTGATTTGTTATAGCAACATACATAGTAACATAGTATTTAAGGTTGAAGGAAGACCTTAAGTCCATCTAGTTCAACCCATAGCCTAACATGTTGATCCAGAGGAAGGCAAAAAAAAAAACATGTGGCAACACTAAGCTCCTCATTGGAGAAAGAAATTCCTTCCTGACTCCACATACGGCAATCAGACTACTTCCCTGATTCAACGCCCTATTAAAGAATCTAGCATATATAGCCGATAATATTACATTTTTCAAGAAACGCATCCAGGCCATTCTTAAATGTCAGTAGTGAGTCACTCATTACAACATCATGTGGCAGAGAGTTCCATAGTCTCACTGCTCTTACAGTAAAGAATCCACGTCTGTGATTATGATTAAACCTTCTTTCCTCCAGACGTAGAGGATGCCCCCTTGTCCCCGTCTCAGGCCTAAGAGTAAAAAGATCATTAAAAAGGTCTCTGTACTGTCCCCTCATATACAGTATTTATACATTATTATAAGATCACGCCTAAGCCTTCGTTTTTCCAAACTAAATTCCCCAAGTTTAATAACCTGTCTTGGTATTGCAGACCCCTCAGTCCTCTAATAACCTTGGTCGCTCTTCTCTGGACCCGCTCTAGTTCAGCTATGTCTTTCTTATACACTGGAGACCAGAATTGTACACAGTTTTCTAAGTGTGGTCGCACTAGTGAATAGAGGTAAAATGATGTTCTCCTCATGAACATCTATGCCTCTTTTAATGCATCCCATTATTTTATTATTAGTAGTATTAGTATTATTAGTATTATTTTATAGTGAGTGGTTCCATTTGGAGTTTCATCTGATTTACATTTTTGGGGGGTTTAAATACACACCCTGTCATAAGTGCTCAGAATAGAGCGCAAGAATTTGATTACAGCTTTATACTGAAATTGATTTAAAAAATGTTCTATGGCGCCCCTGCTGACTGGTCCCCAGAGGATGGCGCAGCAGCTGGTATTGGTAAATCGGTCACCCCACAAACACACCCGACACATCCCCTGATCCCAAGTCTATGTTGCTTCAGGTCTAGCATGGGATAGCGGGAGGAGACAGGTGGAGGGTAGAGAGTTAGTACAGAACCCAGGAAGGGGTGGAGAAAGAACATAATAAAAGGGAACGCACAACACCAATTTCAGGCTAGTTGGTTAGTTGAGGAGTAGAGAAAAGAGCAAGAGTAACACCCGTCAGCCAGAGAGATCACACAGAAAGAACCTGGATCCGGCGGCCTGTGCCACCGTATGGCTAGTCCGGGTCCCAGTCTAAGGTGTATCCGCGTCAGCGGGGACACTGAGGGATAGGGCCGGAACCAGAGTGCTGGCTCTTCTGAAGTGGCAGGGAAGCTGCATGCCACAACCACGAACCCCGGCAGGGTGCGGGATCTTCATGTCCTGATATCCAACCTCCGGCACAGCGAAAGGAAGGCTGTTGAACTAGGGATAGGAGACCCGGAAGGGTGCCCCCAAAGAGCCCATGACCGCTGGGACATAGCTAGTGCGCGGAACAGAGAGAAAGAGGCCCAAAAGAGACATGAAAGGGGGTGTCGCCAACGAGCCGTCCCAGCTGCTGAGAGTACACCGGAGCCACTGTTG
Organism: Allobates femoralis; assembly: GCA_033576535.1. Taxonomy (NCBI): domain Eukaryota; kingdom Metazoa; phylum Chordata; class Amphibia; order Anura; family Aromobatidae; genus Allobates; species Allobates femoralis. The sequence continues at coordinate 316,237,119 of JARQOC010000003.1, forward strand.
TACCGAACTGTACTGTAACAACTACAAGTGGAGAAGTAAAACCCGTAAAAGCTCAGAACTGTGTTAGACTTGTTTGCGAATTTGAGAGCCATGAGCCAGCAGCAGGAGCCTGCCTGAGGGTAAAAAGAACTTTACACTTTCACTTCTACACGGTAGCCCTGGGGACCAGCCCTACCCGTGGAGGGCGCATCATCTTGGCTGGAATCCACATCATCCCCAGGGGTCCCGTCTGCGGCGGTGGCCACCTCTGGCCACAAACCACGGGTGGCATCACGACTCACTTTTAAAGCTGTTTTCATATACCACCCCCCACTGTAATTGACTCGCCTGTGACCACTGAGCCGGGCCGGAACACCTTGACATACCGTGGCCCCAGACGACGACAACGAGAGGGCCTGGTTCCGAGTACCCCACGGTCCTGGCGGGTGAGACAGTTCCTTACCCCTAAATGTCACTAATAAAACCCCTAACGTATCCTGCAAAAATACTCAGGTCTGTCATGTGTTACTGGAAATATAGTGGGCTTCCATGTTACTGGTTGAACAAAGACAGCTCTCACCACCCCCAAATAAAATCCATTACACCATTGCTCTCATAAAGGAGGTCACACATTACACTACTGTTCCCACCGAAGTGGATAGAGCAGGGTCACACTTTACACTACTCCTTCCATAGAAGTGGACAAAGCAGAGGATCTCACATTACACCATTGCTCCCTTAGAAATGTGTCACTCGGTTCTTTATACTGCTTTGGTAGCAGTGGTGTATTATAATCAGCATTAGATACATGGATCTGGGGGTATCACACAAGATTGGCATTAGATACATAGCTCTGGGGGTATCAAAGACAGTGGGAATTAGATATATGGCTTTGTGGCATACCACTGATCGTAGGCATTAGATATTTCAGAGAGCCATGTATCATGTGATGGTCATTAGATATACAGCTATGCTATGTCAAAGTATCCTCCTGCAGAGGCTGTACAGTAATATAGCAGAGCTGAGTCAGTGTACTGAGCACAGCAGCTTGATGATCACACTGCTGTGCTCTTAACTGCGGGCTGACAGCAGCGGGGAGCAGTGATAAGCAGCCTGGTACTGCACTATTGATTCCATGCTGCTGATCATCACTCACCGTCTCCATAGATACCTCATCCCAGACCTCCGCTACCCACCTCTCCATTCCTGGCAGCCTTGCATGCCGGGACCTCCTTTTGTTCTCTGGAATCCTCGTTCTTCCTGTCACTGCACGCGCTGAACACTGAGTGCAGTGACAGGGAAAGGGAAGCTCAAGTGAACTAGCTTCACAAAAATGGTGCCGATCTGTTCCCACAGCTGTGACCTTGGCGATCTAGGGGGCATGCCCAGGCCACAGTAGAAGTTTAGAAGATAGGGTCGGACTGCGCCCTAAGCCTTTTATGTACACAGGCTGCCATATTTGAGATGTCGAAGTGACAATACACAGCAGCCTTTAGTGGCTACAAAAAAGATAATAAAAAAAAACTTTTAGATTATTGTGTTTCATTTTTTAATAAAAATATTTGATTATATAGTCAATACTTTTTAATGCAAAAAAAAATTGCGTAACCTTCTCCTATAAATTTTGTCTTAAACATGCTTGAAGGGTTTGAGATCTGGTGATTAATTCAGCCATTGCAAAATATTAAACTTCTTTGCTTGAAAGAAGTCTTGGGTTGCTATTGCAGAACTATATGGGTCAGTGTCCATATGTACTGTGAAGTGCCGTCCAGTCAGTCTTACTACATTTGATTGAATTTGAGCAGAAAGTACACTTCAGAATTCAGCTGATTTTGTCTTGTCACATCATCAATAAGCACTAGTGATCCAGTGCCATTGGAAGCCATACATGCCCGGCCTCCACGCTGCCTCCACCATGCTTTACAGAGGATGTGGTGTGCTTTTGATCATGAGCCAATCAAAGCCTTCTGGATACTTTCTTCTGCACATCATTCTGATAAATGTTGATTGCTCTCAGTAGGAGAAACAAAATGAAAATCTTGTAGTTGTGATACCTTTTAATGGCTAACAAAAATAAAATAAGTGATCTTATAAGGTGAGCTTTTGAGACGTCTCAGGTCTCTTCATCAGGCATGGTATGACAAAGTATTGAAAGAAACTCAAAATATATACAAGCACAACTTAAATGATTGGACATTTAACTTAATAAACATTAAAGGGCCTGGACATTCAGCTAAATAAACAAAGCAGCCTGGAGAGGATCCTCAATCAGGCAGGCCTAGTGGTCTAAAAGTTTTTATGACGCTAATGTATAAGAAAACGTGGTGTCTTTAAGATTTCAGTGTCTTTGAACAACATTCTTTAGATGTGGTAATGAGCCTTAAATCCATCAGAGATGTTTAATCCATCCTGTATACAACTGAAAGTTGTAATTACTTTGGATTCACAAACTCTTCAGTGTTTTTGCGATTTGAAATTACCTCTCAAAATTAAAACCTTCATATTTTCAATGTTATGTTCCTGGCCAGAAAAATGCTTTGCTACTGGAAAATTGATTTTTTTTTGTGTGTGTAATTGTGTGACGATGAGACCTCATCCTTACCCTTAGATATTGTCCAGTCTTGCGGTCGTTTTTATTTTTAACTTTTTAATACGAATAAAAGATATATTTTTATTATAAATAAGTTGGTATCTCCTGGTTTTGATAAATATTGTCCAGTCTCAACAACATAAAAAGCCCCCACTGGGCATATAGTGCACATAATTAAATACACCACATTGGAAGAGGAGCATGTGAATGTCCCAGGAATCTTATAATCCTGTTGTGAGTTGTGAGAAAACTTGAGGCCTCTTAGCAGTCAAACACAAGTGCAACAAAGGAAAAAGAAAACCTCTGACTGGACACCTCATCCTGGCTGGAACACCATTTTGGGCCAATATATTAACTCATTCAGACATTTGGTACAATCCACAATATTAGATAAAAAAAACAACAAATATATCTAATATCAGTGTGCAAGAGAGAAAGGCAATTTACAGCCTGAAGAACAACAGGAAGATCACTATTAACCCTGCAGACAAAGGTGGGGCTATTGTTCTCCTGGATACAAAGGACTACATTAAAGAAGCACGCAGACAGCTGATGGATAAACAGTACTACACCAAACTGGATGAGGACCCAACTCCAAAATATATGAGGGAGTTGAGAAGACTCATCAAATGTTTGGGTACGGATTCCACAAATCTTCTGGACTTAATACCTGAGGATCCAAGGATGGGAGTTTTCTATATGCTTCCCAAGATTCATAAATCAGATAACCCAGGGAGACCGATCATCTCGGGGTGGGAACACTCACTGAAAAAATCTCTGGGTCGGTGGAAAATGTTCTTAAACCACTAGTAAGGAATACGGACAGCTATATACAGGACACAACAGACCTTTTAAATAAGCTCTCTACAATAGTTCCCCTCCCAGAGAGTATCATCTTAGCCACCATGGATGTGGAATCCTTATATTCTAACATCCCACACAAAGATGGACTTACTGCCTGCCGATTGTTTCTTGATGCCAATTGGATTCCTTCTGAATCAGTACTAAGGCTCAACAGATTTATCCTCACACACAACAATTACTCTTTTGGTGAAGAAGTTTATTTACAACGCACCGGAACTGCTATGGGAAGCAAAATGGCCCCCCAGTATACCAACCTCTTCATGGCTAAACTGGAAAATGACTTTTTAGCCTCCTGCCCCATCAAACCCTTGGCATCCTTCCGTTTCATTGATGACATCTTTATAATAATTGGGACTGAGACTGAACATGAACTTCTAAAATTCCATGACATTTCAACAAATTTCATCCCACCATAAACCTGATACTGGACCACTCAAAAACAGAAATCAACTTTCTGGATACCACCATAAAAATTTTAAATGGTTAATTCCAGACATCGGTGTATCGGAAACCGATGACCATCCCGCATACCTTAGATGGGAGAGTTTCCACCCGAAACACATCAAGATGTCCATTGTCTACAGCAGGGTGGGGGAACTCCAGTCCTCGAGGGCCGCAATCAGTGCAGGTTTTCAGGATTTCCTTAGTATGCACAGGATTGAATCATCACCAGTGCAAGTGATTATGTATCACCTGTGCAATACTAAGGAAATCCTGAAAACCTGCACTGATTGCGGCCCTCGAGGACTGGAGTTCCCACCCCTGGTCTACAGCCAGGCCCTCAGATATAACCGTATTTGCTCCATACCAGCAGACAAGGATGAACACTTAAACCATCTAAAAAAGACATTTTTAAACCAAGGCTACCACCATCCATTGACGATCAGATCATTAAAGCCACAAGGATCCCTAGAAGTCAAGCACTCCAATACAGAGAAAAAGAAGAGAACCATCGTGTTCCTCTGGTGGTGACCTACAACCCACAGCTTGAGGTACTAAGGAAAACTGCCAGGAAACATCACCATATCCTACACAAGGATGACTGACTAAAAATAATATTCAAAGGCCCTTCCTTGCTGTGCTACAGGCAGCCTCCCAATTTAAGAAACATCATGGTCTAAAGTTTGATTCCCTCTGATACACCAAGAGGAACTTATCCACGCAATGTGAAGAGCTGCAAGACCTGTGCTCACATAGAGACCAGAGACAGTGTTCAGATCCCCAACTCACAACAGGATTATAAGATTCCTGGGACGTTCACATGCTCCTCTTCCAATGTGGTGTATTTAATTATCTGCAGTATATGCCCAGTGGGGGCTTTTTATCTTGGTGAGACTGGAAAACATCGAAGGGTAAGGATGATGTCTCATCGTCACACAATTATACACTAAAAAATCCATTTTCCAGTAGCAAAGCATTTTTCTAGCCAGAGACATAGCATTGAAAATATGAAGGTTTTAAATTTGAGAGGTAATTTCAAATCGCAAAAACATCAAAGAGTTTGTGAATCAAAAAGTAATAATAACTTTCAATTGTATACAGGATGGATTAATCATCTCTGATGGATTTATGGCTCATTCCCACATCTAAAGAATGTTGTTCAAAGACACTGAAATCTGAAAGACACCAAGTTTTCTTATAAATTAGCATCATAAAAACTTTCAGACCACTAGGCCTGCCTGATTGAGGATCCTCTCCAGGCTGCTTTGTTTATTTAGCTGAATGTCCAGGCACTGTAATGTTTATTCAGTTAAATGTCCACTCATTTTAGTTGTGCATATATATATTTTAAGTTTCTTTCAATACTTTGCCATAACATGTCTGATAAAGAGACCTGAGACGTCTCGAAAGCTCACCTTATAACATCACTTATTTTATTTTTGGTAGCCATTAAAAGGTATCACAACTACAAGATTTTTATCTTGTTTTCTCCCACTGAGAGCAATCAACATTTTCTCAACTGGCTAACACGGTACCAAAACATTTTCTTCTGATACATGTCAATTTTAGTTTCTTCTGTCCAAAGAATGCTTTTCCACAATTAGGCTGGATTCTTTAGATGTTTTTTTGGCAAAGAGTAATCTAGCCTTTTTATTTTTAAGGTTGATTAATAGTTGGCACCTTGTGGTAAACCCTCTATATTTGCCCTCATGAAGTCTATTTATGGTAGACATAGATACAGAAACACCTACAACTTGGAGAGTGTTCTTCACTTGGGTGGATGTTGTGAAGGGGTTTATCTTCACCATGGGAAGGATTCTGTGATCATCCCTCACTGTTGTCTTGCGTGGACATCCAGGCCTTTTTGAGTTCCAAAGCTCACCAATACGCTCTTTTTTTGTAGAATGTACCAAAGTTTTGATTGGCCACTCTTAACATTTCTTCTAACTCTCTGATGGATTATTTTTTTCAGCCTAATAGTGCTCAGTTTCTCTTCCACTTAGAACTCCTAGGACTGGATGTTGTAGGTCCACAACAACAGCTTCCAAATGCAAATGCCACACCTTCAATCACCTCCAGACCTTTTACCAGCTTAATTGATCATGATGGATTAAAGAGTGAAAAGCCCATGCAGCCCATTAATGAGCTTTTGAGATAATTTTCCAATTACTTTTAGTCCCTTGAAAAAGAGGCAGTTACATATTTAACCCCTTCATGACCTTGGATGTACCTATAAATCTTAGGACAGAAGTACTTACCAAATTTGGAAGTATAGGCATGTCCTGGCAATTTTCAGGCACAGCTGCGCCACCAGGTCTCCAGCTGATGTCACAGCCGAGACCCGCCACTCACTGCTAGGAGCGGTGGCTGCACTGCTCTGGGAAGTTCAAGCACCTAAATGCTGCGATCGATATCGAATGCAGGATTTAAGGGATTGCCAGAGGGATCGCACACCTCTCACCTCTGATTGGTGCTCCCGCGATGTAATCGCGAGGGCTCGATTGTCACCATGGTCACCCTATGTTGCCATGATGAATTCCAGGTCATCTGGCTACCGCAAGCCTCACAGAACATGCCTGCAGCTGTCAAGCACAGACAGGTGAGTGTCCGAATAAACCGCGTGACAGTGGTACTGATTCGCTCAGGGGTCTATGGGAACTCAGTATCCGGGCGTGGAGTTGGGGGATGTAACTGGTGGGCTGCCCGGACCTGTAGCCCTGGAAGTCAATTGTAAATAAAAATAAAAAGGGAATAAAAAGAATAAATGTCTCATGTCTCCACCAGTGGTTTCTGGTGATGGCACAAGTGCTGCTGTGGGCCTCCGGGGATGATGGACGGGCAGCTGGATGGTATTACTCCCCATAGGCGGAGCAGAGTCCCCGGGGTTGTGATGAGGTGACCGGGATTTGCACAGGGAGGTGGCTAGGCAGCCAGGCCACTGCTACAGCTTCTAAGCTGGACAGGGTCAGGGTTGGAGAAACGGACACACACTGGAAGTTGTTTCTGTACCTTTACTGGTGGTATTGAAGATACTGTCCAGGGCACACTCCTGGATCTCCACAGTGAGTGAGTGTAAGGCCTCCTTGTTGCATTTCCTTTAGTGAAGCCTCTGACCCATGTGAAACTAGGCCTGACCTCCTCTTGTCTCTGTCACCTGCGTTGTGTGGGGAGAAACGTCTGTGTGGACTACCGCTATTACTTCTCCTGCGGTGCCTGGCTCCCTTCTTGGTTCCTGTACAGGTGTCTGCGACACCGAAGTCTCCTCAGTGAACTGGTATTTCTGCTGGGCGAGATGCTCTCCTGCAGACTCGGACTCCGGTGTCTGGGTTGCTTTCTGGGGTGAATCGGTACGACTCCTCTGCCACCAGTCTGCTGTTACTTTGCTCCTTCTGCCTTGCCTTCGACCTTACTCTTAGGCCCTCACACTGGCTAGGCTGGTTAGGCTGGTTAACTGGCAACTGGCTTGGGCCTAGCGCAACTCCAACACACCAGGACGTCTTCACAGTTCTCCTAGCAACTGCAAACTCTGACTAACTCCGCCCCCAGCACCAGTATATATAGGGGATCGCACTTATGGCAGCAAGTGGAGCTCCCCCTACAGGTCTGGGGTGGCAGATGTTGGGTGTATGTGGTACCTACTGCGGAAATCCATCCATGTTTGAGGTGGTTCTGTGGCTACCTGTAATGGTAGGGCGCGGGCGCACAGTACACAGACGAATGGGTGTCCGGCACACAATTCAACACACAATGGAACACCGGGGACACAATATCGGCGGTGGGCCCTGATGGTAGGGAACGAAGAAATAGACACCTTCTGAACTCACCTGAGGATGACTCTCCGCCCTCCGTGGTCACCTCCCTGCACCCTGTCATGATTCCATAAACTTGATGGATTAAAGAGACAACTGCTGCAAAATACTGGTGAGTGCTGCCTATTTCTTTATATACCTGTTACTGCTAGTGCTGTGGATTAGCACCACCAGGGGAAGAATCTGCCTACAGGGCAATCCGCCCAGAGCATGACAGTTGATATTGCCACTTAGTGCCCTGAAACCTTATTATTTGAATGAGGATGACTCTGACCTCCCTGGTTTCCCTATGCAGGTTATTTCCCCCAATTGCCAAGCAGGATACCTATTCTCTTGCTAGCCCTGATCTCACCCTCACTAGTGAGATTTCCGGCGCGAGCACTAGTCCAACCATTGCACTAATACTATAAGAAGGGAAAGAAAGGTAGACACTGGAAAACTGAAAAGGATATACTCCAACTTCACAGCTGTGGGCAGACTCCTAAGCAGCAAATGCCTTTACACTAGTAGTGTCACGCTTATGAGGTGAGGGAATCAGGTAAGTAAATAGTGAGAAGGGCGAGTGAATTCAGGAAGAACTAATCTGACCCTTACACTGGGGGTCCCTGGTTCGCCCTGCTCTCGGAGGTACCTCTGATGGTAAAGAGGTCCAAGTCTCCACCGTTTTCGTGAGATCCTGATTAGCCCTAGGCTCAGGGCCCCTACCTCTACCCATGGATCCGGAATCACAGCTACTCCCAACGCAAAGACTTCAGCACCGCAACAAAACATCAGCACAGCACAAAGACCCAGAGTATATAACTTCATCAGCAGCGTCTGACACAGTAGGGGGAAAGCTATTTAAAGCCAGAGGGAGGGGATTCCAGGTGAGTCACACCCAAGCCACACATCAACCTCTCAACCAGCAGCTGAGCATAATAGTGAGTGGAGCTCTGGAGTATAACACAGGAGGTCAGTCAGAACCAAGACCTTCACATCCGTACCTCATGCAGCTATTGAAGAAATGCAGACACAACACACACAGCAGCATCCAGCAAAGTCAGCGCAATCTAAGTGCGTGACAAGTAGTAGCTCCTTCCACCCATGTGGCTTGAACAGTATGAAATTCTATCATCAGCAATAGCTGTTGGGTCATGTTACTATTTCAAGGAGATGGGAGTGGTCACAGAGTAGCTGCACATGAACAAAACTGCCAAGGAGCTGCTAGCATCAAAACTGGCATTAACGCATAGTGTGCCAAAATAAATTAACTGTGTTTAGTTTCCAGAGTCTCCTGAGGCAAACAGGCCTGAGCCCAAATTTGTCACTAGTCTCCAATGCATGGGAGACCAGCATCAGAGTACCCCCCTTTAATGAGGGGCCACAGGACTCTCAAAACCGGATTCGTCTGGATAAGACCTATGGTAGGAACGCCACAATCTACTTGTCTTCACTTCCATTAATACCTGTCCCTCAAAGTTCTCACCTGCATAGCTGGGTAAAGATGTATCAAATGGTGGCTCATGAGACACCAGACATCTCATGAGCCATAACTTGTGAAAAACGTCATGGGTACCAAGTACTGGGGGTAGCTCTAGCCAAAAGGCTGAGGGGTTAATAACATCTGTTACTCAATACAGACGGACAAACTTAGAGCCCAGAGAAACAGACACACACTTCCACTTGATGGCACTAGTGGACACCCATACATTCACACGCAGGTCTGGATCTGAACCTTTATTACCATGCATGTGTCTTTTGGAAAGAGAAAATTCCCTTGAAGAACCTCCAACTGAGGCATCACCCCAAAACAGAGAAACTCTTGCCCTCAGAGACAGGATATTCAGTGGAGACAACTACCCCCTGTCACTACCTCACTACACAGCTACAGAAAGAACCTGTAAAGACAGAGAAATTGCACCATTTCTCTACAGTTGTACCTTGTTTACTTTAGCCAGAAGTGAGGGAAGTACAGAGGAAACATACACACCCAAGTAATCTCCCTCAAAACGACCTGGGAAGGGGGGCTGTTTTTTGGATAGTGTGCAGTATTTAGACTGGGTATATCTGAAATATAACAACATAGTAACCTACCATTCAGAAAGCAGGTCTTCAGTATGGACTGCTCTATTACTAAGTAAAAAAAAAAAAAGCAATAAAAAGCAAGAAAATTTAAAAAAATACCAATAAATATTTTATATTTATGTAAAAAACAAACACAAATATACATATTTGGTATCACCATGTGCGTAACAGCTAGCTGGATACAACTGTCACACTAGGTAACCCCTTCTGTTCTGTCCCATCTGATGGCTGTAAATCTAAGCGCTCTAATTACCAGTCCCTTAGATAATTGTATGCTCGGTACTCACCCCATCAGGGGCAACAGACAGTTTCAACTCGATTGCCACTGCAGCAGTAGTAAGACAGGAGAACACTGTAGTTTTCTTCCAAATCTTGTATTAGTCACAATAAACGATAGGTAAAAAGGATTAATCTGTACATGGGGTATACACGTGTCTTGAGCAATGGCTTCTGCAGACTAAACTGGGAAGAAGGGGGACGTCCTGTACAGACACAACTAAGGAAAAAGAGCAGGGACCAAATTCATACAGTCTACCTAGCAACAACAGAGAATTTCCTGATTGGAGGAAATACACAATGCAGAGAAATATATACAACAGGTTGTTCCCATTCGTGGACACAACACTCCCCGTCTGAAATCGTCCGATTTCACAAGTCCTGTGTGATGTAAGTAGTCGACTCTGTCCCTCGATATCATGAACCTGCAAAAGAGGAGAGAAAAACATCATATGCAAACACTAATGCAGTATTCAAGCCCATGCCTGCAGTGAAATGCAGTCCTTGGAAAAAAAATAATAAAAACGAAAATGAGTCCAACAGGGAAAAAAAAAACATCTTCAGATTGGGGAAGCCGCAATGTGCCAACTCTTCCACCAACCCAACAGTAGAAGTCCTAGTCCGAAGGAAAAGTTCAAAGTTTGATTGGACACTGACAGTTCTATCTCCTGGTGTGTCAGGGGTGGGAGGAGGTGCACTCCCCGCCGTGACAAAGTCCAGCAACAAGTCCAGTTCATGTAACTGCTGATCGAAGGAGCCACCAGGCGATGTACTTGAACCGAATGTCCGTAGGCATAATGGCTGACCAGCTTGAAGAGTGTCCAGGGTGATGGGACCTCAGCTTCCGTGCTGGCACCTTGAAAACATGGCTTGCACTGCAGGTTGGTCTGAGGGTCTTCTTCCCAGTCTCCCGCTTGTGCTGTCTCTGAAATGGTGACATAGTGTCCCTGTCGATACCCTCAATAGCAAGCTGTTTCAGCAGTATCCTGTCATGAACTGCGATGGGTGTCTTGAACCCGAGAGGACCATGGATGCTGTTTTCAACAGGCGAGGTTCCTCATTTAATAGGAAGTTCGTTACAGGGTGATGCTTGGGAAGTAAATGTGCATTGTTTGAAATCCGTCAGCGTGTTGAAGCTGCGTTGCATAGGGAGAACACTAACACCTTCAGAAAGGGGTAGGCAGTTGAGAGAACGGCTCTCAGTGTGAGCACTGGACTCTAGCATGGCTTCGGCTTCACCAGGCTTGTGATGGTTATAAGGGTCACAGATTGGAAAGTTAGCAGTTTCTTGCTGCGGATCCCTAGGCAACTCAGTCTTTGCAGGAAGAAGGGTGAGTCGTTGACCTGGTTTGCGGGGTAGAGTGTTGTTGACTCATGGTTGTCGTCTTGAAGACAAAACAGGTTTGGGTTATCAGGTGGTTGTTCTTTCCACCTAGTGTCGTTTGGCTTCTCCCTTACCAGAAGTGATGTGGGTACGGCAGAAGAGACACGTCGTGGTCATCTGATGTGATAACGGTTTTGAAAGAAGTGAGGTTGCTTGGCTTCTTTGTCTGGTCGCTACAGACGTCACCGATGATAACCCAGCCTAACTCGAGGCGCTGAACGTATGGTTCATCAAGTTGACCAAAGATTTGTAGGTGCGCCTTGTGCAGTTGTATGATGTCTCTGCCGAGGAGAATTAAGATGTCTGCCTTGTTGTCAAGGGTCGGTATCTCGTTGGCTATGTCTTTGAGGTGAGGAAACTGAAGAGCCGCTTCTGGTGTTGGGATTTCTTCCCTGTTGAAGGGTATTTGGTTGCACTCTGTGAGTGTTGGAAGTGGTATCTCCTTGGAGCTGAAGAGAGAAGTTATTATGAGGCCACTGGCCCTTCTTCCAGTGGCTTCTGTCACGCCGCTGCAGGTGCCCAAGGTGTAGGAATAGGTGTTTCCCCTTAAGTCAAGCAAATCGAAGAGTTCTGACCTGGCCAGTGATTTGTTGCTCTGGTCGTCCAGGCTGACGTACACCTTGACTGCCTTCTCTGGATGACCTTCAGGATACACCTTTGCCAGGCAAATCTTCATGCAGGACTTGTTGCGAATGCCTTCTCCGCAAACCTTGGTGCAGTATGAAGATACCGTAAGATGGTTAGTTGCCTTGTCTGTGCCCTCCCCGCCATTGCCTGTGGTGGGAGAAGGCGTAGACGCTGAGTCAGGTTGTGACGGATGGAGCGCTTGTACGTGGTCTTCGCTGTCGCACTCTATACACTTGATGGTGATGACACAGTCCTTAGCAATGTGTTTGGTAGAAACACAGCACCTGAAGCATACTCCAAACTTCTTTAAGAGCTTCCTTTTGTTCTTGAAGTGGTTTCTTCTTGAAGCCGATACATTTCTTCAGGGGATGCGGGCAGTTTGTGGATAGGACACTGGCGGTTCGGGTCTTCTACCTTCTCGCCTTCACTGTCTTTGTCTGGCGGTGATGTTGGTGAAGGCAGAACTTCAGTCTTTTTTGCAGACACCGGACCGCTGCGGTTTTTGTCGCGAGAGTGTGAACTCTCGTACTTGGGAGATGACGCAGGGCCACTGGGTTCTTCATAACAGAAGCTGGGGTCATTTTTATACTCTGCAATCTCCTTGATGAAGTCGCAAAAGAAGGAGAACAGAGGGAAGAGACTTGGTATTGTCTCTTGTAGTTTGACCCTCGCATTGTCCATTTTCTTGGACATTGTAAGGCAACTTGGCGACAATGGGTTTCACCCCACGAGCGTTGTCCAAGTAGCTGAGGACAGGTAGATGTGTTCTGTCTTGGCCAGCTGGAGATCGGACAGCAGGTCGCTGAGTTCCTGGTACCTTGAAGCATCCTTGCCAATATTGGAAGTCATATAGTTGTTTGAGTAAGCATCTTCGATAGCTCAGACTGCAAACCCTTTCTCTAGTCTGTCCCATGCGGTTGCGAGACCGGTCTTTGGGTCGCTGATGTAAACGGATTTGAGCTTCTTGATTCTCTCCGTAGACTGTGGGCCTAGCCACATGAGTAGCAGATCCAGCTCTTCAGCAGCGGTAATGCTGAGGTCACTGATTGCAGTTTTGAAGGTACACTTCCACCCTCTGGAGTTTTCGGACTGGTCGTCGAACCTTCTGAGACTGGTGTTGGTGAGTTCTCGGCGAATCATGTACCTCGCAAAGTTGGACATGTCTGCTCTTTCTGACCTTGGGAGCACACTTGCTGGCTGAGCGATGTTGTTAGCGTGGGGTGTAGCTTCTTGACTCAGGAACGTGGGAAGGAACGGAGTGGCATAGGCGTTTAGGCTAGCGACCGGTTTGGTGTGTAGTTGTTGCTGCATGCGGGTCTGGAACTAAACAGTTGTCAGTAGTGTAGCGCCTTACCGACATGTTGGGTTGCATGTGGACACTGGCATACGGAGGTTGCTGATGTGCAGGGTCTGACTGTGCACTGAAGCATGAAGGTGGTTCAGATTTGAATGTCTGAGGCACATTGGACTGACCTGGGAAGTTGAAAGCTGCAGGTGGATCGGCGTCTTGATGCTCTGGAGAAGTGTTGTTGCTGACGGGAATGTTGGTGTCGATCGGTGGTTGCCTGGCTTGGCTTAGCACGTAGTCTCTCGAGCGCTTTAGGGGTCTTCCATGTCGAGTTCATACAAACTGATGCTGCCTTCTTGGCTTCCACCTAGAGCTTGCTCAAAGACCTTTAGCCTGGCCATGGCTGCTGCGTGTTCACATTCCTTCTGTAGGGCTTCTATCTCTGCCTTCTTTCGCGCAGACTCGGCTTCCACCTCCGCCTTCTTTTGTGCAGACTCTGCTTCCATGACTGCTTTCTTATGGGCGAAGACAGCTAGTACTTTAGTTGTTTCTGCTTCAGCACGCGCCTTTATAAGCTGCTCACTGAGGGTTGAGTACCTTGATGAGCCCGATTTGAGTGAGGGCCTTGAGCTGTTAACAGACCTGGATTTGTGAGATGCCACTTCTGACATTTGTGCTATTTTTGCTTCGGTCTGGTTCGCGATGTCGCGCACGGTGCAGTCTCGTTCGGCATCAAGCTGTTGGAAGTCCTGGAGTTCCTTTAGAGACTCGGGCGTATTTACTTTCAGCAGGGTAAAGGTGTATTTTTTGAAAGTGCCTTGTAAGACTGGTATGCGGAGTACAGTCGTTCTAGGGCTCTCTCTGGTGGTAGCTCATGAGTGCCTGGTACAGATAAGGGCCCTTTCACATCAGCGGTAATTTGAAATTGCCGCATAACCGCTGCACTTGCGGCGCGGTTGCGGTAATCGCCATAGTAAGTATAAGGGGACTTGCGGCAGGTGCGGCAAGTGCGGTTTTGCACTTGCGGCAGGGCGGCCGCGAAAAAAAACGCGGCTGACCGCGGTTTTTTTTGCGGCAGCACCTGCGGCAAGTGCAAAACCGCACTTGCCGCAAGTCCCCCTAAACTTACTATGGCGATTACCACAACCGCGCCGCAAGTGCAGCGGTTATGCGGCAATCGCGGCAGATGCGTTTTTTTCACCGCATCTGCCGCGATTTCAAATTACCGCTGATGTGAAAGGGCCCTAACACAGTGACTTGTTTTATTACTCTTTGCCAAAGTAATTTTATGTGGATAAGCTGTTCACTTCTGGCTATTTGTAAGTTCTCTTTAACTCTCCATGTTGGTTTGGTTAACCGTTTAGGTCTTTCACTATGAGTAGACTGAGAGTCCATAATTTCTCCGTGTTGATTCAGGATGGGCAGTGAATGAGAGCTTTGCATCTCAAGAATTGTGCACAGGATTGCAAAGGTGGGGTCTTTCTGCTCCTGGTTGTCAGGGAGACCGATTACAATGTATCAGTTTTGTGCTCACAGCAGCCTGTGTTTATAGAATCTATGCAGGCTGTATTGCAAGTCTATTCACTGCAGCCTGATAATAGATGATCACTTCTCAGGCAGGAATTATAACCAGTATACTAGTGACGGGTTATCCTCTCACTGAGCTTATTTCTGTTTGCAGGCTCATGTAGACTGCTGTAGTTATGCTGTGGCTTGTTATTAGTCTTAGGGTACTTTCACATCAGTGGGTTTTGCCGATCGCGGCAGATGCGGTGAAAAAACCGCATCTGCCGCGATTACCGCATAACCGCTGCACTTGTGGCACAGTTGCGGCAAGCCCCATGCAATGTCTATGGGGCTTGCGGTAAGTGTGCGGCATGTGCGGCAAGTGCGGTTTCGGCACTTGCGGCCGCGATAGAAACCGCGGTCAGCCACTTTTTTTTGCAGCCGCACCTGCCGAAACCTGCACTTGCCGCACCTGCCGCAAGCCCGCATAGACATTCTATGGGGCTTGCCGCAACTGTGCCGCAAGTGCAGCAGTTATGCGGTAATCGTGGCAGATGAGGTTTTGTCACCGCATCTGCCGCGACCGGCAAAAACCGCTGATGTGAAAGCAGCCTTAGGCTGCTTTCACATCAGCGTTTTACGCTGATCTCGGCAGTTGCGGTGAAAAAAAACGCAACTGCCGCGATTACCGCATAACGGCCACACTTGCGGCAAGCCCCATACAATGTCTATGGGGCTTGCGGCAGGTGCGGCAAGTGCGTTTTCGGCACTTGCGGCAGGTGCGGCCACGAAAAAACACGGCATACCGCAGTTTTTTCGCGGCCGCACCTGCCGAAGCCGCACTTGCCGCACACTTACCGCAAGCCCCATAGACATTGTATGGGGCTTGCCGCAAGTGTGCCGTTATGCAGTAATCGCGGCAGTTGCGTTTTTTTCACCGCAACTGCTGCGATCAGCAAAAAACGCTGATGTGAAAGCAGCCTTATTTAGGCAATCTTGTCCTGAATTGCATGCAGTATACTGCTCCTTATAACAGGTTCTTTTACTGATGGAGCTGTATAAAATCCCGATCACAGCTACCGTATTTTCCGCTTTTTAAGACGCACTTTTGCCTCCCCCAAACTGGGTGGGTAAAAGGGGGTGCGTCTTAAAAAGCGGATGTGAAAGAATAAACAATTAAAATAAAAATGAAATATTACCGGGGGGGGGGGGGTGCGCCTGCCGAGTGGGGGTGCCGGACGCAGGTTCCGTAGGTGAGGGGCACAGATTCACTACCGGAGCTGCAGGGGATGCCCGGTGGTAGCGAGCAGTGGGTGCCGCCATATTCCCTCTACCCGGCTGCATTCACTAAGCAGTGTGCAGCTGGCCGGTAGAGGTGTAGATTCCAGAATGGCCGCGGGTCTCCGTTATGGCCGTGGCCATTTTGTTGAAGCCTTTCCTGACTGGCTGCACAGTTAGTAATACTACTGAATGCAGCCAGCCAAAAGAAACATGGCGGCGCCCACCGCTTGCTGCCACCTCTCATCCCCCGGTACTCCGCTCCTGCCCCCGTGCCCCCACTGCAGCGTCGGCCCTGCTACTGTGCCTCTCACCCTCCTGAACCTGCCTCCGGACCCCCGCTCGCAGCCACATGTCAAGTAAGCAATTGTTGTCCGGGGGGGGGGATAGGGAAGACACAAAAGGGGCAATACAAAAGGATGGGGACATATATACAGTTTCAGGATGGGGGGACATATATAAAGGATGGGGGCATAGTTTCAGGATGGGCATATATACAGGATGGGGGACATTTATACAGGTTGGGGGCATATACACAGGATAGGGGCATATATACAGGATGGGGGGCATATATACAGGATGGGAGACATATACACAGGATGGGGGACATATACACAGGATGGGGGACATATATACAGCTGGGGACATATATACAGGCTGGGGGACATATATACAGGATGGGGGACATATATACAGGATGGGGACATATATACAGGATGGGGGACATATATACAGGATGGGGACATATATTCAGGATGGGGGCATATAGATAAGATGGGGAATAATATGCCAGAATGGGGTATATATACAGGATGGGGGGCCGTATTTACAGCATGGGGACATATATACCAGGATGAGGGACATGTATACCAGAATGGAGGGGACATATATACCGGAATACCAGAATGGGGGGGTTTATGTACCAGGATGAGGGACATATACACTGATTTGTAAGACGGACACTGGCATTATAAGACGGACCCCATTTAACATAAAAAATAATTTATTTTCTCTTTTCCTTCACCAAATTTGGGGGTGCGTCTTATAATCAGGTGCGTCTTATAAAGCGAAAAATACGGTAATCCTTTTTACTGTTCTGTCCCATCTGATGGCTGTAAATCTAAGCACTCTAATTACCAGTCCCTTAGATAATTGTATGCTCGGTACGTACCCCATCAGGGGCAACAGACAGTTTCAACTCGATCGCCACTGCAGCTGTAGTAAGACAGGAGAACACTGTAGTTTTCTTCCAAATCTTGTATTAGTCACAATAAACGATAGGTAAAAAGGATTAATCTGTACAGGGGTATACAAATGTGTCTTGAGCAATGGCTTCTGCAGACTAAACTGGGGAAGAAGGGGGGACGTCCTGTACAGACACAACTAAAGAAAAAGAGCAGGGACAAAATTCATACAGTCTACCTAGCAACAACAGAGAATTTCCTGATTGGAGGAAATACACAATGCAGAGAAATATATACAATAGGTTGTTCCCATTTGTGCGACACAACACCTTCAGTGAACACCGTAAAAGAAAATGTTGCAAAAATGCTGTATTTTCATCACATGGCTGACAAAAAAAGTGGAATAAAACGTGATCAAAGAGTTATATATAGATAAAAATGTTACTGCTAAAAACATCATCCTGCGCCACAAAAACCAAGCCCCTATAAATCTCCATCCGCAATATAATAAAAAAAAGCTATAGCTCTCAGAATACAGAGCAATGCAAAGAAATAAAGATCAAAAAAATTACAGTATGTGGCCCAAAATGGTACCAATAAAAACTTTAACTCATCTAGCAAAAAACAAGCCCTCACATAACTCTGGCGGCAGAAAAATAAAAAAAAACTATAGCATTCAAAATTCAGTGATGGAAAAAACCTTTATTTTGTAAAAGAGTGTTTTTAGTGTGATAGTAGCTAAACCTAAAAAAAAACTATACAAATCAGGTATCGCTGTGATTGTACTGACCTGACGATTAAAGCCTCCTAATCACCTCTAGGTGAATGGCATAAAAGTAGTAATAAAGCCAATTCTTCAATTGCTGCTGATTTTTTAATTCTGCCTCCCAAAGATCACAGTATGGAGCGGCTCACGGTTATGCTCTGTGCTGAGCACTTACATGAACAATTACATGTGAATCTCTGGAACAACATGATTCAGACAAAATTACCAATGGAAAATTCAATGTAAGGCTGCGTTCACACGCTGCGTATTTGGCGCGTTTTTTTACGCGCGTATTTGCTCCAAAAATGCATGTGCGTCTGCATTTCCCTGCAAAGTGAATGAACATTCACTTTGTGCCATTCAGACGTCGCGTAATTTTACGCAGCGTTTTTGGAGCAAAAAAACGCGTGCGTAAAAAGAATGAACATGTCAATTCTTTCCAGTTTTTTACGCGTGTTTCTTCCATAGGCCCTATTATAAGTGCTGGAAGAAATGCGCGTAAAAAAGTGCAATTGAAGTTGTTCTGTCGCGGGGTTTTTTACGCACGTTTTTCCCCTTAAAAAAACACACTTAAAAAACTTAAAAAGAACGCAGCCTTATGAGGCAGAGGGAGTCACTTTTAATTTTCATCTGACCTGTGGTCTGGTGGTGTCCATCTTTTTACGCGTATCTTATGGCATACACAAAATCACAGATTTCTGCACTTTTGAAAAGATGGACACTGCTGAACAGAGGACAAACAAAGTCCAGAGTAACTCTGCTGCCTCATTAGTGAAAGGATCCATTGGTGTTTCATTTGAATCACGTATTTCGGTAATTTAGCTGGAAACCCAAATGTAAGTGCTCAGCATGGAGCTCAGGATAAATGTGGATTGATCTAAAATATTCTGTAGCCAAATTGCTACAAATAGCATTCAACTCAACCCACAAAAACACAAGTCCTCACTTAGATTTGTGATCTGTTAACGGAAATATAGGGAGCTTCCATGTTACTGGTAGCACAAAGGCAATGGAAAAGCTCTCTGGGCACTGCAATAGTGTTTACATATGAATTCTATTAATTTTAGTCTAATTTTTGCACTTTCAAAAGGGTTATGTGCAATCTTTTTTCTTATTGATTGCATTAATATGGGCTAGAGGCAATCATTCTTCATATATCATATATATGACTTTTGAATTTTGGGAGGTATTTAATGTTCTTAAGTTTCATTATAATTGTTTCCTCTCTTTTCTCTTTTTTAATCTTTCTAATCAAGTACTGTGATCTGTGCAATATTATCCTGCACTTGTAGGAAACAGGTGCAATATCCATCTCTATTAATTATTGCTTATTTATACTTGGCTGTATTTTATAGTAATATCATGGTTTTCATTTCTGAAAAGTACTATTTGGAGGACACCTAGTGGCCTCACTTATATACTACATATTTGGAAAACCTATTCTTATATTAGTGCAGTAAAAACACACTGCTTCATACCGCATGTGATATTTTCAGGGGCTGGCTAGTGCCTCTGACCCGGGTGGCAGTTTTTGTCTTCGGAAATTTTTGATGACCGGGGGGGGGGGGGGAGGAGGGGTGGTGCTTACCATCTCCGGCGCCGTCTGTGGCCGCAAAGCGCCGCCGGCCCATTCCTGTGGGGGGGAGGCCCTGGATGTGGGCTACACCACCAGCCCAGGGGGCACTTGCCCCCCTGCCACCTGGGCCAGTCCGCCTCTGAATATTTTGATCACCTGTTATTACATTTTATTGCAATGTTGCGGTGACCAAATTCACGTAATTTTGGTGTTTGGACTTTTTTCTGTTACGCAGTTTACAGATCTAATTAATTGATTTTATGATTTTGATAGATTCGGGCATTTCTGAACGGAGCGAAGTATGTGAATTTGTTAAATAGTTTTATTTTCAATGGGGGGTGATTTGAACTTATGTTTTTTTATTTATTTTTTTCATATTTTCTTAACACTTTTTTCTTAACTTTTTCTTTATTTTAGATGTCCCCTTAGGGTGCCTCAGCACTGCAATGTGCGATTGCTTGTGTTAGGGTGCAGGCACACTGGCGTGGAGCTCGGGCGAGTGCAATGCGAGAAAAACTCCAATGTTAAACAATCTGTCAGGTCAGATTTTTAACAAACCAATAAACTAAAAGGGAAAGAAAGGTGCAATAGGGTCTTATCAACAAAACACAGGTGATTTATAAATGAGCAATGCTCAACTTGTCGGGTTGTGAAGGCACAACTCCACTATTAGCCAAACTGCCGCAGGAAACCCGGTGAAAAATATAAACCAATAATAAAGAATGGGTGAAATTCCGCACTTTTCAGCAATAAAAAGGATCTTGATCGATTGTATTGTCCAGCAGTGTCTTTATTCTCACCGCATTTCATGCGCCGACTGCGCACTTCATCAGTAGATAAAAAGCTGTTGTTACATGCATCATCATAAACCAGCTATATAAAGGATCCGGATATGATGTCACAGTGAACGTCATAGTAGAGGAAAACACTCATTTAAAACCATTAAACATCATCTTTATAGTATACAAATTACTACACACCATCATTATAACATATAAAACTGAGACCTACAATTATAATCATATAAAACAAACTCACACATTTATATTCCATTCATCTGCATTCACCATCTCCACATTATATAATTTATAAAAATATTCCATTTGCAAATTAGTCCCAATAAATTACAGCCTCTCATCCTATAAAATTATTCAAAGTTAATAAATACATCAAATTCTATTTTTGTAAATCTGGACAGTGAATCTGCTTGGTTGTCATACATATTAGTGTATGGCAACCAACCTGCCAGCATAGGGTGTTAAATAAATAATAAAAAAACGCTTGGGGCTTCGCAGCATTTTTAAGTAAAGCACAATGAAAGCAGATAACTGCGAGCTGCCACCCTCAGCTACCTAATTTACCCTTGGCTGGCAAAAAATGTGTGGCCTCCACCCTATTTTTATTTGCCAGCCAATGTAAAACTAGGCAGCTGAGGGCTGATAATCTCAGCGGGGTGAGGGCCCATTGTTTTAGGGCCCCCACACACTAAAGAATAGCAGCCCGCAGCCGCCCCTGAAAATGGCGCATTTATAAGAAGCGCCATTTCCAGGCTCTCCCAGCAGCCCTGGTGGCTGGTGGCATGCTGGGTAATAAGGGGTTAATACCAGCTTTGCTTTACCAACTGGTATTAAGCCTGAGATTCTTAATGTCAGGCCAAGTTAGACCTAGCCATTAAGAATCTCCAATAAAGGGTTATAAAAAGACACCACACAGAGTAAAAATGATTTATTAGAAATAAAGAGACAGACACGCTTAGGTACGCCATCTGTACTACCCCCATGCAGCCCTCCAAAGTTCCTGGTGTTCTGTCTTCTCTCTTGTCTGCTCCTTCAAATGATGCATGTCTGCTACATCAAACAGCGGGGGGCGGAAGTCCGTTCCCCATGCTGTGTGATTAGTGAATGAGACTGTGGGTCTTAAGCGGTGATGTCAACGCTGACCCCGTTGCTGTAGTAACAAATAAGTGGTTACTTTAGCAACGATGAGCAGCGGCGAAATCACGGTGGCTTACGAATGAGCCGACTCATACACAAGCCGCAGGAGTTAACTAACTCCCTGCTTACCAATAACAGCAACTCCGGTAAGCAGGGAGTTAACTCTGCTGTGACCAGGGCTGCTTTATGTGCCACTTCCTGCAGCTGCAGTCACAGCAGAGTTAATTCCCTGCTTACCGGAGCTGCTGTTATCGATAAGCAGGGAGTTAACTCCTGCCACTCGTGTATGATTCGGCTCATTCATAAGCCACCATGATTTCACCGCTGCTCATCGTTGCTATAGTAACTGCTTATTTGGTTACTACAGCAACAGGGACAGCGGTGACGTCATTGCTTTACACCCACAGTCTCATTCACTGATCACACAGCATGGGGAGCAGACTTCTGCCCCCTGCTGTGTGATGTAGCAGACATGCATCATTTGAAGGAGAAGACAGAACACCAGGATCGTTGGAGGGCTGCATGGAGGTAATACAGATGGAGTCCCTAAGCATGTCTGTCTCTTTATTTCTAATAAATCATTTTTACTCTGTGTGGTTTCTTTTTTTAACCATTTATTGGATTCTTGATGGCTGGGTCTAACTTTGCTTGACATTAAGAATCTCAGGCTTAATACCAGCTGGTAAAACAAAGCTGGTATTAACCCCTTATTACCCAGTGTACCACCCGCCACCAGGGCCGCTGAAATAGGCTGGTAAGGCACCTGGAAATGGCGCTTCTTATAAATGCGCCATTTTCAGGGGAGCTGCGGGCTGCTATTTTTTAGCGTGGGGGGGGGCCTAAAACAATGGGCCCTCACCCGCTGAGAATACCAGCCCTCAGCTGCCTAGTTTTACCTTGGCTGGCAAATAAAAATAATGCAGAGCACACATATTTTTTTTGCCAGCCAAGGGTAAATTAGGCAGCTGAGGGTGGCAGCTCGCAGTTGTCTGCTTTCATTGGGCTGGACTTAAAAATGCTGCAAAGCCCCATATATTATTTTAATGTATTGTTTATTTAACACCCTATGATGGGAGGTTGGTTGTCATACACTAATGTGTATGGCAACAAAGCAGATTCACTGTCCAAATTGAGGAAATCCAGTCTGACTACAAGAGCCAATCATAGAGGCTCTTCTGGCGCCCCACTGTTGGTGCGCCACGAAGGGGTACTGCGCCCAGACCAGTGTGTGCGGTATCCCAGTGACCAGTGGATGGGTTTTGATCTGTGGTTTTCATTACGCATTCACACACCTAGAGCCAGGGGACCAATTGGCTAAACCCGTTACCAGGATAACCGATCTCACTGGGAGGTTATATAGGTGGGAGTGAATAGCGGGAAAAGGAGAACGTAGAGACAGACCGTGAGGGAAGTTAAGGAAGGTGGACTCTGCGAGAGTCGCAGAAGAGGGTACCTGAAAAGGAATGGCGGCTCAGACAGAAGGGGGAGCCCAAGGGTGTTGGTGAACACCCAGCGCCAGACCGTCCTAATCCCAGTCCGAATAGCGGGGAACTGGCTCCGAGAGCGGTGCTGGAGAGCTCAGCCCTGAGCCGCCAATACCGGAGGGCCGTGGGCAATCAGATAGCCACGACCCGGTCAAACGGACATCCCCACCAGGATCTCCATCCAGAGTTTGAGCCCCGTCTAAAGGGTATCTCTCCCCTTAGAAAGAAGGGTAATCTCTAACAGACCCGTGGGCCTGGTGCAGAACACATAGATCACTGCAGGACCGCGCTAAGGAAGTAGGAGCAGCGCAGAGAAAGTGAGTACAGAGGGTGAAGCCGAAAGAAACACCGTTGAAAGCCACAGAAAGACACCTCATCCACTGGTAACTACCCAGGCCAGCTACCCGAGACTGTAAACCTGTTTATTGCCTGAAGGTTACCAGTAAAACCCATACAGAGACTCAGCAACGTGTGGTGTGTTATTCTTTCACGCCGTGAGAGATCACTTAGCCTCTCGCCTGCAGAGTCGCTTCCCTGTGCCTGTGACCACGACAACTAGTACAGCAACTCTGCCCTGGGGATTCTGCTCCGCCTGCGGGAAGAAAGACCAACTGGCTGCAGTAACATCATTCCCCAGAGGTCTGACAGCAGCGCTGGTGTTTTCATCAGATACCGCAGGTGGTATCACGAACAATACACGTTTATTGTTTTCTTTTCTACATCTTCTTTAGCGACCACCAGGGCCACGGACATGGGCACTGGCCACCAGTGACAGCAACCGTAATTGACGCCCGGGATCCGAGTACCTAAGGCCTTGGGGTGGGTCACTCTCACAGAGTGTGAGCTTCTGTGATTGGCTGTTTGTTTGACAGTGCAGTGAATATGCAATTAGTTTAAAAGGCAGCCCTGGAAGTAACAGCAGGAGACTGTTAAACCCAATCTAGCAATTCTATCTGCTCTTTTCTCAGTTTATACACCATGAGAAAGACCATGTAAAAATGTATTGCAAACTGACCACACTTGCACCACAGCCACACCACGCTCATTGCTCTCGCACCTCACTCGCACCATACTAACAGGACCATACGGAAAGCACTCACACAACTGTCATGTATCAAAAATGCTCCGATTTTTATGTATGTTAGTGTGCCTCCACCCTTATGCAGAGAGATGCTTCAGCATTTCTTTACACAGCACAAATGATCACTTTCTGCCGGTGACACAGCTCAGGCATCGCTGGCAGGAAGTGATTCATGACAGAATTCGGGGTCATCAGCTCACCCCGGGCTGTCAGAGCAACACATCAATGCCCCGTGATCGTATCACAGGTCCACCGTTGCCAGTGGGGAACAGTACAATCCCCACCTTGGTACTTTGGATCGCGCTGAAAGTGACTGACAAAGGGATCCAATTGGATGGAGTGTCAGAATCTGTAGGGTGAACAGCGCCAGATTCCACCATGACACTGTGAGTTTTGAGCAAAACATCGTGTGACAGATTCCCTAGATCAGTATGAGTTCATAGATACCAAACATGTTTTTTATTATTTAAAGTAATTGGTGAAAATATATTCAACAATTTGTTCCTCCAAAAATTGCTTATTTGTCACCATTTTCCAAACCCATAACATTCTTCTCTTTAGGGATTTGGGGGTATGTGATGACTTATTCTTTGGGTCCTAAGCTCACATTTTTAATTCTATTATTAAGGAGTATATTCGATGTTTTGACTGCCTGTTATTGCATTTTATTACAATGTTGCTGCAACCAAAAAAAGTCTGTGTTTGGGGTCCGTTCTTGTATGCCTCATTGGTCATGACGGGGTTGAAAGCATTCTTCAATCCACAAAAATTCCACATGTTGTTAACCGTGGATTGGGCATGCTGTGAGGTTCAGTGGTGGGACCACTTGCCTTTAGGAGCATGAATTTCACTGGATTGCGTTTTTGGGAGCCATATTTTTGTTAGTTTATTTCAGTAATTAGCACTAAGGTGAGAAAGACGTAATTGGGAGGCACAGTACACGTGATCCACCAGTCACATGCTTGAAAAGCTAGTATATATATAAAAAGGGGATAGAAAGCATGTATCCTGACCGGGATCAGGGAATTATAGAAAAGAGACTCTTATAAGTAGCCAAAAAGATTTATTTATTGTTCATATATACAATAACAGGAAACAAACGAACATTTAAAAACCATTAAAAAGGTGGAAACCACCAAAAAAGCTATGGCCTTGTAATATATATCATAATAAACCAAGCAATGGTAATACAACAGTATAAACTATTGGTTATAAAAGGATGATGAAAAGAACTCTGGTAATGGGATGACAGACTGTCACAAAAAAATCAATGCACCCATCAAAGGAGTGTGCAATACAAAAAAAGGTGCTACTGGTAGTCACACATAAGGCAAGATCAGATGTGCATGCCTGTTAAATAAAGGTTGGAACAAGAGAATGGAGAAGTAACTAACCAAACCCTGAATTCCTATGAAGGGAGGACATAGATTTAGCATTAAATCCTCAATCACCATATGTTCAGAGATGATGTCTCTTAGATATAAGCTCCCCTATCTAGAGGGAAAGATGAAGCCAACCTATGTAGGTATAATGTTGTGTTGAACCAACAGTCCCTATAGGAAAGAGAAAATAAGAGGTAAATAGTAGGACTTCAAGTGCACCAATCAGTGTCACTGTGTCCTGAATGTAGTTACCAGAGGTGTCATCATCCCCCATAGGAAGCCGTCTGTCAGGCGGTGACACGCGTCGGGTGTCGAGTGTGCTATGTGCCTTGTCTCAAGGATGATGACACCTCTGGTAACTACATTCAGGACACAGTGACACTGATTGGTGCACTTGAAGTCCTACTATTTACCTCTTATTTTCTCTTTCCTATAGGGACTGTTGGTTCAACACAACATTATACCTACATAGGTTGGCTTCATCTTTCCCTCTAGATAGGGGAGCTTATATCTAAGAGACATCATCTCTGAACATATGGTGATTGAGGATTTAATGCTAAATCTATGTCCTCCCTTCATAGGAATTCAGGGGTTTGGTTAGTTACTTCTCCATTCTCTTGTTCCAACCTTTATTTAACAGGCATGCACATCTGATCTTGCCTTATGTGTGACTACCAGTAGCACCTTTTTTTGTATTGCACACTCCTTTGATGGGTGCATTGATTTTTTTGTGACAGTCTGTCATCCCATTACCAGAGTTCTTTTCATCATCCTTTTATAACCAATAGTTTATACTGTTGTATTACCATTGCTTGGTTTATTATGATATATATTACAAGGCCATAGCTTTTTTGGTGGTTTCCACCTTTTTAATGGTTTTTAAATGTTCGTTTGTTTCCTGTTATTGTATATATGAACAATAAATAAATCTTTTTGGCTACTTATAAGAGTCTCTTTTCTATAATTCCCTGATCCCGGTCAGGATACATGCTTTCTATCCCCTTTTTATATATATATAGTAATTAGCACTAAAAAACCCTATTTTCAGTGTGGACAGATCTGAGTGATGACTTATTTGCGGAATGAGATGAAGCTGTAATTCGTACCATTTGGAGTATATAACATTTTTTATTCGCTTTTTATTTAGACTTTTGAGAAACAGAATTTACAAAAAAACAATTCAGGATTTTTTATGCCACTTTACACTGTTCACCTTGTGGTATATATATTTTAGACTCAACATCATTACATCGATGACAACTGCTTTTTAATATAAAAATATTAATAGAATGAAGACACTGGCGCTCAGCTTGATGTAAAAAAATCCTATGTAGTGGACAGAGGAATGATTGCACTGGGGAACAATTTGAAAAAAATTTTCTGTTGAGTTAGGTTTTTGAGCTGATTTATACTAAAATTGGCACGCTGATTCCAAAAATGTAGTCAGTTTTTTTCTAGCACGTCAAGGTTTTCCTCCACAACTTACCTGCCAGAGATGCACAATTGCACTGATATCTGTAATAAGACTTGTTATCTGATTACAATATATATATATATCCTTTGTAAACAACATGATAGTGTTAAAAAACATATTTGTCATGCCTATTTCTTATATATTTAATTTTTTGTTCATATTTGTACTATTTAAAAAAAAAAAAAAAAAAACACTTTTTAGGTACAGTAGTTTACATATTTTTGAGAAGACAAAAATCCTATAGTTCAAAAACTTGCCGTGATAGAGAAAAACTGAGATCATTTCTGGATTCAGCATCCAAAAATTAATTAAGAACAGTTGTCTGACCTAACTCCTAAAAAATTGTGTTCCCCAGTGTTATTAAATAGTATTCAGAATGAGCAATAGGAGTCATAGGTGGAAGGCAGTGTCCAAGATAGAGACCTGTCAGAGGAAGGACAAAATAATAAATACATGTAACTACCGTGCTCACTATGAGAAGCTAGTCCCTCTATAAACACTTCTCTAGCATACCAATAATGAGTGGTAGTTCAATATGAATATAAATATATTTGTTGTTACAATACCATATTCTTTTTTTACTTTTTTGCCAAAAAAGCTACGTAAGGCCCCTTCACATCATGATTTTTTCCTGTCCGTCGGGATCCTGTTTTTTGCAGAACCCCATGGACAGGAAGGGACAGACCCGGATGTGAACTCCGGATGCCATTTCTGTGTTCGGATCTGTGATTTTGATGGATCCGGACACAGAATGAGCTGGGAGGAGTCCAGTGGTTTGTTGGGGCTGTAATGTCACACGGGGGGAGGAAGAACCTGTGTTCCTCTCCCTGTGTGACATGTCAGGGCTGAAGTTTTGCTTTCCCAGTGTATCTACATACACTGTGAAAGCAAAATAAAAGAGAAAAAAATGTATTAAAATAAATAAATGCTCACCTCTCCGCCGGGTGTCGGGACCTAAAGAGAAGACGTTTGATTGCTGCCAGGACCTTAAAGATGTGATTGGCCGGTAGCGATCATGTGATATGTCACGCGACATACCAACTGATCGCCACCGGACGATCACATTTTTCATGATCTGGCAGTATTTGGACGTCTTCATCTTGGGTCCCGGACAGTCGGCGGAGAGGTGAGCATTTGTTTTTTTTTTTATTTTTAACACATTGTTTTATTTCATTTCACTTTAGCAGTGTATGTGGATAGTGTATGTAGATACACTGCTAAAGTGAAATTACACTGTGCAGAGCAGTTTTAGTGTACTGAGCATGCTCAGTGCACTAACACCAGATCCGAGAAACAATCCTGTTTTTTCCCGGATCTGAGCTCCATAGACCCCCATGTTATTTGAGTCGGACAGCGTCGGATCCGATGCTATCTGATTTTATCCAATTGTGTCCGCTATGCCCAAAATCGGAGCAGTCTCCGATTTTGGGGACATGAAAACAGTGGACACAATCGGATCCCTGCCCACACGGATGGTTATTAAGGATCAATCCGTGCCCATCGGTGCCCATAGGGATACATGGGGGTCAAATCGGTTCTGTGGCTATCTGCTTTGCAACGGATAGCCACGGATCCCAAAAAATCGTGATATGATGGGAGCCTAAGGGTCCATACTCAAGATTAGGGAACGCAACATTTTGGACTCAGAGTCTTGCCGCTGCATCCAAAACGCTGTGTTGTACAGTTGCAGCATAATGGATGGGATTTCAAGAAATCCAACGCCCACTATGCTTCTCCAGACTGCAGCGTGTTTTCAGTTGCAGTGCAGGTTGCCGGACTTCTGCATCTCTGTGGCATGTTAATTTAATGCTGTGGAGTTGGAAGCTGTCACCATAAGGTGAATGCAGGGAGAAGCCGCTTTGCATCCACCGCAGATTGTGAGTACAGGGTGTTGCGGTCTCCCCATACTCATCTGCGTGTTCCCTCAGGTCTGGAGGCACTGCATCCTACACGCAGTGCCTCCAAATCATGAGGAGTACATACCGTAAAAGCTTTATTTTTGTGGGATGTCATGAGGTTATTCACTGGGATCATTTTGGACATGTTTTTTTATTTCTTTTTTTCAATTTTAGGTGAAGAAAAACAATCAATTGCTTCTATTTTTTCGACATTCATGGCTATGTGCCCATCTAGCGTTTTTTTCATGCAGATTTTCTAAAATCTGCAAAGAGAAACGCATGAAAGCCAAGTCATGAGAATCCTGAAGTGCTGGGCCCACCTTAGGGTTTTTTTCCTTGCAGATTTTGGTGTAGAATAAAAGCAACATGTTCATTCTTTGTGCGTTTTTCTCATAGACCATGGCTATGTGCCGATGTAGCAGATTATTTCTGCATCTCCTGGCATGAAAAATGCTGCAGAAAAAAATGCTGCTTTTTTTAGCATTTTAGATGTGTTTTTTTCCCATGTGTTTCTATCATATAGTCTATGAGAAAAACGCAACGGAAAACACAGAAAGAATGAGTGTGTTGCTTCTTTTTTCTGCACAAAAATCTGCAAGAAAGAAACCTTAATGTCCCTTTACATGCGGCCACAGGAAGGTAGAAACAGGCAGGCATCGGACACAATTGTGCCTGTTGCCTTGAAAAGACCACGATGTGGCGGCGTGTAAATCAAGACTTTCCTTCCTGTGTCTTCCCTGAAGGAAGGAAAGTCCTGAATTACACGCCGCCACATCGTGGTCTTTTCAAGCAACAGGCACATTTGTGTCCGATGCCTGCCTGTTTCTACCTTCCTGTGGCCGCGTGTAAAGGGACCATAAAGATAAAATCTGGGATCTATAAAAAAAACATTGTGCCTAAGCATAACAGGCAGGTAGCTGCCATCTACCTGCCTGTTGTGGTCGGCGCCATTTACCGCTAATACGAAGCAGTCTGAGACCGCTCCTGTCGGCGATTTTGCCACTTCTACTGATGTGACATCTAAAGAGAGGGCAGTTTCTCCACTCTGTTGATGGTCGTCATGGCCAACATCACGCTGATCGACAGAAGGCTCCCCCAATCTTGTAGTGAGGAGGCAGTTGTCAATCAGTGTGATGTCGACTATGCATCCACTTTTGCATAGCAGAAAAGCCGCCTCCGGTTTGTATACCCTGCCATGCTGTCCCCGGCAGGAGCGGTCTGTGACTGCTCTGTGCCAGGTGTGAATGGAAGTGACGTGCGCCGGGCAAACACATGGCGTACCTAAAGTCGTAAATAAAAGTACCTAAAATTCTAAAAACAAAGTGTTTTTCCTTCCAGGTGATGCAGACGTGGTGGCAGAAATAATGTGCTAGGTGGGAACATAACCTACTGCAATGGCCGAAGTGAAGGGGTTATTTACAGGGGATTTAGAAGTCTTTTCGTAACGCCACCTGTGGTATTTGGACAGAGATGGGTGACGCTGATGATTGGGACCTCTGGGGCTGATGGTGCGGCAGCCTGGATGGTATCGCTCCCCATAGGTGGAGCAGGGCTCCAGGATTCGGTGTAATAGTCTATAGAGACGATGGTAGTTATAGTTGGGGTGTAGGCGCTGGCAAGGAGGGTGCAAGAAATAACAGGAGGACACCAGGGTTGCAGTTTCTTGACCTTTACTCACAGTTCAGCAGTTCCAACGCAGCTGGGGCGCCGTGTTCTCCAGGTCAGCAATCCGGTCAACTCACAGGCAATTTGGGTTCACTTCTCCGAGACACCCATCTGTAAGCCTTTCCAGGTTGATTTCGCGCGCTGGATACTCTCCTCTCCTGCGCCCTCGTGCTACAGTGTCTAGCCACCGTTTTGCGAATGTCCACATATGTTGGCTACTGAGCCTTCAGCTCAGCAGACCCTGGTTTTCTGGCTCAACCTTGAAGTGTTTTTGCCAGATTGGGGCCGGTCCCCTCTTGCAACCTAGTTCCTTCAGCAACAACCTTGGGGTGTTTGCTGGAAAGGGTTCCTGTGGCCAGGCTTCCGTGGCAGACCTACTCACTGGTCCCACTACACCCCTGGCGCAAGCCTCCTCTACAACTAACATTATTCTTGGTGTTCCTCTCAGACTAGACTTCTCCTCCAACTCCTCTCACTAACTAAGCTCTGACTCACTCCTCTTCCTCTCTGCTTTTCTAATTTCTGTTTCCTCTCCCTACTCCCTCCTCCTGCCAGCAGATGGGGTTCCTCATATGACATCACTTCTGGGCCAGGAGTTAGGATGGGTGTTGGGTGCAGGTGTAGTGTCTCAGGTTGGTGCACCTTCCTTACCTGGGAGTGGGATACCACACCTATGGATTAGGTGCAGTACCTCTGTGGCAGCCAGAAGGCAGGGGTGCAATACTACCATGTGGTTAAAGTGATGAGAGAACGTTACTTTTGGGGTCATTAAGATTTCTGTAATACTACATTTCTATGGGGTTTGCTACTTTTGATCAAACTATTCTTTATAATGAAAA
The DNA here is from genome assembly GCA_033576535.1 of Allobates femoralis. NCBI lineage: Eukaryota > Metazoa > Chordata > Amphibia > Anura > Aromobatidae > Allobates > Allobates femoralis. The sequence goes on from JARQOC010000003.1 coordinate 316,268,508, forward strand.
GTTGCTTTTCACAGGCACATTCTGATTTTTATTTTTTTTTGCAGAGGACTAGTTTTATTTGCGATACTAGAAGAGTTTCCAGCGTGGATACTTTGAAGGGATGGCTGAGTGCAGCTCAATTCCTACAAGGTCCTGCAGAACAACCTTTACATTCAAGAATAGGAGCTGTGGTACGTTAGCCGAGAAACAGGGCTGTGGAGGAGTCTGTGTCCATTTTGGTGGAGTCGGATTCAGGATAATTGAGGAGTTGGAGGTTTGGTGGCAATGTCTGCTACGTCCTGAATGGCAGTTCGTTACATCCGGGCTGCCGAGCTATAATCAGATGAACAGTGGTCACCGATTTTGTACGGATAGGCCACCAAATACCTAAGTCTGGAGAACCCCTTTTAATGCATGGACTTGGGGCTAAAAACATTTTTGCAGTTGGGTTTTATCAGGGGCTGGCTGGCAGATGCCCCCCAGGCCAGTGGTCAAGCAGCAGTTTTGCGGCCACCCGGCCATTTGTCATGTAGGTCTGGGAGGCAGCTCTGCCCCTGAAGCTCACTGCTCATGTGCCAAAGCTGGCGGCTGGCAGGGTCAGAACAGGTCACCGTCAGGGTCCTGCAGTTTGTGCTGTTTGGCAGTCTACCACTCCCCAGGCGCAGGTGGGAAATAAGAGTTTCACACATAATCTGAGTTCCAACCTGGTTTACTTGGTTCTCTTTTCAGGTACTTCAGGTTACAGCACAAGAACAGTGGTGGCCCGGGTAGTCCTTGGCAACCCGGGTGGCTTTTCCAGTGCACCCCATTTTGTGTTCCTTTCCTCTTGGGCTTTCCTCTCTCTCAGCGCTGCCTGTCCTTCCACTTCACTGCAGATTCAGGCTCACGGGTGGATCGCTGACTGCCCGCACGCCTAGGACTCTCCTGGCTTCCTGGGTCTCTAGCCCCGGGATAGGCCTCTTTGTGGCTCGGGCCTCGGGTCCATGCTCTCTGTCCTCTCCGTCCGTATTCTCCTCCGACTAACCTCCCACTTCGCGTGGTCTTTCCTTTGTCCGCTTCCTTTCCCAACAGCTTCCTGCTCAATTCCCAACCACCACTGTCTTCCCCAGCTGTCCCATGGGCTGCCTGAGCCATCTTACTACCTTAGTTCACCTGTTAGCCCTGGGTGTTTGTGGGTGACTGGACTTACTATCCCCAGGTGCCACAAGCTAGTATTGGTGACCGGACTGCAGGGGCGCCACAGAGACGCCATCATCTTGTGGTCCATCTACGTCTTTTCTCACCACCACAGAAAGCTGAATGAGCTTAAAGCAAACACTACAAAATATTTAACAAATACAATCACTAAAATGATTTCTATGTTAGCACAAATATATGTCCCCACATGGACAACCCCTGTAAGATTCCTGACTGTGAAGTTCCTCCGAGCCGAGAATAGCTGAGGTAAAATGAGACTCATGGATAACAGTAGGAATGTGGAGAATTCTACTGTCTACACACATGAAGAATGCTGTAGCAAGTTTACTATGTCAGGAGCACTTTCATTCATGGTGTGTCGTTTTTCTCCCCCTTGTTATCTTTCCTACGTGCCGCTGTCACTCTGCACCGGATACACCAGACCGGTGTGAGTAAACAAGCTCCCGAATTGGAGCGTAATCCCGCCTTGTTTATCGCGCATGCGCGGGCTCCGATCGTGTCGCTTTGCAATTACTGATGACGCGCGAGTGCCTGACGCATGCGCAGTGCTGTTTGCTGAGTCCCCGAGAGGCGTCTGTCGTCGGGCACCGGCTGGAAAAGAGCGCCCTTTACGATCTAGCAACCGGCGGCTATGGCGGTGTCACCATAAGGGTGCAGCAGGCGGATCCCAGATGTGAGGCTCCATCCCCGGACCGCAGCCGCTGGGGGACAACTTGCTCACTTCCTGGAGGTAATGCTGGGAGCGCACAGTTTAAATCTGGTGACTTGTCGGCCACATATAACGTCACCTATGGCAGTTGTGTAACCAGGCGATCACCTCCTATAAGGTTATCTGTACTTGTCTTTTCAGAGTATTCCACACTCTATATTAAGGATGAGTGCGGTATCTGCAGATGTGAACAGCGCTCTACCGGACGAGATCATGGAGACCGGCGTGTCCATCGTGGATGATGACAGCATAGAAGCCGTCACTGTCACCTCCCCCTTGGCCGAAGAGGTTCCCATGGAAACCGACCTGAAGAAATTGTGGAAGTGAGCAGCAGCGGAGACTGTATTACTACATCGCTGGTGAAGGAAGCCGCTGTCCCCCCCAGTAACCATGGAGCTCACCTGGCAGCGGTAGTGAGTGTGCCCAAGCCAAGTCCTGGACCATCAGCCACGGCCGTGAAGACTGTCCTGCAAAGCGGCATACATAAGCTGGGCACCCATCTGTCTGGCCAGATGATTCTTAACAAGGCGTCGGAGCTGGCGGCTGGCAGTCGGGTGATAAAACAAGAAAAGGTGTACGTGACAACGCTCGGGAAAGGAAGCAATCCCATTGTCTTCATACCGCAGAACACCACGTCAGGCACACAAAAAGCCGGACAAAACCAGCGCACCGACTCCAAAGGGGTACCGCAGCAGATCAAGCTGGTCACCATAGGAGGGCAAGGTGGGGTGTCCTCATTGACGTCCGCTCAACTCATTAATACCACTGGCAAGGCTTCACTCCAGGGCCAGCAAATCCAGAATGTGCAGGTAACGTATGGCAGGATGGCAAGGCTTACATTTCATTACTGGTTTTGTTTTATACTCTTGATTACATATAGTTTAGTTTTTAAGGTTGAAGGAAGACTTTAAGTCCATCTAGTTCAACTCTGATGTTGTATATTGAATGGGGCTTTGCCATGAAGTCACGTCCTGCCATTTTATGTAGGAACATTGTAGAGCGGAGGACCCTACTAAGAGCTGCAACCCCAGACCACCATGTAATATTATCTAGAAAGCTTGAGGCCTGTTTATTGGGTGGATGGGGTGCTCATTAGTAGGATGGACATTCAAAGCTATAGTGGTGGAAAAGCCCCATATGGGTATGTTCCCACGATATGGAGACACTGTCCTGGACACGGTGTGTACTCTCCTGTGGGAAGCTGGTGATCTCTGCAGGTGAACGCAGCCACCCTGTGCCCACGGTCAGTATTTGGGACACGGTGGCTTTTCCCTGCATTCACCCATTGGGATTGCCTCTGAGTAAGCAGTGCTATATTGACATACTATGGATAAGCAGCAACACAGAAAGTCACCCTGCATGTCAGTTAATACTGCCATGAAAAGAAGCACAATGGGCATGGGATTTCTGTATATCCATCTACTTTGATTGTACTGATACAACGCAGTATTATGGAAACAGCAAAAACATGTTACAATACTGATTGTGGGAAGTACATTTCAAGGGTCTCTGTCAGCACAGAATGACTGAGTCAAGTACAGGCTTCAGGTGCATTAAGGCTTAGCCAAACATTTAAAGGGAACCTGTCACCCCAAATAACCCTTATAACCTATTAATACCTGTCCCTGCAGCCTTACAATACATTCTAACACATCCCTGTCTCACCTTTTTTACTAATCTACAAGTACAATGTAGTTAGGAAACTTACAAAATTCTTGTCACGCGTCACTTTCGGTCGCACACAGGCAGACTTCAGCATGCAATGTGCGCATGAGCGAAGTCTGCCTGTGAGACCTGCGACCGGAAGTGATGCGTCCCGGCGTCGCATGACTGCGTCGCAGCGGTGACGTTACGGGCGCGATATTGAAATCGTGCCCACGCTCTGCATATGTATAATGACGCCCATTAGGGCGTATTACAGCGGCGAGGCAGGGGTAGTGTGGCACAAGGGGACCCGCCTACCGGTCAAAATGCCTTGGAGGAACGCCCCTGTGACAAGAATTTTGTAAGTTTCCTAACTACATTATTGTACTTGTAGATTTGTAAAAAAGGTGAGACAGGGATGTGTTAGAATGTATTGTAAGGCTGCAGGGACAGGTATTAATAGGTTAGAAAGGTTATTTGGGGTGACAGGTTCCCTTTAAGTGCAACGTCCCATCTATTGCCACCATTCTCTGGCTGTATGAAGCCAGAGTTGTCAATCTGAGAGAGGGGGGAACATACTTGGTTGGCAAGTTGTCTCTGCTGACAGCCCCTTTATTGCCATGTACAAGACGGCCAACGTTCCAGCATTTCCGGACCTTGATTGCAGCCAGTAGATGCAGGACTGTGGCGTTTGTAAGCCAAACCACCGACTCCAACTCCTCAATTTCCCTGACTTCAACTCCTTCATACATGCCTCATGTTTAATTAATACATTTTTTTGTAGTACAATAGTAACATCAGGCTTTAATCGCTATTATGATACAATAATAATAATTTTTATTTATATAGCGCCAACATATTCCGCAGCGCTTCACAATACAAAGTTCATGTTTAAACAATCATAAGAAACAATTAGAAAATACAATACAATACCAAAAACAATACAATACAGAGTATAATATAATACAATCATTAGAGAAAAAAAATTACAGCCCTGCTCATAAGAGCTTACAATCTAACAATGAGGTGGGGGTAACAAAGTACAGGGGCTTATTTACAATGATGGTATAGTCAACTTGAGGAGATGGGGAACAGTTAGCAGCATAAGTGTCCACCACTAGTCACTTGTGATACACTTGAGACTGGTGGTACGGATAGGCTATGTCTAGATGACTTTGACTAGGGATCATGACAGGACGCCCTTAAAAGATGTGTTTTTATGAATCGCCTGAAACTATCTAAGTTGTGAATGCACCTAATTTCTTGGGGTAGAGAATTCCAGAGAATTGGTGCTTGCTTGGGAGAAGTTTTGAAGCCGGGAGTGAGAGGTACGGATTAATGTAGAAGTGAGTCTAAAGTCACTTCCAGAGGGAAGAGAACGGGTGGGGTGATAGACAGAGATGAGGGAGGAGATGTAGGGAGGTGCTACATTGTGAAGAGCTTTGTGGGTGAGAACAAACCGTTTGAATTGGATCCTATAGTGTATAGACAGCCAGTGCAATGACTGGCATAGAGCAGAAGCATCCGAGTAACGATTAGCTAGATAGGTGATCCTGGCTGCTGCATTAAGGATGGACTGGAGAGGGGAGAGTCTAATGTGGGGGAGGCCAACTAAAAGAGAATTGCAGTAGTCAAGGTGGGAGTGAATCAGGGCCACAGTGAGGGTTTTTGTGGTTTTCAAGGTGAGAAAGGGGCGAATTCTAGAGATGTTCTACAGGTGCAAGCGGCAATAATCAAAATAATTAGATAGAACAATAATAATTCATAATAATATTCCTCACATTCTGCATTGAACTACTGTACCCAATTCATTATATATTTTAGGAGTCGGTCCATTTTCAACCAAGTCCACCAAAATGGGCACCGACTCCAACGCCACAGCCCTGAGTAGATGATCTGTCGAGTGGGTATCACAGATGTGAAAAGCTGACACATGTAGATGTAATTTCCATGTCACTTTATTCCCGGTAAAACCAGTTGCGTGCTGGAGCTGCGGCGATAAACCGATCAATACTGCAGCTTTAATCTCATGGCCCTGTTATGTGTGGCAGTCATTTCATAACAAAAATAGGTGTATCCTTTATTTTTCTCAGGCCTTGTGCGCACGGTGCGTTTTTGATGCAAATTTGATGCATCTCTCACACGTTTTAGTTCAGGTTATGAGACTCGTAGCCTGTCACTATCATGACCTATACTCAGAATGTGATGGAGATGTGTGAATGAGGCTCTACGTTGCATTCACACTCATGGACCAGAGATATGAAGCGGATTTTAAAAGAGATGTGTGTATGAATCAGTGAAACTCCTTGGGTCAGTGTGCAGTCCGGAAATGGGCAGCAGAGGGACATGTCACATGGCTGCCTCATGTATAGACAAGCGATGGATCAGCATCACACATTACATCCTATGAGTCCTACATCACATTACTATGGTTAATGTGATGTAACATTTTCTTTAACCTAAGGCTATGTTCACTTGTAGCACTTTTTCAGGTTTTTTTTTTCCTTCAGATAAAACACACACAGAAAATTGAGGCTGCAATAGCATTTTTCTTTTTTTTTTTGTTTTAATGTGATTTTGCATTTTATTCTTTCTATTCATGTTCAGCCTTATTGATCTCAATGTGGAAAAATACAGTAAAAATACCAAAATAATTAATATGGTGCTTTGTGTGAACAGTAGCCTCCCAATTGTATTTCAGTTCTTGTTTTTTCATTACTGTGAATACCTTTTAGACATATTTTTTCTAATCTGATGATTAATAATAGTAAATGCAGTAAAGTCCAATCCCCTCAAGAATGGTGATAACTGTATGATCAGTGGGGGTATGACCGTGGGGGACTAAATACTATAACAGAGGTCCCAAAGTCCTGTGAAATGTAAAGCTATGTGTCCACCTAGCAGTTTATTTCTGCACCAAAACACGCATCTCCTAGCAGAAAAGATGCTGTGCTTTTAACATTTTTGGTGTGTGTTTTGGTGTGTTTTTTTTTTTTTTTTCTCCCATGTGTTTCTATCATACTATATGAGAAAAACACACAAAGTATGAGCATGTTGCTTCTTTTTTCTGCACCACATTCTGCAAGGGAAAAACTTGAAGGTGTGCTCAGCACTTCAGAAATCCCCTAGATGTTGCTGGGATGCGTTTTTACTTGAATTGATTAAAAACTGCAAGTAAAAATACTAGGTGTGTACATAGCCTAAAAGCACTGTGCATATGTGACGACCCCTCAGTTCACTGTCTGTGAGTGGTGGGTCATATATGCATTGTCCCACTAAAGGTACCGTCACACAGGGACATATCGCCGGCGATGTTGCTGGCAACCGAGGGGCGTGGCCAGGTTGCGGCGACATCGCCGGCGAATTGCCGCGTGTGACAGGGCGATAATCAGGCGATGAATCGCCTGAGTCACATCGCCAGGTTTCCCAACAATGTTGGGAAACCTGGCGATGTTGGTCAGGCGATCATGCCTAATCGCCCTGTGTAACGCGGCAACCCGCAATGTTACGGGCGATTCCGCCTATCTACAACATTGCGGGTTATCGCTTGCTGGGTTGCTGGGCAACTCAGCGAGCGATAGCCGCGGCAACTAGCCGGCGACATCGCCAGTAAGTTGCTCAGTGTGACATCTCACCGGCGATGTTGTCAGGGATGCGCGCTCCCGCGATCCCCGGCAATATCGCCGGCGATATGTCCCTGTGTGACGGTACCTTTAGATACATGGGATTGCCATTCTTGAAATCAGTGGGGTCCCGGTAATCAGACACCACTAATCATGTTTAGCATCTGTCTTATGGAGCTTGAATTTTGAGAGAGAGAGAGAGAGTACAATAATTCAAGTAAAAAATAATGACAGCCCTGCTTGTAAGAGCTTAAAATTTACAGCGAGGTGGGGGATGATACAAAGTACAGGTGCTTATTTGCAATGATGGTCCAGCCATATTGAGGATATGAGGAGTAGATAAGAGCTGAGTAAGTGGCCACCAGCCAATCTGTGTAGAGCTGTTGGGTCTGGTGGAGTTTGACAGGTTTTCCATTACTTCTCTGAAAATATGTCTAACTGACTTTGATTAGGGAGAATGATAGGCAGCCCTCATAGGTTTGTTTTTTAGGGAGTGCCTGAAACTAAGTTGTGGATAGTCCTAATTTCTTGGTGTAGAACGTTCCAGAGAATTGGTGCAGCTCGGGAGAAGTCTTGGAGCCGCCGGAATGGGAGGTTCGGATAAGTGCAGATGTTAGTCTAAAGTCACTCCCAGTGTGAAGACAGCGGGTAGGGTGATAGACAGAGATGAGTATAGGGAGGTAGGGAGGTGCTGTACCGCGAAGAGCTTTGTGAGTGAGAACAGACAATTTGAATTGGATCCTATAATGTATGGGCAGCCATTGCAATGACAGGCACAGTACAGAAGCATCCGAGTAACGGTTAGCTAGATAGGTGACCCTGGCTGCTGCATCAAGGATGGACTGGAGAGGGGGAGGCCAATTAATAGAGAATTGCAGTAACAAGGCAGGAGTGTATCAGGGCCACGGTGAAGGTTTTAGTTGTTTCCATGGTGAGGAAGGGGCGAATTCTAGAAATGTTCTTCAGGTGCAGGCGATGAGAGGGCGAGAAATTGTATATAGGATGTGAATGAAAGATCGCTAGTATTGGGGGACCAGGGTCACTGTTAGTTCATTCCCTATATGGAAAAAAAAATGAGCCATAGAATAAGTTGGTGCATGTCCTTTAGCAAGCACGTTCACACTGTGACCATTTCATGGACAAAACCAAAGACAAAAACACAAAATTAGCATATACCCTATAATAAAGTAATCAATAGTACTACATTTAAATAACATGGGGTACTTGGTTAACGCTGATTAACAGGCGTACAAACTGACAAGGCGTACTCATTGGATCAGTGGTGCTCTAGCATTGTTGATTGCTCTCAGTGGGAGAAACAAGATAACGATCTTTTAGTTGTGATACCTTTTAATGGCTAACAAGAATAAAATAAGAGATGTTAAAAGGCGAGCTTTTGAGACGTCTTGGGTCCCTTAAAACGTTACCTTGCATCAGTGACATCAACGTGAATAGGGACAGAGCAGTACAGTGCTCAGACTACATATACCTGTCCATGGGAAGCTATATACAGCTCTGGCAAAAATTAAGAGACCATTGCACAGTTTTCTAAAAATCACCATCTTTACATGTCTGACAGCCATTCCATTCAAGTGTCATTTGAATTCCAACCAAAGTACACCTCATTCTACTTAAAGCAAAACTGTCAGGTCAAAAATCCACATGTAACTGATATAATTTTCTAATTCCTCTATCTTAGCTCTCTCTATTTATGTATTTCTTTTATTATATTTCCCTCCTATCTGCTGTAAACTTCAAATAAAGAGAGTAATTCCATCTGTCACAGTGAATGATACACTTAGTTCTCTGTTGTCCACTCCCCATGCATGAATATGCATGTCACATCACAGCACAGGAGATCAATAGGGGGGGGGGCTGTATCCTCCTCTCTACTCTCTTTGCAGCAAAACCAAGAGATAAGATATACACAGGATCTCTCAGAGCCTAGCAGGGATTCCTTTTTACAGAAACAAATGGAGTCTAAATCTAAATCAGATATGACAGACCTGTAGCTTTCTGCCTCCGTGTCCTGAACAGAACACTAGCTCCAGAACATGAAACCACTCAGCACTGAGAGCAAAGGGAGGAGAGAGCAGCTGAGGGGGAGTGCATAATTGCATGACAGTTTATACAGCAGTCGGACTAATCGTCTATGCTTATAATGTAGAGGACTAATCCAGGAGCTCCCTACAGGGTGTGAAGATGCTAATAACATGTAAACTACAAAGGGTATAATAATGATTTTACATGTTTTTAAAAGGTCTGCCCAGGGTAATTCAAGGGTAATATTAGTATTATACTAAAAAATGACCACACAGTGTCCCTTTAATGTGCTTCTGATTAGGTGATCACCTGAACCAAATATTTAACGAGGGAAAGTATAAAAATAACACTGCTGTGTTCACAATTCACTTGCAATAGGACATGCTGGATGTCAAAACTGGTGCTAGGAATAGCCCAAAATTAATTTGAACGAAAAGATAACTTTTAAACCATGCCAAAGGAGTTGAAAAGAAAAGTCTTGAGTGAGGAAAAGAAGGGCTCAAATCTGGCTTTATTAGCAGAGGGATACAGAGAGCGTCTTGTTGCCTCCATCCTTAAAATTTTGAAGATGGCAGTCTATTACAACAAGGTCAAGCAGCAGACATTTGCGACAACAAAGCCACAGATTGGCAGAGGGCGAAAGTGACTCTCCACTCACTGGGATGACCGTCATTCAAATGTCACTCAGCAGCCGCAGGTTGACATCAAGTGACCTAGAAAAGGAATGGCAAATGGCAGCTGGGGTGAAGTGCACGGCAAGAACAGTTCATAACAGGCTCCTAGAGGCGGGGCTCAAGTCATGTAAAGCTAGAAAAAAGCCTTTCATCAATGAGAAGCAAAGGAGAGCCCGGCTGAAGCTTGCCAAAGACCATAAGGATTGGACCATAGAGGATTGAAGTAAGGTAATCTTCTCTGATGAGTCTAATTTTCAGCATTACCCAACATCTGGTCATCTAATGGTTAGATGGAGACGTGGAGAGACATACAAGCCACAGTGTCTTGCACCCACTGCGAAATTTGCTGGAGGATTGGTGATAATCTGGGGATGCTTTAACAAGGCTGCAGTTGGGCAGGTTAATCTTTGCGAAGGACTTTTGAATCAAGCCGCATACAAGGTTATCCTTGAAAAACACTTGAATCCTTCTGCTCAGGCAATGTTCCCCAACTCTGAGAACTGTTTTTTAACAGCAGGGCAATGCCCCATGCCACACAACTAGATCAATCAATGTGTGGATGAAGGAGCGCCACATCAAGACCCTGTCATGGCCAGCCCAATCTCCAGACGTGAACCCCATTGAAAATCTCTTTAATGTAATCAAGAGGAAGATGGATAGTCACAAGCCATCAAATAAAGAAGAACTGCTTACATTTTTGTGCCAGGAGTGGTATAAGGTCACCCAAAAGTAGTGTGAAAGACTGGTGGAAAGCATGCCAAGACGCATGAAAGCTGTGATTAAAAAACATGGTTATTCCACCAAATATTGATTTCTGAACTCTTCCTGAGTTAAAACATTAGTATTGTTGTTTCTAATGAATATGAACTTGTTTCTTTGCATTATTTGAGGTGTGAAAGCACTGATTCTTTTTTATTATTTGACGATTTCTCATTTGCTGCAAATAAAAACAAAATTTTTAGCTTTGAATTTCGGAGACATGTCAGTAGTTCATAGAATGTAAGAACAATGTACATTTTACTCACAAATATACCTATGAAGAGGAAAATCTGAGAAACTGAAAATTTTGCAGTGGTCTCTTAATTTTTGCCAGAGCTGTAGATGAAGCAGTTGAAGAGGAACCATTGTTTTATTTTTTTATCAGTAGTGCATGTGACATAAGAAACTTTGTAATACATTTAATATAATAATAGAGAAATCCACTTTTTCCTCAAATGATTTTTCATTCTCAATTTATGAGTAACCTACAGATATACATTAGTGCGGTAGGAGAGACAGTTGGTGCTCAGAAGTTTCTATGGAGGATTAACTGTTTCAGAAGAACGTCCAGCACAATGTGTGTCTTCTCCCCTCTCTGTTGAATTTTAGAAGCCCCAGCTGTCATTCAGTAATGCTGAAATCTGTCTTCACTGATTTTAAGGTGCTTTCACACAGCGTTTGTCTGCAATCCGACACTGTCCATTGAAAATCAGACAGCATCGGATCCAATTTTGGCCCCATGTTATCCTATGGGCACGGATCGGATCAGATTTGCCCTTAATGGCATCCAATTTTTGTCGGATTCGATTCTGTCCGATTTTTTTTGCAGCAGCCAAAATCTCAGACTGCTGTGATTTTGGAGTCCGCTGCAAAAATCAGATCAAATCGGATCCAATACGATCTGATTAAAATAATATGGGAGTCTGTGGGGATCCGATCGGATGGAAAATCTGATCCGATATCGGATCCGATTTTTGTATTGCGCATGCTCAAACTCCAAGACCTCCTACAGCCGTCCCCCATTTAAATCGGATCCGTTAAAAAATCGGATCTGATCGGATGCCATCGGTCCGATTTTTTTTTTTTTTTTTTTTTTCTTTTATCGGACCCATTATAAAGATCTGATTAAAAATCGGACTGCTGGCATCCGATGTCATCCGATTTTGAGCATCCGATGCTGTCTGATTTTCAACGGACAGCGTCGGATTGCAGAAAAACGCTGTGTGAAAGCAGCCTTACATATGAATTGAGAATGATGGATAGTCTGGGATTTCTCTGATAAGATATGAAATTAAAATTAAGATGACTCTGACCCCTTAAATGTATTATTTTGGAAAATGTTTGACAATGTCACCTCTGCAGAATATTTGCAATAGTTGCAGAATTGCTACGGATGTTCACTAGTTTTCACCCTCTGCTTTGTTAGGGTGTGTGCTCACGGTCAGTATACACAGCGTTTTGGACGAAGTGTCTTGCTGCTGTGTGCAAAACGCTGCGTAGTACAGTATCAGCATAGTGGATGGGATTGTAAGAAATCCCATCCTCACTATGCTTAACCGCCTATAGCGTGTTTGGAGCTGCGGTGCGGGTTGCCGGCAGTCCGCTCCTCTGAAGCATGTTTATTTCATGCTGCAAAGTTGGAAGCAGCTCCCATCGGGTGACTGCAGGGAGAAGCCGCCCCACACTTGCTGCACACAGTGAGTGCAGGGCTGCTGCGGTCTCCCTGCGGCCACCCGTGGCTTCACTCGGGTCCGGAGGAGCTGCGTCCAACATACAGACCGTGAGCACATACGCTAGTGAAATTCACAAAATAAGTTGACTTCTGCGGATCTCACACTGCTGATTTTCTCCATAATTTATTATGAGCCCTGCACTCATTGGCGGAATAAGCCAACAGTCTAATGTGTACAGGGGCCTCCCGATTAGAGAGAAGGAGTCGGCTTGTTGGATTTCAATGATCCCTTCTTTTGTTCTCTGACAATAGGTCACTGCCAGAGAGAAAATCTAGACACATTGTGGTTCCATTGTCCACATCCCCTCAAAGTAGTATTCCAGCTATTTATGGCATATTGAACATATTGCCCATTTCCTAACAAATCATTTTTTTTGTCTACAGCTCTAAAATAGTAAATTTTACCTCCTTTTTTTTAGCAATACATTTCATTTAATCTTTTTTAAATATATTTTTTTATTTATTGGAGCTATCAAAGATAAAAAGGAAAGAAAATAGGAAATGTGTGTAAATGTTTCCTGTATTGAACACATTTCTTTTCCCACCAGGGTAGGGCCAGAAACTACTATTTAGACTGGCAGTTTTGTAATGTCTTTTATTTTTGATTAGGATTTTTTTTTCTCTGCTTTTTAAAATTGTAACACATTGTATAAGGTCTTCAAAGATGTTGGGGGGAGGGGTAGCATTTTATCATATGAACTTCTTTCTATTGCTGATTTTCTATGTAACTAGTGCTATCTAGTTTAATGGCCCCTGTTGCAGTGGAAATTAAAGGGAACCTGTGGTGTTGTTTTGTGATGTTAAACTGCCCCTATGTGTTTTACATGATGCAATGTGCCCCACTAACATGGTTCCCTAAAAACGAAATTCCACATATTTATCTTAAAAAAAGACTTTACATGCCGAGTTGACAGCACACACCTGTCTTCAGTCATGAGGGAGGAGCTTTAGCTCACTGTCACTCAAGTTAATTCATGATATTCTTTGAATTTCGTCATAGCTTTCCATTACAATACAGGGGTTATCACTAGTGATGAGCGAGTATGCTTGTCACTACTCGGTACTCGCATGAATATCTCGGTATTCGGGTTGCTCGGCGAGATGCTCGGACTCATCACTATTAATCGCTCTGACACAAATACACAGCTCCTTCAGTGCACACAGTGAGCTGGCACCTCACAGAGAGCAGATTGATTGTTAGGGTCCCTCTGGGGGGCACAGCAAGATGGAGCAAACCAGAAATTAGGATAAAAGAAGTGCGTGGCATACATTGTGTTTACACAACTTTCTTGCATGTCTTTTAGCTAGTATCTTTGTTCTGTGATGGTAGTTTTTGACTTGATGCTCTATTTCCCAGTAGGATTTGCCCAGTGTTGACTGTCAGTAGGTTGTCCTGCTTGGATTTTGAGATTCACAGATGATAATGATGGCGCTATATATTTTTAAGTTAAGTGGCTATGTTAAGTAGTTAACAACACTGTGACTGGCTTTATGAATAGATGCCATAGCGTGGATGTGAACGTGGCCTTATTTCCTATAAAGAACTTATACTGAGAGACAAAAAGAAAGTCTATTTGTAATGAAAGTAGTGGGCTATTTAGGGAGTTTCTAGGTTTAAAGGGAACCTGTCACCAAAAAAATACAGCGCTATCTGCAGGCACCATGTTATAGAGCAGGAGAACTGAGTAGATTGATATATAGTTTTGTGAGAAAAGATTCAGTATAACCTGTGATTTCACAATTTAAACCCCTGCCCTCGGATTTTGGGTCCAGAGGGCGGTCCTATCAATGACTGGCAGCTATCCTTGTATAAATGTTCATACAGAAACAGCTGTCAGTCATGATAGGACCGCCCACTGGACCCAAAATCTGAGGGCAGGGGTTTAAATGGTGAAATCACAGGTTATACTGAATCTTTTTTCACAAAACTATATATCAATCTACTCCGTTCCCCTGCTCTATAGCATGGTGCCTGCCGATTAGAATGCATTTTCATGGTGACGGGTTCTCTTTAAATGTTCTTTTCCATATGCAGGCGATGGTTTCACTTTCCATCTACATTTCCTTGGCTCCTGAGCCTTGTGACGGGCTGTATAAGTCATGCGAGGTCAATGATGCAGCATAACAAGAAAGATTTGGAGCAGGAGGATAAGTATCCTTCCATACATATTAGGGCCCTTTCACATCAGCGTTTTTTTCAAATCGCGGCAGATGCGGTGAAAAAACGCATCTGCCGCGATTACCGCATACCGGCTGCACTTGCGGCACGGTTGCGGTAAACGCCATACAAGGTATAGGCGGACTTGCGGCAGGTGCGGCAAGTGCGGTTTTGCACTTGTGGCAGGTGCGGCGTGAAAACCCGCGCTGACCGCGGTATTTTTTCGCGGCCGCACCTGCCGCAAGTGCAAAACCGCACTTGCCGCAAGTCCACCTATACATTGTATGCGTTTACCGCAACCGTGCCGCAAGTGCAGCCGGTATGCGGTAATCGCGGCAGATGCGGTTTTTTCACCGCATCTGCCGCGATTTGAAAATAACGCTGATGTGAAAGGGCCCTTATATAGCTGTCGGATGAATGATAGTTTGACCATCAGCTATCTCTCTGACTTTCCCATACACAGGAGAGCCGAGCGCTCCAGAGCTTGCTGTGGGAGAGTCGTTGCCGCCGGCTTCACTTTTAGAGAACAGAAGGATCTGCTGTCCAAAATCGGACATGCTGCATAATTATCAGTGACATTACCTGTCAGTGCCACTCATACTATCACCGAAACCCGTCAGTATCGTTGAGTTGGGTTCAGTCTATCTTAGTTTAATTTGTATTGGGGCCTCTAGGCTCATTTTGTAATTTTTTTTTTTTTTTTTTTAGACAAAAAGTCTTTTTTTCTGTTACTATTTAAAAAAAATCAACGTGTTACTTTTTCTATTGCTTAGATTGCGAAGAAAGTTCCTTTATCAACATCGTCTGGTGCCGTAATCACCAAGCTCATCATCGCTAAACCATCAAACAACAAACCCATCGGGTCTTCACAGACAACTCAGTCAACGTCAGTGTTTGCCGGTAAGTCCAGCTTTTATTATTTATTCTTTTGTAGTACGTGTTAAGTGTGTTGAGTAATAAGCTCAGTAGTCTGATTTGTTATTATGATATGCTATGAATTTTTGTTTTCCTTTTGCTTTGGGGCGTGTTCAAATTAAAAGGAATAAAATATTTGGGATAAGACTTACCATCTTGGGCAGGGGTCCGCGTCTATGATGGGGATGGGTGGGGGGCTCAAGCTGAGCTTCCTCCACATGCTGTAGATTATGGCTATATTACATAGCTGGCATCTGTGTGTGGCTGGTGCTGAGGAAATGGAATTGGGGAGGCAGGAGTATGTTTTTTAACTTTTTTTTTTAATACTTCATATATTTTATATTTTTTTTTAGTTTGCTTAACTTTTTAGCCCCCATTGGGGACTTGATGCTATGATATTGCAGTATTTAGCAGAAAATAACATTCTCCTTTGAAGTCCAGTCCAAGGCTGCACTTCACAGGAGAAGGCAACCATAGGGGCCTTTTTCAGTATCTTGGCTGTCATGGCAACTCATTGGCTCTCCACGATCGCATCAAGGAAGCAGATGGACACGCAAACAAGCCGTTTAAGGGCCACCATCAATTACTGACGTCATCTAAGTGTTTAAACGGCAGCAATTGTAGATAGCTCTGCTCTATGTTGTTAGAAGCAAATGCTGACTGTATAACACAGCCATCTTCTGCCAAGTTTACAGCGCCTCTTTGTATTCCAAGCACAATATGGGATGAAATTATATTTCACAGGTGGCTAAAGGATTAATGGGCAACAATGCTTTTAAGGCTGGAAACACTGTCTGAGTGACATGTCAGTTACTCGCACGAGTCTTGGATCATTCACCGCCTCTTTGGACGGGATACTGTCAGTGATATGTTTTTCTATGTAGCTCCACTGCTCTCGTCCAGAGAGGGGGAGGCCACCCAGGTTGAATGATCCGAGACTTGTGCGAGGAACTTGTATGTCACTCAGACAGTGTGTTTACAGCCTAAGGGAAGAGTTAGCCAGAGCTCATAAATGACCAAGATCAAAACAGCCTTGTTCCTCTCCAACTTTTTAAAACTTTTCTAAAGGGGCTTTCTGAGATAAGTCTGCAGTCACTTTATTTGACTGCAGACTGTGGAGTAGTAACCATATGTAATGTGCAGTCATGATTCCACTGTGTGTGCAAAGCGGGCGTTATGTGATTGCAAACTTCTCTTCTCAGCCCAGAAAACCCCGTTATTAGAGCAGGGCAAAGCTAGATATTATTTACTCTATTGTTCAGTAGTCCTCAGCCCAGGTGTGTGCAGTAGACTGCCTTCGGGTATCCGCGTGTAGTAAACATATACTCCTGAAAATGCTGCACAACAGAGCACACAGACTCCATTTCACCTTTAAAGTCAATAGCCCTATTGGTGCATACATCTGAAGTCCGTTTTGCATGGGATTTGGACATAAACCCCAACGGGACCAATGAACACGTGTTAGAACGCAATGTGAAAGTACCCTTAGTGTCAGGTCCCATCTGAAGAGGCCACATTGTTACTTAAAGATGTGCTTGCATAATTTGATCAGACTGGTTATTAAGTAGGTCTAGGTCAAATACTATCTTGACTGTATAGTAGATGTGCAACTGAAAATGTGTTCTGTTTGCACATGCGTTATTGCTTTCTAGTGAGCACACCACAGTCGCAGCAACCTGCACACATATTTCACTCTGCTATGACAAGGTAATCTATTGATTTCATTTGTAATGTCCAGTTTCAGTGAATGGTGCCTGGCTATCTCACAGCGAGGATCATAATTCCCAGCTGCACAGTATCCTATGCAGTCCTTATTCTAGAGAGTTGTAAAGGTGTTATCCCCTACTCAGACAACTCTCTTTCCGTATTTCCTGTCATAAAATAACAGCCCGTACTCTCTGCTGGGTCTCCTGGGGCTCACATGACGTTATGTTATGAGGGTAAAGTTGCTGCTAACTTCCTTCAGACGTAACTGACATTCAGAGAAGCAGCAGTCCTCACATTACCAAAGTCCATTTCTTCCAAAGTACATGAGAGTGAAGTGGCATATTAACAGCCATTGAATCGCCACCGACCTCACTGGAGCAGAACTGCGGTGACAGGCAGACAGCCGGGTATTATTTTATGTAAGGGAGTAATTGGGTGATTGAACAAGGTTTGTCGAGTAGTGGACAACCCCTTTAAAAAATATTGCAATACAATAAGGACACTTAAAGTGAACCTGTCAGCAGTTTTTTTTGCATATAGACTGTGGCCACCACCATTAAAGCCTTATATACAGGATTCTAAAATGCGGCATGTAAGTCCCCAGACCGATATGTATAATGAAAAAAAACAGCTTTTATTATACTCACCTGATTGTTAGGCAGTCTGGTCTGAAGGATGTCGCTGACCTTGGTCTGGGGCTTCCTTCCTGTGAATGCTGTCCTCTCTTCTGCTTCATGTGGGTGACCTGTCCTATGTCAACATTCACATAGTCTCCTCCACTACACTTCTTTGCCTAGCTGAGGGCTTTGTAAAGTGCTATAAGACGCGGTACTCTGGCATTCTTTGACCCTTCCCCGTGTCTGTGCATTACAGCACTTTGCTCTGCCACAGAGAAAGGAGCACATGCACAGTGGCGCATTGAAGGAGACTAAGTGCGGGTGATGTAGGATGGGTCATTCACACAAAGCAGAGGATGGCAATCACAAGAAGAAGGTGGTGCTGGACCCGAGACCATTGACACCCATCGGACCAGACCGCCCCTCAGGTGAGTAGAATAAAAGTTGCTTTTTTACATTATACATATCAGCCTGGGGACTTATAATACAGTATTCCAGAATGCTGCATGTAAGGCCTTAGTGGTTGTGGCTGCAACTTATATGCGAGAAACCTGGTGACAGCTTCACTTTAACAGTTTAGAAAAGAGTATCAGCAGAAATGAACGGGTTAATATTCCTTTACAGGCAGAGTGCTTTCCCACAGTACTACTGGAGGTTCTACCAAAGCCATCGCAATCACTGAAAGTGGAGGAGTTGTTGGGACAACTATGGAGTCATCAGTCCAAGCATCCAACAAAATTGCTATATCACCTCTAAAATCTCCTCCTACAAAGGTAATGCTGGGGATCCGTGAGCTCCCAAAGTATTATATATAGACGTATATACGGGGTGTGTGTGTATGTATATGTACTGTATATATATATTATAACTATGTTCAGTCTCACTTGGGCTTATGACTTTGTGTTAATAATTTTTCAGAAATAAAAAAAACATTCCTAATGTATTAAACTGTTTTATCTATATTGTATTTTATTTTTTTTGTATTTTTTTTTTGTTTAGAAAGTCTAAATTAGTCTGTGGATGGAGTTGAAAGGGAATTAGTCGCCTGGTTTTTGTCATGTAATCTGAGAGCAAAGCATAATGCTGCCCCCAATATTGACTGGTGTTGCTGACCGTCTGTGTATTCCAATACCTTGCTTTGATTTTAGATTGCTATTTCTAATATTTCCCAGAAATAAATCAGCTGGCGACAACTCATAGAAAACACAAGCATTATGCCAAATGAGCGTGTGTATGAAGGAGGTAGCCAAGCTGCTTTAGATTCCCTGAAAGGGGACTTATAATATCAAACATACTCAAAAAGAGAATAGATGTATTTTACACTAAGTGCATATACATAATTATTTAATTATATTGGGTCATTCCATGTCAAGTGAACCAATGATTTTTACCTCTATATAATTAATTCTTTTGAGATTTTGTTATTTTATAATGGTGTGTCAGACAATACAAAATGTGAAAATATTTTGTTCTGTGAGTAAAATACAGGTAAGTTTAAGGAAGATGGGTAATAAAAATAAAGATTTACAGTACACTTGAGATATAACTGTCTTACTATAAAGTGAGTATTCGGGCTAGAGCACATGCAACCTTTTCTGTCTGCGGATAAATGCTGCGGTTTTGGCAGCTTTTTTCTACTGAGTTTTCACAATATCTGCATTAGTTTTTTTAATCCCTAGTGAAAACGATGGCAGTTTTTTTTTTTCTTTATATAAATAGTTTCATTTATTGCAGCGATCAAAAAGTAGTGCAAGCAGTGATTTACTCACTCTCTTGAGTGTTTCAAAAAAACACTGCATGTGTTTAACCCCGTTATTTGCAGCCCGGGATATGATAAAAAATGTAAAGCCATACCAGGCCAAAATTTCACACTTTTTTTAAAACTTAAAAAATCTGTAAAAATTAACTGATGAAGAAAAAAATTCTAAACTTTTTTATTTGTAATTAACTAAAGTTGCACTGCATATAGAAAAAAAAATCTAAAGACTCCAGGTAAAAAAAATATTCATATTTAGATCACTTGATATGGAATGATCTATTGACGCTATCATAGTTAGAGGTATCGTGACCACAAAAAATGAGCCCCAGCCCCTTAATACCTATCCCGGAAGCATGCTAACACTTCGGGAGCCATCCCATTGTGTGGCCAAAGCGATATTGTAATGTTAATAAAAGTGCTTTTTATACCTTATTTCCAGGGCTTCTCAGCATTTGAGAAGCCGCAAAAGGCGTGCCTGGCTGCTGCTCCCCGCCGCCTGCTTGTTAATTATGCACTCCCTTTGTTAGTTATGCACGCAATTGCGTCATACCGGCTTTACGGTCCCTCTTATGATGCGCACAGGCTCTCGGATCTGTAGCACGCCCATCGGGGCGTGCATAATTAACAAGCAGGCGGCGGGGAGCAGCAGCCAGGCACGCCTTTTGCGGCTTTTCAAATGCTGAGAAGCCACTGGAAATAAGGTATAAAAAGCACTTTTATTAACATTACAATATCGCTTTGGCCACACAATGGGATGGCTCCGAGGTGTTAGCATGCTGCAGGGAAAGGTATTAAGGGGCTGGGGGCTCATTCTCCAGGGTCAGGATACCTTTAAAATATTTTAAAATATGATCCCATCGCGATCCCAACTTGAATTTTGGTACAGATGTGGCTAAGAGCATAGCAGACACATGGGCAGTTTTGGGAATTTTTAAATTATACATTTTTTTTTTGGAAATGCGTTTTAAAATGTTGCATTTGCGTTCGCATGGTTAAAATATTAACAAAGATCCTCTTGTGACATATCTGGTGAAAGCCTGGACAGTTCTGAGTAGAATGTGTGTTTATTTTGTTTCTCTATCTTATTCATAGCCCGAGATATGATAGAAAATGTAAAGCCATTCCAGGTCAAAAGTCATGCTTTATTAAAACGTTAAAAATCTGTAAAAAAATTAACTGATGAAGAAAAAAAAATGTAAAACTTATAAAATAAAAAAATCTAAAGACGTCAGGGGAAATAAATATTCATATTTGGATCACTTGATATGGAATGACCCATATATAAAGTGAGGTATGATCTGTAAATGCACATGCAGAAATGTAAATCTAAACATGATTATCGATGAAGTGAAACATGTCCTTTAATATAATGGATAATACCCAAACCAATGCTAAAAATGACCGCACCCCAGCATGCTGGCTTAACAGGACTGATGGTGACAGTTTACTTATAGAGGAGGTAAGCACTCAGCCAAACATGTTCTCCTGTGTATGAGAGAGCTAGCCAAGATGGCTGCTGGGTGGGACATTGTTTGGCGGGCAGCATGTAATATGTACGTCCGGCTGTACTACGCTGCTTTTTGTAGTTTTGAAAAAAAAGAATGACTTTCATCTGCAAGAGATTATCACTAGAGGTCTAGTCAACCTGCTGCCACTGACCTCACCCCACCATTTAGTAGTGTGGGTGGGTTATACAAAGCTCAGCATACAGAGAACTGCTAGATCTGCAAGATATAAAAGTGATTTTTCTCAAAACTGCAGCAAGCAGCCCATTAAGTGATCCATCTCTGGAATCAGGGTCTCTAATTAAGTCTTGCTGCTCTCAGTGCAGACAGAATCCCCTTAATAGAACATGTCTTCTCTTTACAGATATGCTCATTGTTCCATTTTTTTACATTAGTATTTCTGCAACAGTAAGACAAAATACTGCACAAATAAATGTGATGGTACAACTAGGCACACACAATAGAACAAAACAAATGACAATACAGAAAGAAATATAGAGGAAGCTAAATAAAAAAAGAATGCTTATTTTGTAATGTATTTATGGGGCAAATGTATACCACGGATGTAGCAATTAATTTAATAAAAGATGAATGTGTGCAGTTTTTTGTGGTTGGCCTCCAGTATGTGGCTATCCGCATGTGATGTGAAAGGGCGCCATACTGCACAGCCTGGATTTGTCAGTGTAAGCCTACGTTCACACACAGCATTTTGTGAGGATCCATTTATGGTGCACCAAGGACGGATCCTCACGAAACACAGCTGAGCGTGATATGTGCCGTTATCTGCTGTGCTAATTACTCACCTCCCCGCGCTCCAGCGATGTTCTCATCCCGGAGGCTGCATTGCTGGGTGCCTCTAGGACCTGGGAATGTGACAGAGTGATGTCATTCAGTCACATGGTGCAGTGCCAGGTCCTCGAGCAGGTCCTGCGGCCTCGGTATGAGGACATTGCTGGAGATCACTGTGGGATCACGAGGAGGTGAGTAAATGGCACAGGCAAAAAACGCAAAAAGGATTGACATGCTCATTCTCTGTGGATCTGCACAAAATGGATTGTGTGAATGCAGAATTGTGAAATGCATTGGCTTGGCTGGGACAGCCCATATCACTGCATTTCACTGCAATAGCGGATCTGTGCAAAATACTACAGTACCAGTGCAATAACTCACCGTATGAACATAGCCTAGTATTGTTCTTCATCAACCTGTCTATGCATTTTACTGTCTATCTGGTGTGAATTTCTCACCTCTGATCATCTATTATGGCCATTTTTCCCCTGGTAAATTTAATTTTGCTTTCTAGGTAACAGTGGTGTCTGTGGGCTCGCAGCCCACTAACTCCCCTCAGAAAACAGTTGGCGTGCCGATAAGTGTCGCTCTTGGCCAGCAGCTTTTGACGGTGCAGTCATCGAACGCCTCCTCTCCTGTGAAGGCTGTCACTAATAGCACATCTGTTCAGGTAGCTCAATCTCATTATTTCAAGGTTAGGAATCTCTACATCTGGTGGCTAAGGCCCCTTTCACAGTAGCGTTTTCGCTGAATTGTGGCAGATTTACCGCATCTGCCGCATAACGGTCGCACTTGTGGCAAGCTTCATTCATTCTCTATGAAGCTTCTGGTCAGGTGTGGTAAGTGCAGTTTTCCGGATGCGGCACTTGAGGTGGGTCAAAAAACCACAGCTAGCAGCGTTTTTTTTTTTTTTTTCTCGCACCACAAGTGCCAGATCCAGCAAAGTGCACTTGACTGCAAGCCCCATAGAAAATGATTGGGGCTTGCCGCAAGTGCGACCATTATGCGGCGGATGCGGTAAATCTGCCAGATCTGCAATTCAGCGAAAACGCTGATGTGAAAGGGGCCTAAGTATTTGGCAGCAAATAGAAGATGTAAATGCTGAAGTGCACGATGCCTTTATGGTGTTGCCACGCTGTATATGTACAGGTTGCAGCCAGTCACTGGACTCAGCTGCTTGCACCATCTACACTGGCAGAGCCGCTGAGCCCGGTGATGAGTTACCCATGGCATCACAGATGTAGCCTGTAAATAAAGGCCAGGGGCATTGGTGGAGATGTTTGCAAGCCTATGATGCCATACAAAAATATGCCAGACAACCCCTTTAAAACAGAGCTTATTCTTTGTGGGTGTTTAAAAAATAGATTTGTGTGAATTAATTTATATCTATAAAAATATCCCATTTTCTGTATTTTCAGGGCACAAAACCAACCGTACAAACTATAGCTGTGAGTGGAGTTAATACACCTCAGTTTAAGACAATTATACCACTCGCAGCTGCCCCCAACGTGCAACAAATTCAGGTTCCCGGAAGCAAGTTTCATTACGTCCGACTTGTGACGGCTACTACTGCGAGCAGCTCAACAGCCTCCACTCCGAACCCGAGCACCAGCACTCAGCCTCTCCAGCAGGGTAACCTTTTCTGCCCGTCTTCACATTTTTGTGATACCTGTCAACATTGGAGGAGATTTACTATACAGGCAGTGTCAGCATTTTATGAAAAAACAAAATGGAGACAGAAAATGACTGACAGTCACCAAAAGTCGCGTTTCTCCAGGGGGTACATTAGGGTCATTAGGGCCAGTTCTGCTGAAAGTGGTGGATTCGGATAATGTTAATATACCGTATATACTCGTGTATAAGCCGACCCGTGTATAAGCCGACCCCCCTACTTTTGCCCCAAAAACTGGGAAAACTTATTGACTCGCGTATAAGCCGAGGGTGGACTCCAGCACAGGTATACAACCCCCAGCAGTGAGGTATACAGCAGCCTCCCCAGTGGTTTTATACAGCAGCAGCCCCAGTGGTAGTATACAGCAGCCCCAGAGGTATATACAGCCCCAGAGGTATATGCAGCTCCAGAGGTATATGCAGCCCCATATGCAGCCCCAGAGGTATATGCAGCCCCATATGCAGCCCCAGAGGTATATGCAGCCCCATATGCAGCCCCAGAGGTATATGCAGCCCCAGAGGTATATGCAGCCCCAGAGGTATATGCAGCCCCATAGGTATATGCAGCCCCAGAGGTATATGCAGCCCCAGATGCAGCCCCAGAGGTATATACAGCAGCAGCAGCCCCAGTGGTATATACATCAGCAGCCCCAGTGGTAGTATACAGCAGCCCCAGAGGTATATGCAGCCCCATATGCAGCCCCAGAGGTATATGCAGCCCCAGAGGTATATACAGCCCCAGAGGTATATGCAGCCCCATATGCAGCCCCAGAGGTATATGCAGCCCCAGAGGTATATGCAGCCCCATATACAGCCCCAGATGCAGCCCCAGAGGTATATGCAGCCCCAGAGGTATATGCAGCCCCAGAGGTATATGCAGCCCCAGAGGTATATGCAGCCCCAGAGGTATATGCAGCCCCAGATGCAGCCCCAGATGCAGCCCCAGAGGTATATACAGCCCCAGAGGTATATGCAGCCCCAGAGGTATATGCAGCCCTAGAGGTATATGCAGCCCCAGAGGTATATGCAGCCCCAGAGGTATATGCAGCCCCATATACAGCCCCATATACAGCCCCATATGCAGCCCCATATGCAGCCCCAGATGCAGGCCCAGATGCAGGCCCAGATGCAGGCCCAGATGCAGGCCCAGATGCAGGCCCAGATGCAGGCCCAGATGCAGCCCCAGATGCAGCCCCAGATGCAGCCCCAGATGCAGCCCCAGAGGTATATACAGCAGCAGCAGCCCCAGGGCTGTATACAGCCGCAGCCCCAGGGCTGTATACAGCAGCAGCCCCAGGGCTGTATACAGCAGCAGCCCCAGGGCTGTATACAGCCGCAGCCCCAGGGCTGTATACAGCCGCAGCCCCAGGGCTGTATACAGCCGCAGCCCCAGGGCTGTATACAGCCGCAGCCCCGGAGGTATACAGGCCCCCCCATCAAGTTCCAGGGCCCCCCCACCTTGCGCGCAGCCTGTAAAGGAAAATCATACTTGCCAGAGTCCAGTCGCGCCGTCCGCAGCTGCCGACATGACGATCCCGGGCTCCATTCAGCGTCTTCCGGCTTCCGACTTCCTGTGCGCGCGGGCAATGACGTCATTGCCCGCGACTACAGGAAATGCGGAAGACGCTGAATGGAGCCCGGGATCGTCATGTCGGCAGCTGCGGACGGCGCGACTGGACTCTGGCAAGTATGATTTTCCTTTACAGGCTGCGCGCAAGGTGGGGGGGGCCCTGGAACTTGATGGGGGGCCTGTATACCTCCGGGGCTGCTGCGGTATTTTTTTTATTTTTTTTTATATACTCGCACATAAGCCGAGGGGGGACTTTTCAGCCCAAATTTTGGGCTGAAAAACTCGGCTTATACGCGAGTATATACGGTAATATGTATGGGGGCCTTGGCAGGGGTAGGTAAATGCAATGTCTAGGTCCTTTTCTGATTTGATAGCCAATTGTTTGTGTCTACTGTGAAAGATTGATGGCAAATCTTCTTTTTGCTTCCTTCCAGCTAAGCCAATGGTGGTTAATGCAACTCCCGTACGGATGTCTGTTCCCATAGTTCCAGCACAGGCTGTAAAACAAGTGAGTTTTAATGTGAATATTGCCCCAAATTATGCATAATTTTAAGAATTCTTGAGAAAAATGATAAACTTTTATTGAAGGGAATCTGTCATCCGGTTTTGCAAGTAATCTGAGAGCAGCATGATGTAAGGACAGAGACCCTGATTACTGGAGTGTATCACTTACCAGGCTGTATTTTGCTTTTTAATACAATCAATGTTATATCAGCAGTAGATTATCACTATAGTACTTGGTGCCTTGTGCCTCCTTGCCAACTGGGCGGTGTAACCATGCCCTCACCACTGATTGGCAGCTGTGTACATTGACAAAAAAGCTGCTAATCTGTGGTGTGGGCAGGGTTTACAGAGCTCTGTATTCTGAACACTGCTATTCTGAACTGCTGCACCCAGTAAACTAAGTGATACAACAGTGGAATCAGCATTGCCACTACTTCATTCTGCTCTGGTAACAGGTTCCCTTTAAGGGCTTGCACACATGAGCAATACATTTTAAAAGAGACATCAACAAACTGGAGCAAGTTCAGAGAAGAGTGACCAGAATGGTGACCGGTCTGCAAACCTTGTCCTATGAGGAACAGTTACAGGATTTGGGTATGTTTAGATTGTCAAAAATAAGACTGAGAGGAGTCTTAATAGCTGTCTACAAATCTCAAGGCCTGTCACACTGTAGAGAGATCAGCTATATTCTTATTTACACAAGGAAAGACTGGAAGTAATGGGGTATAACTGAATGGGAGGAGACACAAATTAGATATTAGAAAAATTATTTGACAGTGAGGCTGATCAATGAGTGTAACAGGCTGCCATATGAGGTGGTGAGTCTTCAATGGAAGTCTTCAAACAGATGCTGGACACACATCTGTCTGGGATAATTTAGTGATACCTGGTTTGAGAAAGGGTTGGACCAGATGACCCAGGAGGTCCCTCCCAACTCTACCATTCTATGATTTTAATTTGGACAAGTTGCTATGTGATGTCATATTGCATTTCACTCTGCTTAATTTTATTCGATGGGACAGTGCTGATTAGTGCTTTTTTTTTCCGACGCTGCATGATAAAAAAAGAGTGCAGCATTCTGTGAATAGCAGTGCAAATCGGACAGTGCATACCCATTCAAGTCTATGGGTGCGAGGAAATCATTAGACTCCACTCGGATGACATCTGAGTGCAGTCCAATTTCAGTGGCCAGGACACACAGAATGGAGAAGATGGAGAACTTTTGTTATCCTGACTGTGTAATATGATTCTCTGATGCAAGAGAACGTGATCACATGAAGCTGACACTTTGATCAATCTCTAATGAGAGTTTTACCAGAGTTTCATTACCATAATAGCCTTGACTCTGTCGCATGAAAGAATCTATGGCTGTCTGACCCCAGCAGTAAACTGATTGCTACAGTCAGTCCACTTGAAATGGATCGTCTACTACAACCCTTCGGTTTCGGCACTAGGCTTCCTGGGTAGCTCTCACTTTCTCCGTATGTCTGGATTTGTCTGAAGGAGGGGACAGTGAAACCAGTGCTAATTGGCCACACACAATGATCACATGACATAACGTCATGCAAGCTCCGGGAGAACCAGTTTTGGCACAACACTGCTCAAACGATGCCGACACTGGAGGTAAGTATAGGTGGTGGTGTTATTTTATGTGATTGGGCATATGGCCATCTTATACCCTTTTTTGTGATTTGCCAAAAATAGATGTGCATGTGTAGATATTAATGTATGTGTCATTACGCCTTGATTTCTTTCTCTGTTTAGGTTGCGCCAAAACCAGTAAACGCCAATCTAGTGACGACAAGCCAACCGCAGCAGCGACTCCTTATGCCCGCCACTCCACTAGCACAGATTCAGCCAAACCTCACAAATCTTCCTGTCCTGACTCCTGCTCCAGGCACAGGGAATATGGGTTATGCCGTCCTGCCAGCTCAGTATGTCGCCCAGGTTAGTAAATAACTGATGATTGTCTTAAGCCTTTATTCTGCTTGAAATGCTAATTTTATTTTCCTATGAAGTTGCAGCAGTCGTCTTATGTATCTATTGCGAGCAATGCAGGAATATCGGGGGCACAAAGTTCACAGAATCAGCCTCGGGTCCCACTGAATGGGTGAGCAGAGCCGAGTTTACTTTTATACGTACAAACTTTGCATAGATGAGATTTATCAAAGGCAATCCAGTGATCAACATGGCCGGACCTGCTGTTTCTATTACTGTAAAGTCAATATGTATGTAAAATATTCCCGAAATGACACTAGCTGGAGGATTGTACGGTCATTGCACTTTATGTACATGAACAATTTTCCTAGTTTACTGGTTTAGCATCTTCACTAAAATATTTTTCCCACATTATCCAAACATAATATTATTTTACCTCAATAGGCAATGAAGTGGAAATGAAGGGCAATCTCTTAATGTCTAATCTAAATGCCCTAAATATTCTTGGCCTCAAAGTAAAAAAAAGTACAAACGCACAATAAACATTTATTCGTATTGATGGGATGTGATCTAAATATAGCTATCAGCATGCAATCAATTTGCTATGTGATCTTTTATTTATAGCAATCCATACACATGTGCAGAACAGGAGCCAGTAAATGGCTCAAGACAATGCCGGGGATGTGATGATCGCTGCATTTGTAGGATTGTAGTGGAGAAGGCTCTGGCTTAAAGTAGCACTCCAGCAATTTCTTGTCGACTATGTTTGTGCAGCATGGACTATAAAGAACAATATATGGGTTTTTCTATAGCTTGTGTTAGTTGATGTTCCATGTCTTAGTTGTCTGCCATCTTGATTTCCTTATTCCTTCTGGGTCCCTTAATGCAGATTACATATCCTATGGTGTCATGGTCTCATCATGTTGCTCCTGCTCTTATCTAATGGCAGCTTGTGATTGATCAGTGCCACTAATAGCGTACAGGACCACGGAGAGCTCCTGACTTCAGGTACTGTAGGCTAATAGCGTACAGGACCTCGGAGAGCTCCTGACTTCAGGTACTGTACACTAATAGCGTACAGGACCACGGAGAGCTCCTGACTTCAGGTACTGTAGGCTAATAGCGTACAGGACCACGGAGAGCTCCTGACTTCAGGTACCGTACGCTAATAGCGTACAGGACCACGGAGAGCTCCTGACTTCAGGTACTGTAGGCTAATAGCGTACAGGACCTCGGAGAGCTCCTGACTTCAAGAGCCAGCTGCAATGTACTGTACGCAAATTGCGTACAGTACCACTGCTGGCATTTACAGTAAATTTCTGAAACCCGACAATTGCCAGCTTTGAGTTAAACCATATATAACCCCTGCACAACCAGTGCGTGCTGTCAGCATGTGTCCAGGGAATGTGGACACAAGATGGCACCACACTAACACCAGGGATGCCCCATCCTTCTGGGATTTCAGGGCACAATGCCTGCAGTTCTTTGCAGCATTCTGGAAAGGCGGCCTTCCCTGAACTACGCCTAATGGGCGCCTCTTTTCCACCTCTGAGGGCATACAGCGCGGGCAAACGGCTGCCGCAATCAAGCCGCAGCTCCACCGCGCTGCTGCTACACCATTTTCTGGGTGGTGTAACTAATTTAGTCCCCGGCTCTGGCCTGCTCTTCAGCGTTGCCTCCATCTCTGGCCGTTTGCCCGCCTCCGGGTGATGTCATATGCAGCCAGAAAGCCTTCCTGCCGCCTTTCAAAGGGGACTGCTCCATTTCTGTTGGCCTTTTTCGCTTCTCACAAAATCTCACTCGCGCCTTCTCTGCGGCCCTCCCACTTCCTTTTCTCAGGCAGCCGCCATTACCGCTATACTGCAGTTACCACGGCAACCAGCCTTGAATCACGTCCTCAGCAGGGGGACTCCGGATGTGGCGGCATTTGGACGCCGACCCCCAGTAGGGAGCTCATCAGATCATCTCTGCTGTAGCTCACTCTCTCCTTCCCCATGTGCCATTGTCTTCATGTGACCACAAGGTATCCCTATGCTCCACATTACATGGCTATACTGCAGCTTGCAAGTAATTGTATGGGCTGTAGGCTGCTTTGTCCCCTTTGTAGGCTAGTCAGTCTGCCTTTTTTACTTTTTAAACGCGTCATGTACTTAGGAACCGTACTTGTTTACAAAGACTGTCTGCTAATATGCATGCCAAGGTGGACAATGCTGGACACAGGGTATTTATGTCACTGGATGCTGCTAAAGCATTTTACGGTGTGGAGTGGAGATACCTGTGGGCAACAGTGCATCATAAGGGCTTCGGAGGTAAATTAATAGGATGGTCCCAGTTGCTGTATACCGCCCCTAGAGCCAAACTGTGTTATTGGGCAGCTGTCTGAGGATTTCCCTCTTTTCTGGTCATCATAATGGGAGACCCAGACAATGGGGTTAAGGGCACTGCCCTCCGGAGGCCACACTAGGTACTACAAGTTTGTAGACACCGCCCCCTCCGCTTATAAACCCCCACCGCAGGGAATATCCTCAGTTTTTAACTTAGTGTGCTCGGAGGTATCACACGCATTGCTTGCACTTCACTGCATCCTCACAACTTTCGTGATGGCGTCTGAAGACAAGGTAATATGGTCCCGGTCGGGGACCTTCGGCAGTCTCCCTGCTCACCCTTAGGGAACACGCAGGTCGAGGTACCGGAGGGCCTAGAGCCTGGACACTGCGTGTCCTCCCGGTACGCTGTCGCGCTCCTTCCCATCCCTGTTTGGGGGCTCTGGGTAGTGGGAGTATGGAGCCTTGCACAGCTCCGCTCCGTCCGAGGCCTCCCTAAATGGTGCTTACAGACCGGACTGGAGCCAGCCCAGTCCGAGGCCTCCCTAAATGGTGCTTACAGACCGGACTGGTGCTGCACCCCCGTCCGAGGCCTCCCTAAATGGTGCTTACAGACCGGACCGGCACTGAGGCACCTTGTGTGTCTCCGGTGTGCCTGGGGGTAGTGTCGGCACTATATGTGTTGGGACACTCAGACCGCGCGTACCCTCGGGTCCGCGGTTCTGGCAGTGGACCCCGTGCTGGGGCCACTCTTGCTGACCGCCCTGTGTCTCACAGGGGCTGCGGCTGTCGGCTACAGACTTTTGTCTGCAGCCATTAGTATTGTGTTTTGTGTCACGGTACTTCCCGCGCTGCGGGCCTCGGCGCCTTCATTACTGAGGCTGCCTGAGGAGATGGAAGCAGCCCAGGCGGTGACGTCAGTAATGGGCGTGCGTGTGCGCTCCCGCGTGTTTTCGGCTCCGCCCACAGTTAGTCTGTCGGCGGCCATTTTTCCCTTCACTTCCCGGCTGGGATCTGCTTGGAGTGCACGGCTGCACTCAATTCAGGGGAGACCGGAAAACCTCGCGGGGGCCACACTCGCACACACCGCTTCCTCCACCGCTTTACTGCGGTTGGTAAGCCGCCGGTTGTACCGGTTTTTTCTTTAAAGATCGGCTTCTTTCCCCCTGCTGTAGGGATGTCCTCAGCTGGGAGGAACGCTGCTAAGGTGGCAAGTAACACCACTGCCTGTGCTACGTGCAACGGGACACTGGTTGAGGGGTCCTGCAATAACTGCGGACGCCCAGAAGCACGGGCTGAGACTGCAAAGGAGACAGCAGCTCCGGTGCTATATCCTGTGGTCCAGGTGGGCCCAGGGCCATGGGAGACACAGAACAAGATAAATGAATCTATGTTATCCCAGCTGTCCTCCATGTCGCAATCCCTGGAGGTACTAACCAGGAGGCTGGAAAACCCAGCTGCTCCTTCATATTATCCCCGGGTGTCCCCTGCCTCAACTGTGAGACCCCTTAAGCGGACTCGACGTGAGGATTCACCCGAGCCCCAGACACTCTCTGAGGAGGAAGGTCTCTCTGAGGGGGACGAGGATGATGGGGGTTCATTACTCGGGTCCGTGTCAGAACCACCAGAGGGGGTGGAGGATCTGGTGTCCTCCATCAACGAGACTTTACGTCTCATGACACCCCTGAGGAGGTGACCGTTCACCCGAAGGAGGCCTACCAATGGCTGCGGCCGGAGGCTAGACCAAGTGGCTCCTTTCTGGATCACACTAACTTCGGAAGGGTGATTAGAGCTCCCAGGATTCATCCTGGCCGGCGTTATGTCCGTAAATCTAAGGACAATCGCTTCCCCTTCCCTGAGGAGGTGCTTCAGGAGTGGTCGCAGTCCCCTAAGGTGGATGCTTCCATGACCAGGATTGCGGCACGCTCCCTCTTCTCTGCCTCTGATAGCTCCTCATTGAAGGACGCCACTGATAGACAGGTCGAGCAACTCGCCAAGTCTTCTTATGAGGCTGTGGGGTCTTCATTTGCCCCTAATTTTGCCGCGGTCTGGACTCTGCAGGCGATCACCTCCTGCTTGGACGGTATCGCTGACCTGGCAGGGTCCAGCTCAGAAGTTCTGGCGCTTACTGATAGAGCAAGGGCCTATGCGGACTACGCCAGAACGGCAACACTGGAAACTGCGAATCGCTCTGCTGTGGCTTCGGCCAATGCGATAGCGATCCGCAGATTGTTGTGGCTGCGTCTATGGGACTCAGATGCCATGTCCAAGAAGATTTTGCAAAATCTTCCGTTCTCGGGCGACAGGCTTTTTGGTACCGAACTGGACAAGTTGATAAAGGATTCTGCGGAGTCAAAGATCCCACAGAATAAACCTAAGCCACGGTATACCGTAAAGAGGAACCCTAAACAGTGGTCCTTTCGGTCCAGTTCACAACCTTCAGCATCGTCTGCCCGAGCGGACAGAGGGAGCAAGCCCTCTACTCAGTGGCGCCCCAAGGGTCGCCAGAAGAAGCCGGCGGGGGCAGCGGCTGCCACCCCCAAACCCGCTTCCGCATGACTCGCTCTCTCATCCTACCTCCCCACAGGTGGGGGGCCGTCTGTCTCTTTTTCGGGACAGATGGCTGCTCCAAGTCCAAGATCAGTGGGTACGAGACATAGTCTCCAGAGGTTACAGGATAGAGCTGACGTCACAGCCGGCACACCGATTCCATCGGTCGGTCCCGTCCCCAGAAAAGGCTCAGGCTTTTCATCTGGTGTTGGAGAATCTCCGCAAGGACGGAGTTGTGGTCCCAGTACCTTCGGGGGAGAGGTTCAGGGGTTTTTACTCCAACCTCTTTATCGTCCCAAAGAAGGATGGATCTTTTCGCCCGGTTCTGGACCTAAAGTTGTTCAACCGCCACGTGTTGGTTCGGAAGTTCCGCATGGAATCCCTGCGCTCCGTAATCGCGGCTGTGTCACAGGGGGACTTCCTAGCGTCCATAGATATTCGGGACGCTTACCTTCACGTGCCCATTGCGCCGGCTCATCAACGCTGGTTAAGATTCGCAGTGGGGGACGAACACTACCAGTTCGTGGCGCTGCCTTTCGGCCTGGCCTCGGCTCCACGGGTGTTCACGAAAGTGATGGCCTCTATGATGGCTCTCCTGCATGTGCAGGGACATACCGTCATTCCCTATCTCGACGACCTGCTGGTCAGGGCGCCATCGGAACACCTTTGTCAAGAGAGCCTGAATGTGACCATGAGGTCTCTGGAACAATTCGGTTGGCTCCTCAATATTCAGAAGTCAACTCTGGTTCCGACCCAGTCATTGACATATCTGGGCATGGACTTCAACACGGCCTCAGCCCTGGTGTCTCTTCCACGGGCCAAACAACTGGCCATCCATTCAGGAGTGCAACAGATCCTCCTGTCCCCACAATCATCCCTGCGGGTGTTGATGAAGCTGGTGGGGCGCATGGTGGCAGCAATAGAGGCGGTGCCTTTCGCACAATTTCGCCTCCGTCCTCTACAGCTGGAGATCCTCCACAGTTGGGACAAGAGGACGACATCTCTGAATCGGCTGGTGACCCTTTCCCAACCGACCAGGGATTCCCTGCAGTGGTGGCTACAACCACGTCACCTATCTCGGGGCCGGTCCTTCATCAAACCGTCATGGTTAGTGGTGACCACCGACGCCAGTCTGAAGGGCTGGGGGGCGGTGTTCTTACACCACAGGGCCCAAGGCCTCTGGACTCAGTCGGAGTCGGCGTTGCAGATCAACGTGCTGGAGATCAAGGCGGTCTATCTGGCACTCCTGGCTTTTCAGAAATTCCTCTCCGGACGACCCATTCGGGTTCAGTCCGACAATGCGACGGCCGTCGCTTATATAAATCATCAAGGAGGAACCAGGAGTGCACAGGCTCTGGCCGAAGTCCACCGCATCCTATCCTGGGTGGAGGACAACAACTGCCTGATCTCTGCAGTTCACATCCCAGGGGTCGAAAACTGGGAGGCCGACTATCTGAGCCGGCAGGGGATGGACGCCGGAGAGTGGTCTCTTCATCCAGACGTCTTCCGGGACATCTGCAGCAGATGGGGCACTCCGGACGTGGATCTGATGGCCTCGCGGCTGAATCATCAGGTGCCGCAATACATGGCGAGGTCGTGGGATTCCCAGTCTCTGGGAGCAGACGCCCTGGTCCTGAGTTGGTCCAGATTCCATCTGCCGTATGTGTTCCCGCCTCTAGCTCTGATTCCCAAGGTGCTGTGGAAGATCAGGACGGAGTGCAGGGTAGCCATTCTAGTAGCTCCAGATTGGCCCAGGAGGTCCTGGTATCCGGACCTGTGGCAACTGTCAGGCGGACACAGGTGGGCCCTTCCAGAACGCGCAGATCTACTCGCGCAAGGCCCATTCTTCCACCTCAATTCCAGGGCCCTCAGATTGACTGCATGGCTCTTGAGGCCTGGCTGCTGACATCCAGGGGTTTTTCCCCTACAGTGGTTGCCACTATGAATCGGGCTAGGAAGCCTGTTTCGCGAAAGATATACCACAGGACGTGGAAAATCTTTTTCTCCTGGTGTGCCTCTGGTGGATGGTCTCCTTGGCCCTTGTCTGTTCCGACCCTGTTGGCTTTCTTACAGTCGGGCTTGGAG
Organism: Allobates femoralis; assembly: GCA_033576535.1. NCBI lineage: Eukaryota > Metazoa > Chordata > Amphibia > Anura > Aromobatidae > Allobates > Allobates femoralis. The sequence goes on from JARQOC010000003.1 coordinate 316,302,960, forward strand.
TTGGGGCTATCCCTCAGCTCCCTGAAGGGTCAAGTGTCAGCGCTGTCTGTGCTGTTTGACAGACGTTTAGCGCTCCTACCGAAGGTCCGACAATTCCTGCAGGGGGTGTCTCGGGTGGTTCCGCCATACAGGCGACCACTGGACCCTTGGGACCTTAACATGGTCCTGGCGGCACTGCAGAAACCGCCGTTTGAGCCGCTGAGAGACATTTCCCTCTCTCGTCTGTCCCAGAAAGTGGTATTTTTGGTGGCGATTACGTCTCTGAGAAGGGTCTCAGAATTGGCTGCACTTTCGTGCAAGTCACCCTTCCTGGTGGTTCACCAAGACAAGGTGGTGTTACGCCCACGGCCAGAATTCTTGCCTAAGGTGGTGTCCACTTTTCACCTGAACCAAAAGATTGTGCTTCCATCATTTTGTCCCGCTCCCGTTCATCAGGTTGAGCGCGACCTCCACACTCTGGATCTGGTGAGGGCTGTGCGCATTTATGTGTCCAGAACTGCCTCATTCCGGACGTCGGACTCCTTGTTCATCCTTACGGCGGGTCGCTGTAAGGGGTCCGCGGCATCAAAATCAACCTTGGCCAGATGGATCAAGGTGCCCATTCAGGAGGCCTACCGTTCTTCCGGTCTGCCTCTCCCGGTGGGATTGAAGGCGCACTCGACCAGAGCTGTCGGTGCCTCCTGGGCTTTGCGACATCGAGCTTCTGCTCTACAGGTGTGTCAGGCAGCCACATGGTCAAGCCTGCATACTTTTTCTAAGCACTATATGGTGCATGCCCATGCCTCTGCGGATGCAAGTTTGGGCAGGCGGGTTCTCCAGGCGGCGGTTGCCCACCTTTGAGGGGGACCATGGTTATCCGTCTGTTGAGGAACTCTTCCCGCCCTGGGGTATTGCTTTAGGACATCCCCATTGTCTGGGTCTCCCATTATGATGACCAGAAAAAAGAGAATTTTGTTTACGTACCGTAAATTCTTTTTTCTTTAATCATCAATGGGAGACCCAGCACCCACCCAGTTGTTCCGTTGGATGTTGTCACATTTGACTTGTTCCCAGTTGGAACAGTTTATTCCGGGTTGTTGGACCGTTTTGTTCACGGTTTCTTATCCGAGGTTTCGGGTGTGGTTATTTTGTCTCCTCGCAGCTTATGGACCAAACTGAGGATATTCCCTGCGGTGGGGGTTTATAAGCGGAGGGGGCGGTGTCTACAAACTTGTAGTACCTAGTGTGGCCTCCGGAGGGCAGTGCCCTTAACCCCATTGTCTGGGTCTCCCATTGATGATTAAAGAAAAAAGAATTTACGGTACGTAAACAAAATTCTCATTTTTAAGGGGAATGAGGCAGGGTTGCCCTCTATCCCCTCTGTTATTCGCCATTGCAATTGAACCATTGGTGGCAGTAATAAGACGGGAACAGAGCATTGTAGGATTTAAATGCAGGACGCGTGAGGAAAAGGTGGCGCTCTACGTGGATGATATGTTCTTGTTTTTGGGAGATACGGGGAGTTCTCTGAGAGTAGTAATGAGGGTCCTTGGTAACTATAGTGCTGCATCTGGGATCCTTATCAACTGGGACAAATCGACGTTGCTCCTGCTGGACCTGGCGACCACCACTGTGGAGTTGGATCCACTAGTTCCAATACAAGTTGTCAAAGAATTTAGTTACTTTGGAATTGACCAGCTAACATAGACGATTAAGAGACTTGACTTAAATCCCCTGTTATGTAAATTTAAACAGAAAATTGCGGCTTGGTGTAAAGTGTGTGTCTCTGTGGCAGGAGGAGCAAATTTGTTGAAAATGATACTTATGCCCCAGCTCCTCTATGTGTTACATAGCACTCCAGTGTGGTTGCCACAAAATAGAATTTATAGGATTAATTATATTTTTAAGGTTTTATTCTGGAAGGGAAGGCAGGCATGTATTAAGCTGGAGTGCCTGTAACACCCGAAAGATTATGGGGGTCTGGCGGTCCCTAACCCATGGGTATACTACATTGCATCCCAAGGTCAACATATGGGGGGATCAAGGCTTTGATAGTTCTGCAGGTAGGATCCTTAAGCACTTGGTTGGGGGATGTCCGTTGTTGGCTAGTGTGGAAGCTGGTAAATTTCAGCTGAATTCCCAAAGATTCCCCACGGTGGTGGTGATCTGGAAAGTGTGGCAGAAAATTAAGCAGTGTAGAGGGATTACAGGCTTTACAAGATATACTTCCATCTGGCATGACCCCAGGCTGACTGAGGTGCTACATCTGCGGAACTTCAGTCAGTGGAGGAGAATTGGAATATGGTACATTTCGCAGCTGTTGAATTGTGAAATATTTATGTCATTTGAAGAGATCGGGAAAAATTGTCCTATGGAGCGAACGATGTTCTACCAGTATCTGCAGCTGCGGCATGCATTTCATAAACAATATAGATGATCACCAATACTAATTCAGGCAGACAGCATGCTTAATATACTTGAGTCGCAGAGGGGCACTAGGGGGTTTATCTCCCTGCTATATAGGCGATTGTTAGAAACTTGTCTTTAGACACCCACTGACTGCTAAATTGAAATGGTCTGAAGACCTGGGGAATATATCGGACAGACAATTGGAGTCAATTCTGTTATATGTTCCTTAGATCTCTATGAGTGAATCTGGAAGAATGTCACAATTATTTACTGTGCTTAGAGTGTATAGAACTTATGTATGGATGCGAAGAACCAGGCTGAGGAGGGACTCTTAACGGCCCTCTGTGTGGGATGGATGAGGCGGGTATCCTTCATATGCTCTTCTGGTCCTGCCCTTAGTTGCAGGCATTTTGGATAGTAGTCCTGAATCACATACAGGGGGTGATGGGAGTGGATGTGTTCCGTGACCCGCTCACATGCATTCTGTGGTATGTGGGAGATACTGTGGCGGATGAGTGGGGAAGGCTGGAGATTGCAAGGATGTTATATATTGTGCAGAAAATAATCACTCTACATAGGTTGGACGAGAATCCCCCGACAAGGAAAGAATTCATAAATAAAGTCAATTTTATAATCCTTATGGAACGAAACATCTACTCCAAAAGGGGCAAGCTGAATCGTTATGAGAATGTATGGAGGGGATGGCTTGATTACCCAGGGCTGGTGTACTTTGATCTTCATAAGGAATAGGGTATTTGGGTTCTGAACAGGTGGAGTAGATGGAAGGTTTATACCTCCATACAGCGTATGAAGATAGATGGTCTAATATGGTCCTTGCATATACGAATTGATGCGGTGGGAAGGGGGAGGGAGCGAGGTGGTTCCTGTTTTGGTATTCCTGAAAATTGTAATTTCATACGAATGAAAATTTTTCTGTAGTATTGTTTATTTTGCAAATAAAAAGTATTTGATTTAAAAAAAATAAATAAAAAAAGTGTCTGAATTGAGCCTTAGGCTACATTCAGACACAGCATTTTTGATCCATTTTGTGAGGATCCATCTTTTGCAGTGGCAGTGCACTGTCTTATATTGAATAAAACAGTCCAGAAAAAAGAGGGCACTCACCCATTTGGTGCTTCATAGGAATGTATTCCCTTTTCAGGGTTCCGTTCAGGATTCCATACAGTACAATGGAGGGAGGGGGGACGTGGAGGGATTCCGGACAACGGCCCGTTTCATGCCCTGAATGGCACTTCTGCTGGTCCGATCGACCAGCAGAAGTGCCATTCAGGGCACGAAATAGGCCATTGTCCGGAATCCCTCCACGTCCCCCCCTCCCTCCATTGTACTGTATGGAACCCTGAAAAGGGAATAAATTCCTAAGAAGCACCAAATGGGTGAGTGCCCTCTTTTTTCTGGACTGTTTTATTTAACATACATTTGAGTGAGCACACCCAGGTGCATAGCTGCCTCATTTAAGATGACTGATACACGGGAAAACTGCCAACACAAAATCCCAGTAGTGCCCGGTCTTTACAATTTTGTGTCTTATATTGGCTGCAGGTCACATCGAAAGCATGGCAGCCAATCATTGAGCTCTTGGCGGCACTGCCCATGCAGACAGAATGCACCGCTCAGAGCCGTTGAGCTCACTGGCAGGGAGATGTCAATGCTGGAGCTAATATACAACACTGGGAGTGGCAGCAATACTAAGTGCACAGCCACCTGCTCAGCCTGCACAGTTCCCCACTCTCCCCGTACAACCTCCCACACAGTCCCTGCTCCCCGCACAGCCCACTCACCCAGCCACCATATTTGGACACTTGGGTATACAAAGATGGTGGCCGCGTGATGCATCACACTGCTTCCACTGCAAAATTACAGTAATTATAGGGTTATGTTGGAGGGGAACTTGGTGGTAGCTAATGAAGTGGATAACGAGGTGTCTCTGTCTATTTTGTATGTAATGAAGGATTTATCTCCCTTCTCTTTATTGAAAATATAGCTAATAGCCGACTGTCATACTGAAGGCTAACATTAGCAATAGTGCTTGATGTCAGCTGCCAAAAAAAGCTGATATCAACCCCTTTATTACCCAGCCTGGTACCGCAACTCTGCAGCTGGAAGAGTTGGGTAACAACTAGTTTTGGCATCTCTCATGGAGGCGGCAATTGTGGAGCGGCTGCTGGCTGCAATGTTCAGTATGATGGTTACAGAATGCTTGGGCCTCACCATGATGAGAATTACAGCCCCCAGCTACCTAGGTTACCTTGGCTGGCGCCCAAAAATACAGTGAAGCCCACAATAGTTTTTTTTAATTATTTATTTAATTAAATAAAAAATAGATAAATAGGGCTTCCCAGTATTTTTCATTGCCAGCGAAGGTAACACCAGGCAGTAGGGGTGGGCAGCCAGTAGCTGCTTGGGTTACCTGTGCTGGCAAGAGAAAATACAGCGAAGCCCTACACATTTTTTAAAAGGAATTTATACACTTTATTAATGAAAAAATCCAAAGTAGCTTTTTAAGTACAAGTACATTTATTTACATACTTTAGGAGAGAGCACAGGGGGCAGGGTAAAGACAGCTGCCACCCCCCCCCCCAGCACTACAGCGCCCGTCCCCATCATGTCACCATTGTCCTGATGGCATCGGGCCCACATCTAGTGTGTAATAATGAGAAACGACAGAGGGAGAAAGCATTGCACACGCTTACTGAAATATATTTAAAGGGATCCTGTCACCTCCAAAACGCCTCCTAAGCTATCAAAACATGTCTCTGCAGCATCCTATCACTAATCCCACACTTCTTTTGTCTCCTAAAAGCATCCTGTGAAAATGGAGAAAAACGTTTTAATACTTACTCATTAGTGATTATAATTAGCAGGGGCTATATTCTTTAGTCACCAGGGCATGTTGTTTTGCAGGCTCCAGGATCCACCCTCTCTCTGTCTGTGCTGCTGTGATGTGGAGCTGAAGGCAGGACTAATGATTTGCATTCTGTGAGTGATTAGAGAGGGGGGAGGGCAATGCCTGCACATCACAGCAGAACACACAGAGACAGGGTGGATCCCTGGAGCTGCATAACAGCCCGCCTTGGTGACTAAAGAATAGTCACTCTGCTAATTAGAATCACTAATGAGTAAGTATTCAGACGTTTTTATGCACTTTCACAGGATGCTTTTAAGGTACCGTCAGACGGGGACATATCGCCGGCGATGTTGCCGGCAACCGAGGGGCGTGGGCAGGTTGCGGCGACATCGCCGGCGAATTGCCGCGTGTGACAGGGCGATAATCAGGCGATGAATCGCCTGAGTAACATCGCCAGGTTTCCCAACATGTTGGGAAATCTGGCGATGTTGCTCAGGCGATTCTGCCTGATCGCCCTGTGTAACGCGGCGATGGGCGATTCGCCTATCTACTACATTGCGGGTTATCGCTCGCTGGTTGCCGGGCAACCCAGCAAGCGATAGCCGCGGCAACTAGCCGGCGACATCGCCGGTAAGTTGCTCAGGTGACAGCTCCCCGGCGATGTCAGGATGCGCGCTCCCGCGATCCCGGCAATATCGCCGGAGATATGTCCCTGTGTGACGGTACCTTTAGAAGACAAAAGGAGTGCGAGATTAGTGATAGGATGCTGCAGAGAAATGTTTTGATAGCTTAGGAGGCGTTTGGAGGTAACAGGATTCCTTTAATACTTCATTCAGAAGCCTTGGTTGGTGATAAAAGCTTTAAGACTCCTCCTGTATGGAGAAACTAGTCACATACATTACACAGTTGTGATATTGGTCCATTCTCCCACACAAACTCTCTTCAAATACTGATGGCTCCTTGGGTTCCTTCTATGAACTCTGAGCTTTAGTTCCTTCCATACATTTTCTATTGGATTGACTGGGCCATTTTTGCATCGTTAATTTCTTTCTCTGAAGCCAATTGAGAGTTTCCTTGCTGTGTGTTTGGGATAATTTTCTTGCTCATATGTCCACCTTTATTTCATCTTCATCATGCTGATGGCAGCCCATTCTTACCAAGAATGTATCTGTATATTTGTCCATTTATCCTTCATTCAGTTACATGACGTTTTCCAGTCTTGTATGCTGAATTCAGCCCCAGACAATGACGTTCCCATCAGTTGAACGAACTGATATTATTTTTCACTAAGTGGCAAGATTGCTTTCTAATTACTGATGGACATCATCTGGTGTCATGATTTTCCATGGCTTTTTTCACCTCTTTCTTCGTGTTCAATACTTTTTCTCTGTCATTTGTCATTATTACACGTAACTTAGTTTTCCCCATATAAGCTGTAGTGACCACCAGTAAACTCTTATTATACATCATATAGAATTCTGTATATGTGCCCCGAAGACCATTTGCTTAACATAAAAAAGACTTTTTATTATGCTCTCCTACGGGGCGGTCCTAGCTGTTTGACGTCACTGATCTTAATCATGTGCCGTCCTCCTTCTCTACTTCACGTGGATGATGCGTCTTTCGTCATTCACATTGTATCTTCCATTGCACATGCACACATCTCTCTATCCTGCTGATGGCAGAGCAAATTACTATAATGCACGTGTACTGGGAAAGGCCAAAGAATGCCTGCTCATGAGCATTACAATACTTCGCTCTACCTGCAACAGGGCAGAGAGAAGTGCCCGTGTGCAATGGAAGATATTGTATGGATGATGTAGGACACATCCTCTACACGATGCAGGTCTATTAGTACTAGCGACGATTTCCACAAATTCTTGATAAACATTGAATTGACGTGAGAAGGGGAAAAAGGCTATTGAAAATTTAATCTTCCTTCTTTGTTCTATAATGTTCTTTTTATTGTCATACTTTGTGGTTTTATATGATGTTATAAAAACACTGAAGGTTTACACTCTTCATATAATGAACCGCATTACAATTTCTATAACTTGTCTTCTTCATTGTAGCATAATGCCTTCAGAAGCGACAAGCCGTCCTAGAAAGCCATGCAACTGCACAAAGTCTTTATGCTTGAAATTGTAAGTAGATAGCTATTGTAGACACCACATAATGGCAAAGTTGAGTTTTTACAGTATTTTCTGTCATGTGTTTGCTTTTTGTAGTAATTATGAATTGCCCTGTTTAAATTACCGTAGAGTACCCGTGTGGTCTTTGTTGATGTTTAATTAAAGGGGCTTTCTGGTTATGAAAAACACTGTTCCTCAGCTGCACAAACAAAATAAAACTGTTTCTCTTCTTCGCTGGGTCCACCTCTCGGTCTCCGCCGCTGCTCCTGGTGTCTAATTGTCTACAGTGCAGAGGTCACGTCTATAGTGCTGCAGTCAATAAACAAGTTCAGGAACTCCGCCAGAGTTTATGGCACAAGAAAAATGTTGGAAGAGTGCAGCAATGAAAAGCACCTGGTGGTATAGTGGAGATAGAATCAATTAAGGTGGGGGGATTAGCCTCTCAACTGGGAGGGTTGCGCACTTCTGCACAACCATGGTAGCAAGCGTATCTGCGGGTCCGAGCAGTTTTCCTCCAGGACCGCTCCTGTACTTGTCCTTCATGGTCCAGTCACGTGAGGACTAAGTCCGGTCACGTAATTGCAGTATCACCGGAAGTACTGCACTTAAGGTCCTCAAGCCTGGAAATGGTGTCTATGGCCCCGAGCTGCTCCAGCCACAATCCCTCAAAGGGAAATAGTGATATTGTGGAGGAATAAAATGCAGTCAGATTGTGAAACGCTAAGGCACATAGAACACACTGGATATGATTAGTGGTAGACAAACCTTTTATTCGACCACTATGTGTTTCAGTAGCAAACCGCTACCTTCCTCGGGTGGATTTACAAATCCACTTGAGGTAGGTGGCTTCCTCCATTATTTGTAAATCCACCTGAGGAAGGTAGTTATCCGCTACCGAAACATGTAGTGGTCTAATAAAAGGTTTGTCTACCACTAATCATATCCAGTGTGTTTTATGTGCTTTAGCGCTTCACAATCTGACTGCATTTCATTTCTCCACAAGAGTTTATGGCATGGCTCTCTGAGTTTCCAGGCTTACTGATTGACTGCAGCATTGTCACAATGTTTATGCTATAGATAATAGGCACCGGGAGCAGTGGCGGCGACCTAGAGCTGAAACCGGAGATTGTGAGCAAACAATAGTTTGATTGTATAGAAAAATATGTAGCTGGGGGACAGGACAGGACAAAACCGGAAAGGGAACTTGACACACAGATGGAACCTCACCCTTGGTCTAATCATACTGGTCGCATCATCACCAGTCAAAGTAATAAAGTACATTACTGTTCAAAAGTTTAAGGTCACCCAGAAAATTAGTTTTTTCCATGAAAACTCATACTTCTATTTATAGGAGTTGCAAAATGAATATTGACAAGGTTACAAATAATGATTTTTATTTGAAATAATTTTCTCCTTCAAACTTTGCTTTCGACAAAGGATGCTCCCTTTGCAGCAATTACAGCATTGCAGATCTTTGGTGGGTACTATTTAATGAAGCTGCCATGAGATGAGGAGCTGTGAGATGTTGATTTCTCACTAGAGACTCTAATGTACTTGTCTTGTTGCTCAGTTGTTCAGCAGGGCCTCCCATTTCTCTTTCATTTGTACTCTGGTTAGAGCCTGTTTGTGCTCTCCTCTGCAGGGATAAGGACACACCATTGTAGGAAATCTTCAGTTTCTTGGCAACCTCTCACATGGAATAGCCTTCATTTCTAAGAACAAGAATAGACTGTCAAGGTTCACGTGAAAGTTCTTTTTCTGGCCATTTTGAGAGTTTCATAGAACAAACAAATGTAATGCTCCAGATTCTCAACTACTGTAGCTCAAAGGAAGGTCAATTTTATAGCTTCTCTAATCAGCCAAACCATTTTCAGCTGTGTTACATACTTAACATACTTGTACAAGGGTTTTCTAAACATTCATTAGCCTTTTTACACAGGTAGCAAACACAATGTACCATTAAAACGCTGGAGTGGTGGTTGTTGGAAATGGGCCTCTATTCACCTATATAGATATTGCATTAAAAAGCAGACATTTGCAGCTAGAATAGTCATTTACCACATTAACAATGTATAGAGTGTATTTCTAATTCATTTAATGTTAGCGTCATTGAAAAAAATGTGGTTTTCTTTAAAAAATAAGGAAATTTCTAAGTGACCCCAAGCTTTTGAACGGTAGTGTATGTTTTCTCAGAAATAATAAAGCCAGTCTCTAATTCATTCCACCCCTTGAATCAGCTGATGGGTTCCCCCTAACATCAATAATCAGGGCGCAGTAGTTCATCTTATACACCAATCTCACAGTTATATGAACTATTACGTTCATTCCTTCTTGTGAAAGACTCGTCATTGATTACTTTCTGTCTTTTTTAGATATTGTGATTGTTTTGCCAACGGAGAGTTTTGCAACAACTGCAATTGTACAAACTGTTACAACAACCTGGAGCATGAGAATGAACGGCAAAAAGCTATAAAGGTTAGAAAAATGCTGTGACTAATCCTACGGGTTTACTTCTAGGTTTTAAAGGGAATCTGTCAGTAGGATCAAACCTCCTGAGCTATCTATATAGGCATGTAGCCATAGAAAATGTGATAAAAGGATAACTTGGCATCTGCAGCCCAATGTCTTATTCCACAGAAAACTAGATTTTTCTAAATATGTAAATGAGCTATTAAGATCTATGGTTCGGATATACATCTCCCTGAGAATCTGTTCCTGAGGTTGCTTTACAGCACAGCAAGAGGATGTTTTTTCTTTTCAGCGCTGGAGTGGTGGTATAAGTGTATGTCCCTTGCAACGATTATATACTGTATTTTTTGCTTTATAAGACGCACCTGATTATAAGACGCACCCCCAAATTTGGTGAAGGAAAAGAGAAAAAAAAATTTTTTTTAATGTTAAATTAGGTCCGTCTTATAATTCCAGTGTCCATCTAACAAATCATATAGGGTATATGTCCTTCATAGCCCCCTCATCCTGGTACATTGTCCCTCATCCTGGGATATAGCCCGCATCCTAAAAATAGAATTATTCTTACCATTAATTCGGTTTCTAGGAACCTTCCACGACAGCATAGGAGGTTGCCTCTCCACGCCCTAATTGGGACAGGAAGCAGAAGAGAGGTTAAAAGGCCCCCCCCCACCTCCCATTAGCCAGTGTCTTACAAAGAACCATAGCATGAGAGTAATAATAACAGTAACACATTCCAGGAATAATCAAGGAATATAGGGAGGGAATTAAGTGCTGTCGTGGAAGGTTCCTAGAAACCAAATTAACGGTAAGAATAATTCTATTTTCTCTAGTCACCTTCCACGACAGCATAGGAGGGATACCAACGATTAATACCTAGGGTGGGACTACAGCCTGCAGGACTATCCTGCCAAAACCCAAATCCCCATTGGAAGCCAGGGCCTGAAGGGAAGGCATTGTGAAGCATGCAATGAACACCAGGAAGCAGCCTAGCAAAACTGCTCCGGAGAAGCCCCAGCCCGGTCCCCCCAGGAGACGGAGGGAAAACCGGTGGAATGAGCAGGAACTGCTGGCAAAGAAAGGATTCCGTAAAGGCATTCCGAAACCAGGAGGCGAAAGTACTTATAGTCACTGTCATGCCCGTACGGAGACCACAGGGCCGGACAAAGATAGTGATCCACACGGCAGGGCGCCCCCACGCCAGAGCACTGCACCCCGGACAACAAAGGTACGAAAATCCTCCTCCATAGGAGTCCACGGTTGACAAAAGGAAGGAAGAAACATCCACTGGGAGCGAAAGAAGGCCGAGACGACCTAGGGAAGAAACGAAGGGTCCAGGCGAAAGACAACGCCTTCATCCGGGACAGGAAGGACGGGTCCCGGACAGAGAAAGCCTCAAGCTCCCCAACACATCGGGCAGAAGCAAGCGCCAGCAGGAACGCCAACTTGGTAGACAACAACCGGCCAACACAGGAGGACAGTGGTCTACAGGGAGTGCGAGAAAGCCCAGTCAGGACAACAACGAGGACCCAGTAGGGTGGAAGAACCGGAGGCCATGGACAAATACAACTAGCAGACCCCAAGCACCGCCGAAGCCAGCGAAGAATTGCCAAATTAGTGGCAAACACAGAACCGGGAGCCAAAAACGGCACAAACAAAGTGCAGGGGTGAAGATGCCAGCCCCCAAACCATGCCGAAGAAAACCCATCAACAAGAGAAAGTGGGTTGGAGGGGGAACAAGAAATGGAAGCATACTAGGAGGAAAGGCCGTCACACTGACATGACAAATTGTATTCGTGACCGGTAGCGGAACACCAGCAAGGAGGCCACCAACTCTTCAGACAGGCCCAGAGCCCCCAACACTCGGGCCTCAGAAACTCTGCAGCTCAGATGAGCTGCCGTGGATCCGGAAGGAACAGATCACCACGAGACAGCAAGCCGGGGTCCGGATGCAAAAGGACCGGTCCACAGACTGAGAGCGCCACGAGCAGGAGATACCAAAACCACCTCGGCCATAGAGGGGCCCCGAGGATAGTGTGGACTCCATCTTCCCAGACCCTCCCCAGGGATCACACGAGAAGGGGGAGAACATGAAGCCATAAGCTAAGCTATAAGAAAACCCCCCCCCTTGGGAGAAGGAGTTCCTTCCCCCCCTGGCCCCGACACGAGGGTTCAGGGAGAAACAGGAGGCTACTGTATGATTGGCCCAGGAGGCAAACAGGTCATGCCCCGGCATCCCAACCGGCGACCAGGGAACAGAACACCGCTTGGTCCAGGCTCCCCCTTCCCTGGTGAACGTCCTGGCGGCCGAGAAAATCTGCCTGAAGGAAAAGGGATCCTTCCCAGGACAACAGAAGGAAGAGGAAGAACGAGGTCGGCCCAGAGGAAGAACCGAGAGGACAGTGACGGGAGGGAGCCGAACCTCGTACTACCCAGGCGACAGAGGGGCGCCACCGTGGTGACAGCGGCCGAAAACACTAGAACGGCAGATTCCCGCGAGCAGCAAGAAGGACCTCAACCACCGCTCTCGGTTCCCGGCGAAATGAGGACCAGGAACTGACGGCGCGACTCCAGACTCCTTGGAGAGGGGTGTGGGCCACCCCAGCCCCCCCCCCCCCCCCTTCGGTTGGCATCCGTAGTGACAGCCACCAGGGGAGACGAAACCCAGGCCACCCCTATGAGCAGGTTGGTGCATTCAACTACCAGAGGAGGGATGAGGAGGCAATCCCCGGGAGACAAACCCGGGGACGCAGAGACCGGCAGGCTGCCCCAACAGGACAAGACATGGACCTGAAGAACCTGAGGGGAGCCGGAGCCCACCTAACAGGCGGATCGTAGGACGTCATTGATCCCAGAGCCGATAAAGGCGCCTGAAGGGAAGGAGATGCCCGACTGTGCAGAGCCGAAATCGCAGCAGAGACTCCACCACCCTGCTCCGGAAGGACTGAGGAGAAGGAGCAATGAGAAGGACAGTGCCCAACTATGGCACCCAGACAGACGATGTGATCCTACAGGAAAGCAATGACCTCCGCCATAATGTTTGAGAAGACCCCGAGTCGAGGAGATCCCGAAGGGAAGGACCGTGAAAAGAAAGCGGAGGACTGCCCCTCTGTACAGGATCGGGAACCTGAGGAGCATCCGGAGGCAAGGGTGAATGGGCACCCGAAAGTACGCGTCAGTCAAGTCTATCGAAGCCATCCGGTGGTGTAGCCCTGCTAACTCAATCACCGAAGTGATTGATACAATTTTGAAATGATGATCAGACATGTCGGGGGAGGTGATGGAAGCTGATGATTACACGAGCGCCTCCCTAGGGCTAGGTCGACCAAGAAGAGCCGGGAAAGACCCAACCCCACTTCACAGCCTGGACAGAAGAGAAGACCTATGGCCAAAGGTGGAGGAGGTGACTCGAACTCGATGAGGAGACCTTCGGAAAGACCCTCGGAACCCCCTTGGAAGTGGCGCAGTCACAAACATCACAAAGCAATCACTGATCTCAGGGAGATCAGTCCAAGAAAATACTGCGGCAGCTGTGATACAGTGCTCAACACAGTGAATTCCTCGGCGCATTGCCTTCTGAGAATTATGAACAAACAAAAAAGAGCCTGTGGCGCCTCGGTTAGGAGTCTCAACCACAGAACTGGGGGAGAAAGGCAGAGAGTCGCCCTTTCCCCCCCCAGATCGAGCCACCGAGTGGCAGAGTACAGCAGCATCTGCGGACAAAGCATGAGGACATCTGTACCACTATCTACGAGGGAACTCCACCGGCCCCAGATCCTCTGTGGGCTAGGAGGGCTGAGGCACAGAATGCCAAAGAGGCCACCATCAGGTAGGCCGCACCGGAAGAGCCGAGTGCTCAGTTGCCTGGTCCATAAAGGCAACAAGAGCAGGCCCAACCACTCCGACCCCTTTGAAGGGAAGAGAGCAGAGGCTCATCAAGGAAGTGGAATCAGCACTCCTCAAAATCAGCCACAACGCACCTCAGGCGGAGACGGACAAGACCGAGAAACCGGCAGCCAGACGGACCTACTCAGCGGAGGCATCTGCAAGACACCAGGTCGCTTACCAGAGTAAGGGAAGGCAGACAAGGAGCTCCTCCCTAGGGGAGCCCCGAGAAAGGTGCCCAGTTGAGCATTGCCTCCCTAAGTTGGGAGGCAGCCTCAAAGGGGAGCGCAGTCCTATCAGCTACACGCCTACCTGCACCTCCACTCCAGGGACAGCCCAGTAAATCAGAGTTGCCGCCAGAGAAACCCAATGACTGGGATTACCCCTGAAGCAGGAAAGCTCCAGTCCCGAAAAAAGTGGAACGGACTGGAAAGCTGACTGGCCTGGAGATCCAAAGCCGCCAACATCCCCAGATGGAAGTGCAGTTCCCTAGAGCTGCAACTGGCTCTAGTCAACACCCCAAGTACCTCCAAGGAGAAGAGGAACCATCTCGGATCAGTAACTCAGGAGGATGGGGCGACAGCAGCCCGAACCCAAGCCTGGCCTTCCCTCTCCCTGGAGCATTCCCCGATAGGAGATGCCAGAAAGAACGAGGAAAGGGAAGCCTGAATCTCCAGGAAAATCCAGGATCTCCAGTCATCCACCAGGCTAGTGTGGGCAGTCCTAACCAGGACAAACAGGCAGTGATGGACCTCCCAGAAGGAGTCTGGGGGCACCCCGTCCCCTGACCAAAGCACAGTCTAGGGGATCAAAAAAGAAAATCGGCCCATAGGCAGAAAATAGGACCCCCCCCCCTCTCTCCAGCAGACATACACTGTGGCAGGGGGAACACTGGCACTGCAGATGCAGGAGAAGACCAGGAAGCACACATAGTACAGCCTTACCGTGGCTCGGAAGTCGTCAGGGCAGCCGTCCTAAAGAAAGGCCTGCCCCCCAGTGTCTCAATGATTTCCCCGCTTCCCGCACTGGGTCCTGGGCAGGCCACCCGCAGCGGTGGCGTGGCCGCATGCTGACCGCCGGGTCCCGCCACCGGAACCCGGAAGCGCTACGCTCCCGCCGGTGAGCGTGTGGCCGGAAGTCCCGCCCACCGACATCACTTCCGGTCGTGCTGGAACAGCATGAAAGTGCGGGAAGCGGCCGGCGGGCTCCGTAACAGGGGAGGCCGCCGGCCAGGGAGCCCACAGCCCGCATCACCCCAGAGGGATCCGGAGGGCCAGGGCAGCGGTCCCACTGCTGGGAGCAGCAGGAGGAGGAGCGGAAGCCCGACCAACACTGCCCGGCTGGAGAACCAAAATCAGGAACAAAAAGGTATGTTGCAGCTCGCCGGCTACCACAGCACAGGAGAAAGAAAAAACCTCTCCCTGCCCCATTGGGACAGGAAAGACACTGGCTAATGGGAGGTGGGAGGGTCCTTTTAACCTCTCTTGTGCTTCCTGTCCCAATTAGGGCGTGGAGAGGCAACCTCCTATGCTGTCGTGGAAGGTGACTAGAGAAATTAGCCCCCTTATATTGGATATAGCCCCCTTGTGCTAACACACGTCCCCTGTGCTGGCACACGTCCGCTATTGCTGGCACACGTCCGCTATTGCTGGCACACGTCCGCTATTGCTGGCACACGTCCGCTATTGCTGGCACACGTCCGCTATTGCTGACACACGTCTGCTATTGCAGGCACACGTCTGCTATTGCAGGCACACGTCTGCTATTGCAGGCACACGTCCGCTATTGCAGGCACACGTCCGCTATTGCTGGTTATGGCCCCCCTGTGATTGCACATGCCCCTCCTGCTGCCTCCTGCAGCCAGTCCGCTCCAGCCCCCAGCACTGCTTCAGAGCTGCCCCCACCACCCCTGGGCCCTGCAGTATATAATCCTTCTATTTGGATTATAAGACGCACCTCCCACTTTCCCCCAAAATTTGGGGGAACAATAGTGCATCTTATTATCCAAAAAGTACGGTACTTTGTTTCCAGCGGCTTTATCTCTTACAAACACTGCTGCAGTTCTGTGGTGCGATCTTGTGCCTGTAATGTCTGGCTGGATGAAATTCAGAAGTTAAGTCACAAATGCTCAATGCAGATCTATGAGGGCCAGGACAAGGCTCTCTTAGAGATGTATAGAAAACTGACCTCTGGCACGCTCCATAAAACACTACAGCTTCCAACAGGTCACTTTTTACAGTAGACCAACCGGAGCGCCACTGGAAAAGATCGAAGGAGGTGGAAGGTGAGTATAAGTCAGAGGACTTACATTTAAAGCATGACTACAGCGGTGCAATAAAAAATGTTGTAGTGGTGCTTTAACTGAAAGGCAGAGTTATTTTTGTGAGATATTTAGATTAGAAGAGCAGACTGTCAGTCGTTACATGTCTCACGATTGTAATGATTTTTTTCAGTCAAAATAAAATCTGGAGGCAGACTCTGAGAGATCAATGTCCAACTCATAGATCTTAACAGCAATTTACATATTAGGAAACATTTCTCTGGAATAAGATATTAGATATCAAAGTATAATTTTATTACACCTTCTATGACCTGCATGTGTATATACACAGATTAGGAAGTTTGATCTTACTGACAGATCCCCTTTCAAGGGAATCTGTCAGCGGGTTTTTGCTACCACATCTGAGACCAGCATGTTGTATGCAAGGAGGCCCTGAATCCAGCAATGTATCACTTAGTTCACTGAGTGCAGCAGTTCTGACACAGAGATTTTAGATTTAACAATGCCGCAGAGCTCAGAAAGCTGTGTCCTCACACACCAGGCACTGTATGTAAAATGTCTACAGACAGTGAGCTGCTAATAACAGGACTGGGTGTGCCACCAATGATAATCTCTGAAAGCTAAAACAAACATTGCGGGTAAACGCCACACAGTATGATAAGAGACGCATTTCTGCAATTTGTTATAACCTCTACAGCATGATGTTTTCAGATTTACTTTAAGAATTTTTAGTGGGTTTAAAAAAATTTGGGAAGGTTTTACTTTTTCTTTTTTTAACATTTTGCTTTTGCGTTGTGGTTTCAAGGCGTGTTTAGACAGAAATCCAGAAGCTTTTAAACCAAAAATTGGCAAAGGAAAGGAAGGAGAATCGGACCGACGACACAGTAAAGGCTGCAATTGCAAACGGTCTGGATGCCTAAAGAACTACTGTGAATGCTATGAGGTAATATCTCTCTTCATGACCTTGAAAAGGAGTTTTCCCATGAACAAAGTTAATTTTAGAGTTGATTTTATTCAGTAGATCTTGGAATAATAATTTCCACAATTGGAAGTATTTAAAATTTTACCTGTGCCATGATAATCTTATATTTTTTAACTCTTAACGTCCGCCACCAGTAGATCAATGGTGCCCACATTGTGCTGTAGCGACACCCTCTCCTCCAAGCGCAGGAACCACAGCATCACTGCACTGGTGCCTCTGTGACACCCTCTCCTCCCAGCCCAGGACCAGCATTACTGCACTGGTGCCACTGCAACACCCTCTCCTCCCAGCCCAAGACCAGCATAACCCCACTGGTGCCTCTGCGACACCTCTCCTCGCAGCCCAGGACCCACGGCATAACCTCACTGGTGCCTCTGCGATACTTCTCCTCCCAGCCCAGGACCAGCATCACTGCACTGGTGCCTCTGTGACACCCTCTCCTCCCAGCCCAGGACCAGCATCACTGCACTGGTGCCTCTGCGACACCCTCTCCTCCCAGCCTAGGACCAGCATCACCGCACTGGTGCCTCTGCGACACCCTCTCCTCCCAGCCCAGGACCAGCATCACTACACTGGTGCCTCTGCGACACCCTCTCCTCCCAGCCCAGGACCAGCATCACTGCACTGGTGCCTCTGCGACACCCTCTCCTCCCAGCCTAGGACCAGCATCACCGCACTGGTAACTCTGCGACACCCTCTCCTCCCAGCCTAGGACCAGCATCACCGCACTGGTGCCTCTGCGACACCCTCTCCTCCCAGCCCAGGACCAGCATCACTGCACTGGTGCCTCTGCGACACCCTCTCCTCCCAGCCTAGGACCAGCATCACTGCACTGGTGCCTCTGCGACACCCTCTCCTCCCAGCCCAGGAACAGCATCACTCTACTGGTGCCTCTGCGACACCCTCTCCTCCCAGCCTAGGACCAGCATCACTCTACTGGTGCCTCTGTGACACCCTCTCCTCCCAGCCCAGGACCAGCATCACTGCACTGGTGCCTCTGCGACACCCTCTCCTCCCAGCCCAGGAACACCATCACTCTACTGGTGCCTCTGTGACACCCTCTCCTCCCAGCCCAGGACCAGCATCACTGCACTGGTGCCTCTGCGACACCCTCTCCTCCCAGCCCAGGACCAGCATCACTGCACTGGTGCCTCTGTGACACCCTCTCCTCCCAGCCCAGGACCAGCATCACTGCACTGGTGCCTCTGCGACACCTTCTCCTCCCAGCCCAGGACCCACGGCATAACCCCACTGGTGCTTCTGTGACACCTCTCTTCCCAGCCCAGGACCCACGCCATAACCCCACTGGTGCCTCTGCAACACCTTTCCTACCAGCCCAGGACCCACAGCATAACCCCACTGGTGCCTCTGTGACACCTCTCCTCCCAGCTCAGGACCCACGGCATAACCCCACTGGTGCCTCTGCGACACCTCTCCTCCCAGCCCAGGACCCACGGCATAACCCCACTGGTGCCTCTGCAACACCTCTCCTCCCAGCCCAGGACCCACGGCATAACCCCACTGGTGCCTCTGCAACACCTCTCCTCCCAGCCCAGGACCACGGCATAACCCCACTGGTGCCTCTGCGACACCTCTCCTCCCAGCTCAGGACCCACGGCATCACCTCACTGGTGCCTCTGCAACACCTCTCCTCCCAGCCCAGGACCCACGGCATAACCCCACTGGTGCCTCTGCAACACCTCTCCTCCCAGCCCAGGACCCACAGCATAACCCCACTGGTGCCTCTGCGACACCTCTCTTCCCAGCCCAGGACCCACGGCATCACCTCACTGGTGTCACTGCTGACTTCCTGCAGCGACGACCCTACTTCCTTTGACCCCACTCCACCGCTGCCGTGCCTTCCACTCCCCCCTGGTAAGCTACACTCAGAATATAAAACTTACTCTAGGACAAGATGAACTCCCATTTGTACATTGACATTTTTTCCCTTTTCCTCCTCTAAATTTGGGGTGTGTTTTACAATCCACAAAATAAAGTATTCTATATTTCTACCAACAGTTTTGTGAGGGCTTGTTTTTTGCGGGATGAATTGACATTCACATTTTTATTTTTACTATTTTTGGGTACATAATATTTTTTTATTGCTTTCTGTTCCGATTCTTGGGAGGCAGAATGAACATAAGACAGCAATTCAGGAATTTTTTTTTTAATGTTCACTCATACAGTTTAGCGTGTTGTAAAATGATTAAGACTGCTTTAATCTTCTAGTCAGTATGATTACAGCAATACTGCATTTATGTAGTTTTTTTTTTTTTTTTTTTTTTTTTTTTTTTATGTTTTGCCGCTTTTACACAATAAAAACAATTTAGTAGAAAGAAAGATTAGTCTTTTTTGCATAGCTCTATTCTTAGAGCTATAGCCAGGGCTGTGGAGTCGGAGCCAGAGTTGGATTCAGGGAAAATAATTACTGACTGCGCACCAGGGCTGTGAAGTTGGAGTAGGAGTCGTGGGTACATCTGTTTGTTCTTTCTGTGAATGGCACTGAGTGGCTGCTTATTTTTTGCAGGACAAGATGACATGGTCAGTGATACCATTTTATTTACATGCAACTTTTTGACTGCATTTTACTCTACTGGGTTTAATTTTGTTTTTACAGAAATATATGTAATGATTGGAACATATCATAAGCATACCTGGGTGACCCCATGGCCATCATTCGGCCTGGAGTCAACATGGAGATCATTGGGGCATTGGCATTAGAGGGGTTACATAGCTCACTCCCACTGGTGGTTTTGCTGACCCTACTTGTGTGCTGCCGACGTGATCGTAGCACCGTACATGTATTTAATAATTTTTAATTGAATAATTTCTCCTTCGCCTCATTGGGGGACACAGGACTGTGGGTGTTATGCTGCTGTCCACTAGGAGGCGACACTAAGCAGAATCTGCAAAATATTTAAAGTGGCTCCTCCTCTGCAGTATACACCCCTGGGGCGGGCACTGCCTCACCAGTATTTGCTTAGTGTCGCTTATGAGACAGACCTCTTTTATTGTTTTCCCGTTTTAGATAGATTTTTTAGAGTTTTTTTCTCCCTCTTTTTTTCTACAACTCCTAGATAAAAGAAGAGTCTTTCTCAGCTCCCCGCATGGGCTCTGAGTTTAAGGAACCTGATCTTGTCCTTCCCCAGCTTCCTCTCTTAGGACCCGGGCCGAGGCTCAGGCAGACTCCTTTATCTACAGCTCTCCCGAGGCCTCGCAGCTGAGCCCTGGGTTGAAGGACTGAGGTCTCGTCTCAGTCTCCATCCCCAGGATACTATCATCACCGTGGGAACCCATCCGCTTCACAGGTTTCTGGATGGCAGCACGCAGGCTGGACACTTGCCCTGCACGCAGGATGGACACTTGCCCTCCCCATCCTCCCCTTATGGGTACTCCGGGTCGAGGAGCCAACCAGTTACTCTCTACCCCCACATTGCCCCTACCAGCGGCCACATCTTTCCGGCCTCCACACCGACAGGACCCGGACGCCGACAGTCTCTGCACCCGGGGACTCTCCCCGTGGTGCAGCAGCAATCTGGCCATTACTTTTTCTCCGGGTCCGGCGGGACCTCTACGCCGGTCTCCCCTCTTTTCCGGAGCCGCGTGCTACTCCAGGCCCCGGCTTCGACCTAGCCCCGATAGCCCCCACCTCTCTACGCCCCCTGACTGCCCCTCGCGTGACGGGGGCGGAGCCCACCCAGGCCGCGTCACGAGGAGGGTGTAACGGCCTTCTTTTCGCACTTCTCGCGCATTGCGAGATTTTCCAGCGAGTCCTTTCATCTGGCCCTCCCCTTCCCTCCATGTCAGCGGTCACCACTTCCGCCCGGAATAGAACATGTGCGCCGTTGTATACCTGGACTCCGGAGGTGCAAAAACTTGTGGCGAGCAGGGTAAGTGCTCTTCCGCTTACAGGACACATTCCTGTTTACCATGTCTGTAGTAGCCAGAGATGGGGCAGATGTAGCTCAGGGGCAGCTGTGGCTCAATACCAGTGGACAATACCCTAATGGCATTAGCCCTAGGTCTTACTCCGACCCTCCACCCCAAGGACAGTGCCAGGCTGGCGGTCACAGCCGAGTGATCGGAGACCTCCTCCAAGGGCCACAATGTCTATAAGGCTATCAAGCCTTCACACTTACGCTCACAGGTGATACTGCCCAGAGGTCCAAAGGCCAATTGTATTAGGGAGCTGCTGCTCTCCTCTTTGCTGTAGCTCTCTCCCTTGCTATCCCTCTTCCCCCTGTACTTCACAAAAGTAGGGGCAATGCAGGACTTTCATTATTATATGTAGACCTTTTTCTGCCTACGGCAGGTGCTACCCTCACGGCCAGGATCATACTCCTACCATGGTACAGGATTACCATTTATCCCCCCTATACAACTGGGCAGGTTGTGTCCATTCTACATCACAGTCCATGGACAAGACCCTCAGGCCCTACAAGGTCGCCCAACATTTGACTCACACCGGTCCGAATTGCAACGTGAGAAACCACGGAACAGAGAACACACCACCTCAGGCGTCTCTACTATCGATCCCTGCAGCGGAATGCAATAATAGGACAAAGGAGGCAGGAAAAGCCGACTGGCTTAGCCATTGCCCGTCAGATCTACTCTCTAGACTAGGGCCCTGATTTATCCACGCCCGCCCTGCTGGACATGTCGTACATTTCGCGGGGGTTGTTACCCTACTCAGGCCGTTAACAAACACTAGTTGTACCTGATCCTCCTCGTGCAGCCCCATGTCTCATGGTCTCATTCATAGGAAGAAAACAGCCACACAAATGTTTA
Source organism: Allobates femoralis (assembly GCA_033576535.1). NCBI lineage: Eukaryota > Metazoa > Chordata > Amphibia > Anura > Aromobatidae > Allobates > Allobates femoralis. Next base: position 316,324,754 of record JARQOC010000003.1, read on the forward strand.
ACGCTTCATCCCGCAATCCAGGCGGTCCTTCAGATATACATGTCCCATTCACACCGAATATCCTCCCAGTAACGACTGGAGTCCACCTCCACCACCCACGGGAGATGAAGGGCGACGGTACCCATGCGTGCCGATTTCTCAAAACCTACAACAGGAGGGAACGTGGGGTGTTACCTAAACGTACTCCCTCCTGCTCCGAGGGACATCATTTATTACGACGGTTTCTCAGCGTTCCGATCTCCAATTCAGGACTGTTTGGCAAGTTGGTTCAGACAATCATCTGATACTCTCCTTCCTCTCCAGGATAGAGTCTTCACGAGGACACATCAGACCGTCAGATAAGCATACAATGCGATGACAACCAATGGCGCAGCCGTAGTGGCCTCAATCACCATTAAGACTAGACAAGCAATCTAGCCACACGAGGAACGGCAGATGCTGTTTTTAGTAATCCCCAGGGAAGATTAAGGTCGACGGTACCTGTTTGTACCTATTTCCCAAAACCTAAAACAGGCGGGAACGCGGTGTGTTCTCTCCACATACCCCCTCCTGATTTGAGGGACATCATTTATGGCGACGGTTCCTAAGTGTTCCGATCTCCAATACACGACTGCTTGGCACACAGATCCGGACAATCATCCTTCCCAGTTCCCACTGTGAGTGCCTGGTATGCAGTACATGGCTCTATTATTTAGCCTTCCTCAGGGCACTTGGGTTGTAGCACATGTATATTGCCGTCTTCAATATGGGACTTCTTAGCAAGCGGATCTGTATATTCATCCTTTTCAGCGCCCACAGCTGGTTTGCAATGGATGGCACCACTATTTGGTACTCCTCAGTCTTCCCACCCTTTTCTTCAGGGCACTTGAGTTGCAGCAAGTTCGCAGTACCGTCTATAATATGGGACCGATTTGCAAGCAACTTCGGATAATCGTCTTCCTCAGCTCCCACAGCTGGGTGCATGGGTTGCAGCAGACGACACCTTTACTTGGTAATACTCAGGCTACCCATCTGCCTCCTCATGGCACTTGGGTTGCAGCTAAAGTGGATGAACGTCTCCACTGATCGTCAAATTACTACTCAAGTCCTCTTGTAGTTCCCGAACAGGGAAACGTTGCTCGACCTCCCTGAACTTCATCATTTATCCATGGAAGTAGAATGGTTACTGGCCCTCATGAATGATCGACACATTTGTCTACATATTCCCGGGTGCACCATAGTTTTCTCTACTTCGCGATCCACACGGATTGCTCTCTACCTAGCCCTTCGGTGGCCGCCACGTCATACCGGCGGTCATGTTCATTTCTCAATCACGAGGACAGGTCGTCCTCCCTTACCTAGAAGGTCTCCTTATCAAGGCTCCTTCATTTGGAGGCTGAGCAGAGGTGTTTCACACTACAGTGGACCTCCCAGCTCATCTAACCTGGTTACTCAATAAGGATCTACTTTATCAAGGCGCCTTCCTTTGGGACTTCGCAGAGGTGTGCACACTACAGTGAACCTCCTGACTCATGTAACGAAGCCGAAAATTTTTCTCCAGCCCCGATCCAAATGCCAACGTCACAGACGCAGGCCCTCATCAGTCCATCACCTCACTCTCTCCGAGGAGTTAGGGCATGTTGTTTGGTTACCTTTGCCCAATCACTCCTCTGGACTCTCCACACGATTATCCTCACGCCCCGGGACGGGTTTTCCCTTAACAGTCAGGTTATTCAGTCTGATGTAGGCAATCAACCGTTTCTCCCCAAACTGGTGACTGCACCTGCCCTCCCTCTCACAAGCCATACAGATGCACACCTATCAGACTGGAGAGTGGTGCTCTGCCATCACTCGGCTCGGGGCAGCTGGCAACCCTCGGGTTGTCCCCGTCTATCATTCCCTTGGGATTTGCGTCTTGTCATTGGTGCCTTGCAGGTGTTCTCTCCGGATACAATTACTCATCGCCACTGCGGCGCATATGCCATTACTAAGGTGGAACCCGCATCAGACATGTGATGTCCAAGTTAGGACCCAGTATTCATTGAGTCAGATCACTCCGGTTTTCTTCGTCTTCAGCACCGTTACTAATACACAGCAAGGTACCTGTGTTCGGGGCTAGAGCTCACGATTCACAACTGATAAGAGCGGATACCCACTGCCTCTCATTCTCAGTCTGAGGCAAGGATTGAATCTGACGGCCTTACAATCATCCAAATGACCCTGGCAAGGTTCAGATCCAACGGCGTAACAGTCCTCCAGGGGACCCCGGATTGACCCAGGCGCACTTAGTATGCCGGCCTATTTTTACTCACCACTGGCCTTCCCTGGCATGCTCCAGATCATACAGACCCTCTTTTCCAGGGTCCTTTTCACAGAATTCAGAAACTCTAAACTTCATAGTGTAGTCCTGACACCTGGTTGTAGCCCTGACACCTGGTTCTCCTCTCGCGAATGGGCGCTACAACCTTGACTACAGGGGAAACACCTGTTTCCTTTCACATCGATTTCTATACATGGAAGCCTTCCTTATTGGATGCAGGTCTGGGACCAGCCTTCCCTATGTACCACGTCTTATTCCTTCAATCCAGGCTGGATGTTGTTTTCTCCCTGTCCTCTTTCGATTCCCTCAGAGGACACATCCCCATGCTACCTACTCTGTTCCACCTTCATTGCGTGGCTGAAGGCTCAGGTTAGCACTTTCCATCCAGGACATTTTCACCTCCTCCCTTACAACAACTGTTGGTAACATGGGACTTCACCCTGGTCTAAGATGTGCTGCAGGATCCATTCCTCCAGTCCTTCCCAGAAATTTTCTTTCACCTTTGTTGCCAGAAGTGGTATTTTAGGAAAAATTACCTCTATCCGTCGAGTCTCTGACCCCAGCGTTCTCTTCGGAGCGCCTTTTCGGTGGTCGCCAAGATGGGCTGCGACCTGTGCCGTCAATTCTTCAGAAGGTGGCGAGGTCATTCCATCTAAATGAAGACCACACCGCTCCGGCTCCCCTTCTGTTGTTAGGCGCTGATGCACCGTATCAAGACGGCTCCGCACACGTTGGATTCGCTAGAACTCTACGTGTCTATGAGTCTAGGATGGCAGCCTCCAGGAGTTTCTTCCATCCTTTGAAGGAACACCGACAGATTGTTCTTCATCCTTTCGGTGGGTCGCCGAAAGCACATGCTGACATCCTCAGCCAATGCGGCTACACGAACCATACTCCCTATTCAGGAGGTTTAGCAGTTGCAGATATTACCGTTTACATCAGGCACACATTCACTCGTACGACTGGGGGCATTCTACCTCCTTTGGCCCCAGGCCTCTTTGCTATAGGTGTCCAAGGCTGCGACCTGGTTCAGCCTTTACACTGTTGTGGAACATCACAGTGTTCATACTCTTTCCTTATCAGATGCAAATCTAGTTTGATGCGTCTTCCAGGTGGTAGCAGCTCACCGGTAGGGTGCAGGATGTAGAAGAGTCTCTAATGTCTCTAATGTATTTCTTTTCCCACCCAGGGACTGCTTTAGGACGTCCCACGGTCCTGTGTCCCCCAATGAGGCGAAGGAGAAAAGGAGATTTTTGTGTACTCACCGTAAAATCCTTTTCTCTTAGCCTCTAATTGGGGGACACAGCACCCACCCTGTTGCCCGTTCAGGCCTTCTTACTGGCTTGTCAGGTTACTGGTTTCTCAGGTTACTTCTGAGCTATTACATAGGTGCCTGTTTTTACAGGCCTGGTTATTTTGTTATTCTGTTACATGTTCCTACTGCTTTAGCACAAAACTGGTGAGGCAGTGCCTGCCCCAGGGGTGTATACTGCAAAGGAGGAGCCACTTTAACTCTTTTGCAGATTCTGCTTAGTGTCGCCTCCTAGTGGACAGCCGCATAACACCCACGGTCCTGTGTCCCCCAATTAGAGGCTAAGAGAAAAGGATTTTACGGTGAGTACACAAAAATCTCCTTTTTGCGATCCTTTGCTGTAATATCTGTATACTCTTCTGTATTCTCCCATGCCCAGAAGACGTGATATGATCAGACCATTTACCTGTACAGTCGGACACATCAATTACACAGGGCATAGCAGGGACACATATGAAAGATTCTCAACACAGGAGATGTGGTATGATCAGACCATGTCCCTGTAGGGTCAGACACATCCATTACACAGTACATAGCAGGGACACATATATAATATTATCTCAGCACAGGAGATGTGGTATGATCAGACCATGTCTCTGTACAGACACATCCATTACACAGTACATAGCAGGGACACATATATATAATCTCAGCACAGGAGATGTGGTATGATCAGACCATGTCCTGTACAGACACATCCATTACACAGAACATAGCAGGGACACATATATAAGATTATCTCAGCACAGGAGATGTAGGATGATCAGACCATGTCCCTGTATGGTCAGACACATCCATTACACAGTACATAGCAGGGACACATATATAAGATTATCTCAGCACAGGAGATCATTATTATTTTTATTTATTTATATAGCGCCATTAGGTTCCATGGCGCTTTACATGAGGAACGTGCAGACGAAGACAAGTACAATAAATGTTGACAATCGGGTTATACAGGTACAAGAGGGGAGAGAATCCTGTCCGCAAGGGCTCACAATCTGCGAGGGGCGGGAGAGGATACAGTAGGAGGGGGAATTGCCAGCCGCGGGGCGGTGGGCCGGGTCTCGTTGCATGTTGTAGGCTTGGAGGAAGAGGTGGGTGTTCAGGTTTCTTTTGAAGGTTCCCAGGGTAAGAGAGTGTCTGATGTGTTGGGGCAGAGAGTTCCAGAGAATAGCAGATGCACGCTAGAAATCTTGTATGTGGTTATGAGAGGAGGAGATGAGAGGGGAGAAGAGGAGGAGCTCTTGGGAGGATTGCAGGTTGCGTGAGGGTAGGTATCGGGAGACCAGGTCGGAGATGTATGGAGGGGATAGGTTGTGCATGGCCTTGTTATGTCATGGTTAGTGTTTTAAACTGGGTTCTCTGGGAAGCAGGGAGCCAGTGAAGGGCTTGGCGGAGGGGGGAGACAGGGGAGTAGTGGGAGGACAGATGGATTAGTCGGTTTAGGATAGATTGGAGAGGTGCAAGCGAGGTAGCAGAGAGCCCAATGAGCAGTAGGTTGCAGTAGTCGAGGCGGGAGATAAGAGCATGAATAAGTGTTTTAGCGGTGTTCTGGTCAAGGAAAGTGCGAATCCATGAAATGTTTTTGAGCTGGATTCGTCAGGACGTGGCGAGGGCCTCAATGTGGGGCTTGAAGGAGAGGGAGGAGTCGAGGATTACCCCAAGGCACTTGGTGTGGGGGACTGGGGAGAGTGAGCAGTCATTGACGAGGATGGATAGGTCAGGTAGTGGGGGAGTTGCTTTGGGGGGAAGACGATGAACTCAGTCTTGTCCCTGTTCAGTTTAACGAAGCGAGCAGAGAAGAGGGAAGAGATGTCGGACAGGCATTGTGGACTTTGCGATAGTAGGGAGGTGATGTCGGGTCCAGACAGGTAGATTTGGGTGTCGTCAACGTAGAGGTGGTACTGAAGGCCATGGGACTCGATGAGTTGCCCTAGGCCGAGAGTGTAAATAGAGAAAAGTAACGGTCCCAAGACTGAGCCTTGGGGACCCCGACAGATGGGGGTAGGGTGAAGAGGAGGTGTGGGAGTGGGTGTTGCTGAAAGTCTGGTCCGCTAGGTATGAAGAGATCCAGGAGAGGGCCAGGTCAGTGATGCCAAGGGATTCCATTATCTGAAGTAGAAGGGAATGGTCAACAGTGTTAAAAGCGACAGATAGGTCGAGAAGGAGGAGGAGGGAGTAGTGACGCTTTCTTTTGGCAGTCAGCAGGTCATTGGTGACTTTCGTTAGTGCTGTTTCAGTGAAGTGGTGGGGTCGGAAACCGGATTGTAGGCGGTCGAAGAGGGAGCATGCGGAGAGGTGAGAGGATGGTTCAGAATGGACGTGCTGTTCAAGCAGTTTAGAGGCGAAAGGGAGAAGAGATAAGGGCGATAGTTAGAGACAGATGTTGGGTCTATGGAGGGTTTTTTGAGGATGGGTGTGATCAAGGCCTGTTTGAAGGCTGAGGGGAAGGCGCCAGTAGTAAGTGATAAGTTGAAGAGAAGAGTTGGGGTTGGGATGAAACAGAGGTGAGGTTGGGAATGAGGTGGGATGGGAGCGGGTCATGGGCGTTGGTGGCAAGGTGCGATTTTGACAGGAGGGAGGAGAGCTGGTCTTCAGTTATGGGGTGGAAGCAGATGACAGAGGGAGAGGGCGGTGTAGGTGAGAGTGGAAGTTGTGGGGACAGTGGGTCAAAGCTGTCTCTGATTTCCTTGTCGTCCAAATCTGGGAGACCCTGACATTGGGTGTTATATGCTGCCCCCTGGAGGACACACCAATTATAGGAGAGATTTCTCCTCCTTCTCCTCTGCAGCATATACGCCCTCTACAGGAAATACTGTCAGTTTGTATATTGGTGTCGTTGGAGGCACATCTCCACACTGAAGCTCCTGCTACAGATGAAGTTTAGGGGACCATCGGGGTCCCCCGGCATGGGCCTTCGGCCCCATATGCCGTGCTCCCTCACCATACTCTTTCAAAGAGCCTCTGGTGAGGTGGAAGCCGACTGAGGGGTTCACAGTTCTCTGTGCCCCTGGCCTATACACAGTCACTGTGTGGCCCCCTGTGACGGAGTTCAACTCCTTCTAGTCACAGGCGACTGATGCAGGCTCAACTAGGTACCGAGCTGGCCCCCATCTTCTCCCCTTCTGGGGACTCAGGTATGTGCCGAACTCATGGGGGCCCCCGCATGTACAGAGGATCCGGGGACACATACAGCAGGGCTGTCCCTGCTCTGGCCACAGAGACCTGCTGGAAACTCAGCAGAAAGATTCCCCTCCTTGTCTGTTTCTTACAGCAGGGGGATGGGGCACAAGTCTAATGCAGGAATCCGGATCCTGCTGGTAACTCAGCAGAATGATTCTCCCTCCTTGTCTGTTTCTTACAGCAGGGGGATGGGGCACATGTCTACTACATGAATCCGGATCCTGCTGGTAACTCAGCAGAAAGATTCCCCTCCTTGTCTGTTTCTTACAGCAGGGGGATGGGGCACAAGTCTAATGCAGGAATCCGGATCCTGCTGGTAACTCAGCAGAATGATTCTCCCTCCTTGTCTGTTTCTTACAGCAGGGGGATGGGGCACATGTCTACTACATGAATCCGGATCCTGCTGGTAACTCAGCAGAAAGATTCCCCTCCTTGTCTGTCTCTGACAGCAGGGGGACAGGGCACACTTCTCCTGCATGAATCCGGGTCCAAGGACCGGGTTCTGTCCCTGCACCGGCCCCGGCCTCGGCTGGAAGCCCGGACTCGATCCCATCCCTGCTGTCCTGTACATCAGGGGGACGGGTCACAGGGTTCATAAGGCAGGGGGGCTCATTTTCGGCTATTAGAGGTGTTTTTGTGCAACTAACGCGCCGGACCCCTCACGCAGGCCGGCCGCGGCTTTCTAATTTAGTCCCCGGCTTCGCCGGCGGCCTAGGCCGCGATTCCTCCCCCTGCATGTCTATCAACAGCAGGGGGGCGGGGATTGCTCTCTCTTAACTCACAGCACACAGGGCTCAGCCTCTGGCCTCTCCCCCTCCTGTGTGACTGTATGGGGCCACAGTTCCCGCTTTTTTGCAGTCCATACATCTCTCTGACTCCCCCCTTCTCTCTGCGGGGGCCATTTTGGCCACTTTTTGTGCAGTTTCTCAGCATATGCAGTATGCTGCTCTGGGAGTCTCAGACTTTGGGATCAGATTCATCCCAGGGGATGTTTTTTCCTGTGGCATTTCCCCTTCAGTTAATACACAGGATTGGGTCAGACGCTGTGTGTTTTTATGAGCAAGGATAAGTCCCAATGGGCTCCTAAACTGTAAGTACCTTGTACAGTGTGCAAGGTCACACTGCCTGGGCAGAGTATCAATCCCTCTGCACAGTTTGTGAGCAGAATGGCTCCCTGGTTATCCTCGGAACCCGGCTGAAGGTGGATGTCCATACCCCCTTTGGGAATCAGGCGTCCGCTCCACCGGTTTTAACACCGGCTCCTCAGTGGACTGACGTCTCATCTCAGTCATTGTCCGATTCAGTGGTCCGAGCAGTATCGCGAGCTATGTCGCAATCTGTGGCCTCCATGACTGCCTACATCACTCAGGCCAGTCTCCAGGACCCTGCACAGGAACATGGAGGGTTCCTCTTCGGTCCCGGGTCCGTCTCCTTCGGCAAGGCGTAACAGGCCCTCCTCGTCCTTGGGGGGCCCAGTTATAATGACACCGCCGAGACCGTTCCCCCTCCTCGACCAGTCCCCAGTCTTGGGAGCCTCTGGAGGAGAGCGTTGAAGAGGACTCGTCGTCCTCTGGCTCAGACTCAGATCGCCTCTGCATCTGTCTCTGAATCTGTCTCTTAATCTGTCCCTGCGGGGGACACTTTAGCTGACAATATTGTCTCCACTATTAATAACAAGACCTGCCTGCCCCCGACACACAGTCTGAGCAGCGAGCCAAGGTCTTGCGCAGCGATCCTAAATGATCTGCCTGCGTTTTCTCTGATCATTCTGACTTTTCGGACACGGTACAATAGCTCATAGGCTTGCCCGCCGATATGTTTTCTGCCGAAATTTTCGTATACCAAGTGTCCGCTTGCCCTGACAGTACTGTCTAGCAGGCCCCTACCCTAAGGTTGACCCGATCGTAGCCGGATTGGCTACCAGAACACAATCTCCTTCGCCGACAGCTCCTCTTTGGGAGACTCGGCAGACCGTCGGGTTAACCTCTTAACCAAGTCAATCTGACGCCTTTGGTGCTGCTCTTCTCCCCGCTTTTACAGCTGCCTAGCATGGGCCCGACTCGGTTGGTCGTTCAGCAGTGGCTGCCGCCAATTCCCTCGCCATTCAGAGAATTCTCTGGCTCCGGGATTGGTCGGGTGAGGGCATCTTCCTAGGAGCAACGTACGGGGATCCCCTGTACCGGGGATCGTTTATGCGGTGAACATCTGGATGAACGTATCAAGGACACCACAGGAGGCGAAAGTACACTCCTGCCCCGACAAAATGCAGACAAGCCTGCGCAGCAGAAGCTGCCAGGTCTCATTCTTTTCGTCCAGTTCGTCCCTCTGCCTGGTTTTCCAGACAGCCCTCCTCTCAGGTCCCTAAAGCCGAGGTGCCGCCTGGCGTTCTCGCCAGAAAAATTCTTCTGGTCAGAAGCCGTCCAAGACGATCTCTGCTTGACTCGCCCAATCCTAGATCAATGGGCGCGAGATATTGTCACTCACGGCTACTTCATAGCTCTGCACTCAGTCCTTCCGAGCCGTTTCTTCATGACATCTCCACCTACCGCAAAGGACCACGCCTTTCATTAAGTGCTGGAGTCCCTAAAGCGGGAAGGAATCTTCGTTCCAGTTCCCGTACGAAACCGGTTTCAGGGATTTTACTCAAATCTCTTCATGGTGCCCAAAAAATGACGGGTCCATTCGCCCCGTTCGAGTCCTCAAGCTCCTCCACAAGCATGTCAAAGTGAGACCTTTTCACAGGTATTCACTGCGCTCAGTGATAGCCTCGATGTCTTAAGGGGAAGTCTTAGCATCCATAGACTTCACAGATGCACTCCGGCGCATCTCCATCGTCCCAGCTCACCTAAGGTGCCTGTGGTTTGCAATTGGAGGCATCCTTTTTTCCAATTCATGGCACTTCACTTCGGTTCAGCCACCGCCCCACGAGTATTCACCAAAGTAATGGCCTCAGTGGTCTCCGTACTTCACTCTCAGGGGCTGTCGGTTGTTCCTTATCTGGACGACCTCGTTGTCGAGGCACTCTCTCTTCAGGATTGCCGGCTGGTCGTGTCCACTACTTTGTTGACTCTCAGGAAGTTTGGCTGGATCGTCAACCTTCCGAAGTCGGTTCTCCTACTCGAAGTCTCGTGTATCTGAGGATGCAATTCGACTCTCCAGCTGCTCTGGCGCGACTGCCTCACGTGAAGTCCGCCTCCCTCTACCTGGGAGTACTCTCTTTCTTCCATGGTCAGCTGGACATAATTCAAGTCTGAGTCGAAATATCCAAGGCCCTGGGATCGAACGATCTCCATGTCCCCCGAAACGAGGGACTCCTCCGGCGGTGGCTGTCAGATCTGTCCCTGTCTCGGGGTCGATCTCTTATTCCGCCGTACTGGTCGTTCGTCACCGCGGACCCCGGCCTCCCCGGCTGGGGAGCGGGGTCCTTTTCTCCACAGGGCTCAGGGTACATGGTCTCCGGTAGAGTCCTCCCTCCCTCAATTCTCGGGACCTCAGGGCAGCTTATCCGGCATTTCTGGTGTTTTAGTCCTCCTAAGCGGCCGCCAGGTGAAGATCCATTCGGATGACGCGAGCCGTCGCTTACATCGATCTTCAGAGTAGCGCTCACAACACCTTGGCGATGCTAGACGTCCACAAGACACTCTCCTGGGCGGAGGCCACAGGATCTTCCACCTCTGCGGTCCACAGCCCGGGTGTGGACAATTGGAAAGCGGTCTGTCTCAGCCGTCTAGGATGGACTCGGGTGATTGGTCTCTAGACCTAAAAGTATTCCAAGCCATTTACAGTCGGTGGGGGACTCCGGATGTCGACTGATGGCGTTATTCTTTAACGACGAGGTTCCGGCATGTATAGCCAGGGCTACCTCTGGGCTCTGGCAGCGGTCTACCTGGTCCAGAATTGGTCCCAGTTTCGCTCGCCATAGGTGTTACCACCTCTGGCCCGGTTACCTCTGGTGCCCTGCAAGATATGAGCGGACTATTGTGTGATTTTAATCACACCCCTATGGCCAGGACAGCCTGGTTTCCGGATCTGCTCCGGCTCGCCGTCGGCGAACCTTGGAGTCTGTCGGATCTTTCAGACCTCCTCTCTCAGGGTCCATTCTTCCGCCACAATTTTGCGGCACTCAGGTTCACGGTTTGGCCTTTGAATCCCGGGTTCTAACTTTCTCGGCTTTTCTCCGCGAAGTTCAGGACTCCATAACACAGGCTCATAGGCCTGCCTCACTGAACTGTTTTCACCGGTCGTGGAGAATTTCTCTCTCCTGGTGTTCTGATAACGGCCATTCTCAGTGGCCCTTCTCCTTGCCTACATTACTCTTGTGTCTTCAGTCGGGTCTAGACTCTGGTTTTCCCTAAGCTCTCTGAAAGGACAGATTTCAGCTCTTTCTGTTCGTTATTCCAAGAGTCTGACTAGGCTCCCACAGGTTCGCACATTTATGCAAGGGGTAGCTCACATTGTCCCACCCTACATGCGTCCTCTCGAAACGTGGGATCTCGAGTTGGTTCTCTCGGTTCTCCAGAAGCCTCCACAGGCGTTCTCTAGGACCGTGGGATCTTAATTTGGTTCTTTCGGCTCTCCAGAAGCCTCCATTTGAACCATTAACGGATATCCCTTGTCCACCCTTTCGCAAGGGTGGCATTCTTAGTGGCTGTCACCTCGATTTGGCAGGTGTCAGATTTGGCGGCATTGTCTTGCAAACCTCCCTTCTTGGTGGTTCATCAGAACAGGTTGGTCCTGCGTCCCGCCCCTTCCTTTCTCCCTAAGGTGGTCTCTCCTTTCCACCTCAACCAGGACATTTCCTTATCTTCCGTTTGTCCAAACCCGATTTTCAGGGTTGCAAAGGCCCTACACAACTTGAACTTGGTCAGGGCCCTGTGAGGGTATTTGTTTCGCACAGCTCCGCTGCGTCGGACTGACTCTATCTTTGTTCTCTCGGCCAGTCGCGGCAAGGGCTCTGTCGTCGCCTAGGCCATGTTTGCCCGTTGGATTAGGACGGTCATGTTGGATCAGGACGGCCATATTACAGGCCTATTCGGTCCCGCACACGTCGCTCCCGACGGGACTCAAGGCGCATTCCACTAGGGCCGTGGGCGCTTCCTGGGTGTTGCGGCTCTCAGCCTCAGCCCAACAGGTGTGTCAGGCCGCCACTTGGTCAAGCCTACACACAATTTCTAAACAGTACCAGGTACATGTCATACCTCAGCGGATGCAGATCTGGGCAGACGCGTTCTCCAAGCGGCTGTTGCCCACCTATAAGTGTCTGAGTTGCCCTTCAGGGTGCAGTGGTTTTTCCCACCCAGGGACTGCTTTTGGACGTCCCAATGTCAGGGTCTCCCAGATTTGGACGACAAGGAAAAAGAGAATTTTGTTTACTTACCGTAAATTCTTTTTCCTTTAGTCCTTAAATCTGGGAGACCCAGCACCCTCCCCTTTGCCCTTCGGGCGTACCTGTGTCTCTAGTATAGCACTTGGTTTTCGCTGTTGGCCATTGTTCTGGTCTTATACTTTTCCTTTCGGCCGGTTTGCCGGGATTGGTTTTACAGTGCAATGTTTTCCTCCTACTGCTTATATACCAAACTGACAGTATTTCCTGTAGAGGGCGTATATGCTGAAGAGGAGAAGGAGGGGAAATCTCTCCTATAATTGGTGTGTCCTCCAGGGGGCAGCATATAACACCCGATGTCAGGGTCTCCCAGATTTAAGGACTAAAGGAAAAAGAATTTACGGTAAGTAAACAAAATTCTCTTTTTTGTCAGTCTTCTCCTTGAAGAAGGAGGCAAAGTCTTCAGCAGAGATAAGGGGAGAGGGAGGAGGAGCAGGCGGACAAAGTAAGGAATTGAAAGTTTTGAAAAGCTGTCTGGGATTGTGGGACAGGGAGGTTATTGGGGATGAAAAGAAGGCTTGTTTGGCGGCAGTGAGTGCAGACTTTTAAGTCTGTGAGGGACTGTTTAAACAAAGCAAAGTGCTCAGTGGAGTGAGACTTTTTCCATCTCTTCTCGGCGACCCTGGAGGCCTGTCTCAGGTCTTTGGTGAGGGTGGTGTTCCAGGGTTGCCTGTTAGTGCGTGGAGCGTGGTATGTGAGGGGGGCGGCTAGGTCGAAGGCCTTAGTTATTGTGGTGTTGTATAGGGTGACGGCAGTGTCTATGTCGCGTATGGAAGTTATGTCGGTAAGAGGGAGGAGAGATTCTGAGAATGAGTAAAGATCAATGTCTTTTAGGTTTCTGCGAGGGTGGTCGAGTTTGCGGAGAGAGGGTGGCATAGCAGGGGAGGAGAGGGCAGAGAAGTTCAAAAGATTGTGGTCAGACAGGGGGAGGGGTGAGTTTGTGAGGTTAGAGAGGGAGCAAGGGCGGGTGAAGATGAGGTCCAGCGTGTAGCCATCTTTGTGCGTGGCAGAGGAGGACCATTGGGAGAGCCCAACGGAAGTGATCAGGGAAAGAAGCTTAGAGGCGGTTGGGTGGGAAGAGTCAATGGGGATATTGAAGTCGCCCATAACGATAGTGGAGATGTCTACAGAAAGGAAGTGAAGTAGCCAGGTTGTGAAGTGGTCCAGGGGGCTGGTAGAAGATGGCCAGCTGAAGGTTACAGAGGGAAAAGATGTGGACGGAGTGGGCTTCGAAAGAGGGGAGAGTGACAGAGGGAGGCAGTGGAATAGGGGTGAAGGTGTTTGATAAGAATACACTGACACCACCGCCATGTTTGTCAGAGGGGTAGGGGGGTGGAAAAGACTAAGACAGTGCAGCTGGGGAGGCTGTGTCGGAGGGGGTGAGCCAGGTCTCTGTGATGCCAAGGAATGAGAGTATGTTGGCGATAAAGAGGTTGTGGATGAATGGGAGTTTATTGCAGACTGAGTGGGCGTTCCAGAGTGCACCAGGTAGAGGGACTGGGGGGCAGGATAGTGGTGGTGAGGTTGCGAGGGTTAGGGATGGGTCGTGGGAGTGTGGGGATGAGGTGGGGGTGGCCAGGATTAGGGGAGATGTCTCCAGCAAGGAGGACGACTAGGGAGAGGGTTAGCAGGTGGGAGCAGAAGAGTTTACCTGGTGGGCATGTCTGTTTGGTGATGGAGGATTGAAAGTGGAGGAATAGTTCAGAGAAGTGAGTGAGGTGGTTAGGTAGGATGGAGGGAGAGAGAAATACTTCGTTGCTGGGTGGGGGGATGTGTGGGGGTAGTAGGAAGTGGAGGAGGATGGGATGATGTGGTATGATCAGACCATGTCCCTGTACAGTCATACATTACATTACACAGTACATAGCCATTACACAGTACATAGAAGGAACATATATATATAAGATTATCTCAGCACAGGAGATGTGGTATGATCAGACCATGTCTCTGTACAGTCAGATACATCCATTACACAGTACATAGCAGGGACACATATATAAGACTAGATGGTGTCCCGACTCGAACGCATCGGGTATTCTAGAACATGTATGTAGTTTATTTATGAAGATTTAAGAATAATGCAATGAATACACGATATCTATCATCTTCCTATGTGTCTATCGTCTATGTATGCTATATTTATTTATGTATAGAAATGAAAACCGGGCACTGACCTGTTAGCGGCGTTAATCCTATACTCCTGTAGCGGTGTCACTGGACCCGTAGAAGCGGGACATCCCGCAAAGCGGTCACCGTCGGTCCTAGCACCTCCCTCCCTGTATCATGCACCTGCTGCTGTAATTTTTGCATTAAATTAACCAGCTGCAAAATTGGAATGCTGAGTGCCGCCATCTTTCTTTTTGGCTATATTTATTTATCATCTCTCTATGCATGTTTCGATGTATCTATCTGTCTATCTAAGAAATAAAAGCTGCAGCACTCCAGGTAAATGATGTAATTCGCCTTTATTCTGGCTTCATATACAGGGTATGGCTACGTTTCGGGCTCCCTCGCCCTTCCTCCAGCCAGGAAGGGCAGAAGGGCGAGGGAGCCCGAAACGTAGCCATACCCTGTATATGAAGCCAGAATAAAGGCGAATTACATAATCTACCTGGAGTGCTGCAGCTTCTTATATCAGAAGCTAAGGTAAATGCGAAGCTGAACTGCACCCAAGAAAGCATTGCTGCTCCATTTATTACTTTATCTATCTATCTATCTATCTATCTATCTATCTATCTATCTATCTATCTATCTATCTATCTATCAACAAATAGAGCAGCACTGCCCAGGGGGTGCAAATCAGCTCAGCTGTCTTCCCAGCACATATATATACTTTAAAAAATGCTGCAGCACTCAGTCTTAAGATGTATCTTTATGCCTTTATTTCGGCCACAGGTACCATAGGGCCCTATGGTATCAAGTGTCTGTCTGTCTGTCTATGTGTATAGACCACACCTTGAGATGGAGATGTGGTGAACAGCCATCCCGCCCATCTCTTTAGCTGTTCACAAAAACCCAGCCCTGTTAAAGATGAATTAAGTTTCTCAGCATCTATGATACTGGAACATTACATCTGGGTTAATATCACCAAATTTAACAATTTGAATGATACACATCTCCCCTTTTATACTTAACGTGTGATCACCTTACTATATAAAATATCTATAAATTTATCACACCTATGCATGTATACCTATGTCATATCTATCTGTTATCTAGCTATGTATTATCTATGTATTTTAGATCTATTTATTCGTGCATCTGTCCATCTATTTTTTTTTTTTTGCCTTTTATATCTATGTATTTATCTATATATCTGTTATCTAGCTATAGCGGCCGTCACACGCTTCCATATCGCTAGCGATATTGTAAGCGATCACGTGCACGCGCAATCGCTTACAATATCGCTCACATCGCTGGTGAGATGTCACACAGACAGACTCACCAGCGATGTGGACCAGCGAGATCCTGTGTTACTATGGTACACATCGGGTTACTAGCACCGCGCGGCGCTTAGTAACCCGACGTGTACCATAGTTACCATCTCCCAGCATAGGCTCTGCCGCTGGGAGATCGTTCATCGTGGTGTTATACACCACGATGAAGCATATCGTTAAATCGTTCATCGCTAGATCTGAGCTCCGGAGCTCAGATCTGCGATGTCACGATCAAACGATTTTACATAGTAAAATCGCTTGATTACATGCAACGATGCCAAAACGATATCGCTTAAGCGATCAAAACTCAGATCGCTTAAACGGTATCTAGCCATTTATCGTAGCGTGTGACGGCCGCTTAAGTATTATCTATATAATATACCATAATATACGCCAATATACCAAGCCGTGCTCCGCTTTGCTGATTGGTCGCCGCGGCTGGTGCCGACCAATCAGAGAAGTAGCTCAACTTGGCGAGGAATTTGAATCCCTGCCGTCATATAGGAATACCCATAATGTGGGTGTTCCAATATGGTGGTCGGGGTACTACCGCTGCGAGCTGACGCCCGTCATCTCCCGGCTGGCTCGCCGCGGACCTCTGTGTGGCAGTAGATGAGCCGCGGCTACCGTCAGGAGATCAGCGGCTGATCTCCCGACAATAGCCGCGGCCGGACACGTGTATCCCTGCGATAGCGACACTGATGCGTCGCCATCACCAGGTTTCAGCTTGGCGCGAGTTTTGAATGTGTGCAGCTGTTTTGCATACGCTTCGCTCATTGGTTGCTGGGGCTGGCGGTGACCAATGAACGTTGGCACGCGATTTTCTGGTCAGACAGACACGATTAGGTAATTATATAGTAGATTATCTCAGCACAGGAGATGTGGTATGATCAGACCATGTCCCTGTACGGTCAGACACATTCATTACACAGTACATAGCAGGGGCACATATATAAGATTATCTCAGCACAGGAGATGTGGTATGATCAGACCATCTCCCTGTACGGTCAGACACATCCATTACACAGTACATAGCAGGGACACATATATAAGATTATCTCAGCACAGGAGATGTGGTATGATCAGACCATGTCCCTGTATGGACAGACACATCCATTACACAATACATAGTAGGGACACAGATATAAGATTATCTCAGCACAGGAGATGTAGTATGATCAAACCATGTCCCTGTACGGTCAGTCACGCCCATTACACAGTACATAGCAGGGACACACATATAAGATTATCTCAGCACAGGATATGTAGTATGATCAAACCATGTCCCTGTGTGGTCAGACACATCCATTACACAGTACATAGCAGGGCACATATATGAGATTATTTCAGAACAGGAATGTTTCTTTTAAACACATCCAATTGTGAAAATTATTATTATTCCAAGATCTTTTCATTAAAATGAACTGTGTGTATTGACAAAACCCTTGAAGAGGGTTATCCAGCATTTAGAATAAAGTTTTTTTTCCCCAGAAATGTATGAAATTGAATCTAAAAAAATCATATTTTGCAATTGGATCTCATTAAACAAATGTTGCACCATGTGCCTTCTAAAGCCTTTGTGTAGCAGTTTGTATGAGGTACTTCACACACTGCAACATCGCTGGCGATGTTGCTGAAACGTGACAGGTTTTGTGACGTAACAGCGACTTCTCCAGCGATGTCACAGTGTGTGACACGCATCAGCAACCTGGCCCCTGCTGTGAGGTCGCTGATCGCTGCACATCGTTCAGGATCATTTTTTGGTCCTTGATCTCCCACTGGTTAGCACACATCGCTGTGTGTGACAGCGAGAGATCAGCGACCTCACAGCCAGTGCCAATGCGGCACATTAGACACTGGGCACTGGTAACCATGGTAATACCCTTGTTACCAGCGGCCTCCCGCTTAGCCCAGCCTGTAAGCGGGAGGACGCTAGTAACCAGGGTAAACACTGGGTAAGTAAGCAGTGCGCACTGCTTAGTTACCTGGTGTTCACCCTGTTTGCGAGCGATGTCGCTGCTGACTGGTCGCGGGTGAGCCAGCCTGTTTGATAGCTCACCAGCGACTGCAGAGAGGCTTTCCAGCTATCCTAACCAGGTCAGGTAACTGGTGGGATCGCTGGAAAGTCTGTCTGTAAAAGGGCCCTATTACTGGTTGCAGAATGACTTATCAGAGAATCTCCAGTCAGTCCACTGGGAGGTTGTAACCCTTAGGGTACCTTTACACGCGGCTACATTTCTAGGGTGGCTACAGATAACTTACTGGTTGCAGTGAAATCATGGAGACAAGGTTCTATCTTGTTGCTGTGTACAAATGGAATAATCTCTCCATGATTTCACTGCAACCAGTAAGTTACCTGTAGCCACCCAAGAAATGTAGCCGCGTGTAAAGGGGCCCTTAGGGTGGCTTCACACCACAATTGAATCCGATCCGGGGCTGTCGGCGGTGGACCGGACAGCCCCGGACCGGATCAGCACACAGAACCGGAGGGCTAATATGCCCTCCGGTCTGTTATGTGCAGCCGAACGCAGCTGCTGATGAATCAGGACCGCGGCTCGCAGGGAGCCAGCCGCGGTCCTGAAACAACAGCGGCGTGCAACCGCAGGTGTCTGGTTCCTGGATCCTCCCGGAACGGGGCACTCCGGCCCCATAGGTTCCCATGTTAGGAAGCGCTGGATTGCTCCGCATCCGGGAGACGGCAATTTGAGGAGATTTTTCTCCCCGGACACCAAAACGCTGCAAGTAACTATTTTTTGTCTGGGAGAAAAATCTGAATTCTCATGGATTCTTCCGGAGAGATGGGAACCTGATGGCAGATAGCTGCCATCCAGCTCCATCTGGCCACATAGGGTGCTATGGGGCCAAAATCCAGTCTGGGGCTGTCTGGTTTACAACGGACAGCCCCAGGTCGGATTCAAACGTGGTGTTAAGCCGGCCTTATCTGTCTCTTTCTGAGCTCTTCTCTGTTGATTTATGAATTCAAGCTACATGCTAAAAACAGGAGATAAAAAAGCTCAATGGGGTCTTTTCCACGGCATTAGATGAGAAACTTGTTCAATATGGTATTGCTCAGCTGGTGGACCTGAGAAAACAGCTGCTGTCTAGGATACTCAATATACCAGGGGAGAGGAAAGGGTTTAAAGGGAACCTGTCACCTGGATCTAAGCCCCTACACTATCACTACCTGTCCCTGCACCTTCCTAGCTGCTCCCCATCTATCCCTCTCTGAGCTAAATCCGCCCTATAAAACTGCAGAAAAATAACTTATAACTTACAGAAGTCCCTGAGGCTGGGGACTGAGAAGGCGGCGCCAGGCTTCATTCAGCCCCTCCTCCATGCTGCAGCACACGCCCCGCTGGGCGGCGTTATTCTTTCTTCATTGCCACCTCCTCCATTTGGAATCTCCCACCCGCTTTACACTGTAAGGTAGCGATTAGAATCGGCACGACAGAAGGCAGTGACTCAGGTATTTACTCACACAGCACACAGTTTAATGGCACAGTTCAGGTATTCACAGACCTCCAGATTCCGATGTAACAGGTCAGACTAACCCCCCGACCAGAATATACCCGAGGTATAAACTGGGCTAGCCCAGAATATACCCCCCTGGGCCAGAATATACCCTTGGTATATTCTGGCCTAGCCCAAACTATACCCCGGGGTATAAACAGGCCTAGGCCAGATTATAACTCTCCGTATACCACAGCAGCTGTAGATCAGGGCCCCAAGCCGTGCACAGGGCACCAAGCAATGCATGAGAGCCCGAGGCAGCACAAGGTGGCCCCAGGCAGCAGAAAGTGGCCCTACGCAACATACAGGGGCCCCAGGCAGTGCTAGGGGCCCCAGGCAGTGCATGGGGGCCCCAGGCAGCACACAGGGGCCCCAGGCTACACACAGGATCCCAGGCTACACACAGGGGTCCCAGCCAGCATACAAGGGCCCCAGGCAGTACACGGGGCCCCAGGCAGTGCACAGGGCCCCAGGCAGTGCACAGGGCCCCAGGCAGCACAAAGTGGCCCCAGGCAGCACAAAGTGACCCCAGGCAACATAGAGGGGCCCCAGGCAGTACTAGGGGCCCCAGGCTACACACAGGATCCCAGGCTACACACAGGGGCCCCAGCCAGCATACAAGGGCCCCAGGCAGTGCACAGGGCCCCAGGCAGCACAAAGAGGCCCCAGGCAACATACAGGGGCCCCATGCAGTACCAGGGCCCCCAGGCTACACACAGGATCCCAGGCTACACACAGGGGCCCCATGCAGCATACAAGGGCCCCAGGCAGTGCACAGGGCCCCAGGCAGCACAAAGTGGCCCCAGGCAACATACAGGGGCCCCAGGCAGTACCAGGGGCCCCAGGCTACACACAGGATCCCAGGCTACACACAAGGGCTCCATGCAGCATACAAGGGCCCCAGGCAGCACACAGGGGCCCCAGGCAGCACAAAGTGACCACAGGCAATATACAGGGGCCCCAGGCAGTGGGCCACCCGGGGCCACTTTGTGCTGCCTGGGGCCCCTGTGTGCTGCCTCTGGCCCCCATGCGCTGCCTGGGACCCCTTTGTACTGCCTGGGGCCCTTGTATGCTGCATGGGGCCCCTGTATGTAGCCTGGGACCCTGTGTGTAGCCTGGGGCCCCTAGTACTGCCTGGGGCCCCTGTATGTTGCCTGGGGCCACTTTGTGCTGCCTGGGGCCACTTTGTGCTGCCTGGGGTCTTGTGCACTGCCTGGGGCCCCGTGCACTGCCTGGGGTCCTTGTATGCTGCATGGGGCCCCTGTGTGTAGCCTGGGATCCTGTGTGTAGCTTGTGGTCCCTAGTACTGCCTGGGGCCCCTGTATGTTGCCTGGGGCCTCTTTGTGCTGCTTGGGGCCACTTTGTGCTGCCTGGGGCCCTGTGCACTGCCTGGGGCCCCTAGCACTGCCTGGGGCCCTAGCACTGCCTGGGGCCCCTGTATGTTGCATAGGGCCACTTTCTGCTGCCTGGGGCCACTTTGTGCTGCCTCGGGCCCCCATGTGTTGCTTGGAGCACTGATCTACAGCTGCTGTGGTATACGGAGGGGTATAATCTGGCCTAGGCCACTTTAACCCCGAGTATATTCTGGTCGGGGGGGTTAGTCTGGCCTGTTACACCGGGGCACAGCCGAGTAGAACCTCATACAATCCCAGCAGCTCCTGCTGCTGTCCTGACACACTCCACCCCCTCCCCACAGCCCAGGGCAGCACATATCTCCTATTCACCCGCACACCTGGGGGTCAGTGATTTCAATCAGCACTTAGCTCCAGTAGCAGCTCACCCTGTGTGTGCTGCTACCGAGCAAAAGATACAATCTCCCATATGCTGTGTCTCAGTCAGGGGACACATCGAGGTCGCATCACCACAACATGATAGGTGTAAAGCACAGATTCCAAATGGAGGAGGCGGCGATGAAGAAAGAATAACGCCGCCCAGCGGGGGCGTGTGCTGCTGCATGGAGGAGGGGCTGAATGGAGCCTGGCGCCGCCTTCTCAGTCCCCAGCCTCAGGGACTTCTGTAAGTTATAAGTTATTTTTCTGCAGTTTTATAGGGCGGATTTAGCTCAGAGAGGGATAGATAGGGAGCAGCTAAGAAGGTGCAGGGACAGGTAGTGATAGTGTAGGGGCTTAGATCCAGGTGACAGGTTCCCTTTAAAGGGTGTTAACAAAATAAATGTGAAGATCTTGATGAAGGAGGCTCACTCCGAAATGTGTAGAGAACAAAGTCACATGGTCAACATCCAACTTTCATCTGTATTGTACAGCAGCGTGACTTTTTAACCCCTTCCTCTCCCCTGGTATTAAAACTAAAGGATCAGGGAGACCAAAGGCCCCTAAAAATCAAATGGCTTAAAAATGTTAGTGGTATCCAATAGAAAAAGTGATGTTCAGCCCTAAATACATGCATTTATGTAAATGAATAAAAAACCCACACATTTTGGCTTAGCATATGCCAGGAGTGATACTCTTGTGAGTAGTCCTTCATGTTGATTGTTTCATGCTTACATGGGGCAATCTTGAGATGTAAAATAAAAACGAAATATAAACCGACCCTAATTTTATGTTTGCTGTATTATAGAGGTAGTTTTTACAAAAGTTGACAATTGAATATTTGAGGTAGTGGTAGGTTTTTCTGCAAAATAAGAAGAAAAATAGCATTACTATGGGCACTTTCTCTGCTCGGACTCTGCAACCTGTGCCTGGTTGCTATATCATGGTTGGAAGATCCACTGATCCCGATGGAGGATAGGGTCGGTGCACACCAGAGAAAGCCTGGAACCGGGCAGAGCAATCCACATGAAGCAAGTAAGAAGTTCTGTGGCACACGATCCTTTAAGATTCTTACATTTATTTAATTTCTTTAAAAGTTCATACAAGCATGGCAGGAGAAGGGAGCCTTCAGCGACAGGATGCCAGCTGACAAAGTTATCACCAAGACCCATAGAAGCACTGTTGCGCGAAACGGACCGTTGTCTTTGTCAGCTGGCGTCCTGCTGCTGAAGGCTCCCTCTCCTGCCATGCTTGTATGAACTTTTAAAGGTATGAAATAAATGTAGGAATCTTAAAGGATCGTGTGCCACGGAACTTCTTACTTGCATCATAGTTTTTTCTGCATCTGTTTATTCATTATCTCATCACAACATGTGTCCCATCAAAAGAGGTTCTGAAAATCCTGCTGCCTCACAGGTGTACATCCTGAAAAAAAAGTATTGATGCGGAAAGATTCTTAGCATATTAAAGCAAACTCTTATTCCAAACCAGATTAAAAAATTGACAGCATACCAGTGTTTCCCTTCAATGGCACATTTTGACCTCACTGGTCTTAATCAAAATGTAACCCTTTCTATGCTGGTAAGTCATCAACGAAAAAATCATTCCTTTAATGGGCTATTCTCAAATTTTCAGGTGATTCAACCACTGGTACACCCAATGATCGTGAGAGCAGAGGCTCTGAAGAGATGTGTGTGGTGAATGAAGCTGTGGTTGATCTTGTGGTACATCTAGTCCATTCATTCTTAATGAGACCACCGGATATAGCAGAGTCCAGTGCTTGAATTGTCTTTGCCACTGCTGGAAATGTGAGTAGACTAGCAGTGTGCTTGATCAACTGCCGCTCCATTGACACGGTGCTCTTCTCAGGATTTGTGGTGTTCCAGCGATTAGACCCCCAGCAGTCGAGATATTCTCCCTTAAAGGGAACCTGTCATGTCCTCTTTTGTTTTTAAACTGCCCCCAATGTTATTTAGATCATGAACTGTGCATCTCCTAACCTGGATAAAAATGAAAAATCCATGTATTTATAATAAATAAGCTACATTACTTACCGGTAATGGTTTATTCTGGAGTGATGGCAGCACCACCTGAGAGATAGGTGTCGAACATCAAGGACGGGAAGCCCCTGAAATAAAGAGGGCAGCACCTTCTGTCTGTCTCAGTTAGTTACAGAGTATGGAGAGGACTACCAAAAAATCATTGGTATATGACACCACCAAAAAGAATGATGTCAACAAAAAAACACCCCACACGCGCAAATAACACGTGCCAATCGTAAGGCATCGACAGAGATGTCGGCTAAGATGGCAGCTGCCCCCTGGATATGGGGGAGAAAGGATAAGTCCTTTCTAGGAAGATTACTCTTTATCTGGGATTCCAGCTGCTGTAGCCATATCATCATGGATCGGACGACAAGTACTTGATGCTGAAGGCCTAAATATGCTTGCTGTAACTTCCCAGGCACCTCTCAGTGCCATCAACGTTTCGATCTAATTGATCCCTTACGATGCCTAAATCCTGAAAGGGCAGAGTTGGCCTCTTGGTGATCTTGCCACGGCCACGTCTATTTCAATAAGTGTCCCAGCAAGTAGTGGCTGCATGATCAAAGGGATATCTCTTTTTGATGGAAGAGAGATGCCTTTCTTTCCGGCATTTTCCACTGTTCCCTGATTAGTAATTCCAGTGTCATTAAGTGTCATTAAGCGGGAAGGTTCACTTCTTTCTCTGTGAAAGGCCACCAAACATGAGGTCTTCTACTCACTCCAGGTCCTTAGACTCCACCAACTCCATCATAGACCTAACTAACTTTAACAAGGTGGTTGATCTCGTCCTTGGGAAAACAGGGTCTGCCTTCTGAGCTGCTGTCAGAAGAGGAAGAGTCAGAGGGAGAAGTCGAACCAGTGTCATGTGATGCTCTGAGGTCTTAGCTGGGGATTCCTCCTGATCTGAGGAGGAGTAATGCCTTTTGCGATTCTTTTCTGCCTTACTGAGGGACTTGAATTTCTTACTAAGTCCTTGAGACTAGCAGCTAAACTTGGAATAGCGCCTCTCACGGTCCTATCAAGTACAGAAGGAGCAGAGACCTTTAGTATGTTCATCTGGAAGAGGTTCCTTACAAACACCACGTTCCATATGCTTCTTTTTAGAAACTTTCTTTTTTGCATCCTGAAAAAATAGTAAGATAAGGACCCATCAGAGACAGCTTAGTCACACAGCACTCGCCCTGTGGAAAGTTTGCAGTATCAGTTTCGGAGGCTGTCTGGGGTCATCATCTGGATTCCCAGAACCCTGGCTGGACTGGAGACCCCCACCCAGTGTGGGGACCTAAGGCTGTGTCAGTCTTTCTCCTGCATAGTGTGCTTTGAGTCCTGCTTGTCTGCCATACCTGGGAGTATAGGACACCGAACAGCTGCTCCACCGCCCTCTATTAGCCTCCGGGTATTGGTATTTCACGGGCACTGCCATGTTGGAATCAACTGCGCATGCGCCGGTGACGTCACTTCCAGTTTTCCCAAAACTGAAAGTAGCCCGGGAGCGCGAAATTTTATGCATGAACCAGCTACTGAACTTCACCTGGGTGCATAGCGTGACAGGGCAGGAGCTGCCATGCACACGTGTTGCCACAGTCAACGCTGGGGCAGAGGTATGGCCGCTTCTGGTTTCCTGCGAGGCCCCTCACCCACCACCGCAAGTGGGTACCTTGGGGAGGCGCATCTGGACCCGAGTTCCGAGGCCACGGCCAGCTAAACCGCTCTTCCAGCCCTCGGTCAGGACCATGGAACAAGGATCTGTGCAGCAGTTCAGAGGTTTCCCTCTCCAGGACAGGAAACCAAAACACAGGCAGAGAGGAGGTACCGCACTTTTTATTTCAAGGATTTCCTGTTCTGGATGGGCAGAATCTATCTCTCAGGTGGTGCTGTCATGGCGATGATGGAAAAAACACTTTAAATGCTTAGCTGTTTGTATTATGTACCTGCACTGTTATGGAATTGATACTTCAGCTGGAATCAGTCATGTGAATGCAGTCAGTGCAGTTTCTTAAACATAGTAATTCCCCCTGCGTGTAATGTATAGACAAGGATCAGTGAAGGTCCTCTGGTGGAGAAGGACCTGTGGTGATGTCACGACCATGTGACCATAATGGATGGAGCTAAGCAGGCCCGAAGTAAAAGACTCTGGGCTTAGCTACGCCCATTTCGGTCACATGGTCTTGACATTACCACAGGTCCTGCAGTCATGTCAGTCAATTACTATTCAGTGGACATGAAGGAAATAAACACATATCTTGAATGAGACCCAAAAAGCAAAAGTGCCTCCCCTATGACTGAAGACAGGTGTGTGCAGTCACCTCAGCATATAAAGTGTTTATTTAAGATAAATACATGGAATTTTGCTTTTAGAAAACCATGTTAGTGATGCACATTGTATCATGTAACACATAGGGGGCGGTTTAATATCACAAACCGATATGACCGATTCCTTTTAACCTATACATAGAGGATACCTTCCAATCTTGAGAATACTCTTTAACTACTCAAATAACTATAGATACCTACCCCACAGTGATCTAATTCTATTTTTTGGATCTCATAAATAACTTCTACAAAGAATCTTACTAAGGAAGACAAAATAAAGCCAAATAATAAAGAGGGATGATTTCATCACAGCCCCATCTTTTATTTTTTTTTGTTCCCCCCAACAGGCTAAAATTATGTGCTCCTCAATATGCAAGTGCATAGGTTGCAAAAATTTTGAGGAGAGCCCAGAGCGCAAGACTCTAATGCACCTCGCCTGACGCTGCAGAAGTGAGGGTGCAACAGCAAACTGCAGCCAAAACTAAACTGTCTTCTCAGATCTCAGACTTGCTCACAAGACCAGCCCCATCACTATCAAGCGGAGGCGGAAAGTAAGTGACTTCTTTTACACCGTTTGCCTTCTTCCATAATTGGTATTTGCCTTCGGTATTGGGGTCATCACCTATTTTTCCGATGTTTACATTTCTCCAAGAGTTAATTAGACACTTTAAAGGGATTGTCACAATTTGGTCATTTATGCCAGATTTGAAAAGAAAAGCCAAAGCTGAAATTGCCACATTAGAGGTGGCATTAGAGATTCTGGGCAGTTTTTTGGCCTCAAGAAAAAAAATCTTACATCTTAGGCCGGCTTCACACCACGATTCTGAACTGTCAGATTGTGTCCGGTGTTTTGCAGGATGCCACGGACACAACCTGACAGCCCTGGACGAGAGACCAGAGAGCCTGCTTTTTGCCGACTTTATTTCTGCCACTGTCCAGTGCTGAAATTTCAGCACTGCGAGTGCAGTGGAGCTGGCCGCCGTGTTAAAATTTCAGCCGTGGAGCTCTGTCCATTGTGCTGAATGAGCGCGGCTGCTTTTACCAGCCGCCGCTCTTCAGTACCATGTATCGCGGAACTGGTCCGATTTTTTTTTTCTCGGATCCGGTTTGGTCCGATTTTTGCATCGGACACAAAAAATGCTGCAGATGCAAAAATCGGACAAAACCGGATCTTCCCGGAAAAGTGCCAAATAAGGACAATCCGGCATCATAGGGGATACATGGGGGACAAATTCGGATAACACCGGACAGACCCTGAAAAAACCGTGGTGTGAAGCCGGCCTTAGGCTGCTCTCACACAGTGCGTATTTTGTCGCGTATTTTTACGCATGCAGTTTTCTAAAGAAATACGCGCTTTTTTTTACGCGCGTAAAGAAACGCATGTGTGTTCACACACATGCGTTTTTTTACGGACACATTTTTCTGCATGTGTACTGCAAACACATAGAAATAAAGTTTGTTAAAAAAAAAAGAAGAAAAAAAAAAACCTTTTGATGTCATTTCCTTTCTTTTCAATTTGAATGGAAAATTAGCTCAATTTGTTAGCAGAAACCATGTCGCGTATGGAGGGTCCCTGTGTGTCTCCACATTGGAGCTCCCCCACAAGTGACCCCATTTTGGAAACTAGACCCCCGAAGGAACGTATCTAGATGCATAGTGAGCACTTTGAACCCCCAGATGCTTCAGAAATTCATCTGTAAAAATGAAAAAGCACTTTTTTTTCCACAAATAACTTCTTTTTTCATTATTACGGATCAATTTGTAAAGCATCCGGGGGTTCAAAGTGCTCACTATGCATCTAGATATAATCCTTTGGGGGTCTAGTTTCCAAACTGGGGTCACTTGTGGGGTAGCTCCAATGTGGAGACACACAGGGGCTCTCCATACGCAAAATGGTGTCCACTAACAATTGGAATTTGTAGGATATGAAGAGCCCCTTGTGCCTAAACATTGGAGCTCCCCCACAAGTGACCCCATTTTGGAAACTAGACCACTCAAGGAACGTATCTAGATGCATAGTGAGCACTTTGAACCCCCAGGTGCTTCACAAATACGTTCCTTCGGGGGTCTAGTTTCCAAAATGGGGTCACTTGTGGGGGAGCTCCAATGTTCAGGCACACAGGGAGGGGCTCTCCATACCCGACATGGTTTCTGCTAACAATTGGAGCTAATTTTCCATTGAAATTGTTAGCGGACACCAATGTCGCATATGGAGAACCCGTGTGCCACCAGCACAAGGGCAACTGGAAGAGTTGGGGTACAGCACCAGAAAATGCGCCTCTAATGAATGCGCTATTTTCTTGGTGGCTGTGGGTTGAAATTTGCAGCGTGGGGGACCCACAACATTTGGGTCTCTCCACGCTGAGGATTCCAGTCAGCCAGCTACCAAGTTGTACATGGCAGGCTACAAAAAATACAGCGAAGGCCTTTTTTTATTTCTAGAACTAATTCTAGAAAAAAAAAAATTACATGGGGCTCCGCCATATTTTTGGTCCAGCCAGGTACAACTTGGCAGCTACAGACTGCCAGCAATCCCCAGCTGCCTTGTTGTACCTGGCTGCAACCAAAAATACAGCGAAGCCCATTTTTTTTTTATTTCTAGAACTAATTCTAGAAAAAAAAATGACGTAGGGCTCCGCCATATTTTTGGCCCAGCCAGGTACAACTAGGTAGCTGGGGGCTGGAATCCTCAGTATGGAAAGGCCCAAGCGTTCTGGGCCCCCCATGCTGCGAATTGCAGCCCGCAGCCGCCCCAGAAAATGGCACATTCATTGAAGCGCCATTTTCTGGAGCTGTACCCATGCTCTTCCAGTTGCCCTGGTGCCGGAGGCAAACTGGGTAATAAAGGGGTTAATGCCAGCTTTTTATTGGCAGCTGGCACTAAGCCCGAGATTCATAATATAGGGCCAATGTTAGATCTGCCATTAGGAATCTCTAGTAAATAGTCAGAAAATACACACGTAGAAAAATCTTTTTATTTGAAAAAAAGCACAAACAAAATTCGGACTCCATCTTTATTATAAAGATCCGACGTAGTCCACAACAAAGGTCCCACGACGCTCGATCGCCTCCGACGTAGTCCACAACGAAGGTCCCACGATGCTCGATCGCCTCTGCTCAATCGAGAGACTACAGCAAGGGATCAAGTGTCCTCTTCCTACAGTCTCGGGGGTCAGAGTTGTGGTGCACTGTATGACAATGATCTGTTATACAGTGCACCATGACTATGATCCCAGAGACTATAACAAGGGGACACTTGATCCCTTGTTGCACCCATCCATCCACGTATGCACCCATCATCCACGCACGCACGCACACATCCACGCATGCACATCCAAGCACGCACATCCACGCACGCTGACATCCACGTACATCTACACACGCATCCCCGCACGCACGCTGACATCCACGCACGCTGACATCCACGCACGCTGACATCCTCGCACGCTGACATCCATGCACGCACATCCACACACACATCAACGCACAAATGCTGACATCCACACACACATCCACGTTCGCACACATCCACGTTCGCACACATCCACGTTCGCACACATCCACGTTCGCACACATCCACGTACGCACACATCCACGTACGCACACATCCACGTACGCACACATCCACGCACGCTGACATTCTCGCACGCTGACATCCACGCACGCACATCCACACACACATCAACGCACGCATGCTGACATCCACACACACATCCACGTTCGCACACATCCATGTACGCACACATCCACGCTTTCTGACATCCTCGCACGCTGACATCCACGCACGCACATCCACACACACATCAACGCACGCACGCTGACATCCACGCACACACCCACACACACTTCCACGCACGCACACATCCACGCACGCACATCCACGAACACATCCCCGCACGCTGACATCCACGCACGCACATCCACGCACATTCAAATCCACGTACGCACACATCCACGTACGCACACATCCACTACGCACACATCCCGCACGCACACATCCAAGCACGCATGCTGACATTCACGCACGCTCATCCACACACACATCCACGCACGCACACATCCAAGCACGCACGCTGACATTCACGCACGCTCATCCACACACACATCCACGTACGCACACATCCACGTACGCACACATCCACGTACACGCACATCCACGCATGCACGCTGACATCCACGCACACACACGCTGACATCCACGCACGCACTCATCCAAGCACGCACATCCACGCACACATACATACATACATCCATTCATCCATCCATCCATTCATACTTACCCACCGATGAGGAGGAGGAGCCCCTGAGAAGAGGAGGGGCCACACCGGAGACGGCAGAGGAGGCCGACGGTGCGGGCCGCTGCACCGGCGCGTGCAGCCCGCCGGACCGGAATAGGTGAGTGGGGCTGGGTACGAGCAGGGGGGTGGGTACGAGCAGGAGGAGGGGGCCTGCAGCTTGACCGGTGGGCGCATGAGCCCGCTGGCAGAAAAACTATAGGAGGAGGGCGGGTGGATGGCGGGGAGCGATATGGGAGTGTGCAGGCCGGACACAGGGGGGGCATGGACAGGACACAGGGGGATATGGACACGGGGGGGCTGGACGGAGCGGGGATATGGACACAGGGGGGGCTGGACGGAGCGGGGACAGGACACAGGGGAAGCTGGAGCAGATAATGGCCGGCGGGTGCAGCGGGACCCAGGGACAGCCACGGGAAAGCAGGAATCCCAAAATGGTGGGATTTCCTGTTCCTGTTTTTCCTGGGGCTGTTCCCGTGTGACATCATTTCCTCCATACCCCTTGCCCCGCGCTGGAATGCGCATCGTCTAAACGACGATGTGTAATTCCAGGGGTTAAAATGGGGCCTATGGGAGAAGGCGCACGTAAAAAGGCGCAAAGAATGAACATGTTCATTCTTTTTACGTGCGCGCTTTCTTCCATAAAAGCGCGGCCGAAAATTGCGCTGCGTGTGAACAGCAAAAGTGAAAGTGCATTCACTTTGCTGTGACACGCAGACGCAGGTCCGCTTTGGGGGAAATACGCGCGCAAAAAAGCGCAACAAATACGCCCAGTGTGAACGCAGCCTTAGGCTACGTTCACACAGTGCGTATTTTGTCGCGTATTTTTACGCATGCAGTTTTCTAAAGAAATACGCGCATTTTTTTACGCGCGTAAAAAATGCATGTGTGTTCGCACACATGCGTTTTGATGCGTTTTTTTACGGACGCGTATTTTTCTGCATGTGTACTGCAAACACATAGAAATAAAGTTTGTTAAGGAAAAAAAAAGCCTTGTGATGTCATTTCCTTTCTTTTCAATTTGAATGGAAAATGAGCTCAATTTGTTAGCGGAAACCATGTCGCGTATGGAGGGTCCCTGTGTCTCCACATTGGAGCTCCCCCACCAGTGACCCCATTTTGGAAACTAGACCCCCGAAGGAACGTATCTAGATGCATAGTGAGCACTTTGAACCCCCAGATGCTTCAGAAATTCATCTGTAAAAATGAAAACGTTTTTTTTTCCCACAAATAACTTCTTTTTTCATTATTACGGATCAATTTGTGAAGCATCTGGGGGTTCAAAGTGCTCACTATGCATCTAGATACTTCCTTGGGTGGTCTAGTTTCCAAACTGGGGTCACTTGTGGGGTAGCTCCAATGTGGAGACACACAGGGGCTCTCCATACGCAAAATGGTGTCCACTAACAATTGGAATTGTTAGCGACACCTTGTAGGATATGAAGAGCCCTATGTGCCTAAACATTGGAGCTCCCCACAAGTGACCCCATTTTGGAAACTAGACCACCCAAGGAACGTATCTAGATGCATAGTGAGCACTTTGAACCCCAGGTGCTTCACAAATTGATCCGTAAAAATGAAAAAAGAAACTTTTTGTGGAAAAAAAAGTGCTTTTTCTTTTTTATGGATGAATTTGTGAAGCATCTGGGGGTTCAAAGTGATCACTAGGCATCTAGATGGGGTCTAGTTTCCAAAATGGGGTCACTTGTGGGGGAGCTCCAATGTTCAGGCACACAGGGAGGGGCTCTCCATACCCGACATGGTTTCCGCTAACAATTGGAGCTAATTTTCCATTGAAATTGTTAGCGGACACCATGTCGCATATGGAGAACCCGTGTGCCACCAGCACAAGGGCAACTGGAAGAGTTGGGGTACAGCACCAGAAAATGCTGCCTCTAATGAATGCGCTATTTTCTTGGGTGGCTGTGGGTTGAAATTTGCAGCATGGGGGACCCACAACATTTGGGTCTCTCCACGCTGAGGATTCCAGTCAGCCAGCTACCAAGTTGTACATGGCTGGCTACAAAAAATACAGCGGCCTTTTTTTTATTGCTAGAACTAATTCTAGGAAAAAAAATGACGTGGGGCTCCGCCATATTTTTGGTCCAGCCAGGTACAACTTGGCAGCTACAGACTGCCAGCAACCCCCAGCTGCCTTGTTGTACCTGGCTGCAACCAAAAATACAGCGAAGCCCATTTTTTTTTATTTCTAGAACTAATTCTAGAAAAAAAAATGACGTAGGGCTCCGCCATATTTTTGGCCCAGTCAGGTACAACTAGGCAGCTGGGGGCTGGAATCCTCAGCATGGAAAGGCCCAATCGTTCTGGGCCCCCCATGCTGCGAATTGCAGCCCGCAGCCGCCCCAGAAAATGAAGTGCCATTTTCTGGCGCTGTACCCATGCTCTTCCAGTTGCCCTGGTGCCGGTGGCAAACTGGGTAATAAAGGGTGTTAATGCCAGCTTTTTATTGGCAGCTGGCACTAAGCCCGAGATACATAATATAGGGCCAATGTTAGACCCGCCATTAGGAATCTCTGGTAAATAGTCAGAAAATACACACACAGAATTTGAAAAAAAAAACACAAACAAAATTCGGACTCCATCTTTATTATAAAGATCCCGACGTAGTCCACAACGAAGGTCCCACGACGCTCGATCGCCTCCGACGTAGTCCACAACGAAGGTCCCACGATGCTCGATCGCCTCCGACGTAGTCCACAACGAAGGTCCCACGATGCTCGATCGCCTCAGCTCAATCCAGAGGCTACAGCAAGGGATCAAGTGTCCTCTTCCTACAGTCTCGGGGGTCAGAGTTGTGGTGCACTGTATGACAATGATCTGTTATACAGTGCACCATGACTATGATCCCAGAGACTATAACAAGAGGACGCTTGATCCCTTGTTGCACCCATCCATCCACCTATGCACCCATCACCCACGCACGCACGCACATCCACGCACGCACATCCACACACGCACGCTGACATCCACGCACGCACATCCAAGCACGCTGACATCCACGCACGCACACATCCACGCACGCACACATCCACGCACGCACACATCCACGCACGCATGCTGACATCCACGCACATCCACACACGCACACATTCATGCACGCACGCTGACATCCACAAATGCACATCCAAGCACGCTGACATCCACGCATGCACACATCCACGCACGCATGCTGACATCCACGCACATCCACGCACGCACACATCCCCGCACGCACGCTGACATCCACGCACGCACACATTCACGCACGCTGACATCCACGCACGCATGCTGACATCCATGTACGCACATCCATATCCACACACACATCCACGCACGCTGACATCCCCGCACGCACACATCCCCGCACGCACACATCCCCGCACGCTGACATCCAACCACGCTGACATCCAACCATGCTGACATCCAAGCACGCTGACATCCAAGCACGCTGACATCCAAGCACGCTGACATCCAAGCACGCTGACATCCAAGCACGCTGACATCCAAGCACGCTGACATCCAAGCACGCTGACATCCAAGCACGCTGACATCCACGCATGCACATCCATACACACATCCACGTACGCACACATCTTCGCACGCACATTCACGCACGCACATCCACGCATGCATGCTGACATTCACGCACGCTGACATCCACACACACACATCCACGCACGCACATCCACGCACACATACATCCATCCATTCACCCATCCATCCATCCATACTTACCCACCGATGAGGAGGAGGAGCCTCTGAGAAGAGGAGGCCGACGGTGCGGGCCGGTGCATCGGCGCGTGCAGCCGCCGGACCGGAATAGGTGAGCTGGGCTGGGGGGTGGGTACGAGCAGGGGGGAGGGGGTTTGCAGCTTGACCGGCGGGCGCATGAGCCCGCCGGCAGAAAAACTATAGAAGGAGGAGGGCGGGTGGATGGCGGGGACCGGTATGGGGGGTGCAGGCCGGACACAGGGGGGGCTGGACAGGACATGGAGGGGAAGGCCACAGGGGGGCTGGACAGGACACGGGGGGCTGGACGGGGCGGGGACAGGACACAGGGGAAGCTGGAGCATTAGATAATGGCCGGTGGGTGCGGTGGGACCAAGGGACAGCCACGGGAAAGCAGGAATCCCAAAATGGTGGGATTTCCTGTTTTCCCTGGGGCTGTTCCCGTGTGACATCATTTCCTCCACATACCCCTTGCCCCGCGCTGGAATGCGCATCGTCTGAATGGCGATGCGTAATTCCAGGGGATAAAATGGGGCCTATGGGAGAAGGCGCACGTAAAAAGGCGGAAAGAATGAACATGTTCATTCTTTTTACGTGCGCGGTTTCTCCCATAAAAGCGCGGCCGAAAATTGCGCTGCGTGTGAACAGCAAAAGTGAAAGTGCATTCACTTTGCTGTGACACGCAGACGCAGGTGTGCTTTGGGGGGAAATACGTGCGCAAAAAAGCGACGCA
The DNA here is from genome assembly GCA_033576535.1 of Allobates femoralis. NCBI lineage: Eukaryota > Metazoa > Chordata > Amphibia > Anura > Aromobatidae > Allobates > Allobates femoralis. Next base: position 316,358,765 of record JARQOC010000003.1, read on the forward strand.
GATACGCCCAGTGTGAACGCAGCCTTAGAGTCCACAGTCTATTGCATATGTCTTTAATATCACACATCCATATAGCAGTGTATGAAGACATGGTATTTTCATACTGTGTTAATTTATATATGTTAACACAGTCCTTGTCGGGGGAGTTAAGTTTGGGAAGAGAACTTTTTACATACATACTACGCAGAAGGAGCATGAATAGTACTGAAAACAGCATTCTGTCAAAAACAGTGCCACCCCTGTACCTTAGGTTATATGTGGTATTGCAGCTCAGTTCTAATCACGTCAATGGGAATAGGTTGCAATACCAGGCACAATCCACGACCAGGGAAGTGACACTGTTTCTGAAATGTTTTTCTACTATTGGACATCCCCATTAAGTTGTTAAAACATGCAAAAGTGCATAATACCTTTTAATAAACCTGATTCCTTCAAAATCATGTGGAGTTTTCTGTTCAGGTCACATAGTAACTGAAATCATAAGCCCATCTGTACTCGTGACCCACACCCAGATACTGACCTTAGCGGTGTACAGGACAAGACACTGAGGCCTGTGATGGTCATCTGTGTATACGAGCATGACACCCTGCAGCCAAGGTTTATGGAAAGAACCAGAGCCGTAGACCTGGAACTGCTGCAGAGGATTGAACAAGTGGGTGCTGGTAATTATTAGCACTTAATGCATCACTCCAGCATTTTTTTTTGGAGTGGTGCTTTAAATGTAAGAAGCAGGGTCTAGTGTTATACTCCAGCATTTTCTTACTTTTTTGACCCATCTTGTACCGTAACCCTTGACTGGACAGAAGTCACGTCACAAGCTCTCCCTATGAGTGCCAACCTAGGCCAGAATGAGGCTGTCATGGAGAGGTATTGATTTGTGCACTCCATGAAACTCTGAAGCTGCTGGAAGGTCACATACTGTACATATGGTTGCTGTTCCATTTTAACCCTCTGCTTACAATGACCCTTGCATTCTTTTAAGGTTACCATTCACGTTCGTCACAAGGGAAGTCGCGGAGGCTACATGCGCATGTCTACTAGCCCAGGCCGAGGAAGGAGAAAAGCTCTCGAAGTCCAAAACTGCCACAGAGCGGATGATATTAGAGGAATTTGGCCGTTGCTTAATGAGGGTAATAAACTCTGCAGGAAAAGCCAAAAGTGACCCTTGTCCCATGAGCTGTTGAACATGAGGCATATGGACCAGTGATTGTGGCTAGGAGAAGAGATCGCTTTCACGGAGAATATGGAAATCGTTGCCAGTAATTACTGAAGCCTCGGCCAACGATGTATGGATGTTGCTGGATTCTTATTCCCAGACGCTGACAGTGACGTTCTCAATGTACATAGCAACAGAAAAATAGATTTTATCAGAAACTATACTTTTAACCCTTGCAGTTGTCTCTTAATGCGTGTACAGATGACGACCTCCCTTCCTTCAAGATTTTGTTCTCTTTATTTGTTATGTTTTCCTGATTTGATCACGTATTTTAATGTTTGTTTTCAATCACTGAGTGTCTTATAATCGTCAGTTTCTGTTTCTCAGTTTGGAGTGGTAAGTTCCCAATGTTGTGCAGATTGCTGTGCTCTTGTAAACGCTTCAACACTATATTAATGGACACTTAAAAGTGACGGGTGGAGGAAGAGATGTTACATTGTAACGGGAGGCTGACGTCGTAGAGAAGCCTAAGGAGCGCAGAATAAGGTGCACTACTTTTATGATGCATTTGGTAAATGCTATAAACCTTTTCTTCTCCTTTAATTCACTAGACTAATTTGGACATTGGGGGGGGGGGGTGGTGTTCATTGGAATTATATCCAGTGAAATACATTGGGAGGACAGCAAGCTAGAGATCTCAGTGCAGACTTAGGCGGCCGTCACACGCACAGATATCTAGAACGATATTGTAAGCGATCACGTGCACGCGCGATCGCTTACAATATCGCTCACATCGCTGGTGAGATGTCACACAGACAGACTCACCAGCGATGTGGAGCCGCGATCTCGCTGGTAACTATGGTACACATCGGGTTACTAGGCGCCGCGCATCGCTTAACTACCCGACGTGTACCATAGTTACCAGCTCCCAGCATAGGCTCTGCCGCTGGGAGATCGCTCATCGTGGTATTATACACCACGATGAAGCAGATCGCTAAATCGTAAATCGCTAGATCTGAGGACCGGGCCTCAGATCTCGATTTTGCGATTTGATCAGATCTCACTCGTCGTATCCTGCCGTCACACGCACAGACATCGCTTACGCGATGTTTAATCTGCCGCGTTCAAGCGATATCTTGCGCGATATCTGTGTGTGTGACGGCCGCCTAAGTAAGATCCTGGTCCGCCTACTGTTAAGATAATGGTAACGTGACATGATCTGTAGCCAATAGAATATTTTAGAATAATTCACTTTGGAATCGGCTTTTATGTAAGTGAAGGCACATGCTGACAAACGGATGCGTAATTCATCCAGTGGTCTTCTTGCTTCACATTTATATTATCACACAGAGTTGGCATTAGGTACCTTCATGGAACTCTGCAGGGATTGGTTAAGGGATCTTGACAGCTGATTCATGGGCAGCATATATTGGACACCCAACTGTATCATCTCAGTTAGGAACTAATGGCGTTATAGAGAAAAGCACTATAAATGCCACCAAAGACTTAGCTGCATTGGAGACTAGTCAGAAAGGTGTATCTTCCCCAGTGGCTTCTCGCTGCCCTGGAGTGATAGATTTTTCCAGGACAGCGGGTTTTTATGAAGTGAGTGGCTCTGTCCCCAACAACTGTGTAAGTATGTTTTTCTCATACATACCTGGATGAAATCATACAGCCAGTGTGTGATATATGCTGCTAATAGATCGGGCAGCTGTCAGGCTTCCTTTAAATCTTAAATTAGGAGTTGAAGCAGGAATGTTTGTTGCCGATGTACACGAATGATCTGCATCTCTTAAAAATGTATAGGCTGTACTAGTGAATTCAGCACTGACTAGAGCAGGGGACCCCCCAACCTGTAGCTTGGGAGCCACATGTGGCTGGCGTGACTCACATGACTGCAAGGCAAGATAATCTCACATAGCACGCGGGCCCATGTTTGACAATCGAGGCAACGCAGACCTGCAAGTTCTTCCTCGGCCCCTACAAGGCATGCTGTGATTGTCAGCGAGACTCGTATCACTTGCACCTATACAAAGTCTATGGGTGCGAGTGAAACATCGCACTGCACTCAGCACACATCCAAATGCAGTGCGATGTACGCTGAGACTGGCAATGGAGGAGATTAATCTCTCCATCTTCTCCACACTTGTGATCTGATCGCAGGATCAGAGCACAGATAATGAGACTTACTCACACTCGCAGCAGAACCTGAGGAAGCATTGTTATCATAACGTATCCGATGCTCTTGCATGATGCCAAATGCTAGTCTGACTCCAGCATAATGGGGGGTCTGGGAATCACTACTGTGAAGGGTGCTGGAGCTGGATTTGGCTTGGTCAGAAAGGTTGGGGACCTCTGGACTAGAGCAGTCCCCTTGCAGAATGAGACCGATTACCCACAGGCTAAGATAGTGCTGCACATAGTCTGCTTAGAACTGTTTATGGTATATTAACGCGCGGCACATCATGCACTTGAATGGGGTTGTATTAACAGCATGTGCATGAATTTCTGCAGTCCCCATTCAGGCAACTGAAATAGTTTCAAAATTCAATGTGAGCTGCGTCTGAATATTCCCTATTGAGCCCAATTGGTTGAAGACCATTATGCTGATTTCAGCATAGTAAATGTAAAACATTTGAGCCAGAATTTAAAGGTAGTTGCTTGGGGGTTTGACCTCTGGGAACCCATCTGAGCCTAGGAAATGAGGTTTGAAGCATTGTACCTTGGAGTACTTAAAGCTGGACAATGCTTGGTTGCCACTATTTTAATAAGGCATCGGTGGTGGTCCCAGGTGACGGACTCATAGTGATCATTAATTCTGTGATCTTTTCTAGAATGTTCCATAATTCCTGCTAGAAAATCTCTTTGAGGAGCAGTGTCCTCACTAGAAAGGCCTGTCATCATGTTACCATGTCTTCTGATTCTTCTTGTAACCAATTTTCTTAAAATACTATCCTGTAATGTATCTTGAAGAACACAAGCACTTGAGTTTCCCACAGATCAAATATTGAAATCCTTCTGTCTATAAACCCACAACCTCAATGTCTGCATTTGGCTTCTGTGCTCATCAACTTCACACCTTCCTCCTGGGAAGTTAAAGGGAAATTTCTCATGGCAAATCTCGAATTTCTCCCATCATGTTGTGTTCTATTTTTTTATGTCTGTTAAAATTGTATAAATGTAAACTAGTGTGTAGATTATCCCATGGGTTTTGCATTGTGTATGTGTTTTGTAGAGCCACAACTATTAGTACTGTACATAATCTGTGCTTACCTCCCACACTTGCACCATTTGTGATGTGTATTTAATACATTGTGCAGAAAATGTGAATTTTAAAATGCAGTTGTAGATTATGTAAACTTACTTTCTGGCTTGTGAAATTAAGGTGCGAACTAATTCTATTCCTAGTATATGGCTTTTTTTTCCTCTCAAAATAATTGTGTTGTTCCTTGGAAAAAAAATACTTTAAAGTGTAACAAAGCAGTAAGGTTCAAGATGCTTGCTGAGTACATAAGAAATTAGGCAAACAACTTTTTACGTGGTGCTAGTTTGGGCTGCAACATGGCCACAAAGTGTGAATGCAGCCTCCAGGACAGCAATTATTATGAATTCTGTTCCTCCCAGCAGCCTCCAGCTTTCTGCCACAGAGGAACGGCTTAAGTCACCACTCAGAACATAGTGAGCGGGAGCTGTAACCATGTCCTGGCACTGTACTAATACAATGGAGAGGTGGTGATAGCTACAGCTCAATATACTCTGAGCGGTTACTAAAGGTACTCCTCTATGGCTGAAAGCCGGAGGCTGCTGGGAGAAATAAGATTAACTTCCTCCCAGTAGCTAGTCCTTTAGAGAGGCAGATGGCCAGCTTTAGAAAGATATTAACCTGCAGATTAACCTCACATTTGCAGGTTAATAGCTTTTTTTACATGATGCGTTCCTTTTAAGATTTCAAAGGGTAACTTATTTTAAATGAAAGATTTTGACAATTTAGAAGATTAACAGTTGGAATTTGGCGCTGAGAACTGCTTCCCTACATCAGTGGGGGGCTCAACACCTACACCCCAGATTGAAACTTCTCTCATTATGACATTTTAGGGCTCGGACACACTCATCAGAGTTTCACTGAGGAGACTCTAAAAGAGTTGGAGCTTCTCCCTATCTAGACGGTGCTGTCAGCTGATTGTGTTTTTGTGCAGCTCCAGACTCCCCGTCCAGAGAGGGAGAGCGCGTTCAGGGTCACTGCTCCAGCCCTTTCAGAGTCTCCTCAGTCAAACTCTGATGTAACTAGGAAAGTGTGTCCAAGCCCTTAGAAAAGATTAGTACCTTGAACTGCGGGTGTGACAACAATTAGGAGAGAATCTGTCACTAGGATTCGGCTACTTAAGTAAGAGCAGCAAGAGTTAAGGATAGTGACCATGATTCTGGCAGGAGATTATTACCAGAGTGCTGGTAAACCTGCCACATATTCATGTGCACATTACAACCCCACACCATCACTTATCGTCAGCTTTCTGTCTATGCACAGTGTACACGGAACGCTGCCAATCACTGATGTGGACGGGGCTGTACAGAGAATTAGTAAATCTACAGCAAGTTAAACAGTGATTTTTATCAAAACTGTAGCAAGAAGCCCACTAAGTGGCACATCTCTGGAATTGGTCTTTACACTTACATGATGCTTCTTTCAGATGGGGTATCAAACACCTGGTGACAGATTCCCTTCCAGCACGTTCACCACAATGTATTTTTCTAATGGGTAATTGAGCCTTACTAGCCAGAAATAAAAGCATTTCAATAAGTCTTCCATTTGCCATCTTATGTAAGTATAACAATAAAAATAGGAATCACTTTTACATTGAGCCCAGATAATGGTGCAACTCATCACTTCCGTTCTAATGGACTGCGGCACAGTTTGAAGGTAGGACTAGGTAGTGACTGAGATGTAGATATGATACAAGTGTGCATGTTTGTGCGATTTTCTAATAAGATATTAAAAAGAAATTCACAGTTAAGGTATTAAATGATATTGATTAGTCTATTCAAAAACCATGCAGCCCACACGTGTAATGGGTTCTAGCTCTTCATAGATTGTCTATGGGATCTTACACCCAGATGCACTGCCCTATGTGACCACAAAACATCATTTCCATTCAATCTGTCCTCTGGAAAAGCCATTGTTGTCTAAGGGCAGATGAAGAGTGTGCCGTTAGGATTATATATATATATATATAATCCTATTATAATCGGCACCCAAGGAAATGCTGGGATAGCTCAGGTCGTGTTACTCTACCTTTTTTTTTCAGACTATGGGCAATACACCTGCCCCTATGTACAAGTGCAGCTCATAGGCTCATACACCACCGAGAAGTTGGAGGTGCGGCAGAAAAACTATTGACCTTTGGTCGCAGGTGTAATAATGCATGTAGGTTGGGCAAAGTATGCGTATGTGATCATTGTTCTACAGTCATAAATATAAATCTCTTTATTGTTCTCTATAGAAAACAATCTTAAATGTCCTTCATCACTTATTTTACTTGCAAGAGATTTAAACAGTTTTTTTTGTACTAAAATTACCGGGGAAAGCAAGCTGAACTTTTAGGCAGAGATGAGTGATTAAAGTTACACCAACTTTATTATCTTGTATGAGCCACTAGATGCATTTTAGGACTCTCGGCTTGATTTCCAGTTCTTCTATATATGGGACAAGACGAGGAAATTTGCCCGTAAAAGGTCTATGGAAAAAAAAGGTGACACTCCTGTCCCAGGAAATTCCATGTTCTAACAAGATTAATGTCAATTCATATAAACAAAATATCCTTAATTTGGGTTAATAAAGAATTTAGAGGTTGTAAAAGAAAAGTGTCTACCCTTCACAACAGAGGTTTCATTGAGTTCAATCCCACTTTTTGGATTCATTATTGAGTGGATAGCATTAATAGGTGACACACTGAGCTTGAAAAGACTGGCATGCTAATTTTAGGGAAGGTCTCCCTAACGCAGGGGGTCCAGAATCAAAGTACCTCACACATCTGCTTATAACTACACTTTTCAAAATCTGGTGTGTATATAACAAAACATTTCTACGATAGGAATAATGTTTCCCATGGAAAGCCAATGTATAAAATAAATGGGAAATAATCTACGTCCACACATTTCTGAACAATAATGGAGGCTTATCATGAACTCTTACATGAAGTGGTTACGGCTAGCTTAAGCACCAGACTTCTAAATGGGTCTGTTGCCATACATAACACCGCTGCCCACATTTGTATGCCATTGTTCTATCAGCTATGAATATTTGGGAAAACCTTGTCTTTTTCTAGTTCTGTGTACATCGAAAAGTAGAACAGAAATTTATATTTACTAGAACTTCTAAAAGATACTTTCTATATTGTAAAGAGCAAATTAAATCACAGAAATAAACATTTATACTATTCTGTAGTCTGTGTTTTTTTTATATTATTACATGGTGATTTTTTTTTTTGCCCTTAAAGGATAGTCTTGTATGTCTTGGCAGGAAACTGCTACAAAGAAGTCCCACTACTGGACAATCCCTTAGTAAACGCCCCAAATTATATATATTAGGCCCCTTTCACATCAGCGGTTTTTGCTGATCGCGGCAGTTGCGGTGAAAAAACCGTAACAGCCGTGATTACCGCATAACGGCTGCACTTGCGGAAAGCCCCATACAATGTCTATGGGGCTTGCTGCAGGTGCGGCAAGTGCGGTTTTGGCACCTGCCGCAAGTGCTGAAACCACACTTGCCGCACCTGCCGCACACTTACCGCAAGCCCCATAGACATTGTATGGGGCTTGTCGCAAGTGAACCGCAAGTGCAGCTGTTATGCGGTAATTGCGGCAGTTGCGTTTTTTTCACCGCAACTGCTGCGATCAGTGAAAACCGCTGATGTGAAAGCAGCCTTAGGCTGCTTTCACACTGGCGTTTTCGCCAAGATGCGGCAGATTAACCGCATTTGCCGCCTAACGGCCGCACTTGCTGCAAGCCCCATGCATTGTCTAGGTGCTGCAAGTGTGGTTGTGGCCGCGAAAAAAACAGCTGCTGACCGGGTTTTTTTTCATTGCCGTAACGGCAGGCCCGTATTTGGAGTTCCTGCCGCCCTAGGCACTGTCAGCGGTGCCGCCCCCCACCCCCCCGTCACGCCACATCCCCCATCGCACCACGCCCCGTCGTGCCACGCCCCCTGCTTCGTACCACGCGCCCCCCCCCCTGTCGTGCCACGCCCCCTGCAGACAGACTGCTTTGAAATAAATACAAAGAATAATAAAATCTTTTAATAATTTTAATTTGTGTGCAAAAGGCAACAATAAGGTGATAAATCATCTTTTGGATGGTTAGGGATGAGCTAGCAAGGTGCGGAGCAGTGATAGGAGGCGCTTAAAGGAGCCGAGAGGTTCCCATTATGGTTGGAGTACTGGATGGTTGCTAGATGACCACCACCATGTCCCAAAAAGGCTGTGACATTAGCAAGGAGGTGGCAGTCATGTCTTGGGTCGTAATCATGTGGAGAGAGCTAGTTTGCCCCTATAGGGTCCATGAAGGAGTGAAAAGGACCACGGCAAAGTATATATACTTTTAGACTGACCACTTTTTTTTCGATCTGAGAGGCCTATTTTTCTATCTACTGGCTAACACGGTATAAATATTCTTCACTTTTTTTTCTTCGTACAGAATCATCCCCATGCATGACAATGCACCATCTCTTGCTACAGAGCATAGCCCTGAGTAATTGGCTGCTATGGACATAACAGTAGAGAAAAGCATGGTGTGGCCACCAGTCTCCCCTGATCTCAACCCTATTGAGAAACTTGGAAGTACCTTTAAGCAAAAAAATCTAAGATGCTGCAAGACATTAACCGTCAAACCAGCAGCTCTGGGAGTCAATTCTGACATCCAGCAAACAAATGCAATCAGAAAACATCCAAAACCTGACAAGTGCAATAAATGCAATATTTGTGAAGGTGATATCAAAGAAAGGCGATATACAATATGGGACATACTGGTAGGATGTTTTCATTGTGAGCCCCAATGGGGACAGTGTTGATGATGTATGTAACGTGCTGTGGAGTGCATAGTGTAATGTAAATGTAAAAGAATATTTCTTCATATGTCGTCACAATACCAGGATCTGAGGATCTTCTATTTGGAGGTCAGGGGCTCTCTGATGCCGTGTTGCTGTCTGTCTCGCTGTCGTCCTCTTTTGACACTGCAGTGTGGTGGACAAGAGAGCATTAACTGGTTAATAACAAGAAGTATGGTGTGTACTAACTGAGCCATAAACCCCCCATACCATGAAGTATGGAGTGTACTAACTAAGCCATAAATCCTCCCCATACCATGTCCAGCAGACATTGTAGGATTACTATATGGATTTTATTATTAGGGTAGGGACACACTGGCGTGAAACTCGGATGAGTGCAATGTGTGATTTTCCCATCCCAGCACCCTGTGCCCCATCCATATCCCAGCACCCCTGTGCCCCATCCCAGCACCCCTGTGCCCCATCCATATCCCTGCACCCCATCACAGCACCCCTGCACCCCATCCCAGCACCCCTGCGCCCCATCCATATCCCAGCACCCCTGTGCCCCATCCATGCACCCCATCCCAGCACCCCTGTGCCTCATCCATATCCCAGCACCCCTGCACCCTATGCCAGCACCCCTGTGCCCCATCCCAGCACCCCTGTGCCCCATCCCAGCACCCCTGTGCCCCATCCATATCCCTGTGCCTCATCCCTGCGCCCCCTGTGCCACATCCCTGCACCCCCTGAGCCTCATCCCTGCACCCCCTGAGCCACATCCCTGCACCCCCTGAGCCACATCCCTGCACCCCCTGAGCCACATCCCTGCACCCCGTGCCGCATCCCTGCACCCCCTGTGCCGCATCCCTGCACCCCCTGTGCCGCATCCCTGCACCCCCTGTGCCTCATCCCTGCGCCCCATCCCAGCACCCTGTGCCCCATCCATATCCCAGCACCCCTGCGCCCCATCCCAGCACCCCTGCGCCCCATCCATATCCCTGCACCCCTGCGCCCCATCCCAGCACCCCTGCGCCCCATCCATATCCCAGCACCCCTGTGCCCCATCCATGCACCCCATCCCAGCACCCCTGTGCCTCATCCATATCCCTGCACCACTGCACCCTATCCCAGCACCCCTGTGCCCCATCCCAGCACCCCTGTGCCCCATCCATATCCCTGTGCCTCATCCCTGCGCCCCCTGTGCCTCATCCCTGCACCCCCTGTGCCACATCCCTGCACCCCCTGAGCCTCATCCCTGCACCCCGAGCCGCATCCCTGCACCCCCTGTGCCGCATCCCTGCACCCCCTGTGCCACATCCCTGCACCCCCTGAGCCACATCCCTGCACCCCCTGTGCCTCATCCCTGCACCTCTGCGCCCCATCCCAGCACCCTGTGCCCCATCCATATCCCAGCACCCCTGCGCCCCATCCCAGCACCCCTGCGCCCCATCCATATCCCAGCACCCCTGTGCCCCATCCCAGCACCCCTGTGCCCCATCCATATCCCTGCACCCCATCCCAGCACCCCTGCGCCCCATCCATATCCCAGCACCCCTGTGCCCCATCCATATCCCTGCACCCCTGCGCCCCATCCCAGCACCCCTGCGCCCCATCCCAGCACCCCATCCATATCCCAGCACCCCTGTGCCCCATCCATGCACCCCATCCCAGCACCCCTGTGCCTCATCCATATCCCTGCACCCCATCCCAGCACCCCTGCGCCCCATCCCAGCACCCCTGCGCCCCATCCCAGCACCCCATCCATATCCCAGCACCCCTGTGCCCCATCCATATCCCAGCACCCCTGTGCCCCATCCATGCACCCCATCCCAGCACCCCTGTGCCCCATCCATGCACCCTATCCCAGCACCCCTGTGCCTCATCCATATCCCAGCACCCCTGCACCCTATCCCAGCACCCCTGTGCCCCATCCATATCCCAGCACCCCTGTGCCCCATCCATATCCCAGCACCTCTGTGCCCCATCCATATCCCAGCACCCCATCCCAGCACCCCTGCGCCCCATCCCAGCACCCCATCCATATCCCAGCACCCCTGTGCCCCATCCATGCACCCCATCCCAGCACCCCTGTGCCTCATCCATATCCCTGCACCCCATCCCAGCACCCCTGCGCCCCATCCCAGCACCCCTGCGCCTCATCCCAGCACCCCATCCATATCCCAGCACCCCTGTGCCCCATCCATGCACCCCATCCCAGCACCCCTGTGCCTCATCCATATCCCTGCACCCCATCCCAGCACCCCTGCGCCCCATCCCAGCACCCCTGCGCCCCATCCCAGCACCCCATCCATATCCCAGCACCCCTGTGCCCCATCCATATCCCAGCACCCCTGTGCCCCATCCATATCCCAGCACCCCTGTGCCCATCCATGCACCCCATCCCAGCACCCCTGTGCCCCATCCATGCACCCCATCCCAGCACCCCTGTGCCTCATCCATATCCCAGCACCCCTGCACCCTATCCAGCACCCCTGTGCCCCATCCCAGCACCCCTGTGCCCCATCCATATCCCTGTGCCTCATCACTGCGCCCCCTGTGCCTCATCCCTGCACCCCCTGTGCCACATCCCTGCACCCCCTGAGCCTCATCCCTGCACCCCCTGTGCCACATCCCTGCACCCCCTGTGCCGCATCCCTGCACCCCCTGTGCCACATCCCTGCACCCCCTGAGCCTCATCCCTGCACCCCCTGAGCCACATCCCTGCACCCCCTGTGCCTCATCCCTGCACCTCTGCGCCCCATCCCAGCACCCTGTGCCCCATCCATATCCCAGCACCCCTGCGCCCCATCCCAGCACCCCTGCGCCCCATCCATATCCCAGCACCCCTGTGCCCCATCCCAGCACCCCTGTGCCCCATCCATATCCCTGCACCCCATCACAGCACCCCTGCGCCCCATCCATATCCCAGCACCCCTGTGCCCCATCCATATCCCAGCACCTCTGTGCCCCATCCATATCCCAGCACCCCTGCACCCCATCCCTGCACCCCATCCCAGCACCCCTGTGCCTCATCCATATCCCTGCACCCCATCCCAGCACCCCTGCGCCCCATCCCAGCACCCCTGCGCCCCATCCCAGCACCCCTGCGCCCCATCCCAGCACCCCATCCATATCCCAGCACCCCTGTGCCCCATCCATGCACCCCATCCCAGCACCCCTGTGCCCCATCCATGCACCCCATCCCAGCACCCCTGTGCCCCATCCATGCACCCCATCCCAGCACCCCTGTGCCTCATCCATATCCCAGCACCCCTGCACCCTATCCCAGCACCCCTGTGCCCCATCCCAGCACCCCTGTGCCCCATCCATATCCCTGTGCCTCATCCCTGCACCCCCTGTGCCTCATCCCTGCACCCCCTGTGCCACATCCCTGCACCCCCTGAGCCTCATCCCTGCACCCCCTGAGCCACATCCATGCACCCCCTGTGCCGCATCCCTGCACCCCCTGTGCCGCATCCCTGCACCCCCTGAGCCTCATCCCTGCACCCCCTGAGCCACATCCCTGCACCCCCTGTGCCTCATCCCTGCACCTCTGCGCCCCATCCCAGCACCCTGTGCCCCATCCATATCTCAGCACCCCTGCGCCCCATCCCAGTACCCCTGCGCCCCATCCATATCCCAGCACCCCTGTGCCCCATCCCAGCACCCCTGTGCCCCATCCATATCCCTGCACCCCATCACAGCACCCCTGCGCCCCATCCATATCCCAGCACCCCTGTGCCCCATCCATATCCCAGCACCTCTGCACCCCATCCCTGCACCCCATCCCAGCACCCCTGTGCCTCATCCATATCCCTGCACCCCATCCCAGCACCCCATCCCTGCGCCCCATCCCAGCACCCCTGCGCCCCATCCCAGCACCCCATCCATATCCCAGCACCCCTGTGCCCCATCCATATCCCAGCACCCCTGTGCCCCATCCATGCACCCCATCCCAGCACCCCTGTGCCCCATCCATGCACCCCATCCCAGCACCCCTGTGCCTCATCCATATCCCAGCACCCCTGCACCCTATCCCAGCACCCCTGTGCCCCATCCATATCCCAGCACCCCTGTGCCCCATCCATATCCAGCACCTCTGTGCCCCATCCATATCCCAGCACCCCTGCACCCCATCCCTGCACCCCATCCCAGCACCCCTGTGCCTCATCCATATCCCTGCACCCCATTCCAGCACCCCATCCCAGTACCCCTGCGCCCCATCCCAGCACCCCATCCATATCCCAGCACCCCTGTGCCCCATCCATGCACCCCATCCCAGCACCCCTGTGCCTCATCCATATCCCTGCACCCCATCCCAGCACCCCTGTGCCCCATCCCAGCACCCCTGCGCCCCATCCCAGCACCCCATCCATATCCCAGCACCCCTGTGCCCCATCCATATCCCAGCACCCCTGTGCCCCATCCATGCACCCCATCCCAGCACCCCTGTGCCTCATCCATATCCCAGCACCCCTGCACCCTATCCCAGCACCCCTGTGCCCCATCCCAGCACCCCTGTGCCCCATCCATATCCCTGTGCCCCATCCCTGCACCCCCTGTGCCTCATCCCTGCACCCCCTGAGCCGCATCCCTGCACCCCCTGTGCCGCATCCCTGCACCCCCTGTGCCGCATCCCTGCACCCCCTGAGCCTCATCCCTGGAACCCCTGTGCCTCATCCCTGCACCCCTGAGCCTCATCCCTGCACCCCCTGAGCCTCATCCCTGCACCCCCTGTGCCTCATCCCTGCACCCCCTGAGCCTCATCCCTGCACCCTATCTTCTGTTCCCAGCTACTGGAGCCCTGCCGCCTGTTCCTCAGACTTACCCGGCGCAGCGCGGCCTGAGCCACCGCCGCCTGTGCTGCCCGGGCGGGATCTTCGAATCCCATCTCTGCCTCTGCCGCTGCCGCACGTGCCATCTTGCGGACCTTCCCCCCCACGCGATCTCTGCCATGGTCTCCTCCGCAGCGGGCCCCTCCTTCTCCCTTCCGGCGGAACAGGATGCGGCAGGCTGGGGGTGAGGTGGGCAGGCGGCGGGCCTGATGACGAGGGGAGGGGGGGGGGGGGAAAGAGGGAGCGGGACTTATCACCCGGCTGCAGGCTGGGTGAGGTGGGCGGCCAGCGGGCCTGTTGACGACGGGGGGGGGCGGGGCTTACACAACCCGGCCGACACAGGGCAACGAAAAAAAAAAAAAGAAGAAAACACGCTGAGGCGCCGCACCCCTGTGAATGGCGCCGCCCTAGGCACGTGCCTACGAGTGCCTAATGGCAAATACGGCCCTGCGTAACGGCATTTGCTGCGCCTTACCTCAAGCCCCATAGACAATGCATGGGGCTCGCCGCAAGTGCCGTTAGGCGGCAGATGCGGTTGTTTTTTTTGTCCGGATCCGGGCAAAAACGCCAGTGTGAAAGGGGTCATTTATACACAAACCTCCCAGGTTGGATTGACATGGTCACTCAGTTTTGCTGTATTAATTATGTATGGAACAGGTACTTTGCAAAGAAGTCGTAAGTTAAAAAAGTTGCTCAGTCTAAACTGATAATTGTCGAGTCGCTCTGTATGACTGTGGACTTATCAATCCTCATAGCACACTCACTCCAAGGATTCACTGTTTCTAAACTGGGAAAGTACGGTATGCATGTTCCTGGCAACAATGCCACTAGTGGGCATGGCCTGGCTCAATACAAGTGTATGGAGCTGGTGCATCCTACTAGTGCACACCCACTAGTCAGTGGGATCAGGCATACCGCATAACTGCAGTCCAATCTTGGTTTAAAACAGCAAATCCTTCATTTCATAGTGCGTGTGCTGTGAGGATTAATAAGTGTGCAGTCACGGAGTGACTGCAGAATCATCATTTTAGACTGGACAACCCCTTTAAATGCTTTACTGATAACATTCAATAAAAACAAAATACTAAAAAAAAAAAAAAAAACAAACAGTGGAGAATACAATGAAATGTGGTGGATAGGGGATTGGTGGTGTAACGTCACTTTCTAGTTCTAAATTGGATCAGGTTCATAACGCTACCTACCCACCACAATTCATTGTATTCTCCACTGTTCATAAAATAAAATTCCACAAATAATTTTATTGGAAGTTATCAGAATGCTGGAACATTTACTTATTGTTCCCCTGTATATCCAGGTACTGCTGAAAGATTTGATTTTTTACTTCTATTACTCGACAAAGTATGATATAAATGTCAGTTGTAGGGAAAACCTATTAAAAGTAGATGGGGGATGTAACATCTACTCTCCCCATTAAACCAGAAAATGAATGTGATTTGCCACATCCAAGTTCCTACCCCACAGTGATGCCCAAATGCTACACTATTGTAGGCCATGAATGTAAGGCCCAGAGTGTACTATTGCCCCAACAACTCAGAATCATGTTGAAATATCAACTTTTCATACTGTCTAACATGAAAGCTGTCAGCTGTTCAGTTTGTAGTATTAGGCTATGTTCACATTGGATGTTTCTGATTAGTTTTTGGTGCTGCAGGTTTTTTTTTTGGACTGCACTGCGTCTGCCAGCAAAGTGAATGGAATTTTCAATTTGAAGTTCAGATGCTGTGTGTTTTTACTATTCCGGTAGTTGTGCAGAAAGTGCATCCAGAAAATAATGAGCATGCCAATTTGTGTGGCATTTTTCTGGTCCACTTTCTAATTACTTACCATTCCTGCAATTCCACAGTGATCACTGGTGATATCTTCCTCCCGCGCACTGCAGGTCCTGTCTGTGGGAAGTCTGTACTGTGCTTCCAGGACCTATCCATGTGACTCGTTCACATGGTACAAGGGCCTGTAAGCACCGTATCGTAGTACTCACAAACCTGTGGTGCACAGGAGGAAGATATCACTGGGGATAACGGGGAGGGTAAGAAAGTGTGTTGTCTGTGTCCCCCAAAAACTGAGCAAAAAAACAGATCTGTTTTTGGTGCAGAGACTGCACCAAAAACGGATCCAGAAAAAAAACAAACCACATAACCATATGTTTTTCTCCATTGTGTTTGACTCTGTTTCTTTTTCCATTCAGCTGTATTTTTTGGCACTTCATGTTTTGTAAAGTGCTGCGTAATATGTTGGCGCTATATAAATAAAAAGGAGAATTTTGTGTACTCACAGTAAATTCCTTTTCTCTTTTGAGGGACACAGGACCGTGGGTTTATGCTGCTGTCCACTAGGAGGCGACACTAAGCAAATCTGCAAAAGAGTAACAGTGGCTCCTCCTCTGCAGTATACACCCCTGGAGCAGGCACTGCCTCCCCAGTTTTGTGCTAAAGCAGTAGGAGAAATTAACAAGGTTAACCAATACCAACAAAGCCTGGCAAGGCCTCAATGTAACAGTACAGGAGTAACAAAAACTACAGTAACAAGGCCGGTACGGCCAACAGGATGGGTGCTGTGTCCCCCAATTAGAGGCTAAGAGAAAAGGAATTTACGGTGAGTACACAAAATTCTCCTTTTCTCCTTCGCCTCATTGGGGGACACAGGACCGTGGGACGTCCCAAAGCAGTCCCTGGGCGGGAAAGACAATGGAACTAATCATACTGAGCGAGTCAGTGAACAATTAAGTACCTACTGGTGGGCAACTGCCGCCTGAAGGATGCACCTACCCAGACTGGCGTCCGCCGAGGACTAGCTATGAACACGGTAGTGTTTGGTAAAAGTGTGTAAACTTGACCAGGTGGCCGCCTTACACACTTGGAGAGCAGAGGCTTGGTGCCGAATGGCCCAGGAGGCCCCCACGGCTCGGGCAGAATGTGCCTTGATCCCCGCCGGAAGAGGAGCATTTTTCATTCTGTAGGCTTCTTGGATAGCTGATCTAATCTACTTAGCCAGTGTAGCCTTGGAAGCTGGCATACCCTTACGAGGGCCTTCCGTTAGGATGAACAGAGAGTCTGACTTACGGAAAGGTGCAGTTCTGGACCCATAAATGCGAAGAGCCCTGACGAGGTCCAGAGTATGCAAGGCTTGTTTGAACCTGTGAACCGGAGCCGGACAAAAAGAAGGCAATGAAATTTCCTTGTTCAAGTGAAAAGAGGAGACAACCTTAGGAAGGAATGACGGCACTGGACGGAGTACAACCTTGTCCTGATGAAACACCAGGAAGGGTGGTTTCCAAGAAAGCGCTGAGAGTTCTGACACTCGGCGAAGAGAAGTGATAGCCACTAGAAAAACCACCTTCAGAGCCAGGAAGTGGAGAGAGATGTCCTGACGAGGTTCAAAGTGAGGTTCCTGCAGAGTCGTAAGGACCAGGTTAAGGTCCTATGCATCTAAAGGTCGTTTGTACGGAGGGACAATGCGATTAACTCCTTGGAGAAAAGTTTTAACCTGCGGTTTAACAGCAAGGCGACATTGAAAAAGTACTGAAAGGGCTGAAACCTGACCCTTAAGGGAACTTAGGGAGAGACCAGATTCTAACCCCGACTGAAGGAACCCTAGAACTAACGGCATGGAATAGGGAAGAGGGGGTTGATCTCGAGAAGAGCACCATGCGAAGAAAGCTTTCCAGGTGCGATGATAAATTTTGGCTGATGCCGACTTTCGTGCTCTGATCATGGTCTGAATCATGGCAGGGGAGAAGCCTGCTTGGGTTAGTACCCAGGTCTCAAGGGCCACGCCGTCAAATTCAGGGGCCAATCTGGTAAACGGGCTGACACAGAAGATCAGGACGACATGGGAGGCGCCAAGGAACGTCCGCCGTGAGCTGGACAAGATCGGTGTACCATGCCCGTCTGGGGCTATGAGAATGACTTGAATGCCCTCTTGCTTGATCTTCCGTACCAGTCTGGGTATGAGAGGCAGAGGAGAGAAGATGTAAGGCAGCTGGAATTGTGACCAGTCCTGAATTAGGGCATCCGCCCCGAAAGCTCCGGGTCGTGAGATCTGGCTATAAACATTGGAACCTTCGTGTTGAATCGAGATGCCATCAGGTCTACGTCCGGGAGTCCCCCAGCGACGGCGTATTTGCTGGAACACGTCGGGATGTAGGGACCACTCTCCCGAGTCCATGCCCTGGCGACTGAGAAAATCCGCTTCCCAGTTCTCCACCCCCGGGATATGAACCGCCGACAACGTTGAGTTTCGTCGATTCTGCCCAGTGTAGAATGCGTTGCACTTCGTGCATGGCCTGGAGACTGCAGGTTCGCCTTGATGGTTGATGTATGCCACGGCCGTGGCATTGTCCGATTGAATCCGGACTTGTGTCCCTGTTAGTAGGGAGTGAAAGGCCTTCAGAGCTAGAAATATGGCTTGGATCTCCAGCAGGTTGATGGGCTTGGCCCTCCGCTGGGGACCATGTTCCCTGCGCCGTGTGATGACGATGTACCGCTCCCCATCCACTGAGACTTGCGTCGGTGGTGACTATCTTCCACCAAACCGGTATAAAAGACCTTCCTCTTGTGAGGGAACGATGTTTGAGCGCAGGAGACTGTGGACTCCCTGCCGTAGGGCCTTCACCTTGTCCTGAGGAAGGACTAGACCCCTGGGGGTGTCAAAACGCATCCCAGGAACCGTCAGAGATTGGGACGGGACTGGTGATGACTTCTGAAGATTCACCAACCAGCCTAGCTGACACAGGGTGTCCACCGTGATGGAAACACTCTGCTGACACTCCCTGAAGGAGGGGGCTTTGACGAGCAAATCGTCTAAGTATGGTAGGACTACCATCCCTCTTGTGTGCAGTATGGTCATGACCGCCGCCATGACCTTGGTGAAGACCCTGGGAGCCGTCGCTAGACCGAACGGGAGAGCCACAAACAGGTAATGGTCTTGGTCGATGGCGAATCGGAGAAAACGCTGGTGGATTGTCGATTGGGATATGGAGGTAGGCGTCCTGTATGTCGATGGACGCTAGAAATTCGTCCTCCATGGACGCTATGATGGAGCGCAGTGACTCCATGCGGAAATGCTGAACCTTTACGAAGGAGTGCAACTGTTTTAGATCTCGAATGGGACGTACCGCCCCTCCATTTTTGGGTACCGTGAAGAGGTTTGAGCAGAAGTTCGGCTGGCAGTACTGGTATGATGACAGTGGTTAGCACTGCAGCCTTTGCAGCACTGAGGTCCCGAGGTCCTGGGTTCAATTCCCACCAAGGACAACATCTACAAGGAGTTTGTATGTTCTCCCCTTGTTTGCGTGAGTTTCCTCCAGGCACTACGGTTTCCTCCCACATTGTAAAGACATACTGATAGGATGTTTAGATTGTGAGCTCCAAGAGAGACAGCATTACTGATGTATGTAAAGTGCTATGGAATTAATAGTGCTATATAAATGAATAAACATGATATTATATATAATATATATGACACCTGTTTTCAAAAGGGAATCTACTGCATGAAAGAAGGCGCAAGCCTTGGGCGGGTGAGCGGGTAGAATTGACAGGAAAAAACGATTTGGAGGATTGGCCGTGAATTCTAGTGTATCCGGAAGACACTAAGGTTTTTACCCAATTGTCGTCAGTAGAAGCGAGCCAGACCTGACGAAAGCGTGAAAGTCGGTCCGCCAACCTGAAGTGTCTTCCAAAAGGGGAGAGTCAGGAAGAAGAGAACCTGCTGGGCTTTGAGCCCTTAGATCTGGACTGGCGAGAATGGGACTGCCAGTTTGCACCAGTCTTCCGCGTTGTCTGGGTGCGCTCCCTACGGGGGGACCTGTTGGCTGCCGGCGGGGGCTTCGAGACTGACCAACCAAAGGAATTCCGAAAGGACCGGAAACGAGTTTGTTGGCACGATTGAAGGGACGTTTAATCTGACGTTGCGGAAGAGAGGTACTTGTACCCCCAGTGGCGTCTGAAATCAATTGATCCAGCTTTTCGCCGAATAAGCGGCCACCATTGTATGGAAGACATGTGAGCGAATTTTTAGACCTGCATCTGCCTTCCACTCTCTCAGCCAGAGGGCTCGCCTGATCGTTATGGCGTTGGAGGCTGCCGCCGCAGCACGGTTAGCTGAGTCTAAAGCGGCATGCATTGAATATTCAGCGTTAACCGATATTTGAGCCACCTGGTCTAACAAGGCTGGATCGCCTGTAAGGACCGAGAGAGACGAGTGTACGGAACTTGCTCTTGTCATGATAGCCTTTGATGCCCAAACTGAAGCAAAGGCTGGCCCTAGAGAACAGCCTGAGGCCTCAAAGACGGACTTCGCCATCTGCTCTACTTGACGGTCAGTGGCGTCTTTAATGACGAACTGTCTGGTAAGGACAGAAGCGTCTTGGTAGCGAGACAAGATATAGGCGGATCCTCCTGTGGCGGATCTGTCCAATCCTGGGTGACCTTAGGTAGGAATGGATAACGTGTTTCCAGAGCCTTACGGTTGCCAAACCTCTTTTCAGGGTGCAACCTATGTTTCTTGAGAATTTCCTGGAACTCTGGATGGTCCGAGAAATGTTTATGTGGTCTCTTGGCCCTTTTAAAGGACACCTTATGTCCGGAGCATCAGCCGGAGGGTCTGACACATCCAGAACCTGGTTAATGGAAGTAATCAGATCCTCAACCAGTGCCACCGTATCCGGGTCGCATCTAGGTCTAGGGACTCATCTAAGTGACTTTCTGAGTCCGAAGTATAGAGACATTCGACTCCTGCGAGTCTTCTTGACGTCTGCGGGCTGGAGAAGCTGCAGGGCCCCCAGGGGATTCTAGAGATGGAGACCTCTGTGGTCTCTTACGCCCAGAGTCAGAAACTGAACGGGGCTGTGGCGGTCCGACATTCTGTTGCCGAGTCTGAGGGTTGTGGCGAACGGACTTGCATAAACTGCAGCAATGTAGCAGACAATCTGTCAATGGACTGCGTCATATTCTGAGACATAACTGTGGCTCCTCGTACAGGTGGGTAGTGGGGGTCTCGGTATCTGCAGCCTGCGTGCAGCTCTGGCAATGTGGCGAGGTGCATCCTGCAGGAAGGTCAGCTTTACAAGCAGTGCAGGTAGCATAGTAAATGCTGGCTGCCTTGGAGTTTCTCTTACTCCTATTGCCAGACATTGTGTATTGAAGGTGGGAGCTAAAAGCTAGGTGTCCCTTGTGTGAGCTGGGCACTCTAACTATCCAGCTAGGTGCCTGGACCCTTAGTGGAGGGGACTGAGAGGGCACTGTATGTTTAATAGTGCCTGCTGCAGAGAGAATGTAGCAGAAGAGACGCAGAGAACCTCTGCAGAGAAGGACCTGCAGAGGTCTTACCAGCGCGCGCTCCTATGGAGAGGCTGCCCGGATCCTGTGTCCCCTGGATGGCTGAGGTGCAGGGGCTCCCTGTGGAAGCCTAATGGCGGCGGTGGAGGAGGAAGGGCGGAGCTTAACGAGCTGGCTTCCAGCAGAGAAAACGCGCCTTTGTCAGCTCCGCCCACAGTATGATGCGCGTCGTGATCGGAGGGGGCGGCCCAGGGAGGCGGTTTCTGCGCTAGGCCCAAGCCAAGGGCCTCAATTAATTGAGGTCCCCGGAAATAGTGAGGGGGGCGCCAGGAGCTGTAGGTATTGCACTGGGGTTGAGACCGCCAGTATAGCATAGGCATTCTCCCCATTGTATATGCTAAGCTGCTCCTAGGATGCAGCTTGCAAGTTCCCTGCTGCAGGCTGTGACATCCCTGATTGCAGCTATGCTGTGCCTTTGCAGCCTGTAATGCTTCTGCAGGCTGTGTATAATATTTGACTCCAGCCTGCAAGCCTGCGCTGCTGCAGGCAGCTTGCAACTTCCAGCCCAATGCAGCCAGTGCTGCTGATACCTGTGGTGCCACTGCCTAAAACACCCAGGGGTGATTAGGGGGGACGTCATCTGATAGGCAATCCAGCTTCTACTTCACCTCAGACCAGAAGGGGAGTGAGGAAGGGGGGTGGTATGCTGGGCTGTCTCAACTTTAACCCAGCAACCCAACAGTGGGAGGCCGAGAAAGGAGTACGGCATATGTATGGATTCTCGCTTCCACCCAGCGCCCCAACAGTGGGTGGCCGAGGAAGGAGCATGCCGGACCCACTTTTCTTCATTTAATGATGAAAAATCACAGAAAAGTAAAAATGGTCGTGTGCCCCTACGACACTTAAGATAAAAAATTGGGAGGCAGTGCCTGCTCCAGGGATGTATACTGCAGAGGACGAGCCACTGTTACTCTTTTGCAGATTTGCGTAGTGTCCCTCCTAGTGGACAGCAGCATAACACCCACGGTACTGTGTCCCCCAATTGGAGGAGATAGAAAATTATTATTATATGGAATTTAGTTTAATACTTTCCATAGCATAGCTTTGATGGAACATTGTTGTTTTAAGTCATGTGAAGTTAGGTGCCGTTGTTACAGTTTTTCACTTGCAGAATTGCATTAAAGTGCACGCACTTTTTATACCTGCAGAATTACTTCTGTGCATTTAAGGCTGAAGGTTAAAATCTGCAAATTAAAACTAAAAGAAACCCATGAGATTTGTAGAAATCTAGTCGCGTTCGCTTGCATTGTTCCATTTTTTTTTCCATAGTAAAAATGTCTACATGAAAAATTTGACATTAATGGCCGCTTTACACGTCCTGATATCGGCGTCCAACTCCGATTAAAACGTCACATGGTTCGTGGCGTGTTGTGGTTGTGGTGTAAATGACCAATTCGATGCAAGAACGATGCCAAACGATATCGGGGAAGAATGTGCAGGCTCTCCAAGGCCCGATATTGGATAGACGATGTGGCCGGATCGTGCTGTGTGAACGCCCAACAACGATTTGGAGTAGCAACTTCCCCTATTCTCTCCCATGTTAAATGGTCGTACCTGGGTCTCGGGCGTACACATCGCAGTTGCGTTGCCTGCCGATAACGCGCTGTGTAACATCTCCTATGCGATCTTGGAATTCTGCCCAAAAAATGCACGCTCCCACGATCATTGTATCCAACCACGATGTTGGGACGTGTAAAGTGGCCATAAGGCTGCGTTCACACATTGCGTATTTTGAAAAGCGTGCAAAAATATGCAATGTGCTTTTTGTCTCCCGGCAAAGTGAATGGGAAATTCACTTTGCCGTGCAGTGCGTTAAAATACGCTGCGCTTTTATAGGAAAAAACGCATGCGTAAAAAGAATGACCATGTCAAT
This sequence comes from Allobates femoralis, assembly GCA_033576535.1. Classification (NCBI taxonomy): domain Eukaryota; kingdom Metazoa; phylum Chordata; class Amphibia; order Anura; family Aromobatidae; genus Allobates; species Allobates femoralis. Next base: position 316,382,026 of record JARQOC010000003.1, read on the forward strand.
TCTTTACGCAGCAGCGCCAGCTTTTTCCTATAAGGGCGGGCGCTGCTGCATTTAACGTCTGAGGGGGAAGAATCTTGCTTCCTCCTCCCCTGTGTGACACCTGTGAACGCCCATTTGATTTTGCAGTGTATTAATATAAACTGCAAAAATCAAAGTTAAATAAAGACAAATGTATTAAAAATAATAAAGAATTAAATACTTACCTCTCCCGACGGGTGTTCCGGTGTCCGGGAGCTGCCGTTGGAATGGTCCTGCTAGGACCTGTGGTGATGTCAGAGGGCATTCTGGTCATGTGATATGTATCACATCACCGTGAGCGGCCAATCAGCGCCCAGAACGCCCTCTGACATTACCACAGGTCTTTTTCCACTCGGAATCTGCAGCTGCTCACCAGTCATGACTCCCGGATACCCACCATCCACCTGCCGGAGATCAAGTATCCATGTTTATCATTTTAAAAACTTCTGGCTTTATTGAATTTAGATTTCACAGTGTATAATACACTGTGAAATCTTTAGGGGCGTGCACAGATGTGACAGAGGGAGGAGGAAGCAGGATTCTTCCTCCCCATGCAACACATAAAAATGTGGTGTGTGAATGCAACCACGTATTTTGTTGCGCGGCCAAAAATCGCAGCAAAAGGTGCGTGCAAAAAGGTGCTACAAAATACGCAATGTGTGAATGCAGCCCAAGACTTCTTGGGATCTGTATCTGGCCCCACTCAAATAACTGGTATGAAAATATCTAAAGGACTTCCCTCACTTTTAAAGACAACCTACAAGCAGGTTTTAGGTCTATAAAGTGAAGCTACTACCTTGCAGGCTCTGGGATACTGGGTGCAATCATACCTTTACTTCAATGATTACATGTATGATTGCTGAGATAAATGTTATACAAGTTCTTAGAAAGTGTGCAGCAGGGGAATGGAGTGTACAGCAATTAGCATAACAGGGGCTGGGTTTCTTTGTATTACTGCCATGTTTACGCTAAGCCAAACCCTCCTCCCTCTATCTCACTGCTTGTGATCATCACAAGCAGGAGAAGCCCCCATGCCCCTCCAGTCTACATTTCCTGATTTGTCTCCTCTCACAGCTCCAGACAGGTCCCTTGCAAGCTGCTTATTTTAAAAAGGCTAAACCGTTATTCTGTGACTATTTAGGAGGCAGCCGTTGTGGCCATCACACCTGATAAAAGTTTGTCTCGCCAACTACTATATGGGACCCCAACATTATCATGTCAGATTAACCCCTTCCCGACCCTTGGCCCACCGTTTGGGCCATGAAAACAAGTGCCTTCCCGACCCTTGGCCCACCCCCTGGGCCATGGAATGAACGGGCTGCTGCAGGCCGAGTGAGGGTCTCACTGACCTGTCACTCGGCCTGCAGGTACATGGGGAGTTGTACTACACCCCAGGGGGGGTCGATTTGCCCCACTCCTACCCCCCCCGGCTACAGGCGCGGTGATTGGCGCTCAAAAGTGAAAGTGAAAATCACCGCGCCTGTAATGTTTCCCTGCCTGCCGCTGCTCTCCCTACCCTCTGATCAGATCCCCTGTTTATCCTATAACATCCCCCCTGTCCCCCACCTCTCTTTCCTGCCCCCCCCATCATCTTTCTACCCCCCCTTCCCCCCCGCTTCCTGTCCCTGCCGCCCGCTTCCTGTCCCTGCCTCCCGCTTCCTCTTCCTGCCGCCCGCCTCCTCCTGACTGCCCCCGCTTCCTCTAAGTGCCCCCTCACATCTAGTACCAGCCCCCCCACTGCCCCTTCCTGCCCCCCCCCCGATCACCGGAGCGGCGATCGCCTCTCCCACTCACCCCTCCGGCGGCCCGCTCCGTCCTGTGACAGCTGCGTCCCGCTCCTCTTCTGCTGTGAGTCCCTCCTCTTCTGCGCCGCCTCCGATCTGACTGCTCTGTGCTGGAGCTGCCAGATTACTTCTACAGCTGGATCCTCAGGATCCAGCTGTAGAAGTGATCTGACAGATCCAGCACAGTGATCTACAGTGATCACATAATGGTCACTGTAGATCACTGTGCTGGATCTGTCAGATCACTTCTACAGCTGGATCCTGAGGATCTAGTTGCAGGAAGTGATCTGACAGCTCCAGCACAGTGATCCACAGTGACCATTATGTGATCACTGTAGATCACTGTGCTGGATCTGTCAGATCACTTCTACAGCTGGATCCTGAGGATCTAGCTGCAGGAAGTGATCTGACAGATCCAGCACAGTGATCACATAATGGTCACTGTGGATCACTGTGCTGGATCTGTCAGATCACTTTCTACAGCTGGATCCTGAGGATCTAGCTGCAGAAAGTGATCTGACACCCCGGGCGCAGTGACCCACTATGTGCATCACTGCGCCTGGGCTGCCAGATCGCTTTCCGCAGCTCGATCCCCATGCATGGGGATCGAGCTGCAGAAAGCAATCTAACAGCCCGGGCGCAGTGATGCACATAGTGGGTCACTGCGCCCAGGCTCTTAGGGCGCCTTCACACTGGCGTTCCCCCTCCGCAGCGTTCTGCGGAAGGGAATCGCCATGTGTGCGCCGCGGCCGCCAGCTCCTGTCTTTAGAATGGGAGCGCACGGTGCTGCGCTTGACAGCGCAAGGCCGTGCGCACCCAGTCACTCCCATATGTGATCTGTGCGCAGGCGTATGCCTGCGCACAAATCACACACTCCCGCCCGCACCAGGACGCAACATGTTGCGTCCTGGTGCGGGCAGGAGTGTGTGATTTGTGCGCAGGCGGATGCCTGCGCACAGATCACATATGGGAGTGAATGGGTGCGCACGGTCATGCGCTGTCAAGCGCAGCACCGTGCACTCCCATTCTAAAGACAGGAGCTGGCGGCCGCGGCGCACACATGGCGATTCCCCTCCGCAGCGTTCTGCGGAGGGGAACGCCAGTGTGAAGGCGCCCTTAGATCGCTGCTCTGCAGCCCGATCTCCCTGCATGGGCATCGAGCTGCAGAAAGCAATCTGACAGCCCGCACGCAGTGATGCACATAGTGGGTCAATGCGCCTGTGCTGCCAGATCGCTTTCCGCAGCTCGATCCCCATGCATGGGGATCGAGCTGCGGAAATCGATCTGGCAGGCGCAGTGATGCACATAATGGGTCACTGCGCCCGGGGTGTCAGATCACTTTCTGCAGCTCGATCACCATGCTGGCGGATCGGGCTCCAGAGTAGCGATCTGAAAGCAAAGGTGATCGAGAGTCGTGGGACCTTCGTTGTGGACTACGTCGGAGACAAACGTCGTGGGACCTTCGTTATGGACTACGTCGGAGCGATCGAGCGTCGTGGGACCTTCGTTGTGGACTACGTCGGATCTTTTTATAATAAAGATGGAGTCCGAATTGTGTCTGTTTTTTTTTCAAATAAAAAGATTTTTCTCTGTGTGTATTTATTGACTATTTACTGTACTAGAGATTCCTAATGGCGGGTCTAACATTGGCCCTATATTATGAATCTCGGGCTTAGTGCCAGCTGCCAATAAAAAGCTGGCATTAACCCCTTTATTACCCAGTTAGCCACCGGCACCAGGGCAACTGGAAGAGCGTGGGTACAGCGCCAGAAAATGGCGCTTCAATGAATGCGCCATTTTCTGGGGCGGCTGCGGGCTGCAATTCGCAGCATGGGGGGCCCAGAACGCTTGGGCCTCTCTATGCTGAGGATTCCAGCCCCCAGCTGCCTAGTTGTACCTGGCTGGACCAAAAATATGGCGGAGCCCCACGTAATTTTTTTTTCTAGAAATATTTCTAGAAATAAAAAAAAAATAGGCTTCGCTGTATTTTTGGTTCCAGCCAGGTATGACGAGGCAGCTGGGGGTGGGTGGCAGTCCGTAGCTGCCAAGTTGTACCTGGCTGGACCAAAAATATGGCGGAGCCCTATGTCATTTTTTTTCTAGAAATATTTCTAGAAATAAAAAAAAAATAGGCTTCGCTGTATTTTTGGTTCCAGCCAGGTATGACGAGGCAGCTGGGGGCTGGTGGCAGTCCGTAGCTGCCAAGTTGTACCTGGCTGGACCAAAAATATGGCGGAGCCCTATGTCATTTTTTTTCTAGAAATATTTCTAGAAATAAAAAAAAAAATAGGCTTCGCTGTATTTTTGGTTCCAGCCAGGTATGACGAGGCAGCTGGGGCCTGGTGGCAGTCCGTAGCTGCCAAGTTGTACCTGGCTGGACCAAAAATATGGCGGAGCCCTATGTCATTTTTTTTCTAGAAATAATTCTAGAAATAAAAAAAAAATAGGCTTCGTTGTATTTTTGGTTCCAGCCAGGTATGACGAAGCAGCTGGGGGCTGGTGGCAGTCCGTAGCTGCCAAGTTGTACCTGGCTGGACCAAAAATATGACAGAGCCCCATGGGTCCCCTATGCTGCGAATTGCAACTACTAGACTAGTATGTTTTTTCACATAAAGTTTCTTTATTCATTTATACGTCTCAATTTGTGAAGCACATGGTGGTTCAAAGTGCTCACTGTGCATCTAGATATGTTCCCTGGGGGGTCTAGTTTCCAAAATGGGGTCACTTGTGGGGGAGCTCCAATGTTTAGGCACACAGGGGCTCTCCATACGCGACCTGGTGTCCGCTAACAATTCCAATTGTTGGCAAACACCAGGTTGCGTATGGAGAGCCCCTGTGTGCCTACACATTGGAGCTCCCCCACAAGTGACCCCATTTTGGAAACTAGACCCCCCAAGGAACGTACCTAGATGCATAGTGAGCACTTTGAACCCCCAAGTGCTTCACAAATTGATCCATAAAATAAAAAAGTACTTTTTTTCCACAAAAAAATTATTTTTTCATTTTTACAGATCAATTTGTGAAGCACCTGGAGGTTCAAAGTGCACACTATGCATCTAGATACATTCCTTGGGGTGTCTAGTTTACAAAATGGGGTCACTTGTGGGGGAGCCCCAATGTTTAGGCACACAGGGGCTCACCAAACGTGACATGGTGTCCGCTAACAATTCCAATTGTTAGCGGACACCATGTCGCATATGGAGAGCCCCTGTGTGCCTAAACATTGGAGCTCCCCCACAAGTGACCCCATTTTGGAAACTAAACCCCCCAGGGAACATATCTAGCTGCATAGTGAGCACTTTGAACCCCCAGGTGCTTCACAAATTGGTCCGTAATAATGAAAAAAGAAATTTTTGTGGAAAAAAAAGTGCTTTTTTCATTTTTATGGATGAATTTGTGAAGCACCTGGGGGTTCAAAGTACTCACTATGCATCTAGATACGTTCCCTGGGGGGTCTAGTTTCCAAAATGGGGTCACTTGTTGCGGAGCCCCAATGTTTAGGCACACAGGGGCTCACCAAACATGGTGACAGCTAACAATTTGAGCTGATTTTTATTCAAATTGTTAGCGGACACCATGTCACTTTTGGAGAGCCCCTGTGTGCCTAAACATTGGAGCTCCCCCACAAGTGACCCCATTTTGGAAACTAGACCCCCCCAGGGAACTTATCTAGATGGATAGTGAGCATATTGACCCCCCAGGTGCTTCACAAATTAATGGAAAAAAATTGTTTTTGCGGAAAACAAGTACTTTTTCATTTTTACAGATCAATTTGTGAAGCACCTGGGGGTTCAAAGTGCTCACTATGCATCTAGATACGTTCCCTGGGGGGTCTAGTTTCCAAAATGGGGTCACTTGTGGGGGAGCCACAATGTTTAGGCACACAGGGGCTCACCAAACGCAACATGGTGTCCGCTAACAATTTGAGCTCATTTTGCATTCAAATTGTTAGCGGACACCATGTCGTGTTTGGAGAGCCCCTGTGCGTCTCCACATTGGAGCTCCCCACAAGTGACCCCATTTTGGAAACTAGACCCCCCAGGGAACATATCTAGCTGCATAGTGAGCACTTTGAACCCCCAGGTGCTTCACAAATTGGTCCGTAATAATGAAAAAAGAAATTTTTGTGGAAAAAAAAGTGCTTTTTCATTTTTATGGATGAATTTGTAAAGCACCTGGGGGTTCAAAGTGCTCACTATGCATCTAGATACGTTCCCTGGGGGGTCTAGTTTCCAAAATGGGGTCACTTGTTGCGGAGCCACAATGTTTAGGCACACAGGGGCTCACCAAACGCAACATGGTGACAGCTAACAATTTGAGCTGATTTTTATTCAAATTGTTAGCGGACACCATGTCGCTTTTGGAGAGCCCCTGTGTGCCTAAACATTGGAGCTCCCCCACAAGTGACCCCATTTTGGAAACTAGACCCCCCAGGGAACATATCTAGATGGGTAGTGAGCATATTGAACCCCCAGGTGCTTCACAAATTATTGAAAAAAAAAGATTTTTGCGGAAAAAAAGTACTTTTTCATTTTTACAGATTAATTTGTGAAGCACCTGGGGGTTCAAAGTGCTCACTGTGCATCTAGATACGTTCCCTTGGGGGTCTAGTTTCCAAAATGGGGTCACTTGTGGATGAGCTCCTATGTGGAGACGCACAGGGGCTCTCCAAACGCAACATGGTGTCCGCTAACAATTTGAGCATTTTGCATTCAAATTGTTAGCGGACACCATGTCGCGTTTGGAGAGCCCCTGTGCGTCTCCACATTGGAGCTCCCCCACAAGTGACCCCATTTTGGAAACTAGACCCCCAAAGGAACGTATCTAGATGCATAGTGAGCACTTTCAACCCCCAGGTGCTTCACAAATTGATCCATAATAATGAAAAAAGAATTTTTTTGTGGAAAAAAAAGTTCTTTTTCATTTTTATGGATGAATTTGTGAAGCACCTGGGGGTTCAAAGTGCTCACTATGCATCTAGATACGTTCCTTGGGGGGTCTAGTTTCCAAAATGGGGTCACTTGTGGGGGAGCCCCAATGTTTAGGCACACAGGGGCTCACTAAACACAACATGGTTACAGCTAACAATTTGAGCTGATTTTTATTCAAATTGTTAGCGGACACCATGTCGCGTTTGGAGAGCCCCTGCGTGCCTAAACATTGGAGCTCCCCCACAAGTGACCCCATTTTGGAAACTAGACCCCCCAGGGAACATATCTAGATGGGTAGTGAGCATATTGAACCCCCAGGTGCTTTACAAATTGATCTGTGAAAATGAAATAGTACTTTTTTTTTCACAAAAATTTTCTTTTAGCCTAAATTTTTTCGTTTTCACATGGCAACAGCATAAAATTCATCCTAAAATTTGTTGGGCAATTTCTCCTGAGTACACCGATACCTCATATGTGGTCATAAACCACTGTTTGGGCGCACGGCAGGGCTCAGAAGTGAAGGAGCGACATTTCACTTTTTGAATGTAAAATTAGCTCCAAAAGTCAAATTGCGCTCCTTCACTTCTGAGCCCTGCCGTGCGCCCAAACAGTGGTTTATGACCACATATGAGGTATCGATGTACTCGGGAGAATTTGAACAACACATTTTAAGATCCATTTTATCCTGTTACCCATGTGAAAATGAAAGAATTGAGGCTAAAAGAACATTTTTGATAAAAAAATTAAAATATCCATTTTTTGTTTCCACTTTGCTTTAGTTCCTGTGAAGCACCTGAAGGGTTAATAATCTTCTCGAATGTAGTTTTGAGTAGCTTGAGGGGTGCAGTTTTTGGAGTGGTGTCACTTTTGGGTGTTTTCTGTCATGTACACCCCTCAAAAGGACTTCAAATGTGATGTGGTCACTAAAAAAAATGGTTTTGTAAATTTTGGTTGAAAAATGAAAAATTGCTCATGAACTTTGAACTCTTATAACGTCCTAACAAAAATTTTTTTTTTTTTCCAAAATTGTGCTGATGTGAAGTAGACATGTGGGAAATATTATTTAATAACTTTTTTCTGTCACATATCTCTCTTGTTTATCAGAAAAAAAAATTAAAAATGTGAAAATTGTGAAATTTTCAAAATTTTTGCCATATTTTTGATTTTTTCACAAATAAACGCAAAAATTATCGACTTAAATTTAACACTAGCATGAAGCCCAATATGTCACGAAAAAACAATCTCAGAATCGCTAGGATCGGTTGAAGCGTTCCTGAGTTATAACCTCATAAAGGGACACTGGTCAGAATTGCAAAAAAGGCCAAGGTCTTTAGGGTCAAAATAGGCTGGGTCATGAAGGGGTTAAACTTGACATAGATGTAGGTCCTTGGTTCAGCAGTATATTTTCATTTGGTTTGACAGCTCTAGAAATGTTTGGCCTGCACCAAGGCTTGCAGGTTACTAGGCAATACATTATCACATTCATCTTGTGACACTAATAAGTTAAAAAACTAGTTTCCTGAAACATTGAGGCTGCTGTCTCAGGCTTTCTGCAAATGCTAGGCATGTACCATATTTTTCAGACAATAACAGGTTTTAGAGGTGAAAAAAAAAAAAAAGTTTGAAGCAAAATAAATTGCTCATGACATTTATTGGGGGCAATGACCCCCAATCTGGTATACATGTTACCCATCCTTGTTGCATCTTGGTATATGGCCCTAATCCTGATGTATATGCCTCCCATAATTTCCCTCCATTTTATCAGTATACAGTATCCACCTTTGATGCCAGCAACAGACTTCAGCATGCAAGCAGGACAACAAAGGACATCACGCCAACACAAGTTTATGGAGTACTCTCTGCTCCCGACGCCCATAGACCAGGGCATGGGGAGTAGTGAATATTCTGTGTGTAACTACCTTTGCGGTACATTCACACACGGCAATATTGCGAGGCAATTGCACTGTCAATTTGCTGGTTGCAGTGAAATCATGGACACATTGTTCTATTGTGTCGCCGTGTACAAATGGAACAATGTGTCCATGATTTCACTGCAACCAGCAAATTGACAGTGCAATTGCCTCGCAATATTGCCGCGTGTGAAGGTACCCCTAGGGTCAGGTTTCCTTGAGACCTGAAGTTTGAAACCTCTGACCTGAGTGCAGTTTGGTGTTCCCTTGGAAGCAACGATATTTGACAGGTGGGATCTCTTAAAACCCACAGGAATTTCTGTCTGGAAGATGGGAGGAGCTCTGATTTCTGGAAATTGGGAATCCACCCCAGAGACTGAACAATCTCCAAGGTACGGGACACATGACAGCTGAGCACTGAAGCAGAGGGAGCAACAATTAACATTTCGTCCGGATATGGGATGACGCAAATCCCGTGTCCGAATGAACACAACCACCTCCCCAATAATCTGTGAACATCCAGGGGCTGACAAGATGCTAAATGGCAGAACATTGAATTGGTAATGGTTTCTTACAATGGTCCACGACATGGAAAAATACACATTACTTAATATCCGCTGCACACGAACACCAAAAATTCTAAGAAAAAAAACCAATGGCTGACGTGTTAATGCAGTGTGAACTGGAGCAAAAGGCACAGTAGAAAACTACTCAAAAAATAAGGAACAACATGAGAACTTAGCTGATGTGATGGCCATGACATCCTAGCCCAATAACAGCAGCAAGGTCTCATTCTACCAGGTCCTACTCTAATCACCTTATGTCTGCAGTGTGAACTTGCGTGTATGGGTATATGCCACTAAATGCAATTACAGCTAGCGCCCATCACAGGTGTGCCAGCCATCTTTAATATATACAGTTACTTTTTGGACTGTGCACCCTCCCCCCGCCCTGTAGCCACAATGAGACTCTGCACTTTATTTGTATCTTTGGTCCCAGACACTCCCTTCATAGGCAGGTTTTAATTGCATTTAGTGGCGTATACCCATACATGCAAGTTCACACTGCAGAGATAAGGTGATTAGAGTAGGACCTGCTAGAAAGAGACCTTCCCGTGGTTACCGGGCTAGGATGTCATGGCCATCACATCAGCTAAGTGCTCATGTTATTCCATACATAAGCTTTGAGTAGTTTTCTACTGTGCATTAACACGTGTCAGCCATTGCTTTTTTTTTCTTGTTAGAATTTTTGGTGTTGGCGTGCAGCAGATATTTATTAAGTAATGTTATGTATTTTTCCAGCTAGCATCCATCACAGAGGTGTGCCAGCCATATCTAATATATACTAAGGCTGCTTCCACACTGCAGTTTTTTCACTGATCAGTGTCCATCAGATTTGTGTGCCAAAACCAGGAGTGTCTCCAAAACTCAGAACAGGTGTCAATCTTTCAATTATAGTTTTTCTCTGCAAAGTCCTCTCCTGGTTTTGGCACACAAATCTGATGGACACTGATCAGTGAAAAAACTGCAGTGTGGAAGCAGCCTTACCCCCACCAGAGGCACAGGAAGGCCAGACAGCTCCCCAGGAGGGAGAAGCACAGAGGGAAGAGGAGACACCATCATCAGACCACTGCCTGGCAAGGAACAATTTAGACTAGTGTTGTCATTGCTGGCCCAGCAGCACTGAAGGACCTCTCCATGCCCTAAGGGGGACAGGAAAAACTGGTGAACTGCCGGTGGGAAGGGGCTTTTAACCTTTGCGTTCCTATCCTCCAACAGGGCGTGGACGACATCCTCCCAATGCGGTCGGTGAAGGTGTATTGAGAAAAGGAGTCTGCTGATTAAGGTTTTCCTCTTGAATTTATCTGCTAATAAAATGTAGACATTCTAAATTGAATATTGTCAAAAGGAACCATACAGCTTCCAAATGAGAGATTGCTGTAAAAACCTTTTTCTGAAGATTGACTGCAAGACGGAACTCCTTCCAGCAAGGTGGACACTTTTTGCTGAATCAACCTGTTCTCCTGCTTCTACCAACACAAACATCTGACAGGGTGGAAGGTTAGCAAATGTCAATCTGAGAAAGTGAGTTTACCACCCATTGGGAGTGGCAGTGCAGCTTCTTCAATCTACCCTTCTGGCCTCTGTTGCTATGTCAATTATGACCCCCTTTAGAAGAATCTTTTCACTGGTTAACTCATCCTCTGATGAGTAATAAAAGGAACCTCTAAACGGGGATTGGCAGGTCAAGGGAAATTCTTTTTTGTCCACAGCCTTTTCCAGTACCTACCTCTGGCTGATTCGAAAAGGTAGTTCCCATTGCATGAAATTGAACATGAACATATTGTCAATTGGAAGCCAGCCTTCCATTGTTTTACCCACAGCATCCTGCATTAGAAAGGGTGCAAATCTGAGCTGCCAGTCTGACACCATCTACAGAGGCACCTGCAAGGAAACTAGCTGCTTTCTGCATAACAGGTTACTCCTCTGAGAGTTCTCTAGTATGTTTAATTTGGGACTTCAGCTTTTGGAGCAATTTCATGAGCAACCTTTCCTTGCAAGTAAGAGAAACTATTGATCCCGGAGGAAATTACAGTATTACAGCAGCAGAACAAAGATCAAGAACATTTCACACTTTTCAAATAAGTGGCAGCTATGCTGGGCTTAAATGAGTATGATGCCACCGCCCAGGTTCCTTTAAGATTAATGTCAACTTTTATTGAAAGGATTCTTTAATGATCCCAAACCCTCAAAAGGGAAAACTATAATCATTTAGACTTTAGCAATTACATAATTTTAGGGGATTACTCCCAAGTAAGTTTATAGCACCTGTGGCACAAATATCTTTCTAACTAGTTTCTTTCAATTCCTTAATCAATGACAGGATATTTTCATGCACTGGAAAGACCCTATGTTTATGATCTTGCAGGTTACCGAACATCACATCTTGGACAGACCTTTGCTTGTTAGGAGTTTCCACCTCCATAGTTGCCCCAACAAGCTTTAATAATTTTCCTATATCTACAGTTGGAAACAGGAATGGCCATACTCAGAGGTAGAAAGGTCAGAGGAATTATCTGCCACCATCTGATTGACCATCGGCTTATTACTATACATATACGCTGAGTGGTGCCCGGATGCTGTACATACAGGAGGATGTGGAGAAATTAATTAAGTGGCTGCAGTGGGCTGTGGCAATAATACTGCATGTTCAGATGGATGATTGGGATATTGAAAGATGGAAGCTGCACATCCATTATTTATTCAATCCTACAGAGCATATAATTTAACGTATAAATGAATAACGAACGACAAACGTGATTGAAAGGAACAGATGAAAGTTGGATAGAGTTTTCTATGTAATACAATAATATTATTGCACATGTATGATGGGGATATTGAGAGATGATGGGGCTGAAAGGGGATATTGGTGGATGATGGATGACCGTTTGGTTATGCTGGTTTGTGATGACTACTGTACAGTATATCAAATGTACATCTTTCCCCATGAATGAATTCATGGAAAGAAAACATCCCCTGAAAATAAGCCCTAGTGCATCTTTGGGAGTAAAAAAAAAAAAAAATTTCAATAAAATACAGTGTCTTATTTTCAGGGAAACAGGGTAGCATATGAGATTTGTCACACAGAAGCAAAGTACCAACATAAAAAATCTGGGATCTGTAGCGAGTTTGGGCTTGAGAAATTATATTGACTGAATATTCAGGAGCAATATTTTTCATGCAATCATTGCAATATGCATAACGAAGTAGTTATGTAGTATAGGCTTCACATATATAGATCATTGTGATAGTGAAAAAAATGTTTACAGTTCAGTTTTGCTTAAAGTAGAATTTTAATGACAAGCACACCCAGTACAGTATATACCTAGAGACTATTGTATAAACAATGCATTCTTGACCATTGTAACAAGTCTTCAGTTGCACAAAATACAGGAGACACCATCTTTGTAGCATAACCTGTGGGTACAATTAAGTATTATTAGCCAATTTAAAATGCATTAAAGAGTATTGAACACATCATGCAAACTTTAAAAAGGAAACCAAGAGGAACATTTATACAGATGATTTCAGTTTAATTTGTCTTCATTTTGCAATACCATTGACTGACATGAATGGAACTAAACAGACTGCAGCCCCCACCACTCCTCAGAATTTAGACAGAAGACATGACTAACAAGCAAACAAGTTTAAAGGGGGTTGTCAAGCCAGGATTGATGACTAAGGGCCCTTTACACTGCGGCGTGATCCGGTCCGGTTCTGTCCGGGATGCCCCAGACAACCGCGGACCGGATCAGCACACAGGACTGGGGGCTAATATGCCCCCCAGTACGGTGTGCAGCACACACAGCTGCAGCCGCTGACCGGTCAGGACCGCGGCGCCAGCAGTCCTCACCTTTCAGCAGTGGGAGCTGCGTGCAGCAGCACACCAGACTGGGGGGCATATTAGGTGATGTCACTGCAGGAGGCAGGGTTAAACGGCCATTTCTGGGGAAAAAAAAAACCAAAACACTGCAGAAGAGGGAGACAATGATGGCAGCGGTGGGCAGATTACACATGCAGGGGGTGTGAATCTGCCCTTTGGCTGTAGCCTCTAGCCACCTCCTTTATGGCTGCACGATGTAAGTTTTCTAAGTATTTACTCAGGGTACAGGGGGCTCAATTGCTGGGGGACCCCTTGCCTGGATGCAGCGGACATGCTGCATCCAGTGCTGTAATTAGATCACCATTCCTGGTTTGGTGACAGGTCCTCTTTAAGATACTCAACATTCCTTATTTGCAATGCTAACAGCACTGCAGCCAGATCTGGCACACCAGATTGTGTTGTCCTCTCAGACAGGGCCACTGAACTGACTAACTGCAGCCAGGGGACAGACCCTCTACAGACTCAGAATACCAAAGTGCAGATTAGCTGCATTTATGCAATAAGGATTCATAAAAACAGCGTTTGCACACAGGAGATGTGACCTTAAAGTGGAACCATGGAAAAGTGAAAGTTACTCAAGTATCTCACAATGTTCAAACATTACCTGCAGTTCGGCAGAATTTTATGATGATACTTTTTTAGCCTAGAATAAAGAAAGCAAATGGTGCGTTACCTACAGTAGAAACCAGTAAAAGCTTCAAGAAAAAAAAAAACCATAAAAAAAAAACCATGTCCTCAGATGTAAAAAAATGAATCATGTGCATCATAATGTGAACAGCAGTGTAGTTTTAATCATTGGACAATGGTAAAGCCAAACTAGTTCCACACAATATTAATCTCGTTACCTTTATAATGACTGTTCTCCAGTAATTCATAATTCACCATCTCTGTATACGACCAGCACGCAGGGAGGCTTTAACAAAGGGAACAGAATTACTTTAGCTTTAAACAGTGGATCCATGTAGTAAAAGCTAGGTAACACTACAGTAAAGCAGCATAATCCACTAAATATATAAATCAGCTGTTCCAGGCTATGGGCAGATGCTTCTTTTTCATATCCGTGGTCCCCTCTGTGTTGTGTTATTGGTACACTGAACACATAACTTAGTGACCGATGACATTTTCTGCATGATACTCACTATACTCTAATATGTTAATAATGTGAATTCACCTATATATGTATGTTATCTAGGAGGATATATGCTTGATGTATCTGCAATGTTAACCATTTGTATACACTACCTTCTCAGTACTTGATGTGTTAGAGAAATCTATTCTTTGTAAACAAATAATGCACAATTTTGTGCATGTAACATATTACGATTCTATGCTTGTGATTGTATACAATCTCAGTCTTTTCTGTACATTGTATGTATATTTATAACTAACAGAAGCACCTGAGGGGCCCACTCACCATGGGTTGGTGAACCTTTTTGTGTGTCCGTCCACCATGTTTTAATAAATCTTTTCACTTTTGCAATATAAGACGATTTGGTCGTAATTTCCCCTTTGTATTGGTATTTATGGGGCAGATGCTGCCTGGAAGATTAAAATAAGTTCTGAAGGCGGGGGTTATCTTCAAGGCAGCATCTGACCCATAGCCTGGAACAGCTCATTTACATAAAGGAATAGATTTATCCACAGGGCATCTCAGTGGTACGGATCCGATTTGGTCCCCATGTTATCCTATGGGGGTCGGATCAGATTCGGCCTAATCACCATCAGATTTTGTGGGATCCGATGTGTCCGATTTTTTGCTGTGCCCAAAATCAGAGACTGCTCTGATTTTAAGCACAGAAAACAAAACAGATCCCACAAAATCAGATGGCAATTAGCCCAAATCCAATCCTCAGGGTTTAACATGGGGGCCTATGAGTGCGGGTCCGAGGAAACAGCTGATCGTTCCTCGGACCCAATTTTAACGCACTGAGCATGCTCAGTACACTAAAATTGCTCCTATCCCTCCAATTTCACTTCTGCAATGTATAATGTACATTGCAGAAGTGAAAGAAGAAAAAAAAAAAATAAATAAAAAAAATTTCTGTATTCTCATTTATCTGCGATCCACCGCTGCCTCCAAGCAAGGTACGGGTGCTTATAGTACCTGCCGTGATTTCACAACCCGGCAGAGTCATCGGGTCACAGCGGTAACTGCAGTCATGTGACCCGATCAGCTTGTGACATCACCGCAGGTCCTATAAGCACCTGGACCTTGCTGGGAGGCAGCGGTGGATCGTGGATAAGTGAGAATACAGATTTTTTTTTTTACTTTTTAACTCTTTTTTACAATGTATATTATACATTGCGGAAGTGAAAGTGCCCCACTGCGTCCAGAACCATGATAATCACGGACACGGAATAGGTCACCCCATGGTGTCCTTTTCTGTCCGTGGGATCCTACAGACAAGAAAAACGTTATGTGAAAGCAGCCATAGCAAACAAATGCTGTGGTACATGAACTGAACCTGAGAGCTATTAGAATTTGTCAGTGTGATACATCCCCTCAAGTGCTTGAATAGATAAGTAGCTTTTTAATCAGGTATAAAGTTAGCACATGTACATACAACCAGTCAGAAACAGCCTCTTATTTTCAGCATATGCAGTGCATTAGACGGCAGAATCATCATTGGTCAAATATATGCATCATTAGAAGTTTCTGTATGTGAAAAACCTACCTGTTAAGAATGCTGTCTCTGACAATTGTCTGATCATTATCTGGTCCTGTCAAAAGTGATGAGATTTGTTAGTCAATATCCATTAAGCATATGATCTTCACATTTTTATTCTCTTCTATACATATCTAGGATTTTGCTATATGTGTCTCGAGGTACCATTACACGCTTAAATGTTGAAACGATATCATTAACGATCTCAGGGGCGCGCATCCGTTAGGACATAGTTTTGACATCGTTGGTGAGATGTCACACGCCTAAATATCGTGGACGACGCCCCAACCATCCAGTGAGCAGGTATCATTCGCACAACCCAGTGAATGATACTTGTTCACTGATGTGAATGGGTAAAGTCATGAACGACAGTTATCACGGTGTCAACGATATAGCAGGTTGGCTGATCAAGGATCTTCTGATGCGAGAATATGTTCTCAAATCTGCGATCAACGATTTATCGTAGTCTTATCTCTATGTCACACGCAACGACGTTCTAACGATGTTTCAACGACTCCAAACTTGTGACATTTCAGCGATATCGTTAAGGATATTGTGCCGTGTAACGGTACCTTTATGTATATTTTCAAAATCTGATGAAGGCCTGAGTTAGACAAATGTAAATTTGAATCACTACCATGAATTAAAGTTCACTCTTGCTCAATTTGGAGTGCCATATTATTTACTAGGAGTGGTACCCTGAGGACTCAGTCTTACACTACTACAGAGTGATGTATACAATGGCAATTCTGATTAGTGATGGGAGAGTAGTAAGATATTTGGGTTTGGATTGCTTTAACTGAATACTTTCAACAGTTTCAGTATTCAGATCCAAGTGAGATCTCCATTGAATTGCACTGGAATCATTACTGGTTCAAAGTATTCGGTTAGAGCAATCCAAACCTGTATATCTTAGTACTTTCTCTCGTGATTTTCTACAACACAGTTAACACGTACATACAACCAGTCAGAAACAGCCTCTATTTTCAGCATATGCGATGCATCAGATGGCAAAATCATCATTGGTCATATCTATGCATCATTAGACGTTATGTGGAAAACCTACCTGATCAGGAAGAATCCCGCCTCTGGCTTGTTAGATCATTAACAGGTCCTGTCAAAAGTGATGACATTATCTAGTCAACATCCACCAAAATCTATTAACTATATGATCATTATACTACTAATTACATCATCTATGGTGAAGTTTGATGGTGGGTTTACACACACCAATTTATCTGTTCAATATCTGAACAGATCTCTGGTTGCAGTGAAATCATGGACACATTGTATCATTTGTACACAGCCACAAAATGGAACTATGTGTCCATGATTTCACTGCAACCAGAGATCTGTTCAGATATTGAACAGATAAATTGGAGCGTGTAAACCCACCATGAAGGGTTGCCTCAATCCAGACAATGACATGCATAATGTGCTTGATAAATGTCCCACTGGTAGAGGACAGGCACATGACCATCTCTCCATCCCTGGGAGCACAATACAAGACCTTATCAATGTAGGTCCCAAACCAGGATCACCAGTTAAGGCCTTCATTACCTTTCCCATGAGTAAAAGCAGTAAGTGTTCAAGACATACTGCTTGGCATAAAGCAAAGGAGAAAATACATAGTGCAGTCATATGATGCACAGATATTAATGTTCAAATACCGATTGGATCCATCCAACTTGCAGCGCACTCCAGCTCCTATATTGGCTTACTTAGCTACAGGGTAAATGCTTTTACATGCATGTACAGAAAGGTAGGGGCTCCCCCTTTACAAATCAAGTAGAGACCTACAGAATGCTGAATGTACAGTTTGAATCACTAAGTTCACGCAAGGTTAAGCCTTCAGTAAGTTATAGGCAATAATTCAAGAGCTGCAGACCTAAAATATTTGTTTTTGTTTAAGACCTGTTCACTCACATAGCACAAGGAACACTTTCCCTAAAGGGGATCCGTGGTCTAAAATGACAAGTTTGCAGACAAACCCTCACATTGTATTCAATGTGCGGTGCAATGATTCTCCAGTGTCAGAGCTGGGAACGGCAGCTTTGTGGACGTGTATACAATACACATGTGGAAATTTTAGGGAAGAGGGAGGGATGGTAACTTTACAGCATACACTCAGACTCCCAACACTGGTGTGCTGGCTGGCAACCCCTTTTATAATGAAGAAAAGAAGGAAATCCAGTGCCGTTCCTCTTGATAAGATCCTTTATTATTGTACAAAAGGATAAAAGCATCACAGACCCCAGAATTGTTTCGGGGGTGCTCCCCCTTATTTGTTAGCATAATAAAATTAAAAAAACAAAAAAAAAAAACCATTTATATATGTATATCCAACCCCCGCACGCATATACAAACAATTAACAATCAAGACCAAGGAACATTTAACCCTTATCCTGTCACATTGTTCTGCAGTGGAAATTTGGAAGACTCCATGTGGGTATTAAAGGGATCCTGTCACCCCCAAAACGCATGTAAACCTATTAAAACCTGTCCCTAGAGCATATTAACACTATCCCTACACTCTTTTTACCTCCTAAAAGCATTAAGTGACATTGAATAAAAACGTTTTATAAGTACCTGATTAGTGCTGATAATGAGTGACTATCTATTCATAGTCACTCATCAAGACTGCCCCTCTGCTTCATAGCACGCCTGAATAGGCGTGATCTACATCCAGGATTCAAATTCGTGCCTCCCCGCTGTGCCCTGTGTCGTAGGAGGCTGCAGTGTGGCTGGTGACGCGATCCGCGTCATTCCCGGCGCCTGGTGACGTATTTAGACCTGCGCCGGGCTGTTAGCTTCAAAATGCGCACTGCGCATGCCCAATGCGCATGCGCAGTGCGCATTTTGAAGCTAACAGCGCGGCGCCGGTCTAAATAAGTCACCAGGCGCCGGGAATGACGCGGATCGCGTCACCAGCCACACTGCAGCCTCCTACGACACAGGGCACAGCGGGGAGGCACGAATTTGAATCCTGGATGTAGATCACGCCTATTCAGGCGTGCTATGAAGCAGAGGGGCAGTCTTGATGAGTGACTATGAATAGATAGTCACTCATTATCAGCACTAATCAGGTACTTATAAAACGTTTTTATTCAATGTCACTTAATGCTTTTAGGAGGTAAAAAGAGTGTAGGGATAGTGTTAATATGCTCTAGGGACAGGTTTTAATAGGTTTACATGCGTTTTGGGGGTGACAGGATCCCTTTAAATATAGTTTATGCAATTGTGGAAGCATAATCTAAGTGTTCACAGTGCAACAAACAAGAATATTCTGCAAAAT
This sequence comes from Allobates femoralis, assembly GCA_033576535.1. Classification (NCBI taxonomy): domain Eukaryota; kingdom Metazoa; phylum Chordata; class Amphibia; order Anura; family Aromobatidae; genus Allobates; species Allobates femoralis. The sequence goes on from JARQOC010000003.1 coordinate 316,401,073, forward strand.
TCATAAAACACATCCAATATACCGTATTTTTCGCTTTATAAGACGCACCTGTTTATAAGACGCACCCCCAATTTTAGTAAAAAAAAAAGAGAAAAAAAAGAATTTTGTTTACGTACCGTAAATTCTTTTTTCTTTAATCATCAATGGGAGACCCAGACAATGGGGTTTAGGGCACTGCCCTCCGGAGGTCACACTAGGTACTACAAGTTTGTAGACACCGCCCCCTCCGCTTATAAACCCCTACCGCAGGGAACATCCTCAGTTTGGTCCATAAGCTGCGAGGAGGCAAATAAACCACACCCGAAACCTCGGGAAAGAAACCGTGCACAGACGGTCCAACAACCCGGCAGAAACACTGTCCCAACAGGGAACAGATCAAAATGCAAAACATGCAACGGAACAAATGGGTGGGTGCTGGGTCTCCCATTGATGATTAAAGAAAAAAGAATTTACTGTACGTAAACAAAATTCTCTTTTTTCTCGTCATCATAATGGGAGACCCAGACAATGGGGATGTCCTAAAGCAATACCCCAGGGCGGGAAGAGTTCCTCAAAGACGGATAACACATGGTCCCCCTCAAAGGTGGGCAACCGCCGCCTGGAGGACCCGCCTGCCCAAGCTTGCCTCTGCTGAGGCATGGGCATGCACCATATAGTGCTTAGAAAAAGTATGCAGGCTGGACCAAGTGGCCGCCTGACACCTGTAGAGCCGAAGCTCGATGTCGCAAAGCCCAGGAGGCACCGACAGCTCTGGTAGAGTGAGCCTTCAATCCCACCGGGAGAGGCAAACCAGAAGACCGGTAGGCCTCCTGAATGGGAGCCTTGATCCATCTGGCCAAGGTTGACTTCGATGCCGCGGACCCCTTACAGCGACCTGTCGTAAGGACAAATAATGAATCCGAACTCCTGAAGGAGGCAGTCCTGGACACATAAATGCGTACAGCCCTCACGAGATCCAGAGTATGGAGATCGCGCTCGACCTGATGAACGGGAGCGGGGCAAAATGATGGGAGAACAATCTCCTGGTTCAGGTGAAAAGTGGAAACCACCTTTGGCAAGAATTCTGGCCGCGGGCGTAAGACCACCTTGTCTTGGTGAACCACCAGAAAGGGCGACTTGCACGATAGTGCAGCCAATTCTGAGACCCGTCTCAGAGACGTAATTGCCACCAGAAAGACCACCTTCTGGGACAGACGAGACAGAGAAATGTCTCTCAGCGGCTCAAACGGTGGTTTCTGCAGTGCCGCCAGGACCATGTTAAGGTCCCAAGGGTCCAGTGGTCGCCTATAGGGCGGAACCACCCGAGACACCCCCTGCAGAAACTGACGGACCTTGGGAAGAAGCGCCAAGCGCTTGTCAAACAGCACTGAAAGAGCTGACACTTGACCCTTCAAGGAGCCTAGGGACAACCCCATGTCCAACCCCGACTGAAGGAAAGCCAACAATGTCGGAATGGACAAGGGCCACGGGGAGCGACCACTCGAGGCACACCAGGCGAAGAAAATCTTCCACGTTCTGTGGTACATCTTCCTGGAAACAGGCTTCCTAGCCCGAGTCATAGTGGCTACAACCGTAGGAGAGAAGCCCCTGGACGTCAGCAGCCAGGCCTCAAGAGCCATGCAGTCAATCTGAGGGCCCTGGAATTGAGGTGGAAGAATGGGCCTTGCGCGAGTAGATCTGCGCGTTCTGGAAGAGCCCACCGGAGTCCGCCTGACAGTCGCCACAGGTCCGGATACCAGGACCTCCTGGGCCAATCTGGAGCCACTAGAATGGCTACCCTGCACTCCAGTCTGATCTTCCACAGGACCCTGGGAATCAGAGCTAGAGGTGGGAACACATATGGAAGATGGAAGGTGGACCAATCCAGTATCCGGGCGTCTGCCCCCAGAGACTGAGGATCCCAAGATCTCGCCATGTATTGCGGCACCTGATGATTCAGCCGCGAGGCCATCAGATCCACGTCCGGATTGCCCCATTTGCTGCAGATGTCCTGAAAGACTTCTGGATGAAGGGACCATTCTCCGGCGTCCATCCCCTGCCGGCTCAGGTAGTCGGCCTCCCAGTTTTCGACCCCTGGGATGTAAACTGCGGAGATCAGGCAGTTGTTGTCCTCCACCCAGGATAGAATGCGGTGGACTTCGGCGAGGGCCTGAGCACTTTTGGTCCCTCCCTGATGATTTATATAGGCGACGGCCGTCGCGTTGTCGGACTGAACCCGAACGGGCTGTCCTGACAGGAACTTCTGAAACGCCAGGAGCGCCAGATAGACCGCCCTGATCTCCAGCACGTTGATCTGCAACGCCGACTCCGACCGAGTCCAGTGGCCTTGAGCCCTGTGGTGTAAGAACACCGCACCCCAGCCCGTCAGACTGGCGTCGGTGGTCACCACTAACCACGACGGTTTGAGGAAGGACCGGCCTCGTGACAAATGGTGTGGCTGGAGCCACCACTGCAGGGAATCCCTGGTCGGTTGGGAGATTGTCACCAGCCGATTCAGAGAGATCGTCCTCTTGTCCCATCTGCGAAGAATCTCCAGCTGGAGAGGACGGAGGCGAAACTGTGCAAAAGGTACTGCCTCTATTGCAGCTACCATGCGCCCCACCAGCTTCATCAAGATCCGTAGAGATGATTGTGGTGATAGAAGGACTGCTTGCACTCCTGATTGGATCGCCATCTGTTTGACTCGTGGCAGAGACACTAGGGCCGAGTCCGTGTGGAAGTCCATGCCCAGATATGTCAGGGACTGGGTCGGAACCAGGGTCGACTTCTGGATATTGATAAGCCACCCGAACTGTTCCAGGGACTTCATGGTTACCTCCAGGCTTTGCCGACAAAGGTGTTCTGATGGCGCCCTGACCAGTAGGTCGTCCAGATAGGGTATTACGGCGTGCCTCTGCACGTGCAGGAGAGCCATCATGGAGGCCATCACTTTTGTGAACACCCGCGGTGCCGAGGCCAACCCGAACGGCAGCGCCACAAATTGGAAGTGTTCTTCCCCCACTGCAAATCTCAACCAGCGCTGATGAGCCGGTGCAATGGGCACGTGAAGGTAAGCGTCTCGGATATCTATGGACGCTAGGAAGTCCCCCTGTGACACAGCTGCGATCACGGATCGCAGTGATTCCATACGGAACTTCCGAACCAACACGTGACGGTTGAACAATTTTAGGTCCAGAACCGGGCGGAAGGATCCGTCCTTCTTTGGGACAAAGAGGTTGGAGTAAAAACCCCGAAACCTCTCCCCGGAAGGCACCGGGACCACCACTCCCGTCCCTGCGGAGACCCTCCAACACCAGGTGAAAAGCCTGAGCCTTTTCTGGGGATGGGACCGACCGATGGAATCGGGATATCGGCTTTGACGTCAGCTCTATCCTGTAACCTCGCGAGACCACGTCTCGAACCCACTGATCTTGAACGTGAAGTAGCCACCTGCCCTGAAAACGAGACAGGCGACCCCCCACCTGTGGGGAGGCAGGAAGAGAGAGCGAGTCATGTAGAGGCGGGTTTGGGGTGGCAGCCGCTGCCCCCGCCGGCTTCTTTGGACGACTCTTAGAGCGCCACTGAGAAGCGGGCTTGCCCCCTCGGTCCGTGCGAGCGGACGGTGCTGATGACTGCGAGCTGGAACGAAAGGACCACTGCTTTGGGTTCCTCTTAACGGTATACCGTGGCTTAGGTTTATTCTGCGGGATCTTAGACTCAGCAGAATCCTTTATCAGCTTGTCCAGTTCGGTACCAAAAAGCCTGTCACCAGAAAACGGAAGATTCTGCAAAATCTTCTTAGATGTGGCATCTGAGTCCCAAAGACGCAGCCACAACAACCTGCGGATCGCAATAGCATTGGCCGAAGCCACAGCTGAGCGAGTGGCAGTTTCCAAAGTCGCCGTCCTGGCGTAGTCCGCATAGGCCCTTGCCCTTTCGGTGAGCGCTAGGACCTCTGGACTGGACCTTGCCAGGTCAGTGATACCATCCAAGCAGGTAGTAATCGCTTGTAAGGTCCAGACCGTGGCAAAATTAGGGGCAAATGAAGACCCCACAGCCTCATAGGAAGACTTGGCGAGTTGCTCGACCTGTCTATCAGTCGCATCCTTCAGCGAGGAGCTATCAGAGGCAGAGAAAAGGGAGCGTGCAGCAATCCTGGTCATGGAAGCGTCCACCTTCGGGACTGCGACCACTCCTGTAGCACCTCCAGGGGAAAGGGAAAGCGATTGTCCTTGGGTTTGCGGACATAACGCCGCCCAGGATGTAACCTGGGGGCTCTAACCACCCTTCCAAAGTTAGTGTGGTCCATGAAGGAGCCACTTGGTCTAGCCTCCGGCCGCAGCCATTGATAGACCTCCTTCGGGTGTACAGTCACCTCCTCAGGGGGTGTCACGAGACGTAAGGTCTCGTTAATAGAGGATACTAAGTCCTCCACCCCGTCTGGCGGTTCAGACACCGACACAGACCCGAAAGTTGAACCCCCATCATCCTCCTCACCATCAGAGGAACGCTCCTCCTCAGAGAGCCTGGAGCTCGGGTGAATCCTCACGACGAGCCCGCTTAAGGGTCTCACAGCAGAAGAGGGAGACACTCGGGGGTAACTGGAAGGAGTAGCTGGGCTTTCCAGCCTCCTATTGAGTGCCTCCAGGGATTGCGACATGGAGGACAGCTGGGACAACAGAGATTCATTGATCTTATTCTGAGTTTCCCAGGGCCCTGGGATCACTTGCACCTCAGGGTACAGCACCGGAGCTGCCATCTCAGCCGCGTCAGTCCGGGCCTCTGGGCGTCCGCAATTATTGCAGGACCCCTCCACCAGAGTCCCATTGCATGTAGCACAGGTAATGGTGGCATCTGCCGCCTTAGCAGCACGCTTCCTAACTGAGGACATCGCCACAGTAGGGGAAATAAGCCAAATTGTACAGACAAAACCGGGATCCCGGTGGCTTACCGACCGCAGCGAGGCGGTAGGAGGAAGCGGTGTGTGTGTGTGACCTCCGCGAGAGTTTCCGGTCTCCCCTGGAGTGCAGACGCACGCTGCATACAATTCCCAGCCGGGAAGTGAGGGGTAAAGATGGCCGCCGACAGTGAAAACGTGGGCGGCGCCGAAAACACGCGGGAAGCACACACACACGCCCATCGATGACGTCACCGCACGGGCTGCTTCCTATCCTCCAAGCAGCCTCAGTATTAAGGCGCCAGAGCCCGCAGCGCGGGAAGCAATGTAAAATACATCACACAGACTGCATGCACCAACACACATCCGCAGTCCATAGCCTCAGCCCCTGCAACACACAGGGCGGTCATCCAGGGTGACCCCAGCACAGGGTACACCTCCAGATCCGCGGACTCGAGAGTAACGCGCGGTCTGAGTGTCCTGACACAAAGTGATAGACACTACCCCCAGGCACACAGGAGACACAGAGTGCCTCAGTGCCGGTCCGGTCTGTAAGCACCATTTAGGGAGGCCTCGGACGGGGGTTCAGCACCAGTCCGGAGTGTAAGCACCATTTAGGGAGGCCTCGGACTGGGCTGGCTCCAGTCCGGTCTGTAAGCACCATTTAGGGAGGCCTCGGACGGAGCGGAGCTGTGCAAGGCTCCCATCTCCCACTCTCCAGAGCCCCCCAGAGAGGGATGGAAAGGAGCGCAACAGCGTACCGGGAGAACACAAAGTGTCCAGGCTCTAGGCCCTCCGGTACCTCCACCAGCGTGTTCCACAAGGGTGAGCGGGGAGGCTGTCGCAGGTCCCGACCGGAACCATTTTACCTTGTCTTAAGACGCCATCACGTAAGTTGTGAGAATGCAGTGAAGTGCAAGCAAAGCGTGATCCTCCGAGCACACTAAGTTTAAAACTGAGGATGTTCCCTGCGGTAGGGGTTTATAAGCGGAGGGGGCGGTGTCTACAAACTTGTAGTACCTAGTGTGACCTCCGGAGGGCAGTGCCCTAAACCCCATTGTCTGGGTCTCCCATTATGATGACGAGAAAAAATAATTTTTAATGTTAAATGGGGATCGTCTTATAATGCCAGTGTCCGTCTAACAAATCATATAGGGTTTATGTCCCACATAGCCCCCTCATCCTATGATATAGCCCCCCATCCTAGAATTGGCACCCTTATATTGGATATCGCCCCCTACTACAGGCACACGCCCCCTACTACAGGCACACGCCCCCTACTACAGGCACACGCCCCCTACTACAGGCACACGCCCCCTACTACAGGCACACGCCCCCTACTACAGGCACACGCCCCCTACTACAGGCACACGCCCCCTACTACAGGCACACGCATATTCCCATGTCCTGCATACCGCCGCCCCACATAATACACCCACCCCCTCCATATGCTGAGCCTCAAACTCCCCCCCCCGTAATATGCTGCTTCCCCCTCCATTAAGATGGTCCCTCGCCCTGCACTCCCCCAGTCATTAATATGCCCCCCACGCTGGCCAGCAGCAAATAAAATAAAAAAAGCCTCCTTCCTCACCCTCTGGCGATAAGCGACAAGCTCACAGCGTCACCGCTGACTCCTGGTCTCCATGGTGCTTGGTGATGAGCTTGTGCTTAAAAATACACAGCAAAAAAAGCAGTGTGTGAATGGGGCCTTAAATCCTCACATTGCATGCACTGCGAGATGATTCTCCAGTGTCTGTGCTGGGAACAGCAGCTTTGTGGACGCAAGTATACTATATATATATTTCCAGACAGGATCTAACTTGGAGCATTGCTCTATGTAAATAACAGATACTGGCCAGCATATGACACTGCCACACAACAGCTGTTGCTGGCTGTGACACCAGAGAATCACTGCAGCGCTTCTCATTTTAGACCGGACAACCCCTTTGAGACACTGATTAAATCCATGCACAGGCTGCTGTAATCACAGGACTAGTGTTTTTCTTAAAGAGTTTTTGGAAGGGACGCTCAAATGATATCACTCATCCCTTTTTGCTGCTGTACAGCAGGGAGTATTTGTAAAGAGACAGTAAACCAAACCTCCACCATACCAAAAATGAGCAACACCCAAAGTTACCACAAGCATCCTCAGCCAGTAGAGTGCTAATCATGCAGAAATCATGATGTGAACAGCAGTAAAGGCTTCATCACTGGGTGCTAAAAACATTAGGATGTCACTGACAACACAACCTGGCAGGAAACGAGCCTTACCTCATGGTCATTTTGGTTGCAATTCAGGTCAACTACTACTCATGGAGGCTTGTGTAACTTGTACTTCTCTGGTAAAATCTCAGATTGCATCTAAAATAGAATATAAAGTAAAATTACATAGTGTAATTGTGAAATAGATTAGAACACAAAATAGAATATAATGTAATTTATCAAAGATCTTTGGATTTATTAGCCTGGCCCCAGAGCACATCCTCATAATTCAAGAGTAATCACAGCAGTCATGATGTGAACAGCAGAAATACATTTTAATCATCGGACGTGCAGCAACACAAGCCAACTTCTGAACAGGTTAAAGAGGACCTGTCACCAAACCAGGCATGGTGATCTAATTACAGCACTGGATGCAGCATGCAGACAAGGGGTCCCCCAGCACTTGAGCAGCCCTTTCCCCCCCCCCCCCCCGAGATAATACACTTAGAAAACTTACATGCTACAGCCACTAAGGAGGTGGCTAGGGGCTGCAGCCAAGGGCAGATTCACACCCCCTGCATGTGTAATCTGCCCACCGCTGCCAATAATTCTCTCCCTGTCTGCAGCATTTAAAGTTTTTTTTCCCCCTCTTCCGTTGAGGGGCGGGCTAACGGACTTTCTGGGAGAGAGAAAAAAACTGTTTAAATGCTGCAGACAGGGAGAGAATTATTGGCAGCGGTGGGCAGATTACACATGCAGGGGGTGTGAATCTGCCCTTCGGCTCCAGCCTCTAGCCACCTCCTTAATGACTGGAGCATGTAAGTTTTCCAAGTGTATTATCTCGGGGTACAGGGCTGCTCAAGGGCTGGGTGACCACTTGTCTGGATGCTGCAGACATGCTGCATCCAGTGCTGGAATTAGATCACCATGCCTGGTTTGGTGACAGGTCCTCTTTAAAATGAAACATTTTCGCTGCTCCCTTGAGTACATTTAAAGCCTAAAATTACACTAATATATTCTTTTTTTTTTACTAAGGGAGAGCCTCGTTTTCAGGCTGCTGTGGATAGTTACAATGATAATCACCCCTTTGGTGAGGACCATAATTAGCAATACAGGCACAAAACTAAGGCAGGTTTCACACTTGTCTATTTTGCAATCCGTGTGAACATGGATTTGTTTTCTTCTCCACTGACTTTCAATAGTGACGGATGGCACTTACGTCTGCATCCAGTTGTCACCATGTTCCCATAGATCTGTGTTTGCATATTTTGTTTTAAGACCAAACAAAATGTTGCAGATGTGTTGCTTCAAATACTTGGTCACACAAACACACAGATCCATGGTTATACGTCTAGAATTAAAATAGCGCTCTATGGATCACGAATCCAGGACAACACGGATCAGTGTGCAGGGATCTGTTTTGCAGGACTGCGCATGCAAGCAAGGTTGAGCATCCTGCTGATGGACCCATGTAAATGTTGCATGGGCATCAGATTTTACAATTCTGTGGGGGTCCATGCATATCCAGGGGATGCAGGTTTAACATGCATGCACACGGATTGAAAAATACACAAGTGGGAAACCAGCCTACGGAGCTAGAAGACTGACCAAAACCAGGTTACTTTACACCCAGTTATAGTCCTCTAATCTACCATACGGCATCAGTCCAGGGGAGGAGACATGCAGAACACAGAGAGGTCTCCTAGGAGATGTAAAGACAGTTCTCAATGGAATAAGTGATAATGGCATCCACAATACCTTGATTGACACCATGGGTTCATCTCTATGCACAGAAGGAACACAAACAGGAGTTCATTCATTACTTTAAAACTTGCAGAAGAGCAGCATTTCTTAATGACTCCAGTGCAATCAGCATGTGCATTACTATAGTTGGCAGAGAATGGTCTTACAAGGAAGCTGTATTAGACTATGCACAAGGTTTTTATTCAAAGCTAAAACTGGGTGCACAAATAGTCATCATTCCCCACTTATACAGCCTTATTACTTCCAACCCCCACTAAGAACATCTGGAAGGCGTTTGTGTGGGTTTCCTCCATTCCTACTCCACACCTGAAGACAGACTGATAACAGAGCTTAGATAGTGAGCGCCAATTGGGGGAGGGGTGGTGATATTATGGAACATGGTGGCGGTTCCTCCATGAGAGGACACCTGCACAGCCCCGCCATTCCACAGCACGGCCTGCTCAGCAGCACACGGCCTGCTCAGCACTCACCTCCTCTTCCTCTAAAAGCCGGAAATGGAAAGACCGCTCAGCGCCCGGCCACGAACTTATATGCGTGGCACGCACAGGGTACGTACAGGTCACGTGTGAGAAGCCGTTGGCTGAATCTGCGTAGAAAGACGTTGTGCGTTCTACGTCACTTCCCGTGAGCTGACGGCGGCCATGTTTGTTTCTGGTGCTGCCCTCCTTGTCTTCACTCTACCTATAGTGATTGTATGTAGAGTAAAGTGATGGGCAGTGAGAGGCCACGGACAGTGATAACTGTCCAGGAATAGTGGGCGCCCCGTGCCCGCCCTGCCCTGTGGGGCTGTGTGTGTAGGCCGCTGGGGGCGGAGTTCTGGTTGCCACGTTGAGTTGGACGTGGAGGGGAGGTGCTGGGACCAGAAGAGCCGGGCAGGGAAGAGGCCGGAGAACGGATACCGGGCACTGGCCGCATCCCGCACTCTGCAGCTGTATGACAGTTCCTGTGTCAGTTTGTCCTCGGCTCTGTCCTATCACTAACGTGTAAAAGCCAGAACTCTACACTCCCTGTGTACAGCTGAACTGGAGGCAGGTGAGTGTGTGGGAGCTGGCACCAGAGAGCAGAGGGGCAGCACTGGGCACTGCTGGATGAGTTACTCCAGGGCACAGTGTGCAGATGTGGTGGCAGACAGGTCTTCCTGTATGATAATCAGTACTGAGTGTGTGGGGTCTGCCCAGCTGGCACCAGAGAGCAGAGGAGCAGCACTGGGCACTGCTGGGTGAGATACTCCAGGGCACGTGTGCAGATGTGGTGGCAGACAAGTCTGCCTGCATGATAATCAGTACCGAGTGTGTGAGGTCTGCCCAGTTGGCACCAGAGAGTACAGGGGCAGCACTGGGCACTACTGGATGAGTTAGTTACTTCAGGGCACATTGCCCAGTTATGTTGGCAGACAGGTCTTACTGCTCGGCCTCCCCAGCCCTCACTTCTGACCATAATGATGAAATGGAGGCCCCGTTACACGGCATGACGTTGGAACGATGTCCACAACGGTCTTGTGGGCGGGCGGTCGTTTCAAACATTGTTTTGTGACACCGTTATTGAGATGTCACACATCTAGATATCGTGGACAACTTACCAACGATGTCGTGAGCAGGTATCGTTCGCAAACACCATGAACGATACCTGCCATTGATCTGAATGGGCGAAGTTGTAAACGACATCGTTATCACGGTGTCAACACAACGATATAGCAGGTTGGCAGATCGTGTGGTTTGAGAACATGTTCTCAAACCTGCGTATCAGCGATCTAACGATTTATCATTACAACTTGGCAGAGTCACACGCAACAACGTCCTAACGATGTTGCTGGAACGCCTCCAAACCCGTGTATCAGCAATGTCGTGCCGTGTAACGGGGTCTTAAGACTGACCTGGGAATCCACCATGTGTTGTGATCATTTTCCTTTAAAGTTTCCCAGGAAACACATGTCCAAAAGCAGAGCTGTGATGTTGAGAGGCTCATGGGTTCACATGTGCCATCACAGTTGTACATACATCCTTTCATATCGGGCTGGTCTGGATGGGCCCTAATAATAGGTTCCCGACATGTGCTGCAGCTCTGTTTATCATTATCTGCAGCAGTGGAGCTGCATATGTATGTCTACCTGCAGATTTTATTGCACCAGTCATCATGTTCATTCTTCACCTCTTGTTGATACAATTCTTTACCCACTAACAGGTTGGTTTGTCACAGCTCCAGCCACTAACTACCAGGACCAATCAGTTGATGATGCCTTAAGACCATGATATTCATTGATTTGTAATGGATGAAGTTGTCTCTCTCTGTGACAGCTCCTAGTCATGGGAACATCAAGGGGTAGAGCCACTAGCAAGGAATGGTTGGCTGTTCAGTTGCGGAAAATACACTGTTTTGTGGACATGGATAAAGTTATGTATGTCATTGATCTCAAGCTTATTTATTAAAATCATTGATTACCCCTTTGATGCCCGGATATCCATAATCTAAGGATTTCACCATACGGCTTGCTTACATCACTGTCATGTGATCCATCAGGAGTCTCATTATATCCATTAGCTCATACCTATGGAGATATTGTGGATGTTCAGTCCTCCCATCAGCTTCTAAACATCCTATAGAACCAGGCCTTTAAAATGTAAGATTCCTGCTACTACAAGTCCCAGGCAAACTATCATGGTTTCACATTGCCAACAAATCCTAATCATGTGCTGATACAGTAAGGGCCATGCAGTATTAGGCATTAATGTATTAACTGCATTAAAAGTATGATTAATGTGATTATACCGTCACAGTGCCTAAGTAAAAATGGGAGGTAGTTGAGCATTGTCTGTGATAATATCCCTTGTAACTGGAACTTTCCATAGAAGGGAAACATGGTGGCTCAGCAGAAGCAATGGGATGAAACTGAATGGGAGGTGACACAGATTAGATATTTTATAAAAAACAATTTGACAGTGAGGGTGATCAACGAGTGGAACAGGCTGCCATGAGAATGGGTGAGTTCTTCAATGGAAGTCTTCACACAGAAGCTGGACACACATCTGTCTGGGATAATTTAGTGAATCCTGCTTTGAGCAGGGTGTTGGACCAGAAGGTCCCTTCCAATCATTCTATGATTCTATAGTTAGCACTGTTGCTTTGCAGCACTGAGGTCCAGGTTCAAAGGACAACATCTGCAAGGAGTTTGTATGTTCTCCCTGTGTTTGTGTGAGTTTCCTCTGGGTTCTCCACAAAGCATGCTAATAGAGAATTTAGATTGTAGTCCCAGCCCCATTGGGGACAGTGACCTGGAGTATGATGGTGCCACATAAGCAAGGCCGCGTGTCAGCTGGTATTCTAGCTGATGTACAGTCATATGCCATGGTCAACATATGGACCACAATGCCAAGGCTGAAGTTACAACCTATCATATTGTCTGTATGTTCGGTAGGGGAGACCCGTGGCTGTCAGTACGGGCATTGTGGTCTTAGGGGTACTTCACACACTGCAACATTGCTAGCGATGACGCTGAAACATCACAGGTTTTGTGACATAACAGCGACCTCTCCAGCGATGTTGCAGTGTGTGACACTATCAGCAACCTGGCCCCTACTGTGAGGTTGCTGATCACTGCACATAATTCAGGACCATTTTTTGGTCCTTGGTCTCCCACTGGTCAGCATGCATTGCTGCGTGTGACAGCGAGAGACCAATGATCAGCGACCTCACAGCCAGTGCCCAGCGCCGCACATTAGATGCTGGGCACTGGTACCAGGGCAAACACTGGGTAACTAAGCAGTGCGCGCTGCTTAGTTACCCGGTATTTACCCTGGTTACTAGTGTCCTCCCGCTTACAGGCTGGGCTAAGCGGGAGGATGCTGGTAACCAGGGTAAACACCAGGTAACTAAGCAGCGCATGCTGCTTAGTTACCCGGTGTTTACCTTGGTTACCAGTGATGGTGCTGCTGGCTGGTCGCTGGTGAGTCTGCCTGTTTGACACCTCACCAGCGACTGCAGAGAGACTTTCCAGCGATCCCGGCCAGGTCGGATAGCTGGTGGGATCGCTGGAAAGTGTCAGTGTGTAAAGGGGCCCTTAATGTAGAACGTGAAATACCCCTATCTGAACCTGATCTCAAGTCAGGGTCAGATGGCTGTATTGAAAAGCGACCTGTTATTTCCACCAATGGCAGATGTTACTGGCTCCGTGTGTCCATCTGTATGGCAGGCTCCATAGGCTTATATTGTAAAAGACCTAGTGTTGTATGGAGAGTCTGGATCACTGTCATGTGACTCAGATGTGGAGCGGAACGGCGCTGGGTAATGCAGAAGATTGGGATTAGATAAACACACTGACACTTGACTACGCTGACGTAGACTTAGGGTACTCTTTACACGCGGCTACATTTCTAGGGTGGCTATGGTAACTTACTGTTGCAGTGAAATCATGGAGAGATTATTCCATTGTACACAGCAACAAGATAGAACCTTGTCTCCATGATTTCACTGCAACCAGTAAGTTCTCTGTAGCCACCCTAGAAAATGTATCGCGTGTAAAGGTACCCTTAGGGTACCTTTACACACGGCTACATTGTAGCTTGTCACCAGGTAACTTACTGGTTGCAGTGAAATCATGGATACATGATTCCATTTGTACTAGCAACAAGATAGAACCATGTATCCATGATTTCACTGCAACCCGTAAGTTAACCTGGGACAAGCTACAAATGTAGCCCTGTGTAAAGGGCCCCTTAGGCAATAAAAAATGAATGGAGGGCTGCTTTAAGAATACTGAAATGTTCTCACTTGTATATGAAGTGTCCTCCGATGTGTGAAAATGGGTTTTGTTGTCCAAAGCAACCAATAACACTGCTTTCATTCTACTACAGGAGTTTAAGAAGTGAAAGCTTAACACCGATTGGTTGCTATTGACAACAACTTTTTTTTTATTCTTTTGGGTAATGTTCATTAATGTAAACTGTTTGTGATTCATTAACTCATGATGTACCTGCTGGACCTAAACTACAGATGAATATGAGCACACACATATAGTTTTGTTTAGGGTACAGGGGTTGTCCAGATTTGGTACGATGGGCTGCACTCTCTTGATGTAACTGCAGACTTGTGAATCCGCACAGCACACACGGTGCTCACTGTCAGGAATCTCTGGGAACTGGCAGTCATGTGACCACAAGTATACGATATGCCCACTCCCACCCACATTCTGACTAGAGGGGCGCGGCCTTGCTGACTACAAGTGGATTGAGCAAGACCACACACGTCTAGTTGAATTGTGGCCAGAAGTATGCATATTTCATTCTTGCATGTCCGCCCAGCCTTGCAGCTGGCACCAGAGAATCATAAAAGCTCACCCTGTATGTGCTGTGGGGATTCACTTGTCACCAGTCACTCTATGTACCAATTATGGACAACCCCTTTAAAAGGAACCCGACAGTATGGTCATGCTGGAATCGGACACTGACTGTATTGCAGCTATGTATGCTGCACCTGGAAATGCCCTGGTGTATCATAGAAAACGTATTGTGGTAAGTGGACGAGGACCAGGTATCTCAGATGACAATTCAGTGAGCAATGAATAAAAGCTGGTGGCTCAAAGGAAAAATGAAGCTCATTTTCTTCCAGGCACCTTCCTGTTGGGTCAATTTGTTTATTAATCATTGAGTATTTGGTGAGTTTTTGACCTATATTTATAGTCAAAACCAGGAGTGAAATAAACTGAGGAAAAGTATTATGAAAAGATGTCACTACTTTGAATTTGTCATACAAATGCTGATGTGAAATACTGAACAAGTGCATGTGGCTTTAACCTGCAGATTAATAGAGTTATCGGACATGACAGGTTATGAATCTGGCCCTTATTAGTGCAGTGCCCCATTCACTACAGTTGACATGCATGCCTATATTGATAGGTAGGGACCGGAGTGGGTTTATCGCTGGCATTTTTAAAATTGTATACTACCTAATTGCTGATAAGGTTCCCTCCGCTCACAGTGGACATATAGCAGATAAGGGTCAAAGTGCAAACTTCAGTCTGCTCCAGTACATGTCCACGTGGATTTACTGGCAGCAGTTTACCCTTAATATTGTGTCCAGGCTACCATATGATTTCCGCTCATTAAGTCAGGGCTGTCTTGTGTGTTATTGAAGTTCTCGTACGTTGTGCAGCTGTGTGCAATATATTGGACCTTAATAACTAATGGTGAAATATAAAAAATTATTAGGGCTTACAGTCTGGAGAATGGGTTTTGGTTTAAAATAATTTTTGAGGTTGTATTCCATCAATGCACCACGCTAGTGTTTTTTTTAAATTAGTGGTATCACTAATGTATGTCCCCTGGTCGTACTAATATACTTGCCTGCCGACACCTTCTGCTGTTCTCATCTCTGCTCTGTTGGACTTCTGCTACTTATGACCTGCCACATTGCTTGGTGAGCCAGGGCTCTAATAGATCTACATTGAGCGCTTGTGACTGTAAGGCTGCTTTCACACAGCGTTTTTTTGCTGTCCGAGGGGATCCTTTTGTTTTGTTGGACCCCTCGGAGAGCAACGGATCCAAACTGATGCCTGCAATTGGATGCCAAATAGGCATCCGATTCTGATATTTTGCAGGATCAGTTTGGATCCTCTCCCCTCTCTCCTCTTCCCGCTCCTCCTGTCACCTAGCACTCGCTCCTCTCTGCCTCCTGTCACCTCTTTTGCCCCCTCCTCTCCCTGCTCCCTCAGTCTCTCCCTTTTCCCCCATCCCTCAGTCTCTCCCTCTTTCCCTCCTCCTCTCCCTGTTCCCTCAGTCTCACCCTCTTTCCCCCCCTCCCCTCCCTGCTCCCTCAGTCTCTTCCTCTTTCTCCCCTCTCCTCCGGACCTTAAGAAATAAAAAAATCTTTATTCTCACCTTCCAGCAATCTCCCAGTGTCTCCAGCTATTTTCTGATCCTTAGGACCTGTGGTTGCGTTACAGTCACATGACCGGTTACCGTGGTAACTGATCATGTGACCGGGTTGTGACATCACGCCAGGTCCTGTAAGGATCAGAAGATAGCTGGAGACGCTGGGGAATCGCTGGAAGGTGAGAATAAAGATTATTTTCTCCTTCGCCTCATTGGGGGACACAGACCGTGGGTGTTATGCTGCTGTCCACTAGGAGGCGACACTAGGCAAATCTGCAAAGAATTCAGAGACTCCTCCTCTGCAGCATATACACCCTAGAGCAGGAAGTGATTCCCCAGTTTTTGCTTAGTGTCGATAGGAGGTAGACATGGTCCATAGGACCACTCCAAATTAAATAGTTAGATATTTTTTACTTAGATTTTTTACTCTTTTTTACCAAGAATATGAGAGGGCGACGGTATCTCCGCATACCGATCTCCCAAAACCAGCAACAGGCGGGAACGCGGGGTGTTACCTCCACGTATCCCCTCCTGCCACGATGGATAGGGAGCAAGGCGACGGTTCCATTGCGTTCCGATCTCCTTGTTTTTTCTCCCATGGCCGGCGCTTCCACATTTTCCCCTGTCCCCACTGGGAACTTCAGGGTGACTTCTGCAGGCTTGCAGAGAATCGCAGCATGACAGAGCTGATCCTGCGGGGCACATCAGGACGCCAGGCCAGGCACAGACTTCCCCATCTCCCTTCTGGGTTATGGGTCGAGCAAGCAAGCCCAAGATGCCCTCCCCATTCCCTGTTAGGGTCTGGGTTGAGGAGCCTACTCAGGTAATCAGGGCTCCCCTGGGACCCTGCATGTTTTTCTTTATTTGTCCCCCCTGAGCCGCCCAGCCGCAGTATCTGTAAGCTGCACGCCACGAGCCCTACTGTGAGGGTCTCTGAGAGCAGGCTCCCCCACCTCGGGTCCCCCCTCCTCCGTACTGTTCATGCTGCGCCCGCTCCCCTGGAAGGGAGCACAGCAGCGGCGGCTCATATCGGGCCCTGGGTGCCGATGGGGCGCTGCCCCACCATGGTCGCAGTCTCCGGTGCCAGGCGCCGTGCTCCCAGTTCCGGCCCCGGACCTCCGCGCCAACCCTCCGCCATTCCCGGGCCCGCGTTTTACGCGAGGCCCCGGCTTCGGCCTAGCCGCACGTCACAGTCCCGCCCACCGGCTCGCCCCATTGGACGGGAGCTCGCCAGCGTCAGCACGGGGGCGGGACAGGTCTGGAAAGGGCGCCATCCAGGCTCTCTGCGCGCTATCGCGCTGGCTCCGCCCCCTTCTTCATGGCACCGCAGCCATTGCAGCCCCGGCGCTGACACCGCTGTATAACAGCGGCGAACAGCGCTTGGGCATCAGGGGACTCAGGCTGACCAGGCCATCTGTGGCTACGGTCAGATGGTTGGATTAGCCCCTACAACCACTGGGTTTGCACCCAGGACTCTGCTCTGGGCAGATGGCAGCAGGCTCATGCTTGCCTCCGCTGAGGCGTCCCTTGGTCCCTATCCTCCCAGGTGGAGGTAATAGGGATACACAGATCAGCTCAGATTATTGTGCCACATTACAGGGACCCAACACAGCACTACTAACACGGCTTCGCTGTGCGCCAGTCTCTGATAGTTGCTGACGGGCAGTCAGCAGTGGCGTAACTACAACAGGTGCAGAAGTTGCGATCGCACACGGACCCTGCAGCCTAGGGGGCCCCAAAAGTCCCTTTGGCCTATAGAAAAAGACTAATACTATTAAAGATTTGCAATAATTAGGGGTCCCATTGGAGCCTTCACATCGGGGTCCCGGGGCCTGGTGTTACGCCACTGGCAGCCAGCTTGGTACAGCCTGCCTCATCGTGTACTCCTCCCCCCTCCCTGTACACCGACCATGTGACAGTAATGCTACCCCTGTACTCTGTGACACAGTAACATCACATTACTAGGAATACTGCTAATTCCCAGAGCAGTACAGCCAGAGTCCCTCTTCCAGCACAGACCAATTATAGTTGTTCCTACCACCGTGCCTGATGCAGGTACCTGTTGGTACACCTTTCCGATCTGATAGCCTTACCCGGAGAGGGTAGCTATGTTTAAGTGATATACCGACATGCCCTCCTCCTCTGTTCCCCTCAACGGTGGGAACCCTGTTGATATTCAGACATCAAATACTCATCCATCGGACCCCTTCCCAGGCCCCCTACACAGTTGAGAGAACTAGGTTGCGGTGAAATTACGGCGAGTCTAACTCACAGGTTTCTTCCTGGGTCCTCCATTAATGGAGAGTCCAGTTGAAGTTGACGTAACCTACACTTATCTGACAACTGCAAGGGTCCTAGGATTGTTACTAATTTTTTCCAATCCCACAATAGGAGCCGTGGTGTAGTGGTAAACACTACTGCCTACCAATGCAAATGTGCCCAGTTCGAGCCCCGCTGCAAACACTTTTCTGCTAGAGTTCCGGTTTGCAGGGATGACGGTCAAGTCCTTCAAAACACAGGATGAACTCCATGATCAGCCATGCTCGAGTGGTTTAGCGCGGGTCTCTGGAACCGAAGACCCATAACATACTTCCTCCTCAGCTCCCCACTGTCGGAGGCGCTGGGTTGTAGCCGATATGTTATATGCCAAGCTTCTTCCTCGACTCTCCACTGGGGATTCGGGTTGAAGCTGCGAAGGCATGAGGCCTGGCCGGCCTCCATCACCTGACTACAAAGACAAAACTCGAGGTAGCACGACGTGGAATACGAATTCTGTTGCCAATCTCCTCACTGGACCTATATGGGTATTTGGCTTAAGATGACACGTGCGAGTACTCTGCACAGCCTGCCTCGAGATGGGACCTTGCGGCCCCCTGACCGCATTAATCCAATGAATGGGCCCTTCTTGCCCCCGTGAGACCATGGCCCGAGCCTTCTTCCACGCACTCTGTCCCTTCTCGATTCAGGAGTCACCAGTGGGATAGTGTTCGCGGTGTGCAGCACAGGACACCAGCGTCCGAACGGTCGTGATCACAGTCTCCGGTTCTTTTTCTGCCAGCACTGCTCTTGTCTTCTGGTTTTCTCCGGACCTCCGCGACGGGCCTCTGCGGTTCCCGAGCCCCGCGTTTTTTAGCAGGGCCTGGTTTCGGCCTAGCCGTGACATCTCTGGCTTTCCCGCCCGTTCTCAGCCCGCCTTCTGCCCGCCCTCCACCTGCCGTCGGAGCTCCGACCCTCAGCTCAGGGGGTGGGGCGAAGCTGAAGGGACTGAAGCGAAAAGATTACATAGTTTTTTTCCCCCGCCTGGAATTGGCAACGTATATACTGCTTTTCAGCAGTCTTCCATCTCCGGATGGCTCTTTTATCAATCCATGCCTTTCAGAGACTGCGAACAGTGACATTTGCACCGTGCTCATTAAACAGACTCCGTGGGATCGACCTTCCTCAGGTCTACCCAAACTCCAAGGCGCGTGCTGCAACACAACACATATATCCAGGAGCCCCTGCTCCGCTGCGTGCCCTTGACGCCCGATGATGCAGCGTCACGTATAGAGTCTCAGCCATATGGGACGCACAGCATCGCATGATCATGGCTGCCGTTAGTTGCAACGCATTTACAGCTCTAGTCAGTTTCCCAGACAAAGCACAGATTCTTCATCTTGGACTCCGCAGCTTTCGTCAGGGTTTTCCTCAATCCTTCACAGCTGATCTAAGAGTCCTGGTCAGCATAGTAGCCAGTTCCATTGCCTCAGCGGAATCGCCGGCCTTTGCAATTATCCATGCTCAGGCGTTGCACGAATACTGCATGGGGGGCGATGTGCCCCCCCTCACAATGCTCAGGGTAGTAGTCTTGCCCTGTCACGAACATACCCCTAAATCTACGCACATTCAGTAGTATCTCTAGGACTAATCGTTCAGTCATCTTCTGGCATTCAGACACGTCAGGATGCAGTCAGACAATGCCACAGCCATGGCATATGTCATCAACCAGTGTGGAACCCGCAGTCTCTAAGTGATGACAAGTTCGCCACATCCTTCACTAGGTGAAGTCCTACAACACGGTACTGCCAGCTGTTCTCATACCAGGTGTATTCTTCTGGGTGGCGTTTTCCTTTTTCCTAAATTCGCCAAGGCATGGACTCAGGGTGCCCAGCCCCTTCTCCTACGCGTCCTCCGTCGAAACGCCGACGCCAGGTACCCACAGATATGGAGCTGACGGAGTCACACCTCAATGCCTCGGTCCCGGCCTTCCTGGCCTGGTCTCAGGATCCGCAGTCAGTGGGACAGACTCACTAGTTCAAGCCTGGACCGGTACCCGCCTTTCCTACATTTCTTCCCCTCTAATAGTCGGGAATATCACAACGAGAATGTCGCCGGGTCATCTTTATGGTCTCAGACTGATTCACTCGCCCTTGGCGCGCTCGCTTGTCCAATTTATAGCTGCAGTACCAGTACGTCTAACGGACAGTTCGGACCTGTTCGCTCACGGCCAGTTCTTCCTCAGAACTCTTCACATCTGAGGTTAATACCGTAGCCTTCAGACCTAGAATTTAACCCAAGAGGTTTTTTTCCCAGGATATTGTAACGAGCGTAGTCACAGAGGAGGACACCAGCTTTATCAGCGATATCCAATCACACACGTGTACTCATTTTGTTTTTTTTGCTGGGACTCCTTTAGGAGTCATTCCCCTTGGCCCTACTTCTTACTGGGGACTCTCCGTCTTCCACTCAGACCTAGACTCAGGGCTTTCCTTTGGGTCCCTCACACAGCAGGTTTTTCACCCTCTTACCAGCACGTCTTGCCACCAGACTCTATGAAACCATTCCTCGACGGGTCTGCTATTTCTGGTCCCCATACAACAAGACTACATCCCTGGGGAACTGTCCTTGATACTCGCGGCCGGCAAGGATCCCGTTTTCAGCCATGATGGCATATTACCTATAGCATCCTCATTCACATAGCGGTATGGTTCGGTGGCATTTTATTTGTCTCTGCAGAAGTATCGTGACTTGCAGCGGTTTCGCGTAATCCATCTTTTTTTCTAGTCTTTCATCAGAACAAGACTTTCCTATGGCTGTTTCCTTTCTTCTTCCAGGATAGGTTTATTCTTTCCACCTACATGACGACGTCTCTCTGCCATCGCTACGCCCGACTTCAGTTCGTCCGGTCGCGAGGGACTTACATGTGCGGGACCTGGTCTGGGCCTACGCATCTAGATGTCAGTGCCCTCCTCAGAGGTCGGTTTCTCTTTTCTTTTCTCATTCTTCCAATGGGCAGAACTACGAACACGTCAGCCTCTAAGGCTCCTCTAACCATCCAGGACGCTTATTCCATCGATGACTCATCCCTTCCAGAAGGTCATGGTATATTCTACTCGGCCAGGAAGGCCTCCTGGACAGTTCGGTAACAGGCTTTGGCGCAACAAGTGTATAGGCAGCCAATAGGCCAGCCTACACCCATACCCAAGCCGCTATAGCGCTTGCACTCAGTCTGCAACAAACGCAGGTCTGGGTACACGTGTCCTCCAGGCGGCAGCTCGCCTGTTGGCTCATTGTTCTTCACTGACCATGCTCAGTGTCACTAGTTCCTGGGGCATGGTTTTTCTCTGACCTTGCTCAGTATTCTAGTTCCTTTGTTCTTTCCCACCCAGGGACTGCTTTGGGACGTCCCACGGTCTGTGTCCCCCAATGAGGCGAAGGAGAAAAGGAGATTTTTGTGTACTCACCGTAAAATCCTTTTCTCTTAGCCTCTAATTGGGGGACACAGCACCCACCCTATTGATCTTCTGGGCCTTTTCTTCAGTTCTTACATTTCATGGTTAACTTGTTTACCATGTTTGCCTATTCTCACTCTGTTAGTTGTTGGCTGTTTAACCTTGTGCCTGTTTAGCTCAGGCCTTGTAGTACTATGACCCTCTTTAATTTCAGGTCTTGTTATACGATCATATGCTTCGTTAACTCTTCACTGTTTTCCACATGCGCCTGCTGAGTTACGGGCCTTGTGGTACTAATCTTCCTCTGCTAATTCTTAACTGTTTCCACACGTGCCTGTTCGGTTTCAAGCCGTGTTCCACTATTATTACCTTGTTAACTATATTGTTTACACGGGTTGACTGTGTGTACTTCCTGTGTCACTGTTATTTGTTGACTCTCCTACTGCTTTAGCACAAAACTGGGGAATCACTTCCTGCTCTAGGGTGTATATGCTGCAGAGGAGGAGTCTCTGAATTCTTTGCAGATTTGCCTAGTGTCGCCTCCTAGTGGACAGCAGCATAACACCCACGGTCTGTGTCCCCCAATTAGAGGCTAAGAGAAAAGGATTTTACGGTGAGTACACAAAAATCTCCTTTTTAACCCTTGCATTTACTTAATTTAACTTCTGCAATGTTTGTATATACTGTACATTGTGGAAGTAAAATTACACGGTTAGGAGCAGTTTTAGTGTACGGAGCATGCTCAGTACACTAAAATTGGGTCCGAGAAACCATCAGCTGTTTTCTCGGACCCGCGCTCCATAGGCCCCCATATTAGGCTGGTTTCACACTGCGTATTTTTTCCTGTCCATGGGTTCCTACATTTTGTAGGACCCCACGGACAGGAGCGGATCCGATTTGGCCCCCATGTTATACTATGGGCCACAGATCACATTGGATTTGGCCTCATTGCCATCCGATTTTTGTAGGATCCGATTTGGTCAGATTTTTTGCTATGCCCAAAATTGGAGACTGCTCCGATTTTGGGCACAGCGGATCAAATTGGACCGAATCGGATCCGGCATGATCCGTGGCCATTAACATGGGGGCCTATGGAGCACAGGTCCGAGAAATCATTGGATGGTTTCTCGGACCCGATTATAGTGTACTGAGCATGCACAGTACATTAAAATCGCTCCTAACCATCTAATTTCACTTCTGCAATGTATATATATATATTGCGGAAGTGAAATCAGGGGTTAAAAATAAAAAAAAAAATAGATTCTCACCTGTCCTGCGATCCAGCACAGTCAGCATCTTGGGATGTACAGGACCTGGCATGATGTCACAGTCGCATGACTGGTCACCGCGGTAACCGGTCATGTGACCGATGACGCTGAGCGGGTAGCCCTGCCCAGCCAGGTCCTTTCAGCATCCGGAGCTAGATGCCGATGGCGCTGGATCGCAGGATAGGTGAGGATCTTTTTTTTTCTTTTTTTTTTTTAGCCCCTGCTTTCACTTAAATTTCACTTCCGCAATGTATATATACATTGTGGAAGTGAAATTACCCTGCACAGCTCATTCTGTGTCCGGGTCCGTGATAATCACGGACCCGGACACAGATTAGGTCACCCCCTGTGGTGTCCGTTCCTGTCCGTGGGATCCTACAAAAAGTAGGATCCCACGGACAGGAAAAAATACGCAATGTGAAACCAGCCTTAAGGGCCTCGGATCATGTTGGATCCGATCCTGTCAGATTCTGTCCGATGCTCCCAAAATCGCAGCAGTCTGCAGTTTTGGGTGCATGAAAAAATCTGAGATTTAAACAGCTGTCAGATCAGCTGTTTCTTCAAATCTCCCACGCCGACACCGCCGGGAGATCAGTGGAGGCTCTAGCTGATCGCCCGGTGGCCGCTGCTGATCAGCGGCGGCCACCGGGAGAGATTTCAATGTGATCCGCAGCGTTCTCCTGCGCTGTCATGCGGAGGACACTGTGGATCCATTGACTTCAATGCGTGGTTTGTGCGCTTGTGGACGCTTGCAGATAAAACAAGCGCCCGCGAACGCACAAAAAATGCAACAAGCTGCGTTCAGAGTGCGCTCCGAGGGTGCATAAATTATATGCATCCGAACGCAAACACAACCGAACCCTAACAATCCTTCTGTCAGAACAAGCTCACTGATAGATTCTCAGTGAACTCATTCTGCAGCCAATTGTGTAAGAAATAGCATATATGTATCTCAGTCCAAAATACATGCATTTAAATATGCACTTCTGGACATAAAAAACACTATTTGACTGTTCCTGTAAAAAGTCTCCAAAATTCCTTTTTATCCTTGCTTTCTTTGTTTAGCTCCCTTCTTTCCCCTGTTGCTAATCTTATGGTTTGTTGTTTGCATCTTTATTTTCCTTCCAGCTCTCCTTGTGCCTCTAATGCCTCTTCATGTATCAGGAGCATCTGATGAGTGGCATGTGCATCCATGTGCCATAAATCTTACCTCACTTCAGTACCTAACTGGAGTATCTCGCATAAGGAACTCCAGAACTTGTCATAAATTAGACGACCCCCCCAACTCTACAGGCCACGTCACACGCATCAATCTTATGAGCGATATCGCTTAAGCAATCTGCTTTTTTGATCGCTTAAGCGATATCGTCTGTGCGTCGCTGCGTGTAATCAAGCGATTTTACAATGTAAAATCGCTTGATTGATTGATTGCAGATTTGTGAGCCGGAGCTCAAATCAAGCGATAAACGCTTGATCAATCTGCAGCATCGTGGTGTGTGACACCACGATGAACGATCTCCCAGCGGCAGAGCCTATGCTGGGAGATGGTATCTATGGTAAACGTTGGGTTACTAAGCGCCGCGCGGCGCCTAGTAACCCGACGTTTACCATAGTTACCAGCGATCTCGCTGCTCCACATCGCTGGTGAGTCTGTCTGTGTGACAGCTCACCAGCGATGTGAGCGATATTGTTAGCGATCGCGCGTGCACGTGATCGCTAACAATATCGCTCATAAGATTGATGCGTGTGACGTGGCCTTACCTGTCTTGTTGGATTGGGAAGAAACTGGCGTGAAAAGGCCACAAGTTGCAAAATTCAAAAGGTAGGCACAACTCGAAGTTGTGCTTAAATACTGCGATTTTTCAAAGCTTTTACGCCAGAATCTGTTGTGAAAGCTTTGATGAATTGGCCCCTATAATTGTTTGCTCTGTACTCTGATAGCCAGTGCATGGTGTTGAACATGATGATGTCAGACTCTTTGATGCTCCCATTTAAAATGTTTTCTTTTTATCAGGTGTGTAACTAACTACAATAGGTGTAAAGGTTACAGTCACACCCTGACCTCAGGGTTAGCATCATCTTGCAGTTACAGCAAGTGAATGGGATTGTTAGAAATCTCATGCTCTCTGTGCTGTTATGTTATGCAGCATAAACTGACCCGTGGTGCATGTTAACAGTTCATAATTTGTCACTTTCACTTGCGGGTTCAAGGAATTTTATATTCAGTCATGGACGACAGTATTGTCACTTCTTATAACTATCAACAAGCTTCTTGTATTCCTCTCAAATTGAATTTTGGACCACTTTTCTTTTGCAAGCTGCTCCAGCTCTCTCTTATGAAAGGTGCCTTCTTCCAACAGCAATTTTAAGATCTCTACACAGTGGTCAATGGTATTTAAAATTATGTCTCTTTGCCAGCCCTGGGGTCCTCATGGGTCTCCTGCCATAGCGTTTAATTTCATTCTAATGTTGACAGATAATTTGTGATGACACTGATGCATCCTGTTCCTGCAGGACAGCTTGAAAATCTTTAGAATTTGGAGCAGCTTATCCACTATCCGGACCATCATGTGTTGCAACCTTTCATCAATATTTTGCCATGGGTTGTAAATGTCTTTTTTACACACCGTGGACAAAGGAACATACTGATCTCTGGAGGTGGACTTGTAACATCGAGCGCATTGATATTTTTTAAAAAATTTTGGTTGTCATGTCCTTAGTTCTCTTTCTGTTCTCCATGTTTAAGGTGGCACCCACAGACACAATGCAAAGATTGATTCAATGTCTACATGTTTTGTCTAGTTTCAGGTGTGATTTTCATATTGTCCACACCTGTTACTTTCCACCGGTGAGTTTGAACGAGCATGACTTACTTGAAACGAAGTTATTTAGCCACAATTTTGAAAAGCTGCCAAAAATGTTTATCGACTCATCTTTAGGGTTTTGTGTGAAATGATAGAAAACCGAAAAAAGAGAGATAAATTTTTTAATACAAACAAAATTGGTATCATAAAAAACAAAATATGAAACATTTCATAAATCAATAATACATGGTAGTGAAAGGTAATCGTAAATAGGAGTAATCAACTGGAAACAAAACCTCACAAAGAGAGACTTGGAGGGAGGCAGTGACCTAAATAAAAATAATAGGTGTCATAAATAAAGGTGATATGAATAGCAAATAGATATTTAATACATAGTGGTACAGGAAATATGCAATCCTAATGTACCAAAATACTATTTGTCCTTCGTGACAATGAAACGCGCGTCGAGGGTGCATTGGCAACGGGCTTCTGATTTCCCTATTAGTAACCTATAGACATATCAATATGTATAGCTTTTAGAAGTTATGGCTCTAACATTCTATATTTTCAGTGATATTTGACCACTAGAGCCTATTTGCTTGATCCTACTACCCTCGCACCTTGTGCATTGCTGACATTCAGGGATATATACAGTGGGGAAAAAAGTATTTAGTCAGCCACCAATTGTACAATTTCTCCCACTGAAAAAGACGAGTCCTGTAATTTATATCATGAGTAGACCTCAACTATGAGAGACAAAATGAGAAAACTAATCCTGAAAATCACATTGTCTGATTTGGAAAGAAATATTTTTCACATTTTGGTTTAAAATAAGTATTTGGTCACCTATAGTGCTTTGTAAATTAGCTGGGACAAAGCAAGTCTTTACTTGTTTTTCTTCCATTCATTTTACTATTGCTGATAAGTGTTTTATCAATTCTTGGTGTCGTTTTCCTTTTCCTTCCACATTTCCCATTTCCTTTTGGAAAAAACGATCCAGTTTCATTGTGTGTGTGAATTATTCTTGAAACAGTAGATTTTCCAATACCAACGGTGGAAGTGATTTCTCTTACAGTCAGACTTGTATGTTCATTAAGAGTAATAATTCTAGACCTCTTCCGTGGAGGAACATCCATTTTTACAGGCACGAATCACACTGAGAGAAAAAGTACACTAAACCACTCCTCACAGAAACAAGCTCTCAACTGAAGCTGAGGGGGCAGCTAGCTGTAATTTTCTGACTAAAACCAGTCAAACCACATTTTGTTACTCAAGGTTGTAAACCTGACAGCCCCGGACCCGATTATGACATAATGCAGCCCTATGGGACCAGATAGAACTGGATGGCAGCTATGTGCCATCCGGTTTCCATCTGTCCGGGTGAATTCGGATTTTTCTTCCAGACACAAAAACATTGCTTGCAATCTTTTTGTGTCCGGGGCGAAAATCTGCCCAAATTGGATATTCCCGGATCTGGTGCTCCCTAACATGGGGGTCTATGGTGCCGGATCGCCCCGGTCTGACAAAAACATCGGATCCGGTAACCGGACGCCGGCTGCTGAAGTTTTAGCAGCGAGCGCTGCTAAACTTCAGCACTACCAGATGTCCCCTGCAGAGATTTTAGGACCGTGGCTAGCTCCCCGCTAGCTGCGATCTTGAAATTCCAGCAGCTGCATCCGGCTGCGAACCGGACTGGAGGGCATATTTGCCCTTTGGTTCTTTTTCTAGATCGGGTCCAGGGCTGTCTGGTTTAGACCGGACAGCCCCGGATCTGATCTTGCCGTGGTGTGAACCCAGCCTAACTTCTTCTTTAGGAGGCTCCTCTGTCCTACACTCATTACCTGTAGTACTGGCAGCTGTTTGAACTTGTTATCACTATAAAAGACACCTGTCCGCAATCTCAAACAGCCACACTCCAAACTCCACTATGGTGAAGACCAAAGAGATGTCAAAGGACACCTGGCTGGGAATACTGAATCTGCAATAGGCAAGCAGCTTAGTATGAAGAAATCAACTGTGGGAGCAATAATTCGAAAATGGAAGACATACAGGACCACTGATATTCTCCCTCGATCTGGGGCTGCACGCAAGATCTTGCCCCGTGGGGTCAAAATGATCTCAAGAATGGTGAGCAAAAATCTCAGAACCACACGGGGGGACCTAGTGAATGTCAGCCTCCAGATGTAAACCCTATAGAAAACCTTTGAAGGGAGTTGAAAGTCCGTGTTACCCAGCGACAGCCACAAAACATCACTGCTCTAATGGAGATCTGCATGGAGGAAGGGACCAACATACCAGCAACAGTGAGTGCCAACCTTGTGAAGACTTACAGAAAACATTTGACCTCTATCATTGCCAACAAAACATATAGAAAAAATATTAAAGGGAACCTGTCACCAGGTTTTTGCAACCTAATCTGAGAATAGCATAATATAGGACCCGAGATCCTGATTCTAGCGATGTGTCACTTACTGGGCTGCTCAGTGTAGTTTTCATAAAATCACTGTTTAAACAGCTGGAGATTATCATTAGCAGTCCTCTTGGCCTGCTGCCAAGTGGACTGGTATATTCACAGACTGCTAAATCTGCAACAGACAAAACACTAATTTTATCAAAATGACAGCAAGCAGGTCAGTAAATGACACATCACTGGAATCACGGTCTCTGTCTCTACATTATTCTGCTCTCAGATGGGATGGCAAAAACCAGGTGACAGGTTCCCTTTAAGGCCACGTCACACCTGGCGACGGGGCTGGAGATGTCGGCGGCGACTGGCGGGGTCGCGCACGTTTTTGGCGCCCCGCCAGCGTTGTCATTTCCCATTTACATGGGGCAACATCTCCAGCGCCGGCGAGGTGACAGGCGGCATCGCTGCCGGGGTGTCTGAAAACCACAGCGGCGATGCAGGACAATGGGAGCCTATGGCTCCCATCGCCTGACAGGTCGCCGGCGGCCGGTTACTGCTCTGAAACCAGGCGACCTGGCGGCGCCGACATCGCCTTTTTACATGAGGCGACGTAGGGGCGATGTCGCCGCTGTTAGGCCACGCCCCTATGTCGCCTATGTAATTGTTGGCGATGTCGCTCCGTGTGACGGGGCCTTTAGAGTGATGAGGTGACGTAATGTGCTCCACAGAGCATGCACAATCTGCAGCTTGAAGTCGGGCTGCAGAGTACCGTAAATGACACGTTCGACGTCTCACCTGGAAATCTACAGACTGCTCCGAGGCAGGCTGGGGGCGCGCATTGTAATTACAATATCACGCCTATTGGGGCATGATAAACACTGCTGTAGATGGCAAAAGGGAGCAAAAGAGGACGCTCAGTGGGGCTAATACCGGTAGCCCCGCTTGATTATAATATAAGGCAGTAAGTTATAAAAAGCTTTTATAAAACAGTCACACCACACATTTAGGAGAGGGATAGTTAGAATAGTAATAGGAAGGTGCAAGGACAGGTAGTGATAGCCTGAGATGATGTAACTAGGTCACAGGTTCACTTTAAGATGAACTTTTGTTATTACCAAATACTTATTTTCCACCAGAATTCGAAAAATATTTCTTTCCAGATCAGACAATGTGATTTTCAGGATTAGTTTTCTCATTTTGTCTTTCATAGTTGAGGTCTACCTAAGGCTACCTTCACATTACGATTTGAAGGGAGCCGATGCTGTCCGATATAAATCGGACAGCATCGGCTCCCTTCTGATGCCTGGAATCGGGTGCCAAATAGGCACCCCATTCCGGCATAAAATCGGCGCCGGGCTGCAAAAAAAAAAAAAAAAAATAAAGGTTATTCTCACCTCCCCCCGAGCCCCCGCCGTCTTCTGCCATCTTCTGCCATCTTCTTCTAGGCTCCCGGTGGCTCCCGCAGGCTGCCGGTGTCAGCAGAGGTGTACCTCTGCTGTACACAGGACCTGCGGTGATGTCACAGTCACGTGACCGCGGTTTCACCATGGTGAACCCGCGGTCACGTGACTGTGACATCACCGCAGGTCCTGAACAGCAGAGGGAGCGCTCTGCTGACACCGGCAGCCTGCGGGAGCCACCGGGAGCCTAGAAGAAGATGGTGGAAGACGGCGGGGGCTCGGGGGGAGGTGAGAATAACCTTTATTTATTTTTTTTTTAACACTTGTGCTCCTAGTTAGGAGCAGTTTTACTGTACTGAGCATGAGACATACATGTTTCCTCGGACCCTTCTCCATAGGGCCCCATGTTATAGGGATCGGGTCAGATCGGATGTGCACTAAATGCCATCCGATTTGGTCCGATCCGATTCTGTCCGATTTTATTTTCGGTGCTAAAATCGGAGCAGGCTCCGATTTTAGCACCGATATTAAAATCGGACAGAATCGGATCGGACCAAATCGGATGGCATTTAGTGCACATCCGATTCGGTCCGATCCCCATAGGGATACATGGGGTCCGAAAATCGGTCCGATGCTGTCCGATTTTTTTCGGACAGCATCGGAAAACCGAAAATCGTTATGTGAAAGCACCCTAAGATGTCAATTACAGGACTCGTCTTTTTCAGTGGGAGATCTTGGACAATTGGTGGCTGACTAAATACTTTTTTCCCCACTGTATGAGGCGTAATGTCTTAATTTAGAGATCTTTTGATGTACATATCATTGATTTTTATGTATAAGGTTTGCATTTTTTACTATAATACAATTACGGTACTACTGTTTTTTCCTACTATTTGTATTACTACTGCAATCTTCTTATAGTATTTCTTCATTATACCATTATTACTAAACATCATTATATTTTTTCAGTTTTCCTTATACTTGGTGAGATGTCTATATTGATAGATAGGTGGAATTTTGTAGGTTCCTTATTTTGTGTGAAATTATGTCCAAGTTGCATTTTTTTTCTTCATTTTTTAACTTTTTTAAATTTTTGTGACGTTCCAAAAATACACTAAGGTTACGTTCACACGTAGCGTAATTTCCCCGTAATCAAAAGCTATGGCTTTTGCTGAAATGCATTCACACGCCTCGTGTTTCTGCGTCTTTTTGCGGACACGCTTTTGCAGTACCCTAGTGTATTAGACATGTCATATCTTTGCGCCTTTTTCGGTGCGCTATTCTCATAGGCCACATTATAAAATGGGCTCGGGAAAAGCGCGCTGAAAAAAGAACGGTGTGAAAATGCAGTCGTGCTTTTTTGCGCCATACGCGCACTAAAAAGTGCCACTGAAAAAATATGCGGGAATTACGCCACGTGTGAATGTAGTCTAAGTAGTTAAACGTGTATGACAAGATGTGCAGTTGCAGCAATTTTTTTAAGACTTCATTTTCTAGAACAATTTCAAGGGTGTCAACACTTTCAGGCAGGTTTCGTCTGGAACCTACACATAAAAGGGTCCCCTTAACAATAAGTGCTTCACCTAAACACGTTTATACCTTACCAAATATCGCCACAGATTAAACTGTGTTGATATTTATAGTGAATCAGCACATCCAATATTAATGGCAAAAAATTACTTTATTGTTTAAAATTAATTCATATTAAAATTAAAATTATTTACCGTACATAACATGTCTTTTTAGTCGGGAACACAGTCCCTATCATGCACAAAATAATAGGGTGGGCTACAGAGAATACAAATAGCAGCAAATACTATCAGGGGAACAGCAGAGAATATTTACAGCACTATCACACTTGTATTGATATTGGTCCCACTCTTGGATCCAAAAGGGGCACTCCTATAGACCTAAATGGTCATTAAATAATCATCCATTAAATACTAGGTTGTTCACAATACCTGGTGCCAAAATGATCCTCACAGATGATAGTTCCTTAGACCCCTGCTGCCAAAGTACTCCTGCCTCACCCCCACCGCCAACGTACGTTTCAAAAGTTGATCTTTTTTCCTCAGGGCGTGCAACTCTCTTGCCTGTCTCTCCAGCCATCTGTAATCCTGGCCCCTATAATGTCTTAATTAGTGTCATGGCATTACAGGCACCAGAGGAGCTAGTCACCCTATATACCGTATATACTCGTGTATAAGCCGACCCGTGTATAAGCCAACCCTCCTACTTTTGCCCCCAAAACCTGGGAAAATCTATTGACTCGCGTATAAGCCGAGGGTGGACCCCAGCACAGGTATACAGCCCCCAGCAGTGATATACAGGCCCCAGCAGTATGATATACAGCAGCCCCCAGTGGTATATACAGCAGCTCCCAGTGGTATATACAGCAGCTCCCAGTGGTATATACAGCAGCCACAGTGGTATATACAGCAGCCCCAGTGGTATTGCTGCCCCTGTATACAGCAGCCCCAGTGGTATTGCAGCCCCAGTGGTGTATACAGCAGCCCCTATATACAGCAGCCCCAGTGGTATTGCAGCCCCAGTGGTATTGCAGCCCCTATATACAGCAGCCCCAGTGGTATTGCAGCCCTATATACAGCAGCCCCAGTGGTATTGCAGCCCCTATATACAGCAGCCCCAGTGGTATTGCAGCCCCACTGGTGTATACAGCAGCCCCAGTAGTATTGCAGCCCCAGTGGTATTGCAGCCCCAGTGGTATTGCAGCCCCTATATACAGCAGCCCCAGTGGTATTGCAGCCCCTATATACAGCAGCCCCAGTGGTATTGCAGCCCCACTGGTGTATACAGCAGCCCCTATATACAGCAGCCCCAGTAGTATTGCAGCCCCAGTGGTATTGCAGCCCCTATATACAGCAGCCCCAGTGGTATTGCAGCCCCTATATACAGCAGCCCCAGTGGTATTGCAGCCCCACTGGTGTATACAGCAGCCCCTATATACAGCAGCCCCAGTAGTATTGCAGCCCCAGTGGTATTGCAGCCCCTATATACAGCAGCCACAGTGGTATTGCAGCCCCTATATACAGCAGCCCCAGTGGTAGTATACAGGCAGCCCCAGTAATGCAGGGCCCCCCAGCCTGACTCCGGTCACCTGTAAAGCAAATTATACTTATCATTGTCCCGCTGCCGTCCGCGCCCGCATCTGCCGACATCGCGATCCTCCATCTTCATGCGACCTCTTTCGACTTCCTGTGTTCGGCGACGGTAATGACGTCATTGGCAGCGACGAACACAGGAAACAGGAAGAGGTCGCATGAAGATGGAGGATCGCGATGTCGGCAGCGGTGGGCGCGGACAGCGGGACAGTGATAAGTATAATTTGCTTTACAGGTGACCGGAGCATGAGGGGGGGGGCCCTGCATTACTGGGGATGCGGGGGCTGCTTTATACCGCTGTATACAGCAGCCCCCGCACTGACTCGCGTATAAGCCGAGGGGGGTACTTTTCAGCCCAATTTTTCGGCTGAAAAACTCGGCTTATACGCGAGTATATACGGTATATACACAAACATTAGAACATTGCAGAAGATCCTTTGTAAAAAATATTCTGCAAAACACTTCAAAAATTCTTCAAAAGTGGAAACAAAAAATGAGACAGTTTCCTCAAGTGGTTTTCATTTCAATCTCATCGTCTTTGATGACCTCAGAACCCTTCATTTATGCGCATAGCCGACTTCATGCAATCAGCACACAAAGGATATTACTAAACTTCACAGAGCTGCCGTCACACACAAAATTCAGTCCATGTTTTCTTTCAGTCCAAGAGCATATTACAAAAAATGCATTATCCAGGTGTTTGCTGGTAGTCAATACCGGTATCCTCCCTTCTCCAGACCGGTTATCTGGGCATTCAGTGGATAAGTAAAGTATTCTAACCCCTTTAAATTTTTCACTCTTTTTTTTCATGTCATTGCAGCCATTTGGTAAATTCAAAAAAATTCATTTTTTTCCCTCATTATTCTACACTCTGCACCCCATCTCGACTTAAAAAAGAATTAATGTAGACATTTTCGCAACTTGAAATATCACATGGTCATAAGTATTCAAACCCTTTGCTCAGACACTCATTCAAGTCACATGCTGTCCATTTCCTTGTGATCCTCCTTGAGATGGTTCAACTCCTTCATTGGAGTACAGCTATGTTTAATTAAACTGAAAGGACTTGATTTTGTCCTCTAGTTGCCTGAACCATTTTGCAATTTTTTTTTGTAGCTGTAAAGACTGATTTTAACTATTATATGTAGCTTCAGGCCACACAATCCCATTCAGCTCAATGGATTGCTTTGTTAGGCAACTGTAGCTAAATGGTTAAAAATCAATCAGTAGCTCTACAACAAGTTGCAGTGTTGCCAAGGCCTTAATGGCATTGTCCATGTATGGAACTCCTGTCACAGAACACCAGTACCCTAGAACGTAGGGCCCCTTTACACGCTGAGAATTTCCAGCGATCCCACCAGCGATCCGACCTGGCCGGGATCACGGAAGAGTCTCTATGCAGTCGCTGGTGAGCTGTCAAACATGCAGACTCACCAGCGACATCGTGGAAAGAATATAAACTATTCTTTCCACAATGTCGAGCTCCCGCTCCTGTCTTCTGACAGGCTGCGGTAAGCGGGAGCAGTCTGGTAACCATGATAAACAACGGGTATCTAGGCAGCGCACAGCACCTAGTTACCCGATGTATACCTTGGTTACCAGCCTTTTCCCGCTTCCAGTGTGGTATCCAAGCTACACAGCGGGTTATTAGGGACAGGGATGTGCCTAAATACCTGCTGTGTAGCTTGGATACCAGCCTGGAAGCGGAGAAGGCTGGTAACCAAGGTATACATCAGATAACTAGGTGCTGCGCGCTGCCTAGATACCCGTTGTTTACCATTGTTACCAGCCTGGGGAAGTCGCTGATCATTGGTCTCTCGCTGTCACACACAGCGATGCGTGCTGACCAGTGGGAGACCAAGGACCGAAAAATGGTCCTGAACGACGTGCAGCGATCATCGACCTCACAGCAGGGGCCTGATCGCTGCTACGTGTCACACACTGTGACATTGCTGGCAAGGTCGCTGTTGCGTCACAAAACCTGTGATATTTCAGTGACCTCTCTAGCGATGTTGCAGTGTGTGAAGTACCCTTTACTCTCATCCAGTGATGAAACACATGCTTATTCCAGAGAGGTTTTGCTGGAGGAAGTTTCTAGTAGCACTTCCTCTCTTTGGCTACACTAACTTGTGTATAAAAGGAGTTTGTGATAGTGAAGTGCAGACTGTTATTATTATTATTTATATAGTGCCATTCTATTCCATGGCGCTTTACATGCTAAAAGGGGCAGACTAGGACAAGTAACATAGTAACAATACAAGTAACAATAAATGTGGAGAATGGGCTAGAATATGGAGTCCTAGAGGCGGTATGCTCAGTAGTATTCAGCAGTCGTGTAATAGCACGGTTCAGCCTGCTTTCTAAGGAACCTCACTTATCCAGCCAGGAAGTACGGTTGAAACCGGGTAATGTCAATCCTCATTGTGCCTTAGTCCTATGTATGATTTGTGCCTAGATTTGCTTCATATTAATGACATTAACATTGACTTTAAGCTGGAAAAGAAAGGATTTGGTGCATGTTCTTAAACTGATATGGTCCAGAACCGACAGCTATAGAGAACTCCAGATTTTACCTTTACCTTTAACCTACAGTACAGACCAAAAGTTTGGACACCCCTTCTCATTCAAAGAGTTTTCTGTATTTTCATGACTATGAAAATTGTAGATTCACACTGAAGGCATCAAAACTATGAATTAATACAAGTGGAATTATATACTTAACAAGAAAGTGTGAAACAACTGAAAATATGTTTTATATTCTAGGTTCTTCAAAGTAGCCACCTTTTGCTTTGATTACTGCTTTGCACACTCTTGGCATTCTCTTGATGAGCTTCAAGAGGTAGTCACCGGAAATGATCTTCCAACAGTCTTGAAGGAGTTCCCAGAGATGCTTAGCTCTTGTTGGCCCTTTTGCCTTCACTCTGCGGTCCAGCTCACCCCAAACCATCTCGATTGGGTTCTGGTCTGGTGACTGTGGAGGCCAGGTCATCTGGCATAGCACCCCATCACCATCACACCTCCTCCTCCTTGCTTCACGGTAGGAACCAGACATGTAGAGTCCATCCGTTCACCTTTTCTGCGTCGCACAAAGACGTGGTTGGAATCAAAGATCTCAAATTTGGACTCATCAGACCAATGCACAGATTTCCACTGGTCTAATGTCCATTCCTTGTGTTCTTTAGCCCAAACAAGTCTCTTCTGCTTGTTGCCTGGCCTTAGCAGTGGTTTCCTAGCAGCTATTTTACCATGAAGGCCTGCTGCACAAAGTCTCCTCTTAACAGTTGTTATAGACATGTGTCTGCTGCTTGAACTCTGTGTGGCATTGACATGGTCTCTAATCTGAGCTGCTGTTATCCTGCGATTTTTGAGGCTGGTGACTCGGAAGAACTTATCCTCCGCAGCAGAGGTGACTCTTGGTCTTCCTTTCCTGGGGCGGTCCTCATGTGAGCCAGTTTCTTTGTAGCGCTTGATGGTTTTTGCAACTGCACTTGGGGACACTTTCAAAGTTTTTTCCCAATTATTCGGACTGACTGACCTTCATTTCTTAAAGTAATGATGGCCACTCGTTTTTCTTTACTTAGTTGCTTTTTTCTTGCCATAATACAAATTCTAACAGTCTATTCAGTAGGACTATCAGCTGTGTATCCACCAGACTTCTGCACAACACAACTGATGATCCCAACCCCATTTATAAGGCAAGAAATCACACTTATTAAACCTGACAGGGCACACCTGTGAAGTGAAGACCATTTCCGGTGACTACCTCTTGAAGCTCATCAAGAGAATGCCAAGAGTGTGCAAAGCAGTAATCAAAGCAAAAGGTGGCTACTTTAAAGAACCTAGAATATAAGACATATTTTCAGTTGATTCACACTTTTTTATTAAGTATATAATTCCACATGTGTTAATTCATAGTTTTGATGCCTTCAGTGTGAATCTACAATTTTCATAGTCCTGAAAATAAAGAAAACTCTTTGAATGAGAAGGTGTGTCCAAACTTTTGATCTGTACTGTGGTCTAAAAAGGGAAATATATTTTCCTTATAATATTTACTGGCCATTTTGGTAATGCATAGTTAGGTCCAGAAATGTTGGGACAGTGACTGAATCATTGTAATTTGCGCTCTGCATATTTTAGGGGGGGGGGGCAATCATTTTTTCACACAGGACCCTGTAGGCTTGGATTTCTTTTTCCCTTTATAATGAAGACCTTCATTATAAACTGCATTTTGTATTTACTTGTGTTATCTTTCTCTAATATTTAAATTTTACTTGGTGATCTGAAACATTTAAGTGCGACAAACATGCAAAAGAAGAGCAAATCAGGAAAAGGGAAAACACTTTTTCACACCACTGTAGTTCCCCCGCCTGTTTTTTAAAAAAATGTTTACCTCGAAGTTGGGGATGTGGTATGATCAGACCATGTCCCTGTGTGGTCAGACACATCCATTACACAGTACATAGCAGATACATATCTAAGATTGTCTGAGCACAGGAGATGTGGTATGATCAGACCGTCTTCCTGTACAGTCCGACACATCCATTACACAGTACATAGCAGGGACACATATATAAGATTATCTCAGCACAGGAGATGCGGTATGATCACAGTACATAGCAGGGACACATATATAAGATTGTCTCGGCACAGGAGATGTGGTATGATCAGGCCGTGTCCCTGTACGGTCAGACACATCCATTACACAGTACATAGGAGGGACATATATATAAGATTATCTCAGCACAGGAGATGTGGTATGATCAGACCATGTCCCTGTACGGTCAGACACATCCATTACACAGTACATAGCAGGGACACATATATAATATTATCTCAGCACAGGAGATGTGGTATGATCAGACCATGTCCCTGTACGGTCAGACATATCCATTACACAGTACATAGCAGGGACACATATACAAGATTATCTCCGCACAGGAACGTTTTTTTATTTTAACACATCCAATTGTGGAAAGTGTTATTCAACCGGAGTCACACTAGCATAAGGCATCAGATTCGATATGCTAATGACACTCGGCTCAGGCTGTGCCGTGAGCGTGACCGAGTGTTAACCTACTGTGTTCAGATCACAGCTGAGGAGGAGAGAGATGATTCTCCTCATCTCCTCTATTGACAGTGTCAATGTATATTGCACTGCAGGTTGATGACATCTGAGTGCAGTGCGATGTTTAACACACACCCCTAGACTTGTATTAGTGCAAGTAAGCCAAGATTTGCTGGTAAACGCAGTGTGCTGAGATGTTTTTTCTTGCAGATCTGAGCAACATTGGACCAAGTGCAATGCAATATTTTCTTGCATTGCCCTCATACTAGTCATAGGCTAATGGGACTCTGATCTTATTCCAAGATCTATTGATTAAAATGAACTTTGTTCATGAGACAACTCCTTTAAGTAGGTGAAATGCATGCCCAATGGAGTTGAGATCTGCTGATTGACTCAGCCATTGCAGAATTTTCTACTTCAACAAACTCCTGTGTTGCTGTTGCAGTATGTTTTGGGTCAGTGACCATATGTACTGTGAAGCACTGTCCAATCAACCTTGTAGCATTTAATGGAATCTGCTGAATCTGAACAGAAAGTATAGCCCGGTACACTTTACAATTTATCCTTTTTTTTTCTTCTAAACTGCTCCCAATATTGTTTAGATCATGTACTATACATCACTAACCTGGTTTTAGAAAAAAAATCCATATATTTATTATATAAAAAACACTATATGCTTAGATTTTTGCATTGCGTACCTGCACAAACAGACATGTGGTGGATACTTTAGCTGCATCAAGTACCTCAAGCAATCCACTTCTATCTTGCAGTTTTTTTAAACATAGCTACACCCCCTGCATTGTAATATATTGACATCGATCACTGAATGTGCCTGCTGGTGGTGAAGGACCTGTAGTGATGTCACGAGCATATGACCGTAATGGTAGGAGTTAAGCAGGCCTCAAGTCAGACCCTTTGGGCATGGTCATGACAACACCACAGGTCCTTCCACATCATGTGTATCTCTGCACTTAGTGACCTGAATATATTACAATTTAGATACATACTATAAGTAGCACTGTTTAATGACAAAATATGATAAAAGAAATAATTGCAGCTAAGCTAAAAGGAGAAAAAGAAGACACTTAGCTTTATCAATGCGCATTCATAAACCACCCAGTCACCACGTTGAGGTGTGTCTTGTCAACTGAGTCCCTAGATCCCTTCCTACCTATTTTCTGGCACAATTTGGATACATTTTATAGGCTGTCTGATTCCTGCGAGCAATAGAGAATGTAGGCCTATAGGGGCAAGGAAAGGTGTTACTTATTAGCAATCTCTGCCTGGTTGGAAACAAATTAACCTCTTCAAGAATTGACTGGAAGGTTGATCATATTTTGTCATTAAATAGTGCTACTTATAGTGTGTATCTAAATTGTGTTTAAGTGCACGAACACTGCTTAGTACTGCATCTATAAATGAATGAATATATTACAGTTCAGGGGGCGTAACTATGTTTTAATGAAGGGGATTGATGTGACTGTTAAGGTGCCGTTACACGATACAACATCTCAGCGATGTCGGAAGTGATGCTGCGGATGTGCGCTCCCTTACGACATCTCTGCGGTACCTGTCACACAGGCAGATGTTGCCTGGGACGCCGCTGCGATGTTGAAGCAACAACCCAGCAAGCGATGTGCTTCAATGCAGTGAATAGGCGGAATTGCTGGCAACATCGCTGTTGCGGTGTTACACAGCAATTAGCTGCCAAATCGCTGGGTGCAAGTTGCCAGGTTTTAGGACAATGTCCTCAAGCCTGGCAACTTGCAACCAGCGATAAATCGCGCTGTTACACAGCATGATGCTCCAGCAATGTTGCTGCAACTTTGCTGAATCAGCAAAACTACAGCGATGTTGCATGCTGTGTAACGGTACCTTTACCAGCTGAAAAAACACCCCGATGACTGTTTGTTGAGGTACTTCTAAGCATTTAAAGGGAACCAACCACCCCAAATGACCCCCCCGGACTATTAATATGGTTCCCTACACCCAGCACATCCATGTGCTGCAAGGTTTTTTGCTAAAAAAAACTGCTTTTTAAAAGTGAAGATAATGCTTTATAAAGATTATAAAGAAGGGACGGGTGGGCGTTACTTAGCTGTGGCTAAAGCCGAGATTCTGCTGCCAGTCATCCTCGTGTGCTCGTCACAGCAGTAACGGCCAGCCCTTTTTGCAGCGTCCCAGACTGGTGCACGGGATGTCATGCCCGTGCACACGTCATCAGCTACAGCCGGGTCGCGAGCGCGCGCTCTGACTTCCTGCGCTCGGCTGTGGAAGTCAGAGCGCGCGCTCGCAACCCGGCTGTCGCTGATGACGTGTGCACGGGCATGAGATCCCGTGCACCAGTCTGGGACGCTGCAAAAAGGGCTGGCCGTTACTGCTGTGACGAGCACACGAGGATGACTGGCAGCAGAATCTCGGCTTTAGCCACAGCTAAGTAACGCCCACCCGTCCCTTCTTTGTAATCTTTATAAAGCATTATCTTCACTTTTAAAAAGCAGTTTTTTTTAGCAAAAAACCTTGCAGCACATAGATGTGCTGGGTGTAGGGAACCATATTAATAGTCCGCGGGGTCATTTGGGGTGGTTGGTTCCCTTTAAACTTCATAAAGCTATATCTTAGCTTCTACTAAACAGTTTTTTTAGCAAAAACGATTGCCCCAAATGTGTGTGCTGGGTGTAGGGACACATATTAACAGTCCGGGGGAGTCATTTGGGGTGGTTGGTTCCCTTTAAATGCTTAGAAGTAATGGGTGTTACCTAGCTTTGTCCTCCGTGCCTGTCAGCCTCCTCTCCCCTCCTCCCTTCAGTGAAGCCCTTCTGTGCAAAGCCGAAAATGCCCCGCCTGTCTACTGCTGCCTGATAAATTATGCACGCCCATCTCTGCACCTAAGAGCCTGGCCGCGTCATGAAAGGGGCGGGGCTAAATCGCGTTATTGAAAGGGGCGGGGCTCCGGCATGCCGCGATTTAGCCCCGCCCCTTTCATGACGCGGCCAGGCTCTTAGGTGCAGAGATGGGCGTGCATAATTTATCAGGCAGCAGTAGACAGGCGGGGCATTTTCGGCTTTGCACAGAAAGGCTTCACTGAAGGGAGGAGGGGAGAGGAGGCTGACAGGCACAGGAACACTGCACTAGGTAACACCCATTCAGCTCAATTTATTAAACTTTATAAACATATATCTTAGCTTCTACTAAACAGTTTTTTTAGCAAAAACGATTGCCCCAAATGTGTGTGCTGGGTGTAGGGACACATATTAACAGTCTGGGGGGTCATTTGGGGTGGTTGGTTCCCTTTAAAGTGCTTTTTTCTGATAAATACATGGATTTTTTTTAAACCAGGTTAGTAATGAACAGTACATGATCTAAATAACATTTAGAGCAGTTTAAAAACAACCTGACGGGTTCCCTTTAAGGCTGATGCATGGTTTTTGACATTGTGGTGAACTCTCTGTATTTGCTCTCATGAAGTCTTTTTAGTGCCTGGATAGCTCTGAGTAGCGTTGTGTCAGGTTCAGATATAAAGAAAGATTTAGGTGGTCGGCATACAAGCCGATCCTGTCCTCCCACTCACCCAATGGCACAACCTTATATATATTGCTCTGCCTTATATGAGGTTCCAGGGGCTCCACTGCCAGAGTGAGTGATAGCGGTGACACTGGGTATCCTTGACTGGTGGGTCTTCCTAATGCAAAGTAAAAGAAATACCAACCATTGACTAGAATATTGTTTGTTTGTTTTTTGTATAACCATGATATCTGCGTTATGAAGTTTGGTCCAAACTCTTCTAATACCTGGAATGGATTTGGCTGTTCTATGGAATCACAGGATCAGGCCCGATGCCCGATACCACACACCTGTGAGGGGATCTATGCCGCCTTACATTGTCATTTGGGTATTTCCCCAGTACTGGTCTTGTTGTCAATTTCGTTGATCTGTCAGCAGTAGTCAGATCATATAGAGAACAATGGTCATTGTGTAATGAAGGCATAGAAAGGTGTGACCTGATTCCCACAAGGCTCGTGTGTTCACTTGAGTTACACTAACATTCACTTGTCCAATAATCATCTTCTTGAAACCTCTCCAGCAGTAATCCGTTATTCGTTGTGCAGACACAGCTTATTATGTCCAGCTTATTTTTTTAATATTGAAGCTTATGTTTGCTGGATCAGTATCAAACAGATGGACTATGGATGCTATGTCTATGGGGCTTGCCGCAAGTGAACCGCAAGTGCGGCTGTTATGCCGTAATCGCGGCAGTTGCGTTTTTTTTCACCGCAACTGTTGTGATCAACTATTACCGCTGATGTGAAAGGGGCCTTAGGGCCCTTTCACATCAGCGTTTTTCGTAATTCGCGGCAGATGCGGTGAAAAAACCGCATCTGCCGCGTTTGCCGCATAACCGTTCCACTTGCGGCGCGGTTGCGGTTTTTCCCATACAAAGTATAGGGGGACTTGCGGCAGATGCGGCAAGTGCGGTTTTGCACTTGCGGCAGGTGCGGCAGCAAAAAAAAACCGCGGTCAGCCGCGGTTTTTTTCGCTGCCGCACCTGCCGCAAGTGCAAAACCGCACTTGCCGCATCTGCCGCAAGTCCCCCTATACTTTGTATGGGAAAAACCGCAACCGCGCCGCAAGTGGAACGGTTATGCGGCAAACGCGGCAGATGCGGTTTTTTCACCGCATCTGCAGCGAATTACGAAAAACACTGATGTGAAAGGGCCCTTAGATGACTGGATGCAGCCGTTCAGAGCTTTAAGATTTAGTACGTAGCAGAGCTGAGAAAGCTGACCCCCACAGGCTCTGTATGTACAATGTCTATTGACAGTGAGCTGCTAATCACAGCAGGGGGCTTGTTATCTGTGAAAACCATGATGCATGAATGAGTTGTTACCTGGACACTAAAGTGCAAAATTTGCTCTTTGGTATATTTTAATGTATATTTCAATAAGTCTATCAATGTTCTAATGTTGTTGTCATGTTTTTCTATGTAGAATGAAGTTAAAGGAAATTGACCGTACTGCCATGCAGGCATGGAGCCCCTCCGAGCAGCACCCCATATACCTGGCGACAGGTGAGTGCTCTTATTGCTATCTGCACATGCTGACTGATGTACGTGTGTCTCTCAATCAAACTGAGAAACTTCATTATTTCACAGACAGACAGACATAATTCATCTAGGTGTCCCATCTTCTAGAAGGTTTAAGGCACATTTCTTCATCATAACTCCTAGTAGAACCATTCCTATGTTTCTAAATTGGTAAAATACTTCAAAATTAAGTAAAAAAAATATTTACTATCAAAATGCTATTGATTCCCCTTTTATTAGAGCAGGGAATAATGAACTATATGTGGATATTGAAGAGTAGGCTAGGCAAGGGTGGCTCAGTGGTTAGCATTGTTGCTTTGCAATGCTGGATTCAAATCCCACCAAGGACAAAATCTGCCAGGACTTTGTATGTTCTCCCTTTGTTTGTGTGGGTTTCCTCTAGGTGCTCCGGTTTCTTCCCACAGTTCAAAGACATTCTGAGAGTGAATATATGTACAGGTACCTTCACACACTGCAACGTCACAGGTTTTGTGACATCACAGCAACCTCTCCAGCCATGTCACAGTGTGTGACACGCACCAGCGACCTGGCTCCTGCTGTGAGGTCGCTGGTGGCTGCACGTTGCTCAGGACCATTTTTTGGTCCTTTGTCTCCTGCTGGTCAGCAAGCATCCGTGCGTGTGACCGCGAGAGACGAGCGAACCAGCGACCTCACTGGCTGGTAACCATGATAAACACTGTGCGCTGCCTAGTTACCCAGTGTTTATCATAGTTACCAGCATCCTCCCTCTTAGCGCAGCCTGTAAGCAGGAGGATGCTGGTAACCATGATAAACATCGGGTAACTAGGCAGCGCGCGCTGCCTAGTTACCCAGTGTTTATCATAGTTACCAGCGATCTCACAGCTGCTGAGTCGCTGGTGAGTCTGCCTGTTTGACAGCTCACCAGTGACTCCAGAGAGACTTTCCAGCGATCCCGGCCAGGTCGGATCGCTGGTGGGATCGCTGGAAAGTTTGTGTGTGTGAAGTAGCCTTAAGCCCCAATGGGGGCAGTGATAATGATCTCTATAGAGCATATGCAAACAAGACATTAATTGCTCTGGGTGTGATGGCTTGTTTCCCCATTTATAACTGGCCTCTTTAGATTGATTCGACTAGAAAAAGAGAGGAGATACAAGAGGCGCAGATTGTGCCTTATCAAAAGGACACTATTTGGTTTTGTGTGGATTATATAGCTATCCACTCACCTTTTAAGGTTGTGAGACCCACAACCAGTTTGAAAGCATAAGGCAGCTGCTGTAGGACCTCCACCTCCACGCCAAAACCGCGGGAGATCAGGAGTCAAACAGGAATGGTATCCACGGTCCGCGCTGCTGCTCTTTACCAAAGGATTTCACAAGAGGGTATCTCTATACATAATCGCCAGTTTAGCACTTCCGGCCACTGTGCGCTATGGAGCAAGGGCGCCTGCGCTAAACTGCCGATTATGCCTGCCTACCCCGGAAGTGCCGCCATATTACTACACCCATGCGCGGGCTGGTGGCGGCTCCCTCCAGGCTCCCGTCACCGCACACCCCCGCACGCTGCTGCCTCCACCGCTCTCATGCTGACGCCCGCACACTCGCTTTCCACCCTCCAGCCCCACCGCCCGCCGCTGCCACGGTAAGCGCCTTACAGAAGCGCACAAACCCACTCTCATGCACCCTCCAGCCCACCCGCCCCCCGCCGCAGCCAGGGCCACCGCTATTACTGAAGGGGCCGCCGCCACCATCGGCGGCCCCCTTCATCCCACACGCTGCCCTCCGCTGCCGCTCGCCCTGTCATGCCACCGGCGCCCCACTCTCTTTGCAGCCTGCATGGCCGCCGGCCTGCTCTCTCCTACCACCACCACCCCCCCTCCTCAACTTACCTTACTGAGCCAGCCACACTCACCCTCATTACCCCCCTAACACTGCCCCTGCTCACCCACACTCACCCTCCATAGCCCTCCAAACTCACCCACACTGCCCCTCCTCACTCCTCTTCCCCGCACTACCGTTAAAAAAAAAAAAAAAATATGCTCACCTCTCCACGAGCCCCCGACGTCTCCCGCCGTCCTCCTGCAGGCTCCCGGGTGTCTGCAGAGGTCTTCTACTGCAGTACAGGACCTGCGGTGATGTCAGTTACGTCACCGCAAGTTACCATGGAGTAACCTGGTGTCACGTGACTGTGACATCACCGTAGGTCCTGTACTGCAGTAGAAGACCTCTGCAAACACTGGGAGCCTGCGGGAGCCACCAGGGAGCCTGAGGAAG
This sequence comes from Allobates femoralis, assembly GCA_033576535.1. Lineage (NCBI taxonomy): Eukaryota > Metazoa > Chordata > Amphibia > Anura > Aromobatidae > Allobates > Allobates femoralis. The sequence goes on from JARQOC010000003.1 coordinate 316,445,890, forward strand.
GGCAGGGGCACGGGGAGGAGGTAAGCATAAACTTTTTTAATTTTTTTTAACCCTGCCTTCTGTTTGGAGAAGTTTATACTGTACTGAGCATGCTCAGTACGTAAAAGCCTCCTCCAGCCTCACAGCCTCCTCCATCCTCACAGCCTCCTCCACCCTCACAGCCTCCTCTATCCTCACAGCCTCCTCTATCCTCACAGCCTCCTCTATCCTCACAGCCTCCTCTATCCTCACAGCCTCCTCATCCTCACGCCTCCTCCAGCCTCACAACCTCCCATCCTCACAGCCTCCTCCAGCCTCACAGCCTCCTCCAGCCTCACAGCCTCTCCAGCCTCCATCCTACAGCCTCCTCAGCCTCACAGCCTCCTCCAGCCTCACTGCCTCACTGCCTCCTCCAGCCTCACAGCCTCCTCCAGCCTCACAGCCTCCTCCATCCTCACAGCCTCCTCCAGTCCTCACAGCCTCCTCCATCCTCACAGCCTCCCATCCTCACAGCCTCCTCCATCCTCACAGCCTCCTCCATCCTCACAGCCTCCACTCCTCCAGCCTCACAGCCTCCTCAGCCCATCCTCCAGCCTCTCCAGCCTCACTGCCTCCTCAGCCTCACATCCCACAGCCTCCTCAGCCTCACAGCCTCCCCAGCCTCACAGCCTCCTCCAGCCTCCCATGCCTCACTGCCTCCTCCAGCCTCACAGCCTCCATCCTCACAGCCTCACTCAGCCTCCTTCCAGCCTCACAGCCTCCTCGCCTCACAGCCTCACTCCATCCTCACAGCCTCTCCAGCCTCACAGCCTCCTCAGCCTCACAGCCTCCTCCAGCCTCACTAGCCTCCCCATCCTCACAGCCTCCCCATCCTCACAGCCTCCCCCATCCTCACAGCCTCCTCCAGCCCCCCACTCACAGCCTCCTCCATCCTCACAGCCTCCTCCACCTACACCTCCATCCTCACAGCCTCCCCTCCATCCTCACAGCCTCCTCCATCCTCACAGCCTCCTCACTCACAGCCTCCTCCAGCCTCACACCTCCTCAGCCTCACAGCCTCCTCCACTCACAGCCTCCTCACTCACAGCCTCCTCAGCTCACAGCCTCCTCCAGCCTCACAGCCTCCTCACCTCAGCCTCCAGCCTACCTCCAGCCTCACAGCCTCCTCCAGCCTCCAGCCTCTCCAGCCTCCAGCCTCCAGCCTCACAGCCTCCTCCGCTCCAGCCTCCTCACCCTCACTCAGCCCTCACTCACAGCCTCTCCTCACGAGCTCCTCCAGCTCCTCTCCAGCCTTACGCTCTCCACTCACGCCTCCTCCATCTTCACAGCCTCCTCCATCTTCACAGCCTCCCATCTTCACAGCCTCTCCATCTAACTAGCCTCCTCCCATTCTTCACAGCCTCCTCTCCATCTTCACAGCCTCCTCCATCCTGACAGCCTCCTCCATCTTCACAGCCTCCTCTATCCTCACAGCCTCCTCTATCCTCACAGCCTCCTCTATCCTCACAGCCTCCTCTATCCTCACAGCCTCCTCCTCCATCCTCACAGCCGCCTCCTCCATCCTCACAGCCGCCTCCTCCATCCTCACAGCCGCCTCCTCCATCCTCACAGCCGCCTCCTCCATCCTCACAGCCGCCTCCTCCATCCTCACAGCCGCCTCCTCCATCCTCACAGCCGCCTCCTCCATCCTCACACCCGCCTCCATCCTCACACCCGCCTCCATCCTCTCAGCCGCCTCCATCCTCAGCCGCACTACCTGACACCGCTGCCATCCTGCCAACCGTCGGCCCCGCTTCATCGCCACCTCCCTCGCGCCCTCCGCGAGGTCCACGCTGCCCGGATGCCCCCGGTGACTTCCGCCCCTCGCCGCTCTCTCACCGCTGGGGCTTCAATGTCGCCATGCTGGTGGAGTAGCGGTCTACGGGCTGTGGCCGGGTTTCGGGAGCCAGTGACGTCGTCCTGTGGGCGGCAACAGCCAATGGGAGTGAGCGGACCGTGTCAGCCTGCAAAGCCTGACACGCCCCGCTCACTCCCATTGGCCGCCCCCGCTGCCCCTGCAAGCGGATTGGACGCTGTGTTGTACACACAGGACGCCCATCCCATTGGCCAGGACTTGGCGTCCTAGACCAATCGGATGGCCGTCCTGTCTGTACCACACACCGCCCAATCCGCTCCTTCCCCTCAAGTCACATGTGTGACCTGAGGGCAGGGACTGATCCCTCTCTGCATCACCCAACCCGCCGCAGAGGACAATGCCGTGTGACTGGGGCTGCGATCAGCCCCAGCACACAGCCACGTCCTGCCACCGAGCGGTGATGTCGCCGCTCCAGCCGCATCTCTCCTCACCCCTCCAGCTGCACCTCTCCTCACCCCTCCAGCTGGACCTCTCCTCACCCCTCCAGCTGAACCTCTCCTCACCCCTCCAGCTGGACCTCTCCTCACCCCTCCAGCCTCTGCTCTCCTCACCCCTCCAGCCTCTGCTCTCCTCACCCCTCCAGCCTCCCGCCACATCATACTCTGCTATCCACAGAGCCCCCTCTATACTCTGATACCCACAGAGCCGCCTGTATACTCTGCTACCCACACAGCCGCCTGTATACTCTGCTATCCACAGAGCCCCCTCTATACTCTGATACCCACAGAGCCGCCTGTATACTCTGCTACCCACACAGCCGCCTGTATACTCTGCTACCCACACAGCCGCCTGTATACTCTGCTACCCACACAGCCGCCTGTATACTCTGCTACCCACACAGCCGCCTGTATACTCTGCTACCCACACAGCCGCCTGTATACTCTGCTACCCACACAGCCGCCTGTATACTCTGCTACCCACAGAGCCGCCTGTATACTCTGCTACCCACACAGCCGCCTGTATTCTCTGCTACCCTCAGAGCCGCCTGTACAATATGCTACCCACAGAGCCTTCTCTATACTCTGCTACCTACAGAGCCGCCTGTATAATCTGCTACTCACAGAGCCGCCTGTATGCTTTCCTGCCCACAGAGCCGCCTGTATAATCTGCTACCCTCAGAGCCGCCTGTATACTCTGCTACCCACAGACCCGCCTGTATACTCTGCTACCCACAGAGCCCCATGTATACTCTGCTAGCCACTCACCCGCCTGTATACACACAATTAATTTCACCGTGCTCCCGATGCAATTGCATCGGGCCTTTTTACTAGTTACCATCATAAGGTCCTTTATTCATCAAAGCCTACGCGTTTCAGTGCTGTCCCAGCACCTTCCTCAGGGCCTGAGGAAGGTGCTGGGACAGCACTGAAACGCGTAGGCTTTGATGAATAAAGGATCTTATGATGGTAATACCCTCTTGTGAAATCCTTTGGTAAAGAGCAGCAGCGCGGACCGTGGATACCATTCCTGTTTGACTCCTTAGATTGATTGATAGATCACAGTCTGATTTCCTTGCCTCGTGCCTGAAGTCACATAGACAGCGAGCTGTCCCATCAAGTATGGACACTAGCACTAAGCAGCCTTAGGAGGCAGAGGATCTGAAGTGCTCTGTCACTCCAAGAGCACTTAATACTAATTTTGTACATATAAATGAAAATGCTAATTATTCAGGAATGCAACATCTGAATGAAGATCTAAAGGTGTCTATGGATTTAAGGTTTGAGGGGTTGAGTTTACCAACATATTCTACTTAATTGAGCGAACGTTGTAGACTAGAATAGATGAAATTGCATGCAATCTAGTACTATAGCTGACACACAACAGAATGTCTGTGTAGGCTTTGGGTACAGTTTCCACTTCATTATATAAGACTGGCTATTGAACCTATTCTACGCCCGGGTCGAGAGCATTTTTATTGGCACATTATTAATTTTATTGAAGAATTACCTGAAAGTGAAATGTATTTAATGTGCAAAAACGTCTCTGTAAACCACATTTTTAGTGTAAACTCTGTGGTCTTCTTTAAGTTGTCTTGTTGGTGCTGGACTTTGTGGTCAGGTCTTCTTTATCCATTCCCCTGGCTGCTTTTTTCTCCTTTTATTTAAATGTTGTGCTGCAGCCGCCATTATCCTTATGGCCGGTGTGTGCAGTGTTATGTTCACGTTGTAGTTGAATCCTTCAATTATACGTTGTCAGAGTCAGTGCATGCACATGCCGCCATCTCAGGGGCCATTTTCATAGAGACTTTGTCTGCAAATATCATTTAAAACAGACAGGGGACATTCAAAGAAGAACGTGTCTAAAATGGTGCTGCTGACTATGGTACTATTTTATTGAGGAATTCAACTACAATGTGATCATAGCACTGCTCACGTGTCAACCATCCAGGCTTAGGACACAAGGACATGTTCTTATCTATTCCTCCTCTTTATTCAACCTCTTCACCCCTGGGTGATTTTTCATTTTCCATTTTTTGTTTTTCTCTCCCCTTGTTCCAAGAACCATAACTTTTTTATTTTTATTTTTGAATGACATCATTTATTTTACCATATAGTGCAAAAAAATTCCAAGTGGGTTAAATTGCAAAAAAAAGTGCAATTACACGTTTGTTTTTTGTTTTTTTTTATTCACCATGATCACTATATGGTAAAACTGACGTGTCGGTATGATATCTGAGGTCGGTACAAGTTCATAGATACCAAACATATATACTTTCTTAATCGCTTCATTGGGGGACACAGGAAGACCTTGGGTGTGGCGGGTTGTGAAAAAAAATTCTGACTTTTTTAAAGAAAAAGAATTGCACTTTTCTCACCATGTCTTCATTTTTCAGGATCTGGGGCTGTGTGATGGCGCTGACGTTCCTAATGATACAATTTTTGGGTAGATACGCTATTTTGATCGCCTGTTATTGCAATGTTGCGGCAACCAAAAAAAACATGCAATTGGACTTTTTTTCCATTACGCAACTTACAGATCTGATTGCTGTATTTTTCAGGATATAAGACACACTTTAACCCCTTCCCGACCTATGACGTAGGAGGACATCATGGAAGGGGTGTTTGATGTGAGGTAAGGGGTGTTTGATGTGAGCTCCGGCGCTGAGCTCACATCAAACAGCCGACATTTCAGCTGATATGATCAGCTGAGATGTCGGGCTAACAGCTCCGATCGGATCCGGGATCTGATTGGTGCTGTTAACCCCTTGAATCCCGGTGTCCATCACTGACAGTGGCATCCAAGGTGGCCGCGGCGGGCAACGCGCTGTTCCCCGCCTGCTCCGGAGATCCCGCAATAGTATCTCGGGATCTCCGGCGCTCACATGACAGCCCGCGGCCCTGGCTAGACCATGGATGCTGTCAGAGCACAGTTTCCTGCTGTGGTTGGCAGGCGCTGCCAACCACAACACGGCTGTGATTATGGGAGATACAGATGAGCTGCAGCTCATCTGTATCTCCCAGAAGCGATCGGACTGTGCAGCAAGGTGCCTCTTAAAGAGGCAGTGTAAAAATGAGAATGAATGAAAAAATAAAGTTTTTAAAAACCTGTAAAAAAAAAAAATATATATATAAAAGTTCAAATCACCCCCCTTTTACCCCATTCACAACATAAGTATTAAAAAAAGAAAAAAACAACATGTTTGGTATCGCTGCGTTCAGAATCGCCCGATCTATCATCCTATTAAATCCGTTAATGAGAGCCGTGAACTCCGTAATGGAAAAAATGGTCCAAACGCCAAAATTCCGTCGCCATAAAATGCAATAACGGGCGATCAAAACTGAGGATCCCCCAAAAATGGTATGATTAGAAACGTTAGCTCAAGATGCAAAAAATAAGCTGTCACACAGCCCCATATCCCGAAAAATGAGAACGCTACAGGTCGCAGAACATGGCGTAAAAAGTCAGTTTTTTGTTTTTTTTCAAACTTCTGAATTTTTTTTCAGCACCTAGATACCAATAAAGGTATACATGTTGGGTGTCTACGAACTCGTACCGATCCGAGGCATCACCCTGTCCCGTCGCTATATGGTAAAATAAATTATTGCATATGAAAGTACAACTCGTCTCGCAAAAAACAAGCCATTCTAGACAAGCCGTCTATATTGACGGAAAAATAAAAAAGTTATGGCTCTTGGAAGCAGGGGAGCAAAAAACGAAAATGAAAAATGAAAAATTCCCGGGTCATGAAGGGGTTAATCCCTACAAATTTTGGAGGAAAGTGTGTGGTGCATATTATAGTCCGAATGCACTTTACTGTACAATGTCTTGCTGTGAGGAGGGGGCAGCAGTGGGCTGGGAGCACAAGAGGGAGGAAAAGGTCCCCGCTGCAGGAATCCGGCTGCTAGGAATCCACATGGGCCCGCAGCTTAAAGTACTCCAATATTCTCTTCTTTTGGGGCATGTTCCCACGTCCTCCTGTCATTAAGCTCATGAATGTTTTTTTATTTTAAACATTGGGCACCCATGGTTGCCCCAACCGGACTCCTGCAGTGGCAGGGGAGGTGGTGTGTCTGCTGGGTTGGGAAGCAGGAGCAGGGACTGCAGCAGTCATGCCTGGCCCGCAGGGAGTGTCACTGCAGTGACAGGGCCAGGTACGGCATACATGAGGAGCACAGTGCAGAAAATCTCATCTTACAGGACCTTTGATGTAATGAAGAGGCAGGGGTGGAAAAGCACATGACAGCACAAAGCCCTGCCTCTTCATTACATCTCCGCAGGTCTTGTAAGAGATATTCTTCCATGTTTTCCATGTTTCTGCAGTGGCTGCAGAACCTGCGGTGATGTAATGAAGAGGCAGGGCTTTGTGCTGTCATGTGCTTTTCCACCCCTGCCTCTTTATTATGTCACTTCTTTTGTCGTCTATGGTTTCTAGCATGGGACGACCAGACAAAGCATTTAATGTGAGCACACCATGTAAAAGTGCAGAATAAATTGTTAATAACGTACTCTGTAATACAAGCACTCTACCGCTACTATGGCGAACTATAACTCCCAGCATGCCATAAGATCAGTGTTATTTTTCAGCACTGGGGCGGTGTTTTAAATATAAGCCTATGTGTCCTCATTCTTATACTCACCCACCAGCATCTTCATATGGTACTTTACTGACACCACTTCGGTCCCGTGGCACTATCTTCTGCCCGTAGCTTCCAACTAAATATCATACAATTATATATAATAACACCACATATAGTAGTATGTTATTAAATATTCTAGCACATTTTATGTTTCAAATATTTTTTCCCCTATCTTAATTTTTTGTTATAGTTTTATTTTCAAAAGGCGGGTGATTTGAACTTTTTATTTTTATTTTTTTCGAAACTTTTTTTGTTTTTACTTTTGTTCTATTTTATTAATTTACATGGCCCCTTAGGGCACCTTAACACTGCAGTGTGCCATTACTTGTGTTATGTAGAGCGATGCTTCATCATCCCTCTTCACAGCACAAATAATCACTTTCTGCCGGTGACGTCACTCGGTCATTGTTGACGGGGAGTGAGTCGTGACAGCATCCTGGGTCATAAGGTGACTCCGCGCTGTCATGGCAACTCATTGAGTCCGCTGATGCCAGCAGGGAACAGCTTGATCTCCGTCGTGCGAGCTCAGTGTGTGAGCTTGCATCAAAGGGAGGGAGGTGACCACAGGCATAGATATATGTCCTTATCACTATGGCCGACATGTGCACAGTGCACATTTCACATTCTAGTTAAATGCATAAAGAATTTTTTTTAAGTCACTGTTTCTGCAAATACCATCTGAAACAAACTATTTATATAAGCAAAGACAGTGTCATCAATAAAATGGCATCAGATTACATAGTAGGCACCCGGCACCATTTTATGGAAGAATTTAACTACAACATCAAGATAGCACTGCACACGGACCAGCCATCCCGGCTTTGGACAGAAGGCCATGTCAGCATTTTATTATACATTATTAGTTATGCTTAAAGAGGACCTGTTACCCCCCTGATGATATGCAAACTGAATGCAGCGTGTCTGCTGCATTCAGGGAAGGGGTCTCCCATGTCTCTAGCCCCCCTGTAAGTTGTAAAAAAGACTTTATAAAGTTTATGGATAAGGAGTCCAGAGGGACTTACTCAGTAATGAGTCATCGCTGTTGTATGGTGTCCTGCCTGCCTCCAGCCCTCTGTGCAACCTCCAGCCCTCTCTTGTTCAGCCTCCTGTATGTGTCATCGCTGTTGCTGGTGTCCTCCCCATCTCCAACCTTCTCTTGTTCAGTCTCCTTTATGTCTCCCCTGCTCAGAGCAAGCAGTGGGTGGGAGCGGGTCCCAGCAGCTGAAACACCTCCTGCCAGCAACATCAGCACCGGAGCCCGCCCTGCTCCAGATTTTGTATGATCAGCAGGGCGGGCTCCGGAGCTGACATCACCAGCAAGAGGCATTTCAGCTGCTGGGACCGCTCTCGCCCATTGTTTGCTCTGTGGAGAGGAGACACATACAGGAGACTGAACAAGAGAAGGGTGGAGGTGGACCAGAGAGGGCTGGAAGCGGGGAGGACACCAGCAACAGCGATGACACATACAGGAGGCTGAACAAGAGAGGGCTGGAGGTGGGGAGGACACCATACAATAGCGATATCTCATTACTGAGTAAGTCTTTCTGCACTCCTTATCTGTACACTTTATAAAGTCTTTTTTACACCTTACAGGGGGGCTAGAGACATGGGGGATCCCTTCCCTGAATGCAGCAGACACGCTGCATTCAGTGCTGCATTCAGTTAGCATAGCACCAGGGGGGTGACAGGTCCTCTTTCAGATGGATCTAGTTGTCTATAGCAACCAGTCAGATTTCATCTTTTATTTTACCTCAGTAGCTTCAATGCTGAAAGCTACACTCTGGTTGCTATAAGCGATATTTTAACTAATAATGCATTAGGTGTGGTGAAATGTATAGATGTATCAGTGCTGGTAGTGATATCTAATATATAAAAGCCGAAGGCCACTTCCGTCAGTTTGGCCAGCACTTCCGTCACTTTGTCATCGGCAAAGTGACGTCAGCGCAGCACTACACCCGTCCAGGGTGGACAAACATGGCGGCCCTAAGCGGAGCGGGACTCCGGCAGCCCCGCCACGCTTACGGCCGCCAGTACAGTGACACAAACACACGTTCGGGAGACGACCGGCCTCAGCCGGTCGTCTCCCGGCCGCCACACATCACGGGCGGGAGACGACCGGCTTTAGCTGGTCGTCTCCCGACTGGCTCGCGGCTGCCCGGAGCTCAGCTGTGGCTACTTATTGCACGGAGGTCCACGGCTAGTCAGCCGGAAGATGACCGGCTTTAGCCGGTCATTTCCCGGCTGGCGAGCCGCTGAGCTCCGTGCCGTACATAGCTGTGGCTGAGCTCTGCCCAGCCGCGAGCCAGCCGGCATTTTCCGCCGTACCGCGCGCCGCTATTCTGATTCGTCGCCGCATTCATTGTGGCGACCAATCAGAATAGTGGCGCGGTCTATGCCGCGATACTTCAAATACACTGTACTCAGTGTATTTGAAGCATGACGCCATACAGCGCCCCGCTATTCTGATTGGTCGGCGCGTTCAGCGCGGCGACCAATCACAATAGCAGCGCGCGCTATGCCGCCATACTTCAAATACAGTTTACTCATTGTATTTCAAATATGGCGGCATAGCGCATGCCGCTATTGTGATTGGTCGCTGCGCTGAACGCGCCGACCAATCAGAATAGCAGCGCGCTCTATGGCACCATACTTCAAATACACTGAGTACAGTGTATTCAAACAGAGCCGCCTGTATACTCTGCTACCCACAGAGCCGCCTGTATACTCTGCTACCCACAGAGCCGCCTGTATACTCTGCTACCCACAGAGCCGCCTGTATACTCTGCTACCCACAGAGCCGCCTGTATACTCTGCTACCCACAGAGCCGCCTGTATACTCTGCTACCCACAGAGCCGCCTGTATACTCTGCTACCCACAGAGCCGCCTGTATACTCTGCTACCCACAGAGCCGCCTGTATACTCTGCTACCCACAGAGCCGCCTGTATACTCTGCTACCCACAGAGCCGCCTGTATACTCTGCTACCCACAGAGCCGCCTGTATACTCTGCTACCCACAGAGCCGCCTGTATACTCTTCTACCCACAGAGCCGCCTGTATACTCTGTTACCCACAGAGCCACCTGTATACTCTGCTACCCACAGAGCTGCCTGTATACTCTGCTACCCACAGAGCCGCCTGTATACTCTGCTACCCACAGAGCCGCCTGTATCCACACAATTCATTTCACCGCGCTCCCGATGCAATTGCATTGGGCCCCTGACCACTGCACTCTGCCCCTGACCACTGCACTCTGCCCTGAGGCAGACTAGGAGCCACTGAGCCTCCGTATACTCTGCTAACCACTGAGCCGCTGTATAGTCTGCTAACCACTGAGCCCCCGTATACCCTTCTAATCATAGGCTAGAATACCCGATTCTTTAGAATCGGGCCGCCATCTAGTAAGGGTATAACAAAGGATGTTGGTACAATAGGTTGCCCAGCAACCTATTGTAGGGCAAGTCACTTGTGGCTGCCTCAGTCGCCTCCTGTGGCTGTCTCTGTCGCCTCCTGTGGCTGTCTCTGTCTCCTCCTGTGGCTGTCTCTGTCTCCTCCTGTGGCTGTCTTTGTCTCCTCCTGTGGCTGTCTTTGTCTCCTCCTGTGGCTGTCTTTGTCTCCTCCTTTGGCTGTTTCTGTCTCCTCCTGTGGCTGTCTCTGTCTCCTCCTGTGCCTTGCCCAGTCGTGGTGCCGTGTTTGTGTGTGGCCGCGAGATCCTAACTACGCCTGCGCAGCGGGTTTTCCTAGGCGCAGTTAGAATGTTGCGGGAGGTTAATGTGGCAATGTGTGTGTCGGGCGGCTTGGAGTGCCGCAAGATTGTAACTGTGCCTCCGTTTGTGACTGGAGCGCAGGCGCAGTTAAGATCTGCAGAAACTCCAAGACAGCAGCGGGATCATTAACTGCACATGCGCGGTGAGTTACCGGACACCATATTGTTACACCCAATAAGTGGGTGTATCTATACACTTAATTGCCTTGTGGCTTCCCTTGTTTTGTAACTGTAACATGGGTAACACCTTCTTTCTTTTGCTGTATTTCCAGGTACCTCTGCCCAGCAGCTTGATGCCACATTCAGTACAAATGCATCTTTAGAGATTTTTGAGCTGGAGTTGGATGATCCATCGTTGGATATGAAGTCTTGTGCTTCCTTTGCCTCCTCTCATCGGTATTCAGTTTGCCTATACACAGTTTTTCCAATGTGTCTCTCAGTTCACAGTGATTTTAACTACATCTTATAAATTCATAGAGCTGCCTTTGAGACTTGACTATATACTTTGTTTCACCATAAAATTTGATCTGCACTGTAGACATTTGTGACATTGAATGATGTATTCCTGTACTTGAAATGCATGGTAGAGCCTGACCAAACATGCGTAAAGTCTCATGTTTTCATTACACTCATAAAGTTACTCAATAGAATGGTAGCAGGCCATTAACTTTTAACATCCTGATGAATTTTATACTGAATTCTCAGGTGCAGTTAGATAATATAATGAATGAAGCTGCACTTTACTCCCCACTGTCTCTGCGTCCACCTCTGCATCTCCGTTGCTGCCCACTATTGGCTATAGTACTGACATCACATCATCAGTGCGGTTGTCAATCAGTGAGCTTAGAAACTCAGCATGGCGTTCTTTCTACAAGGGCTGAGCTCCCTGATTGACTGCCACTATCACCAGCATAGACATAGTGATGCTTGTTTTGTCCAGGGTTATCTGAAAGAGGACAACTTTTTAAAACTTACTTTACCTACTAATAGTTATTGTTTTATTCTTCCACTTGTATATGATATGTGTTTCTTCCATTTCAGGTACCATAAGCTTATTTGGGGACCACATAGAATAGATTCAGAAGGCAACATTTCGGGTGTGCTAATTGCCGGAGGAGAGAATGGCAATGTGATTCTTTACGATCCCGCCAAGATATTGGCTGGTGACAGTAATGTGATGATCTCTCAGCAGGATAAGCATACTGGACCTGTTCGGGCTTTGGATGTAAACCCTTTCCAGGTAAGGTCTGATAACTACATTGTGGGTGTGCATTTCTATTGTTCTGTTCAGATAATGCACTGTTCCCTGTGTGTGGGCATTCGCTCACCTATACATTATAAGGCCTTAAGTGCTTTCATTTTTAGCAAATATATAATCATTTTTGCTTTTTTTGTTACAGTCAAATCTTTTTGCATCTGGGGCCAATGAATCTGAAATTTACATTTGGGATTGTAATCATTTAGCGGTCCCCATGACCCCTGGAGCCAAATCTCAGGTAAGATAAACAGGCTGTTTATAGTCACCCAAAGTGGCCAGTTTAGACTATTTTTGTCCGCCACTAGTGCCATTTCATGACACGGACAAGCATGACAGATGCTGACTGATGATATCTGTAGAGAGGTGTCAACCACAGTATAGGTCCAAAGTTTCACACACCTTTTTATGCACATAAGAAAACAAAAGGTAAACAAACCAAAATGTCTGAAACAAACCAAAATTATGTTACACCTTAAGGCCCCGTCACACGGGGCGACATCGGAGATGTCGCCCCATGTAAATGGGGGACAGCGACGCTGGCGGGGCGCCAAAAACGTGCACGCACCTGCCAGTCGCTGCCGACATCTCCAGCCCCGTCGCCAGGTGTGACAGGGCCTTTAGAGTTTTCAGTCTCCTTTCACTTTGATCTAGCAGCTCCATCAGGTAGTCATCTGGAATGGCTTCCAACAGGGTTTTCCAGAGGTGCTGAGCACTTGTTGGCTACTTTGCCTTCACTCTACAGTCTGATTCATCTCCAACCACCTCAATTAGGTTGAGATCGGCTGATTATGGAAATCATGAAATCTGACACAGCTCTCCATATTTCTTTATCTTGGTCACATAGCCCTTCACATAGCCTGCAGGTGTGTTTTGGGTTACTGTTCTGTTGCTACACAAATGTTGATGCCACTAAGTGCAGACCAAGTGGAATGCTATGTCATTACAGAATGCTGTGGTAGCAAGTGTGCCTTGAATTTGGAATAAATCATAAACAGTCCATCACACACCGCAATCCTTGTATCACAGTGGGCACCATGCATGTATTTAGCCATCTGTTTTTTCTGCATGTCCTAAAGACAACCTGATTGGTACAAAAAATCTTGAATGTTGACCCAACGGAGCACAGGACATATTTCAACTGATCTGATGTTCCACTTCTTGTGTTTCTTCCCCAAAGCAAGTCTTTTCTTCATGTTTGCAGTCCTAAGTAGTAGCTTTATTGCAGAAAATCAATTGTAAAGATCTGCTTCTTGTAGTCTTCTCTGGACAGTTGATGTTGGAGATGTGTCTGCTCATTGATGTCTGTGTATAACTTATGAGGGTTGTTATCTGGAGTGCTGTCAGTTAAGTGTTTTCTTAGGCTGGTGACACGGATAAACTTATCATCTGCAGCAGAGGTAATTCTTGGTCTTTCTTATGAGTGCTAGTTTCATCTTAGTCATTGATTATTTTCTTGAGTGCACTTGAAGCTACCTTTAAGGTTCTAGCAATTTTCCAAACTGACCTTCATGTCTTAATGATGGCCTGTCATTTCTCTTTGATAAGTTGAGTGCTTCCTTCAGTCTGCCTCTACAAATGTGCACACTCCAATAAGAACAAAGAAAATCATTGCATGAACTGGTATGTCCAAACTTTTGACCGAGGCTGTATGTGTTTTGGATTTTTTCTCTCTTGTCAGGTTTCCATCAACAGAGGCCTACTTTTGGCCAAAGAACTGTTGTTGATCGGTGTTTAGTGTGATTATTATTTTGATTAATGGCATTGTCAAAGATGTCAACCTTCACAGACCAACTATGAATGACTAGTCTGAAACCCGTACAGCTGGCTATCTAGAGGAATTCTGCTACATACCCTCTAATATCATATTGCTTTGTACTGCTGATAGGCAGACTTCAAGGTACATGGTACAACCCCATATCTTACAACCAAACACTTTGATGTTACGATAGAAGGGTGAAATGGAGAGTCTCCTTTCTCCGCATAATATCACAGGAGAGGAGAATGCCAATGTGGATTTTTAGGGCTGTTCCTTTACCTCTGAATCCTTCATCAGTACCATCTTTGTGCATTTCTCCAGAATCATTGTAGTGTTTCAGGGAATAAATTGACTTTGTATTACAAATGTAAAAAATGCCAAACATGACTTACAGTGGCTTTGAGAGGAGATGTGTGCAGACTGGTTCCTCTATTTAGTGCTTAGGGAGGACAGACCTATGATATAGGGGTAGCCATAGGTTTTGGTTATAAAGTATATCCTGTCATTGGCAAGGCAATGTGTTAGTACTATGACCCCTCTTACTGTGAAGAGAGGATATGTCTAGTAACCTGATGGGTCTGTTTCTGCCCTGAGCAGTGGCCTCCACCTTGTAGTATATTGTCCTACATGTTGGTACAATTAAGCATTTCCCCTTTTTCTTGGCACGGTCTGGTGATGTGTAGAAAGTGATTTGAACACTGAATATGGAGCACAGCATGGATGACAGTTTTTAGTTGTAAGTGAAGTCATACCTTTGACACTTCTAGCTGAGCAAGTCCCACCTATGTGTTCTGAGATAGCACAATAACATATCTGCATAGGAGAGGTAGCTATTACTTGACAATCAATAGGGTGATCATTTTACTTACTATGTTGATACCGGATTTTTGGGTACAACAACTGAGATATTAGTAACTCACAGAATGTAAGTGAAGACTATTGGTGGAGTGGGTCAGGCAAGATACAAGAGACGGTGGACGGGTAATGTGGCCACGTCAGTTATTGGATACAAGGACTCTAATGGGTTATTAGAACAGATTATTTTTCATTATTCTACACACCAGAAAATTCATAAAAGCTTTTCTTTCTTTTTCTTCTCTTTCTTTCTTTCTTTCTTTTCTTTCTTTCTTCTTCTTTCTTTCTTTCTTCTTCTTTCTTTCTTTCTTTCTTTCTTGTCTTTCTTTCTTTCTTTCTTTCTTTCTTTCTTTCTTTCTTTCTTTCTTTCTTTCTTTCTTTCTTTCTTTCTGTCTGTCTGTCTGTCTGTCTGTCTGTCTGTCTGTCTGTCTGTCTTTCCTTCCTTCCTTCCTTCCAGTGATGTGTCACTTACTGTGCTGCTTTGTTGCAGTTGTGATAAAATCACAATTTTATTTGTAGAGGATTATCACTAGAGGACTGGTAAACCTGCTGCCATGTAGTCCTTCAGTTTCATGAGCTCTGTATAACCCTCACCACTAGTTGGCAGCTTTTTGCCTATGCTCAGTGTACATAGAAACCTCTCAATCAGTGGTGTGAGCGGGGTTATACTGAGATCAGCACCCTGGTAAATCTGCAGCAGATAAAACTCACTTTTATCGAAACTACAACATAGTTTCTTCCTGCAAAAATTAGGATTTCTTCACCTACATTATTTTGCTCTCTAAGGCACCATTCATATCAGCGTTTTTTGAAATTTGTGGCAGATCCGGCAGGTTTGTCGCATCTGCCATAACAGCCAACTTGCAGCAAGCAACAGTTGCGCTTTTTCCGGATCCAGCACTTGCGGCAACACAAAAAAAGGCTGTTAGCAGCATTTTTTCCTTCGCCACAAGTGCTGGATATGACAAAACCGCAACTGCCGCACCTGACCGTAAGTCCCACAGAGAATGAATGGGGCTTGCTGCAAGTCGGCCGTTACGAGGTAGATGCGACAAACCTGCCGGATCTGCCTCGTTTGGCAGGAAACGCTGATGTAAAAGCAACCTAACATAGTGGTGAAAACCTTGTGTAAAAGCCCTCTCATCTCAGCAAGTTTTTCATTTTATCCTAAATGTTTATCGCTCAATGTTGGCATGTGTAACACTTTTGATCTAAAACATTTCAGCCTCTAGAAGACATTAGCTGCATTGCATGGAACAGGCAAGTTCAGCACATTCTCGCTTCCACTAGCCCTAGTGGTCGAGCCACAGTTTGGGACCTTCGGAAGAATGAACCAATTCTTAAAGTTAGCGACCACAGCAACAGGGTACGTGAATACGCAGATCTTTGTTGCCACTTTTCAGGCATGTATATGTTATTAATTGTGAATACAATCCATGCAGATGCATTGTTCCGGAATGGCTTGGCATCCCGATGTTGCCACACAGATGGTCTTGTCTTCAGAGGACGATCGCTTACCTGTGATACAAATGTGGGATCTTAGATTTGCCTCTTCTCCATTACGAGTGATGGAGAATCATTCAAGGTAAGTGATTCCTCATCTAGTCCCTGACATCGCACTACATCACAGATTTTACCTTGGGCACATTTTGAGTGATCTTTAAGGCTGGGTTACACACAATGATATCACTACCGATGTCACTGCAACGTCACAGGTTTTGTGACGTTGCAGTGAGCTCGCTAGTGATGTTGCTGCATGTGACATGCCGCAGTGACCAGCGATGAGATCGCTGCGGAATGGCCAGGACCATTTTTTGGTCGTCGATCTCCCGCTGGGTAGCATACATCAGCTTGTTTTGACGCCCCTCTAACCTGTTGTGTTCCCTGGTAACCAGGGTACACATCGGGTTACTAAGCACAGTGTGCTTTGTTTAGTAACCCGATGTGCACCGTGGTTACCAGCGTTCTCCCGCTTACCCCAGCCTATCAGAATACAGGAATAGTTTATATTCTTTTCCACGATGTCGAGGTCGTTACACTGGTCGCTGAGGAGATCTGCCTGTTTGACAGCTCACCAGCGACCACACAGCGATGTTCCAGCGATCCCGGCCTGGTCGGATCGTTGGTGGGATCGCTGGAACATCACTACATGTAACGTGGCCTTAAATGTGAACTATGTGCTTTTCCTTCAGGGGCATCTTGGCTATTGCTTGGAGTGCGGCAGACCCAGAACTGTTACTGAGCTGTGGGAAAGACTCAAAAATACTCTGCTCCAATCCAAATACTGGAGAAGTAAGTGGCAATAGAAAACGTTTGTTGTGATAAATTTGTAGAAAAAACATATTAAAGTTGATTAGTCTCCCAATATGAATTGCATACATTATTAAATCTATCTCTTAGACTTTATAATGATGCTGAATTTTCACACTATCCATGTCAGAATGGCTGTATTATCCTCTATTAAAGGGTGAAAGCTTTGCCACATGATGTGCCTCTTACTGGGTTGCTTACCTTTTTATCAGTTTTCTCAGGAGACTATCACTAGAGAACTAGTAAACGTGCTGCCATGTATACCTCTGTTATTAAAGGGAAGCTGTCAGCATGTTTTTTGTTACCCCATCTTAGAGTAGCCTAATAAAGATATAGAGACCCCTATTTCAGGGATGTATCACATACAGGGCTTCTTGCTGTACTTTTGATATAATCACTGTTTTTTCTGCTTCACATCTTCCATTTCTCTGAATGCTGAGCTCTATAACCGCCAACACCAGTGATTGGCAATTTTTCGCCCATGTACAATGTACACAAAGCTGACAATCAGTAGAGGGGTGTGTAGTAACACAGAACTTATGAAAATGCTTAACTACCTGGCAGCAGGACGCATAGTCCTCTAATGATAATCTACTGCTGATAAAACTGTGATTTTTATCAAAACTACACTAAGCAGCCCAGTAAGTGATACATTGCAGAAATCAGGATCTCTGTCTCTACATTATGCTGCTCTCAGATTGATTGGCAAAAACCTTTCACAGATGCCTTTTAAAGATCTCTGAATTACCCCACCCGCACCATTGAACGGCAGCATTCTGCCTATCCAGTGTACACGGGAAGCTCTCAATCCACGGTGTGGGCAGGTCTTATAGTAGTTCTCTGAATGTGAAGTTTTGTAGATCTGCATAAGATAAAGCAGAGGTTTTATCAAAACCTTCCGCAAGTAGCCCAATCAGGATCCCTTCCCCTGTATTATGTGGCTCTCGGATGGGCTAGCGAAAACCTGGTGACAGATTCCTTTTCATTTAAACCCATTTGACCTGGCATGACTTTTATTGTTTCTGATTGCTTCCCATCCTTCTGTGTTTACAATAGGACGCTCCCTGTATAAATGGAGTCATACGAGCAGGGTTGTACCTCACCCTCCATGTCCTATGCTGTGTTCTTCCAATACTCTCATTAGTGTGACCCTAATTCCAGACTCAAGGGTCTAAACGTGTGGCGATAATGACAAGCTTGAAGTATTGTTATCAACACATTTGATTGGTCAAGAAGAGTTCATAGTGCTTTTTTTGCATACAATATGGAACCTAACATTGCCCTTATCCTATTATCAGATCAGATTATCGTTAACTTTAATGAATCCATGAATTATCCTGTTATAGATACTGCCCTAATAGTGAGAAAGCAATGAATGTACTATTTCTTTAATTGAGAAATGATCTGTGCAGCTATCTACCTGACCAGTGATGGATGAATGTATAGGTGTTGTCATTGGCATACCCTTCTTTTCTCCTGTTAGGTTTTATATGAGCTGCCTACAAACACACAGTGGTGCTTTGATATCCAGTGGTGTCCGCGGAATCCAGCAGTGCTTTCTGCGGCGTCTTTCGATGGACGGATCAGCGTTTATTCCATAATGGGTGGAAGCAATGACAATCTGAATCAGAAGCAAGTGGATAAGGTAGATCGCACCCCGTTCAGTCTTCAGAAAGGAAGCTGCAGATATCACATTACATGTTTCTGATTTGAAAGTAAAAATTTGGCCTGCGTTTTCATTATTTTTCAATATTGCGTTCATAAAGTTATTTCTATGCCTATTTTTTTGTTGAAACACCACTCCAGGCTTTTCTCTTTATGCTGGAGTGTTGCTTTAAATGGAAGTCCCCTGACTCCTGACCCCATACTCTCCTTCTTTCGATGTCACCTTTTTCCAGTGGCTCCAGTCCGTCTTCTATGACTTGTGACAACTCACTTCATCTCTATGGGAGCCTTGTTCTGGTCTCATTCTGTGATTCATTGAGCTCTTGTGATGTAACTTCTGACTTCCCGCCAGTCAGAAGTTATGGCCACAAGATGGCACCCTGGGACTGGAGCGTCATTGGTAAGAGGTGAAGACATCAGAAGGTGAGTATATGACCAGGGGCAGGAGGCTTCTATTTAAAGCGCCACTCAAATACTGGTTCTTTCAAAGTTTCATGTTGTACCTGTAAATGTAATAAATTTGGTTTGGGATCTTACCTGTGCAGCTTTCTTCATCTTTTGGGAACATGGATCCATTTGGCACTGGACAGCCCCTTCCTCCTTTACAACTCCCTCAACCGACCACTCAGCAGGGCAGTGTTCAGCCATTGAAAAAGCCACCAAAGTGGTTACGCCGACCAGTCGGAGCTTCATTTTCGGTAAGTGTTTACCCCAGATGATGGAAGATGCTTTAATGATTGCAGTTTAATACTTTGTATTATTTTCCTCCAGTGGGGTTTCCACCTGTTATTCCGATGATTTAGTTTATTTTTGTCTGTTGGAAATAGAAAGAGATCTAAAGCAATCCAAAATTTGGTGTGACCACCTTCAAAGCAGCATTCATTCTTTCTAATCCCTTGCACACAGTTTTTGTTGGATCTCCGCAAGAGGTTGTTGCAAACATCATGGAGAACTAGATACAAATCTTCTTTATAGTAGGCTACCACACATTCTTGCATGTTTTCATTTCACATAAACTTGATGATGGCTCAATCAGGCCTCTGATGGGCCATATCATCACCTACAAGAATTCTTTCTCCTTCATCAATGATACCTCTTAAAGGGAAGGTACCATGATTTTAATTTTGTAATGATAAATATTGATTGTATAATCATATATTCAATTATTCAATACATACTCAAAATCACTGGTTTAGCAGTTTTTTTTGGGGAGGGGGGGGTGAATATAATTTTTTATTTGCTGCCACTTGGGCTGCCATTTGCATTTGCTGGTGTGTAATGACACACAGTTCAAATATGGCAGCTCTGGTACATAGAGATCGACCGCATCTTTTACATTGTGGCAGCTTCCTGCTGTGGCTTGGGCGCACCCCCTCGGACCTCTAGGTCGCAGCTGTGGAAAAGAGATTGGTTCCTTTTTTTGTAAAACTTGCTGCAGATGCTGGGGGCTACAGGAGTGGAGGTCTGGAATGAGGTGATGATCAGCGACAGGGAGCAGTGATCACAGCCTGACATCACTAGTACAAGATTGCAGATCATCACTGACTGTTCAGAGCACAGCGGAGAAACCATCTTGCCGCTGTGCTCCTAACACACTTACAGAGCTCTTCTATATCACTGTAAACTGACATAGCAGAGCCGTGTATCTGATGCCCATCATGGTGACTGTGGTGCACATTATACTGTATGGTGCACACTATGTGGGGCCATTATACTGTATGGTGCACTGTAAAGCCATTATATGTTTGTTGCAGTATGTGGAGCCATAGGCAAATACAGGATAATGTGTGGCCATTATTCTGTATAGTGCACTATATGGGCGTTATACTGTATGTGCACTATGTGATTCCATTATTCGTATGGTACACTATGTGGGGCCATTATACTGTATGGCGACTACATGAGGCCATTATTCTGTATAGTACAATATTGGAGCCATTATACTGTATGGTGCACTATGTGGGGCCCATTATACTGTATGGTACACTATGTGGGGCCATAATTTGTAAGGCGACTATGTGAGCCATTATTCTGTATAGTACACTATGTGGGCCATTATACTGTATGGTACACTATGTGGCCATTATACTGTATGGCGACTATGTGAGGCCATTACTCTGTATAGTATACTATGTGGGGCTGTTATACTGTATGGCGCACTATGTGGGCACATTATACTATAGGTACACTATGTGGGCCATAATATTGTATGGCGACTGTGAGGCCATTATTCTGTATAGTACACTATGTGGGGCCATTATACTGTATGGTACACTATGTGGGGCCATTATACTGTATGGCGACTATGTGAGGCCATTACTCTGTATAGTATACTATGTGGGCTTTTATACTGTATGGCGCACTATGTGGGGCACATTATACTGTATGGTACACTATGTGGGGCCATAATATTGTATGGTGACTGTGAGGCCATTATTCTGTATAGTACACTATGTGGGGCCATTATACTGTATGGCGACTATGTGAGTCCATTATTCTGTATAGTACACTATGCGGGGCTTTTATACTGTATGGTGCAATATGTGGGGCACATTATCCTCTGGTGGATTATATGGGTAATCTAGCTGGTTCAATAGGGCTACAAATAACTTTGCAGTCCTTACAAAGTATTAGATATGCTGTTCTGTATTCCCGCTGATTATTATATATATATATTTTTTTTTTTTTAGGGTGATAGGAGGTGCAATTAAAAATTATGGGGCCCCCTAGCAGAAGTTCTATGTACACCCCTGGTGAAAACCCCAGAGCTTCGTAACGCTCATCAATGTGATTCCTCCCCATATGGTGATGCTGTGTATCTAATGCCCATTACATTACACCACTGTTACCCTAAGAAGCAGGCACAGTAGAGTGGCACAGTTCTAAGGGAATAGTGTTGTAATGTGTGATACAGTTCCATTTGTGGGAGTAGTAATGTAGTTGATGAAGCATGGTACATACACTACACCACTGCTCCCATAGAACTAGATAGAGCAGTGTGTTACCCATTACACCATTGCTTTCATAGAAATACACAAAGTGGGGTCACACATTACATACATTATATACTTCATGTCTAATCACATAATGTGATACACCCCCACTGAACCCTATATCTTATCCCATCCGATGTGATACACTATACTAGGGGTGGGAACCCCAGGCCTCGAGGGCCACCAACAGATCATGGTTTTTAGGATTTCCTTAGCATTGCGCAGGGGTTGGAATTATCACCTGTGCAGATGATTCAATTATAACCTATACAATACTAAAGGTCCTGTCACACACAACGACGCTCCAGCGATCCCGACAGCGATAACGACCTGCCAGGATTGCTGGAGCGTTGTTGCCTGGTCGCTGGGGAGCTGTCAAACAAGCAGATCTCCCCAGCAATTAGGGATTTGGGAGCCACCTCCACATCGCTGAATGTAATGTTGCCAGCGTCTTCCCTGGTTAGCGCTGCCTGTAAGCAGGGAGGACACTGGTAACTATAATAAACACCGGGTATCTAGGCAGCGCGCGCTGCCTGGATACCCGGTGTTTACCATGGTTACCAGTCTGTGAGGTCACTAATCGCTGGTCTCTCGCTGTCACACGCAGCGATGCGTGCTGACCAGCGGGAGACCAACGACCTAAAAATGGTCCTGAGCCCTTTGCAGTGATCAGCGACCTCACAGCAGGGGCCTGATCGCTGCTAGATGTCACACATAACGACATCGCTGGGGAGATCGTTATGTGTGACTGGGGCTTTAGGAAATCCTGGAGACCTGCACTGTTGGCAGCCCTTGAGGCCTGGAGTTCCCCACCCCTGCACTACACTGAGCCCTATATCTAATTCAGCATTCAGCAACAAAATGGCTGCACACTGTGATCCTAAAAATTCCTCCTCCTTTATCCTTTCGTAAACACCAGAAGGGGAGGGGAGACATCAGACACATGGAGCTGATCCAGCCACATCTTCTGCAGTCGTAATGTAAGCTAGCAGTACATTAGGATTCATGGCGAATTTCAGCAGCTGCCTCCCCCCCTCCAGTGTGTAAAAATGCCACCTCCCCTCTAAAGAAATTGGCTCATTGTTCTGCTGAAGACTACATTTGGGGCCAATCAGACACTTTGCCTCTATTTCTCAGTATTGAGTGGACCATTAATCTAGACCAAATCTCCAACTCAAATTGCTGAAATGCAGCTTCAATTTTCTCCTTCGCCTCATTGGGGGACACAGACCGTGGGTGTTATGCTGCTGTCCACTAGGAGGCGACACTAGGCAAATCTGCAAAAGAGTTCAGAAACTCCTCCTCTGTAGCATATACACCCTGGAGCAGGAAGTGATTCTCCAGTTTTTGCTTAGTGTCGATAGGAGGTAGACATGGTCCATAGGACCACTCCAAATTACATAGTTAGATATTTTTTACTTAGATTTTTTATTCTTTTTTACCAAGGATGTGAGAGGGCGACGGTATCTCCGCATACCGATCTCCCAAAACCAGCAACAGGCGGGAACGCGGGGTGTTACCTCCACGTATCCCCTCCTGCCACGATGGATAGGGAGCAAGGCGACGGTTCCATTGCGTTCCGATCTCCTTGTCTTTCTCCCATGGCCGGCGCTTCCACATTTTCCCCTGTCCCCACTGGGAACCTCAGGGTGACTTCTGCAGGCTTGCAGAGAATTCACAGCAGAAAAGAGCTGATCCTGCGGGGCACATCAGGACGCCAGGCCAGGCACAGACTTCCCCATCTCCCTTCTGGGTTATGGGTCGAGCAAGCCCAAGATGCCCTCCCCATTCCCTGCCAGGGTCTGGGTTGAGGAGCCTACTCAGGTAATCAGGGCTCCCCTGGGACCCTGCATGTTTTCTTTCCTTTTCCCCCCTGAGCCGACCAGCTGCAGCGTCTGTAAGCTGCAGAACTACAAGCCCTACTGTGAGGGTCTCTGAGAGCAGGCTCTCCCACCTCGGGTCCCCCCTCCTCCATACTATTCATGCTGTGCCCGCTACCCTGGAAGGGAGCACAGCAGCGGCGGCTCATAGCGGGCCCTGGGTGCCGATGGGGCGCTGCCCCACCGTGGTCGCAGCCTCCGGTGCCAGGCGCCGGGTTCCCAGTTCCGGCCCCGGACCTCCGCGCCAGCCCCCCGCCATTCCCGGGCCCGCGTTTTACGCGAGGCCCCGGCTTCGGCTTAGCCGCACGTCACCGTCCCGCCCACCGGCTCGCCCCATTGGACGGGAGCCTTTTCAGCGTCAGCACGGGGGCGGGACAGGCTGAAAAGGGCGCCATTCAGCCTCTCTGCGCGCTCTCGCGCTGGCTCCGCCCCCTTCTTCCTGGCACCGCCGCCATTGCAGCCCTGGCGCTGTCGCCGCTGTATAACAGCGGCGAACAGCGCTTGGGGCATCAGGGGACTCAGGCTGACCAGGCCATCTGTGGCTGGAGGTCAGATGGTCGGATAACACAACCACTGGGGTTGCACATAGGTCTCTGCTCTGGGCAGAGACCTTGCAGGGGCACCCACTAATGGGGCAGATGGCAGCAGGCTCAGGCTGACCAGGCCATCTGTGGCTGGAGGTCAGATGTTTTCAATAAGCCACTACAACCACTGGGGTTGCACCTAGGACTCTGCTCTGGGCAGAATCCCTGCAGGGGCACCCACTAATGGGGCAGATGGCAGCAGGCTCATGCTTGCCTCTGCTGAGGCATCCCTTGGTCCCTATCCTCCCAGGTGGAGATAATAGGGATACACAGATCAGCTCCGACTCTTGTGCCACATTACAGCAAGTCTCACAGCATCCCCTGTACGGGGTATGCAGGGACCCAACAACAACTAACACGGCTTCGCGGCGCGCCAGTCTCTGATAGTTACTGACGGGCAGTCAGCAGTGGCGTACCTGCACCAGGTGCAGAAGTTGCAGTCGCACCTGGGCCCTGCAGCCTAGGGGGCCCCAAAAAAAAAAAAAAAAAAAAAAAGTACTTTGTCCTATAGAAAAAGACATACTGTTAAACATTTGCAATAATTGGGGGCCCATTGGAGCATTCGCATCGGGGTCCCGGGGCCTGATGTTACGCCACTGGCAGCCACCATAGTACAGCCTGCCTCAACTTGTACTCCCCCCCCCCCCCCCCCCCTCCCTGTACACCAAGCGTGTGACAGTAAATGCTACCCCTGTACTCTGTGACACAGTAACATCACGTTACTAGGAATACTGCTAATTCACAGAGCAGTACAGCCAGAGTCCCTCTGTCCAGCACACGGACCAATTATAATTGTTCCTACCACCGTGCCAGAGGCAGGTTCCTGTGGTACACCTTCCCGATCTGATAGCCCTACCCCGGGAGGGTAGCTACGTTTAAGTGATATACCGACATGCCCTCCTCCTCGGTTCCCCTCAACGTTGGGAACCCTGTTGATATTCAGACATAAAATACTCATTCATCCCTTCCCAGGCCCTACACAGTTGAGAGAACTAGGTTGCGGTGGAATTACGGCGAGTTCTAACTCACAGGTTCTTCCTGGGTCCTCCATTGTCGGAAGAGTCCAGTTGAAGTTGACGTAACCTACAATTATCTGACAACTGCAAGGGTCCTAGGACTGTTACCAATTTTTTCCAATCCCACAGCTAGAGTTCCGGTTTGCAGGGATGACGGTCAAGTCCTTCAAAACATAGGATGAACTCCATGATCAGCCCTGCTCGAGTGGTTTAGCTCGGGTCTCTGAAACCGAAGACCCATAACATACTTCCTCCTCAGCTCCCCACTGTCGGAGGCGCTGGGTTGTAGCCGATATTGTTATATGCCAAGCTTCTTCCTCGACTCTCCACTGGGGATTCGGGTTGAAGCTGCGAAGGCATGAGGCCTGGCCGGCCTTCGTCACCTGACTACAAAGACGTAACTCGAGGTAGCACTACGTGGAATACGAATTCTGTTGCCAATCTCCTCACTAGACCTCTATGGATATTTGGCTTAAGATGACACGTGCGAGTACTCTGCACAGCCTGCCTCGAGACGGGACCTTACGGCCCCCTGACCGCATTGATCCAATGAATGGGCCCTTCTTGCCCCCGTAAGACCATGGCCCGAGCCTTCTTCCACCACTCTGTCCCTTCTCGATTCAGGAGTCTCCAGTGGGATAGTGCTCGCGGTGTGCAGCACAGGACACAGCGACCGAACGGTCATGATCACAGCCTCCGGTTCTTTTTCTGCCAGCACTGCTCTTGTCTTCCGGTTTTCTCCGGGCCTCTGCGGTTCCCGAGCCCCGCGTCTTTTAGCAGGGCCCGGCTTCGGCCTAGCCGTGACATCTCTGGCTTCCCGCCCGTTCTCAGCCCGCCTTCTGCCCGCCCTCCACCTGCCGTCGGAGCTCCCGAACCTTCAGCTCGGGGTGGGGCGACGCTGAAGGGACTGAAGCGAAAAGATTACATAGTTTTTTTCCCCCGCCTGAAAATGGCAACGTATATACTGCTTTTCAGCAGTCTTCCGTCTCCGGATGGCTCTTTTATCAATCCATGACTTTCAGAGACTGCGAACACAGTGACATTTGCACCGTGCTTGTTAAACAGACTCATTGGGATCGACCTTCTCCAGGTCTACCCAAACTCCAAGGCGCGTGCTGCAACACAGCACATATATCCAGGAGCCCCAGCTCCGCTGCGTGCCCTTGACGCTCCATGCTGCAGCGTCACGTATAGAGTCTCAGCCATAGGGGACGCACAGCATCGCATGATCATGGCTGCCGTTAGTTGCAACGCATTTACAGCTCTAGTCAGTTTCCCAGACAAAGCACAGATTCTTCATCTTGGACTCCGCAGCTTCTGGCAGGGATTTCCTCAATCCTTCACAGCGGATATAAGAGTCCTGGTCAGCATAGTAGCCAGTTCCATGGCCTCAGCGGAATCGCCGGCCTTTGCAATTATCCATGCTCAGGCGTTGCACGCATACTGCATGGGGGCGATGTACCCCCTCACAATGCTCAGGGCAGTGGTCTTGCCTGTCTCGAACATACCCCTAAATCTACAGTAGTATCTCTAGGACTGTAATCGTTCAGTCACCTTCTGGCATTCAGACAAGTCAGAATGCAGTCAGACAATGCCACAGCCGTGGCATAGGTCAACCACCAGTGTGGAACCGCAGTCTCTAAGCGATGACAAGTTCGCCACATTCTTCACTAGGTGGAATCCTACAACACGGTACTGCCAGCTGTTCTCATACCAGGTGTATTCTTCTGGGTGGCGTTTTCTTTTTTCCTAATTCGCCAAGGCATGGACTCAGGGTGACCAGCCCCTTCCCTACACGTCCTCCGTCGAAACGCCGACGCCAGGTACCCACAGATATGGAGCTGGCGGAGTCACACCTCAATGCCTCGGTCCCGGCCTTCCTGGCCTGGTCTCAGGATCCGCAGTCAGTGGGACAGACTCACTAGTCCAAGCCTGGACCGGTACCCGCCTCTCCTACATTTCTTCCCCTCTAATAGTCGGGATTATCACAACGAGAATGTCGCCGGGGCTTCTTTCTGGTCTCAGACTGATCCACTCGCCCTTGGCGCGCACGCTTGTCCAATTTATAGCGCAGTACCAGGACCTCTAATGGACAGTTCAGACCTGTTCGCTCACGGCCAGTTCTTCCTCAGAACTCTTCTCATCTGAGGTTGATACCGTAGCCGTTCAGACCTAGAATTTAACCAAGAGGTTTTTTCCCAGGATATTGTAATGAGCGTAGTCACAGAGGAGGACACCAGCTTTATCAGCGATATCCCATCACACACGTGTACTCATTTTGTTTTTTTTGCTGGGACTCCTTTAGCAGTTATTCCCCTTGGCCCTACTTCGTCCTAGGGACTCTCCGTCTTCCACCCAGACCTAGACTCAGGGCTATCCTTGGGTCTCTCACACAGCAGGTTTTTCACCTATGTACATATACGTATGTGCACTATGGGCCATGTACTTTTACACTATGGGACCTAATTTTGTGGCACTATTACCAAGTATAGTACCGTGGGGCCATGTATACTGTATGGTACCCCTATGTCCCTTCTGTTCGACATTGAGGCCATTATCGAAGTATACTATAGTCTTTTACTATAGGCGCCTTTCATAATATGTATGGCGACTGTGAGCCTGTTTCTGTTTTAATTTTGTTTTACTGTTGGCGACTATGGATCCATTATTCATAGTACACTATGACGGGCTTCTGATGTGCATCATGTGGGGCACTTCATCCTCTGGTGGATTATATGGGGTACAGCTGGTTCATGGGCCCTACAATTAATTGTCAGTCCTTACAAAGTCGGATATCTGTTTCTCTTATTCCATGGTATGAATAATAATATTTTGGGGATAGAGCAATAAAAATAGTGGCCCCTAAGAGTTCTTGTACACCTCCTGGGACCGGCTTGTATACCTCATCTGGTGATCATCCCTTCAAGGGGGTGTCTATGTTACATTCACCACTGTACCTAGGCAGGCACTAGTGGCACAGTTCTGGATGTGTATCTAATGTGTGATACATCAGGGGATAGTAATGAGTGCATGAACATGGTACATACACCATACACCACTGCCCTAGACAAATAAGCGTTGTCTACCCATTCCTGCTTAAGAAATACACAAAGTTGGGTCACACTTACATACGCTATATAGCTTTGTCATCATATTTCACACTGAACCTAAATTCTATCCCTCGATGGTCACTATACTGGGAGTGGATCTTCTATGACCTTGGCACCAAGATATTATTAGGTTTTCCTTAGCATTGCGCAGGGGTGGTTACCCTGGGATGACATTCCAACACGGTCCTGTCACACCAACGACGAGCGATCCGAAGGATAACAGGGATCGTGACGTTTTGTGGTCGTAGCTTCAAACCAAAACTCTCTCTGCTCAATTTGGGGGCACACCCCACACCTGAATGTCAATGTGGCCGTTCTTCTGGTTGCGCTTTCATGTTAAGCAAGATTACCGTGTTTGCCATTTATCCAGCCTGTGAGTCAAAATGTGTTCTCGCTGTACACTGAGCACTGTTGCTCAGCCTGAGACAGTACTATGGTCCTGTTAGCTTTCAGGATCATGGACTCACAGAAGTCCTATGCTGTTTAATGTCACTATACACATCGCCTGGGAATGTTATGTGGCCCTGTGGTCTTTAGAATACTCTGTAATTGCACTGTTAGCACCTGCCTGGATTCCGTCTCATAAGCTGAGCCCATATCTAATTCCACTTTAACAAATGGGTACACGTGATCTAATTTCCTCTCCTGTGTCACGTTTTGTAACACCCAGAATGGAGGAACATCAAACACTGGAGATCCAGCCCATGCTTCTGCAGTCGTAATGTAAGCAGCAGTAATTAGGATTCTGGCAATTTTGCAGAGTTTGCCTCCCCCCCTCCAGTGGACATGCACATCCCCCAAGGTCATGTGTCGCGAAGAATATTGGGGCAATCAGAATTTGTTATTTCTAGATGAGTGAATTAATCCAGACAAATCTCACTCATGCTGATGCCTTCTTTGCAAGGATTCTGTATTATTCTTCACTCTTGTCTACAGATATTCATTAATGGACCATTCTTCTGCTCTTGTTGCAACTAAATATTTCATATTGTGACTCCTCCATCCAGAGCACTTTCTGCCATTTTACTGTACCCCGAGTTCTTATGTTTTTGTGCATATTTGGTCTCTTGGCCTTGTTTCCATGTCAAAGGTATAACTTTTTGGGTGCAATTTTTCCTTGAAGACCAATACTGGCCAGATTTCATCAGGTAGTAGTTGAGTATTGCTGGTCCCCACTTGTTACTGCCAGTTCTGTGCTGATGGCACCGCTGGACATCTTCCTAGTTTCAAAGGGTAAATGAATCATGATTTGCCTTTCATCTTCTGCACTAAGTTTCCTTAGCCAACCACTGCATCTACAGTCCTCAGCATTACACATTTCTTGGTCTTTCCTTAAAAAAGCTTGAAAAGCAAATCTTGAAACCACAATCTTCTTGTTTTTGCATTGGAGTCTTTCCATGGAAAAGACCTTGCTAATGCAGTATAACTACCTTGTGACTTGTTGCTATGCTCAGGCTCGGTGTGGTGTCTATCCTGTGCAATGCAGTTGTCTTCCTCAACCTCACCTATGTCTTTTCTTCTCTTAATTTTAAGCCTAATACACAGCTGTTTCTGTTTCAATTAAGAACTATATTCTCACTACGTTTTAAAATGATGATTATTATTGTCTGTTTTGTATAATTATACAACTGACTATAATCCTACTAAATCTTTTGTGCAAGTTTACTTAGAAGAATTGATGCAGCTTTGTAAGCAGGGAGGTCACATCAAATATGACATTTATTAATGGCTCTTTTTTTTTGTTTTCACTTTGCATTTTGGTAAGTCATAAAAATAAACTAACACTTCATAATTTTATAGAGTGTACATTTTCACTTCAGTGTATTCAAAAGGGAACCTGTCAGGTGGCTCTACCCTTCTCTCCTATCATTATCTCTCCCTGCACCTTCCTAGCTGTTCACTAACCATTCCTCTCTGACCTAAAGGGGTCCAATAACATTTAGAAAAATGAATTTCAACTTGCATATGGTCTCCATCTAGGAGACTGGATAGGCGGGCTCCATGATCCCCTCCTCGCTGTGTCTTGGCACGTCATCCCTCCTGGTGCTTTGCCGCCTTTTTTGGAATCTCCCACCCTCTCTGCTGCTGTAATGCCGGGCCGAAACGTCAAATCCAGCCCGGTGCATTGTGGGCCTAATCACTTGATCGTCCCTGGCGCATGCGCAATGCGCATTTTGAAGCTGGGCCGATCACGTGATTAGGAGCACAATGCAATCAGGCTGATCACATGATTAGGAGCACAATGCATCGGGTGATATGATGTTCCAGCCCGGGCATTACAGCGGAAGAGAGAGGGGGGGAGATTCCAGTAGGAGGCTGCAAAGCACCAGGAGCGAGGACACCCAGTGGGGCGTGCTAGGACACAGCGAGGAGGGGATCATGGAGCCCGGAGCCCACCTTTCCAGTCTCCTAGATGGAGACCATAGGTAAGTTCAAATTCATTTTTCAAAATAGTTATAGGACCCCTTTAGGTCAGAGAGGGATTGTTAGGGAACAGCTAGGAAGGTGCAGGGACAGCTTATGGTAGGAGAGGGGTAGATCGAGGTGACAGGTTCCCTTTAATTGTTGATCCAGGTTCCTTATTTACGAATAATGGGAAAAAACATTACTCTTCTTACCAAGATTGACAAATATTCTCTATATCTGTATCTGTAGATACTGTCTGAAGGGATCAGAGGTTGAACCTGTGCACCACTACTCCATTCATGTCTATGCAACAGCTGCACAAAGCAGAGTACAGCCCTATGCTATTTCCAACATATCTGTAGACAATTAATTATTATTATTATAGCGCCATTTATTCCATGGCTTTGTACATGTGAAAGGGGGAATACTTAAACAATTACAATAATTATGAGCAATACAAGGCACACACAGGTGCAGGAGGAGAGATGACCCTGCCTGCAAAGGCTCACCGTGTACAAGGGATGGGTGAGGCTACACTAGGAGAGGCAAGAGCTGGTCGTGCTGGGATTTGTAGGACTGAGGCTTACTGCAGGTTTTAGGCTTGTCGGAAGAGGTGGAAGTCTAATATGTTGGGGCAGAGAGTTCCAGAGTATGGGGGATGCATGAGAGAAATATTGTATACGATTGTGGGAAGAAGGGATCAGAGGGGAGTAGGGAAGGAGATATTGAGAGGATTGCAGCTTGCGTGAATGTATGTACCGGGATACAATGTCACAGGTTGTGGATGGTATAAATTTCCTGGTTAGGGTTTTGAACTGGAGCCTCTGGGCAGTGGAAAGCCAGTAAGGGTATTGGCAATGAGGAGAGACCAGGGAATAGCGGGGGGTGCGGGGGGGGGTGATGCTGGAGGGGGTTAGGTTGATTAGCTTGGCAGCAGAGTTTAAGATAGATTGGAGGGGTGCAAGAGTGTTAGTGGGGAAACCAGAGAGCTGGATGTTGCTGCAGTCGAGGCAGGAGATGATGAGGGCATGCACAAGTGTTTTTGCACTTTCTTGAGATAGAACCAAGTCTGTGATACCAAGAGATGAGAGAATCTGTAGTAAGAAGGATTGGCCTACAATGTCGAAGGCAGAGGACAGGTTCAGGAAAAGGAGGACAGAGTAATGTCGCTTGTGTTTGGCAGTTAGTAGGTCATTGGGGACTTTAGTTAGGGCAGTTTGAGTTGAGTGATGCGGTCGGAAGCCAGATTGTAACTGGTCAAAGAGGCAGCAGGAGGAGAGGTGGGAGAACACTTCAAGATGGAAATGCTGTTCCAGTAGTTTTGAGACATAAGGGAGAAGTGATATGAGGCGATACCTAGATACAGAGGATCGGTCCAGGGAGGTCTTTTTGAGAATGGGTGTGATCGAGGCATGTTGAAAGGATGAATGGAAGACACCACTTGTTAGTGATAGGTTGAAGAGATGGGTTAGGGTTGGGATGAAGACTCTGGTGAGGTTGGAGATAAGGTGGGATGGGAGCAGGTCAAGCGCACTGGTGGTGAGATGTGATCTGGACAGAAGAGAGGAGAGCAGAACTTCTGTAATGGTGGAGAAACTGATTTTGGAAGGAGAGGACTGACTACTTTTAAGGAGGGGCAGTGGGGACTGTGGGCCAAAGCGTTCTCTGAAGTTATCAATCTTCTGCTTTAAGTAAAGCTATACATACGTCACCTAATTCAAATGCTGCTAATCTGAGCTCCTGTCTCCGAATTGGTGAAGGGTTACAGTGGTCAGAATCCCCAGTAATCAGTAAGTTATCCCTTATCATAATATTAGGAATTACTTTCATTCTTGGGAAGTTCCTTCAGACAAATACAGTTAGGGCCAGAAATATTTGGACAGTGACACAAGTTTTGTTATTTTAGCTGTTTACAAAAACATGTTCAGAAATACAATTATATATATAATATGGGCTGAAAGTGCACACTCCCAGCTGCAATATGAGAGTTTCCACATCCAAATCGGAGAAAGGGTTTAGGA
Source organism: Allobates femoralis (assembly GCA_033576535.1). Classification (NCBI taxonomy): domain Eukaryota; kingdom Metazoa; phylum Chordata; class Amphibia; order Anura; family Aromobatidae; genus Allobates; species Allobates femoralis. The sequence goes on from JARQOC010000003.1 coordinate 316,478,481, forward strand.
ATCATAGCTCTGTAATGCATAGCCTCCTCCTTTTCAAGGGACCAAAAGTAATTGGACAATGCACTCTAAGGGCTGCAATTAACTCTGAAGGCGTCTCCCTCGTTAACCTGTAATCAATGAAGTAGTTAAAAGGTCAGGGGTGGATTCCAGGTGTGTGGTTTTGCATTTGGAAGCTGTTGCTGTGACCAGACAACATGCGGTCAAAGGAACTCTCAATTCAGGTGAAGCAGAACATCCTGAGGCTGAAAAAAAAAGAAAAAATCCATCAGAGAGATAGCAGACATGCTTGGAGTAGCAAAATCAGCAGTTGGGTACATTGAGAAAAAAGGAATTGACTGGTGAGCTTGGGAACTGTAAAAGGCCTGGGCGTCCACGGATGACAACAGTGGTGGATGATCGCCGCATACTTTATTTGGTGAAGAAGAACCCGTTCACAGCATCAACTAAAGTCCAGAACACTCTCAGTGAAGTAGGTGTATCTGTCCCTAAGTCAACAGAAAAGAGAAGACTCCATGACAGTAAATACAAAGGGTTCACATCTAGATGCAAACCATTCATCAATTCCAAAAATAGACAGGCCAGAGTTAAATTTGCTGAAAAACACCTCAAGAAGCCAGCTCAGTTCTGGAAAAGTATTCTATGGACAGATGAGACAAAGATCAACCTGTACCAGAATGATGGGAAGAAAAAAGTTTGGAGAAGAAAGGGAACGGCACATGATCCAAGGCACACCACATCCTCTGTAAAACATGGTGGAGGCAACGTGATGGCATGGGCATGCATGGCTTTCAATGGCACTGGGTCACTTGTGTTTATTGATGACATAACAGCAGACAAGAGTAGCCGGATGAATTCTGAAGTGTACCGGGATATACTTTCAGCCCAGATTCAGCCAAATGCTGCAAAGTTGATTGGACGGCGCTTCATAGTACAGATGGACAATGACCCCAAGAATACAGCCAAAGCTACCCAGGAGTTCATGAGTGCAAAAAAGTGGAACATTTTGCAATGGCCAAGTCAATCACCAGATCTAAACCCAATTGAGCATGCATTTCACTTGCTCAAATCCAGACTTAAGACGGAAAGACCCACAAACAAGCAAGACCTGAAGGCTGCGGCTGTAAAGGCCTGGCAAAGAATTAAGAAGGAGGAAACCCAGCGTTTGGTGATGTCCATGGGTTCCAGACTTAAGGCAGTGATTGCTTCCAAAGGATTCGCAACAAAATATTGAAAATAAAAATATTTTGTTTGGGTTATGTTTATTTGTCCAATTACTTTTGACCTCCTAAAATGTGGAGTGTTTGTAAAGAAATGTGTACAATTCCTACATTTTCTATCAGATATTTTTGTTCAACCCTTCAAATTAAACGTTACAATCTGCACTTGAATTCTGTTGTAGAGGTTTCATTTCAAATCCAATGTGGTGACATGCAGAGCCCAACTCACGAAAATTGTGTCACTGTCCAAATATTTCTGGCCCTAACTGTATGTCCACAATTGCCATAGGCCAATGAAAATTTAATCAGAGTTCTGTCAACTGAGATCTCCAAGCTATTTCATTTGGTGGGATCAGTGGTGATTCAGCTCATGGACTCCTAAAGTAAAAACCTTTCATGTTTGTAAGTCTTTGAGGTGAATGATTGTATTTTGTTATTTTACAGTTTGGGGGGAAATTGGTCACATTTGGGGCTGAGAAGACTCAACCAACCCAACAGCAGCCACAAGCTGAACGGCTTCATGTGTATGTCAGTCAAGTGGTCACTGAGGAGGAGTTCCTGAACCGCTCTAATAAACTTCAGGATGTGGTCAGCACTGGTGCATTCCTTGAGTACTGCCAGAAGAAAATTGATGATGCAAAGAATGATTTTGAGAAAAATGTCTGGTCGTTCCTAAAAGTTAGTGCAACTTCTACTTTTCATTTGCTTTATCATCATATTTCATTGACTTTAATAGGATCTTTGTTGGAAAAGATTCAGTATAACTTATGTTGCACTAATCGAAATCCCTGCTGTATTTATACATGTGTCTAGTGGGCGGTCCTATTTCCTGATTGACAGCTATCTCTATGCATTGTGATATGGGAAAGACTGTCAATCACTGCATAGTACTGCCCACTGGGCTCATATGCATTCACACACGGAGATAATGAATAAAATGCAAGTTTTACTGAAACCTAACCCAATGAAATGTCTGTCACTCTGATCAGCTTCCTAAATTCTATCAAATCCTGCCTGCATATCAAACAGCATTGTGAAAATGACAGGTTTACCTTTAAATAAGCTGGTTTCGAAATGTGCGTAAACCCACTGAAGTCTTAAGGTGCATTTACATGGCATCATTATCGTTCCTAGGAATGCTTGTTTTGTTCTAATCATCCAGTCTATAAACTGGCTACCGATCACCCAATGACAAACTCAACAGGCCAAGCAATGCATTGTGCTGTGTAAAGCGGCTGCTCTGCTGAGAACAAATGTGCACATAGGTTAATAAATAATCATTCAGTGCATCTAAAACGCGTGTGCTAAGGCTATTAAACAAATGCTGATATTGAAATGTTTATTGGTGGTTGTTTAAAACTACAAAATTGATGAATGTAGACACACCTTTGGGCTGAGGCCGCACACCACAAACTCGCAGATTTGTTTATGCAGTTTCTCAGTTATGCTTGGAAATCATTATCAGTAAAGACACTTAGGCTATGTGTGCTTGTTGAGTATTTGGTTGCAGAAATTTCCTGCACCAAATCCACATCTTGCGGCAGGAAAATACACCAATAACGAGGTGCAGATTTGTGCCATGCATTTTTCTTAATGTAGTCAATCACTGGAAGGGCCAAAAAATGCAGGAAATACGCACCAAGAATTGACATGCTGTAGTGTCACGTACCCGATTCTCAGCACGCGACTTGGGGGTTAATCTATCTCCTCTCACTCAATCCAGCACTCGACCTCTGTTCTATGTTGAAAGGGAGCATAAATTACACCCCGACACAGACCGCTTACCCCAAATCACACACACTGCCACCACTCACCAGATTTGGGGCGATGAGGTCCCCTAAACTAAGACAATCAACAAGATTGCACACTCTCTAGGGTTATGGGTTCTTCAGAGCATACGAGGTTCAAACTTATTAAAGTTTTAATCTTTAATATAAAAGGTACAGTGATTACAATACAAATATATAAACATAAAAAGTGACATACCAATTTGCAAGAAACGGTTATAAAATAAAAATGGAGAAACTTACAGAAATCCCTAAACTTTGCATATGTGGTTCACAACAGTGTTTAAGCTGCTCCAAAATCTGTGACAAAGACTCTTAGCTGGCATGTGTTCTTATAGGGTCTGGTATGAGGTCAGATTTCTAGCCCAGCCTTCCATTTTAATATTCTAATTCTGGGACTATGATTGGATCCCCCACTCATTTAGCCCTACATACCATTATTTTTAAAATGTTCTTTTTCTTAACCCATTCTCTTTCCCACAGTAAATATAAATGGTCAGACTGTACTAGGTCCCATTTGGTGGAGTCTTCAAAGGCATAAGAGGTGTAAAATGGTTCCACTCTGTGGTTTATCAGGACAGCCCCCTGGAGAGACTGGAGTGTCCATCAAGGAAAGCCAGCTTTGTGCTCAGATAACATAGGTTGTGGCCTTTATGAAGTGACACAGAATGTAACCATTAACCCTGGGAGTTCATTCCCTCAGATACATATTTCACTACATGCAGAATTTTCCGCACCATTTCTGCAAGGAAAAAATAAGCAACGTGTGCAAACCCATGATGATACTCATAGACATTGCTGGCTTCAGGATAGGCATGAAGATGCTAGACAAATCTGCACCAAACAACGCATGTGCACAAGGCCTTAAAGCTATTGATATTTTTCCAATTTCTATATTGTCAGGTGAACTTTGAAGATGATTGCCGGGGCAAGTATCTAGAGCTACTAGGATTCAGAAAGGACGATCTTGGAGCAAAGGTAACCATCTACCCTACAGGTTGGTTTGGATGAGGGCTGGTTTTCCTTTGTTTTCTTTTGTCTCCCCTGTAGTCACTACTGTCCATGTCTTTGCATGCTCCATAGACCTCATGGTTACAAGTACTATCCTTAGGTCATTTATCATTTCACCGCAGATATATGTAAACGTTCAGCTGCATTACACGTCTTGAATCATATATTTCCGTTTGAAGCCAGATCCTGGCAATTTTCTTTTACTACTGTGTGTAATGGTCAGAAAGAAAAGAAATTGTGCATGTCTCAAGGTGGTTTTCATTGGGAGACCCTACACAAACCAATACGTGTTAGGAAGAGTAAAGTTGGAATGTTTTCTCTTCTTTTATCCAGATCGCATCTGTTTTAAGCCATGTGGATGGGGCAGATCAGGTACGTTTGGTAACTAGTTGTGTTTGGTTGCCCAGAGGGAACTCTTCAACCTTAATGTGTTCTCTAGCAATTCCTCCGTTTTATTCCAGAAACATCCATGTATGACAGCCGGTGAATTAATAAAACACTACAGAAAATTGTTTTACTACAATCTTAGTTTTTAACTTTAACATGAAAAATAACAGCTGAATTTTTCACATATGTTAGTGTTTATAATTCTATACATATTTATTAGGAGATAAAAGGACAGCCTTAATAATAACAATAATCTTTATTTATATAGCGCCAACATATTCTGCAGCGCTTTACAATTCAGAGGTTCATATACAGGCAGTCATAAGTAACAGTTATCAAATAATACAATAATTAAAGCAAAATAATGACGGTCCTGCTCATAAGAGCTCACAATCTACAATGAGTGGACACTAAGTACGGGGGCTTATTTGCAATCATAGTCCAGCCATCTTGACGGAATGGGAATAGATGGGAGCACAATCTTTGAATGGTACTCCCCAAATCCTAGCAGAATGGGACAGCAGCATTGTTTAATGCATTCTCATTCCCCTACTAATTTCCCAGTACCCTTCAACAACAATGCTAATTTTATAGGTTCAAGTGGCCTTATACCAGCACTAATATGGCCTTAACCAAATATGACCTTTATCTTATGCCATAGAGTGCAGTGCAATGCAAAGACAGATTCTTACCATCTCTGCTGAGCCACAATTCTCAGAGTAAATGTTGCAAAATAAGCAAATCATTTTGAAGACTGATATTTAATAGGAGCGTTTGTAAAAATATAGTAATTCTTTGATACAACAACGTTTTTAACTTATGTTTAAAGAGTTACCTTCACTTTTTTCATAAATTATAAGTACACTTTGTAATAGATCTTCTCACAATCTTTGCTTCTATCTCCTTCTTTATTTGTAAAATCTGTATTCAGTGAATAGATTTTCCGGTTTCTGAGATACAAATAACAAGCGCTACTGATTAGATTCTCTATAGATGGGATGAGGAGGAGCTGCTGTTTCTAGCACCTTCCTCCTCTCACCTTCTGTCTATATAGAACGGGGATGGGCAAATCCAGTGCCTCAAGGGCCGCAAACAGTTCATGATTTCAGGATTTCCTTAGCATTTGACAGTTGGAATAATTTCCTGTGCAGAAGATTAAATTAACAACTGTCATGCTAAGGAAATCTTGAAAACCTGCAGTGGGTCCAGCCCTTGAGGTCTGGAGTTGCCCACCCCTGATATAGAAGAAGGCATTGCTACTGATTATACTATATACTCTATATAGATGGGAGAGAGGAGGAGCTCTGTTTCTAGCGCCTTCTTTCTCTCACCTTCTGTCTATATAGAAGATGGCATTGCTACTAATAAGATTCTATATAGATGAGAGGGAGGTGGAGGTGGGAGTAGCTAGAGGACGAGCTTTTCCTTCCTTTTACACTTATACCATTTACATAGAATCTGATCAGTAGAAACTGCCATCTCTTATCTCAGTAATAGGAAAGGGTCCGCTAAAGGTACCGTTACACACTTCAATGTTGTTAAGATATCACTAACGATCTAATGGGTGCTCGGTCGTTAAGACATTGTTTTGACATAGTTGGTGAGAAGTCACACGTCTAGATATCGTGAACGACGCACCAACAATGTAGCGAGCAGCTATCATTCGCACAACCCAGCGAACGATACTTGTTTATTGTTGTGAATAGGTGAAGTCGTTAACGACATCGTTATCGCGGTGTCACACACAACGATATAGCAGGTTGGCTGATCGAGGATCGTCTGATTTGAGAACATGTTCTCAAATCTGCGATCAGCGGTCCAACGATTTATCATAGTCGTATCTCAGTGTCACACGCAACGACGTACTAATGATGTCGTTTGAACGACTCCAAACCTGTCACGTTTGAGTAATATCGTTCACGATCTCGTATCGTGTACCGGGGCCTTAAGACAGACTGACCAATGGCATGACATGAACGCTGATCGGTAAAGTTTTACCAATGGCCGTTTGAATGCCTATTTTCATAGGCAGACCAAAGCTAACGATGCATAATGAGCAATCATTACCAGACCACTCCGTGCACATGTACTGCCAACAACCATGGAAGTCTAAGGCTGGCTTCACACTGCAGTTTTTCACTGATCAGTGTCCATCAGTGTTTGGGTGCCAAAACCAGGAGGGGAACCAGGAAAGGAACTTGCAGAAAAAAACTATAATTGAACGATTGACACCTGCTCTGAGTTTTGGAGACACTCCTGGTTTTGGCACCCAAACACTGATGGACACTGATCAGTGAAAAACTGCAGTGTGAAGCCAGCCTAAGTCCTGATTACACAGGACAATGCACATATAGAATGATGATCTTTTATGCTGCAAAAAAGATAATTTCACCCGATAAATTAGCATTTTGCTCATTCATCAGGTGATTGGCAGCTGTTCACATAGCAAGATGAAGCATGAAATGAGCGTTTTTTACAATGCTTGTTCATGATTACCCTGCAGTGTAAATTCTATTGAAATCAGTCTTCACTGACTACAGATTTTGACCATAGTCTGCACGTTCAGTTTTTGGGGATTTTTTCACCTCAGTATTTGTAGCCAAATCCAAGTGTGGTGATAAATCCAGAAGCGGTGACCTGTTTCTATTATGGTGGGTTTACACGCCGCGATATCGGCGTCCAACTCCGACCCAACTCCGACAAAAAGTCACGTGGGTCGCGAGTTGGAGCCGATATCGGGTGCGCGTTGTATTGTTTTAGCATCCAACGCGATGCTGGAACGATGCCAAAACGATATCGGAGTTGAATAGCAGAGCTATTCAACTCCCCGATATCGCAAGGCCGTTGTACCAGCATCGCTGCGTGTGACAGCCCAACTCCGATGTCTACGCTCACGTCACCCATTCACTCCCATGTTAACTGGTCGTTCCTGGGTTGGTGGGCGTAGACATCGGAGGGACGTTGCATCCCGATATCGCGGCGTGTAAACTGGCGATGCGATGCAGGGAGAAATGTGCACTAAATGCGCGCTCCCGCTTCGTTGCCTCCGATATCGCCGCGATATCGGGACGTGTAACCCCACCATTACACTTTTCCTCTGATTGTTCTACTCCTGGTTTTGTCTACAAAAAGTGAGTTAAAAACAGACCAAATACTTAGGGTACCATCACACTTGGAGACGCACCAGCGATCCCGACAGCGATACGACCTGGTACGCAACAATGATCTGGAATGATATGGAGGTAATTGGGACCCTGTTTCTCAGACCTGTAGTATTGAGGTCGTTGGTGTTGTCCTTATCAAACACACCGATGCATGCTGCCTAGCTGGACCCCAATGATCAAAAAATGGTCCAGGCGACTTTGACACGACCAGCGATCTCACAGCAGGGGCTTGGTCGCTGCTAAGTGTCAAACAGCGAGATCGCTGGCGAGGTCGCTGATACATCACCAAATTTGTGACTTAGCAGCAATCTCGCTAGCGATCTTGTTAGTGTAACGGGCTTTAGTGTGAATAGAGAATGAGAGATTAGTATTGGCAGATAAAGAAACAGATTTCACTAATAAGATATTACAAAATTAATAATTTATTTAAATTTATTGATTTAGGAAATAAGCATTATAAAGGACAGTTAAAGAGTATCCCACAGTAGATAAGCGTGCTTTGTAATGTTTTTGATGTTGGCTGGATCTTTCCTGATACAGCTGGGCTCTCATCTACTGTCCAGAGCCATTGTGACTTTTCGCTGCTTGTTAGAATAGTCTGAAGATGACGGCCTAGAATGTAGCCTTGTAGATTATGGCTGTAGAGAAATGTAATGACTTTATCTTTGTGTTTTGTCTTTCTGATGAAGACCTCTCTGCATTCTGTATTCTTCATCACTTTATTCCCTTTCTGTAAAATGAGAAATCAAATCCAATTATTTAACCAGTGCAAACTTTAGTTCATGGTGGGAGTTTTTATGGGGACAATGGCTTTTCTGGATTTATGCTTATAAAGTTAAATCATAGTATGTTTTGCTATGCAACATAAAAAAAATCTCAATTTTCACAATTTCTGCTGGGTTTCAGTCAATGGGAAACCTCTGCCTACATGTATGAGCTGCGAAATCTGCACCTATAACTTTATTACAATTTATTTAAGTGCAGCTGTCACCTGTTTTGGGGTTGTAAACCTTGCCTACCACCTTTAACATGATGTAATGGGGGTTCCTCTAACCCTTTTATATCCCCAGACGTCCCCTTTGTACCTCATAAAATGACTTTTAATCTATCCTGCGCTGTATGCTGATTTCTGTTAAGGGTCATATGGAGTCTGCACACTGCAGTCATTGCCGCCCCGCTGCATGGAAAACTTGCCCCTCCTGAGTGTGTGCAAGTGAATGACACAGCGATGTCATTCCTCACGCCTGCACAGTGCCACGCCTCACTGTACCCTATTGAAGAGACAGTGTTTCCATGCATGAGACTTCAGACTTGCAAGACTTTGGGCACTGTGGAGCTGATGCGAGACTGAAGTCTTGCGCCTGCACAATCAAATCACTGGCTCCTCAATAGGGCACAGTGAGGTGCCCCACTGTACAGGCACGAGACTTGTGAATTGTGTGGATGACTTTACTATGTCATCTCCTTGCACACACTCAGGTGGGGCAGTGTTGTCATGGAGCGGGGCGGCGACGACTGCAGTGTGCAAACCCCCATATGACCCTTTAAACGTAATTAGCATACAGCACGAGATAGATTCAAAGTTATTTTGTAAAGTATGAAGGGGGACGTCTGGGGATATAAAAGGGTTACAGGAACCCCAGTTACATCATGTTTAAGGTGCTGGGTAGAGTTTAGAGCCCCAAAACAAGTGATAGGTTCCCTTTAACTAAAACATTTTTGATAATGTAGTGTATGTAAACGTTTCCATCTGGAATCCAGGCAATATAGCTCATAGAGGAAAACCCTACTACTGGGTAGTTTCATCCATCTTCAACCAGAATGTTACCATTGTCTGACAGCTAACAACTTGAAAATGGTAATTAATGAAAATGATTTTAATATTTTATTTAAAAAAATCATATACACCTGAAAATAAGCAACTTAATAAATATATCTTATCAGACAAATGTGCTGCTTTCTCCTTTTTGGACTGATGTTTCACTCTTAACTCATTTGTAAAATCTGTATTCAATGAAGGCAGTTTCCCATTACTAAAATAAGAGATGACAGTTTGTGTATTTAAGATTTTATGGAGAAGGGAGGAGCTGGATACATAAATCAACATTCTGCTGGGTGTTTTCCTGTAACGACATCAATAGAGCTTTTTGAGCACCAACTGCCATCTATCTCAGTAATGGGAAAGTCTTCACTAAATGCAGATTTCTCCTTCGCCTCATTGGGGGACACAGGACCATGGGTGTTATGCTGCTGTCCACTAAGAGGCGATACTATGCAGAATCTGTAAAAGAGTTAAGTGGCTCCTCCTCTGCAGTATACACCCCTGGAGGAGGCACTGCCTTACCAGTTTTTGCTTAGTGTTGTTAGGAGGAACACCTAAGTTTTATTCTTCTTAAAAAATTTTTTTTTTCTTTAAAGATGAAGAAAAGTGGTTCTCTGACGAGGCTCCCGGCATGCTCCTTCCTCGGCCCCCCACTTTTGGGGGCGCCTGGTTGAAGTTGAGAGGTCGATCCTCATGCCGCTCCTTCCTCGGCATCCCACAGTTGGGGTGCTGGGTTGAGGTCGAGACGATGGTCCTCCTTCCCCTGGTCCCCACTGTTGGGGTCTCTGGGTTGAGGTCGAGGCTAAGCAGGAGCCCCCAGACCGTGGACGGCCCTTAGAAGAGACACCACAGGTACAGAGAGAAGCTGGAGCAGTTCAGCTGCAGCACCACACCAAAAACCTCAGCCAGGCTGATGATTTACGTTCGCAGCAGGCTGCAGCACAAAGCTGCAGTAGCCCCAGGAGGCACAGTCTCGCTGTGTCATCCTAATGGTGCCGAGGGGCTTAGATAGGTGCAGTCAAAGGTTAGTCAGGGACACAGGCTGCCTGTAAACTTGCAGCAGGCAAAAGGCTGCAGAGTTAGACGTTTGTCAGGGGAACCAGCGCTCTCGTTCCCCTGCTAGGACCCCACCATGCCATAGATTAGTGTCACAGGGAGGCTGGCAAGGTCCGGGGCAGGTCTGGGCCAGCGCCGGACCTCCGCGCTGGCCTGGAGCCGTTTTCGGCTGCCAGCAGCTAATTTGGCCGCGGCTTCAGCCTAGTCCTACGCCGCCGCCTCTGGCTCCGCCCCCACCCCGCCCCTGATGATGCGGCCAGCGTCATGGGGGGGCGGAGCAGAGCGTGCAGGGCACAGTGAAATCTGAGTGTCTATGTCCCTGCACGCTCCGTCCCCCTGCCTTAGGCAAACACACAGTTCTCTCAGCACCCATTACAGGGACACTGAGAGCATGTAATGGCCGCCATAGCCCCTGCAAGTTGCGCTATACAAGTGCAGGGCAAACCATGCAGCCCCTTCACTAGGGTTAGAGCCCCACGACACTGGGAGCCCCACAAAGCATTGTCCCTGCTGCAGTAGTCTGGCACAGGGGAGAGGAGAGCTGTATGTACAGTAGCCAGCAATGTAGTACTGGTCCGCAGTGTCAGCAGTGCTACAAGAGCAGCGGAGCTATCACAGCATCGGCTGTGCAGGGGTACTATACGGCCCCCGTCCTGCTCTCTCCTCGTCCCTCACAGTAGGGTTGCAGAGTGAGGTCGAGATTCCAAGTCATAGGCCGTCCTACTTCCACATACCCACTGTGGATACTGGGTTGAAGTCGAGTTACATCCATCATATTCTCCCTCCAGGATGTCGAGAACAGCATTAGTAGCTGCCAGGACCTCCATGGATGTTGAGCGTTTAATGCCGCCCTTATATATTAAGTGGACTCACCGTCGAGTGCACATGCCAAGGCAAATGGGGTACAATTCAAGTCCCCCCCCCAACCCATGTATTTTGGCATCGGTCGGTAACGCTGCGGACTACCCCAGTATCCCCCCCCCCCCCCAACACATGTATTTTGGCATCGGTCGGTAACGCCACGGACTACCGCATTGGTCGCCCACAATTACAGGAGACAACAACAGGATCTCCGAATGTGCTAGTAGCACAACGTCTCGAGGCTATAGCCTTCAATAGCTGCTGCTGGAGAAACGGCATAGTGATATTCTGCTGCAGCTTGTCATTTTACCTCGGTACAACATAATACGAGAGGCAGTGCAGACACGTCAGTTGATCTGGCACTGGCTCACCCTGCACTGGTAATAACAACCCTGCATGCCGTTGCAGTACAGGCAACCAACATACCAGTCGGTGCACATAAGGATACATTTAAGGGTTAGTCAATATGCGGGCATCTGCAGTACACATTTACAGGACCAAGTAACGCATTCAAGTAATGAACAGAGTATTATTGCTCAGGTCAGTCTCAAGACCACCTCTCTCACCTCGAAAACCAGTTTAACAACCGTATGGTGATTGAGACACGTTTTCATTTCTTCCGCCAGTTGCTCACACTGACTGACGGATAACAAGCTCAGCCAGCCACCATAGCTGATTCCCTAATACGCTCAGCCCTGGACGCAGTGCGTTGGCGGAGACCAGTGAGATTCAAATGTCGCGAATACTCGGCCAACAGACCCATTCCCAGGCCACCACACAGCTATGACAACTAGGTGGTGGTGTACGTCCTAAGAGTTGAACTAACAAGTTCCTTCCTCGGCGCACCACTGTTGAAGAGCCCAGGTATAGGCGAGGTGACTTGCAATTAACCCACAAACGTATGGCGTACCAGGACGGTTCGCTACCCAATCCAGGCCACACAGCTGGTGTTCTGGTTAACGGAGATAACAGCCAAGTCTCACAAGACATAGGCTGAGACACCGTAATCAGCAGCTACACGAGTAATTCTACAAAGGGTCTTTGTAACTCTACGACCCATAGCATATTCTCTCCTCAGCTACCCATTGTTGAAGGCGCTGGGTTGCAGCAGAGATTGCGATATGCTAAATTCCTTCCTCGACTCCTCAATGTTGGGGGCATCGGGTTGAAGTTGAGAATGCACAAACCCTAAACGGCCTACCTCCCCAGACTACAAAATCCTAAACTCTGGGTCGCAGGACACGAGACCACCGGCCAATCTCCTCACTGCACCTATATTAGGTACTTGGGTTGAGATAACAAGCGCAAGCACTCTACACAGCCCGCTCCAAATCAGGACCTTGCAGAACCTAGACTGCATTAACTCAATAGATGGGCCCTCCGGTCCCCAGTAAGGACGTGGCCAAACCTTCGACCACACAGTCAGGCCATTCTCGACTCTGAAGTCAAAGGAAAATGCCTGGAAACCTAAAGCACATAAATACAGAATTTTTCCCAGCATGAAGTTAGCAATGTCTATACTGCATTCTAGGGGTTTCCCAAATATAGATTAATTGTTCATCAAGGCATGATTTTCAGGAACCTCGGACACAGTCTCACGTTCACGTTCACTGTGCACATTACGAAGACTTGGTTGGCGGATCAGCCTCCACAAGTCTACCATATTCAACTATTACCAGTAGGGGCCTTGGTTACAGGGCCCACATAGCTTATCAGCTGTTACAGGCTTACCAGGTTTATGCATGTTTGCCTATTAGCTCTCGGTTAAGTGTTGACTGTTTATGATTGTGCCTTTGGTTATAGACCTTGTAGTACTGTGAGCCTGTTCGTTACAGGTTTGTTATTCGATTAATGCTCCGTGAATTTTGGGCTGGTTACACAGAGGCCTGGTAAGTTACAGGCCTTGTGGTACAATTATTACTCTGCTAACTCTTATTGGAGGCACCTGCCCCTCCCTTATGAGGTCTGCACACAGAGCTGCCATCCACACAGCCTTACAAGGTGAGATTGTCCTGTGCTCTCCCGCACCCTGTCCAGAGGTATGTACACACTGGCAGGTTTTTAACGTAGCATCTAGGGACAGAGTTAAAACTGTCTCTATCAGGGCCTACCGTGGAGTGGGTGAGACAGCTTATTGTACGTTTTTTTGCAGAAACGTATAAACCAAAAGGCCCTGTTTTTGTCACGGCACTTGCTATTTATTTTTATAGCAGAGCGCCTTTTGTGTGATTCTTATACGATTTTTGCATTGGTTTTTCATGTTTTTGGTGGGGATTGGTTGCAGTTCACACTGCTGCTTCCAATGTGTGCAGACTCATATTTTTTGCCTAACTCTTAACTACTAACACACTTGCCTGTTTGGTTACAGACCTTGTTACACTGTTAGTACTTTAACTATATCTGTGTACACAGGTTGCCTGTGTGGTTACAGGCCCTGTTTTACTGTTATTATCTATTATCTCTTCTACTGCTTTAGCACAAAAGTGCTGAGGCAGTGCCTGCTTCTACTGCAGAAGAGGAGCCACTTTACTCTTTTACCGATTCTGCATAGTGTCGCCTCCTAGTGGACAGCAGCAGAACACCCATGGACCTGTGTCCCCCAATTAGAGGCTAAAAGAAAAGGATTTTACGGTGAGTACACAAAAATCTCCTTTTTTCCCATGGATTGAGAATTTATAGAAGAAATAATTAGTCCAGGAGGAGAAACAAGCAGATTTGTCTGATAAGATATATTACACAGTTTCTTATTGTCATATGCACTATTGAATTATGAAAAATAAAATTAAAACTCTGGTTACGCTTTAAACTTTATTTGCAAAGACCTAGAAAGCCTCCATGGTTTTTTTTTATATGACCCACCATGGACATTGTTCTCTCCGCGTTGATCTCTATCTTACCCACCTGATTTTTCTTCTAGTCTTTAATCCTTCCATACTTTGTTTTGCATTTCTTACTATATTTACCTAAGACTGTCAAAGAAAGTGACCAGGCTGTAGAGCATGATGAGGAGGAGAGTGAAGCGGCAGAGGAGCTGATCTTGGGGGAGGTACTTTTTAACGTCTTTAATGCTGCTGTCCTGTGGTCTCTGTGCTGTTCATCACTGTGTTGGCCTAGCTGCACTGCTTGCAAGATGCTTATTAACAATCAAATACCGATTACATGTGGCATCCCAGGATTGCCTGGTGAGAAAATTAATCTACTAATAATCATAGAACTACTTGTGGAATTGCTTTGCTCTTTAGTAGCTGAGAACATCACCCAAGAGTCTTATGCTGTCTTTCCCATGTCAGCAATCTGTTCTGTACAGTCATTGAATATTCAGTTGTTTTTTGTTTATTTTTACCTAGAATTTAAAATCGGAGAAAGCTAAAGATGCCACATCCTCAGGGGAAACGTTTAATATATCAGTGAGCGGAGGTAATCATCTATACTCTGTTATCCTTTTATAAATCCATGTTTCATTCTGACAATGGTTTTGGGATTTCTGCACATTTATTACTCACTTATGTGTGAATTTTTGCTATATGAATAGTAGAATATTACAGATTGCTAAAAAATGTACACTGCGGGCACAATTATTAGGCAATTGAGTCTTTTCCAAGCTGTATAATCTTGTAATCTTATTGGATGAAGCAGATCAGGTGATGTTTATTTCTCTAATGAGGGAGGGTGAGGCCTACGTATAGAACACCCTTCATCAAGTTGCGCAGAATTATTAGGCAGCTTGTTTTCCTCAGACAAAATGGGCCAAAAAGAGATATAACTGATTCTGAAAAGTCAAGTCTTTTTAAGAGATGCAACATTTTTTAAAATTGCTGATATTGGGCCTGATCACACTACCATCAAAGGTTTTCTTGCAAATAATCATCAGGTTTGCAAAAAACATAATGAGGTAAAAAGACGAACATTAAGTGCCAAAGATTAGAGAGGACTCAAACGTGAAGTGATCAGGAACCCAGTATCCTCCAGTGCTGTTATGTTCCAGAACTGCAAACTCCCCGGAGTGCCCAGTAGAACGAGGTGTTCAGTGATCAGAGACAGGGCCAAAACCTGGGAACTAGTGAGCAAGAGGGAGCAGGTCAAGACTGGAACAAGAAATATCTGACAGATTTTTCAAAAAGATTTTATGGACTGATGAGATGAGGCTAACTCTTAATGAAATCAGTATCATTGAGCATATAAGGAGCCTTGCCTAGTCTGATGCGAAAGTGCCTGTTCTAAAGTGCACAGAAATGAAATAGACCTGAAATGGACCGGAATTGACTGGGATAGACTGAAGGTACTGTCAGATAGCCATTCAAACAATGTCTATTACTCTATTCTCAATAATTAGGAGAAAGAGGAGCACCACAAGGTTCTATTCAAGTAAGAGGTGGGTGCTCACCATGTCATGCAACCAACACATGAAAACAGCAGAAACAGACATGACAAATGTCAGATCAAACAAGTTGATTGCAGCAATTTATATATCAGCATGGATCTACCACTATATAGCAAGAGAAACAAACTCTAGGCTGAAACACCCTGTTAATTAGTCACATGTATATATAGAGTATAGTGTGAGTACACCCTGTTGTGGACCCCTCAGTAGTGTAACTATTAACAAGTAAACAATATTACCAGAGGTTCATGGTGATACCGGGGTCTATAGTGTATACTCCTGTTAATGAGTGACCAACAAGTCCCTAGTACAATCAGTATAAACTGTCAAGTAAATCTGTGAGACTGCAATTAACAACTGGCAACACTGGTATCTATCACTTCAATATCCCCACACACAGCATATTATCATTGCAATAGCCCTGATCAAAGTATTACACATTGCATATCATTGCACATCAAACTGCCATAACAATAGCTTTGCATTCAGTAAGCAACTGCTGTGTACTGACCAGTTGGTCAGAAGGATAGAGGGAGAGGAGAAGGAGGGAGATTACCAGTCTGTGATGCTGGTGCCCGAGTGGGAAAGGACCCACTCGAGCACCAGCATCACAGACTGGTAATCTCCCTCCTTCTCCTCTCCCTCTATCCTTCTGACCAACTGGTCAGTACACAGCTGTTGCTTACTGAATGCAAAGCTATTGTTATGGCATTCATGTGTAGCAGGGAAGCACAGCCCTGATAGTTTGATGTGCAATGATATGCAGGGTGTTTCAGCATAGAGTTTGTTTCTCTTGCTATATAGTGGTAGATCCATGTAAGAGGTTTTGTGAACCCTCATAGATAGTGGTATATTCTTTGTAAAGCAGAGAGACTATACTCCCAACTGGAGTGACACACATCCACTTCCAGATTGATTGATCCCCTGACCTAGGAGTGACCTCCTGTTTCCTATACATTAAACTGAGCCCCGCCGGGTTCTGATTTATTTTTGACTGTCTATGCTGATATATAAATTGCTGCAATCAACTTGTTTGATCTGACATTTGTCATATATGATGGTGCCCTTGTCTGGTTCAATTACCAATTTTAAATGGTTTTAACTTCCTTTTGTCTGTACACTGTTCTAATAAAATTTTGTATGTATTTTGTAGTATCACGGGTGTGCTCCCATACTTTCTAATATGTCATGTCTGTTTCTGCTGTTTTCATACTACTCTATTCTCTACTAATCATTACCATGTCTTTAACTGCACTGTTTTTGTTTCTATGTGCCATCACCACCAACTTGTATCACCCCATCCCCCCTCCATCACCACTCATCCACATCAGCCCCTCTCTCCTGCCCCACCCTATGTACAGCACCCATGCCATCTTCAGTTTACTGAAGATTCTCAGCCCACCATATTCTAACATTTGTTGTAATAAACCAAGTCCAAAATCTAAAAACTATCTGCTCTTCCTCTTTTTGCTGCTGCTCCTGTCAGGTGATATCTCCCCCAACCCTGGTCCGCCCTCTAACTTCAACTCCTCTCCCACCACGCATAGAAGCCCCACTAACCTTATTACCATCACTTGCACTCCTTCATCTCCCTCTTTTAACTGCGCTCTCTGGAATCCACGATCTGTATGCAACAAACTTCCCTTCATTCACAATTACTTCCTTACCAACTTTCTTAACCTGCTGGCCCTCACAGAAACCTGGATCCAGGATTCAGACACTGCTTCCCTGGCTGCTATACAGACGTGGTGGTGGAATTGGCCTCCTCCTGTCCCCACAATGTACTTTCCAGGTCATTCCTCCAGCCCCATCACTCTCATTCCCTTCTTTTGAGGTCCATACCATTAGGCTATTCCATCCCCTCCCCTCAAAGTAGCAGTGGTATACCGCCCCCCAGGGTCACCCACCCAGTTTCTCAACCATTTCTCCGCGTGGCTCCCGCATTTCATGTCCTCAGATTTACCAACCCTTATTCTGGGAGACTTTAACATTCCCATAAACAGCCCCATCTCCCCATCTGCACCCCAGCTCCTATCTTTAACTACTTCTCTTGGCCTCTCACAGCTCTCAACCTCTGAGACGCACGGTAACACCCTTGACCTGGTCTTTACCCGGCTCTGCTCATCCTCCCCCTTGGATAACTCACCTCTTCTCTCTGACCACAACATTCTCTCCTTCTCACTCACTAACCCTCGTCCACCACTGCCCAATCCTACCTATCACACATCCAGAAATCTACAGGCCATTAACCCTCATGCACTCACAGACTCCCTCATCTCATCTCTGTCCCCAATCTCTTTCACTCCTGTCCAGATCAGACAGTAAATCACTACAACGACACTCTCAGAAAGCTGCCTGGACCAAGTAGCGCCCCTCACCCTCAGAACCTCCAAACAGAGAACAAAACAGCCCTGGCTCACACCACAAACTCGATTCCTCCAGCGATGCTCTAGGAGTGCTGAACATCTATGGAGGAAAACTCGCTCACTAGGAGACTTCATCCACTATAAATTCATGCTCAAAACTTACAACTTTGCCCTTCACCTTGCCAAACAGACCTACTTCACCACCCTGGTCTCCTCATATCCAACAATCCAAAAAAACTCTTTGACACCTTTCACTCTCTCCTCAGTCCTAAAGTGCAGGCCCCCATCACTGACCTCTGTGCTAATGACCTGGCTTCCTACTTCATGGAGAAAATAGACAACATCCGCCAGGAAATCAGCTCTCGGCCTCCAAGCGCTGCCACCCCCATTCTTCCCCACATCTCCTCCGGTTCACTCTCCACATTTGACCCAGTCACAGAAAAAGAAGTCTCCAGGCTCCTTTCTTCCTCTTGTCCCACCACATGCACTACTGACCCCATTCCCTCACACCTGCTCCAGTCCCTCTCTCTAGTCGTCACCACTCATCTAACCAAAATCTTCAATCTTCCCTCTCTTCTGGCATCTTCCCCTCCTCCTTCAAACACTCGATCATTACTCCATTATTCAAGAAAACCACTCTCGACCCAACCTGCAAAAATAACTACAGACCAGTCTCCAATCTCCCCTTCATCTCTAAACTCTTGGAGCGCCTGGTCTATTCCCGCCTCACCCGTTACCTCTCCGCTCACTCTCTTCTAGATCTATTACAGTCTTGTTCCCACCCCCTTCACTCTACAGAAACTGCCCTCATCAAAGTGACCAATGACTTTCTCACAGCAAAACGTAATGGTGACCACTCTCTGCTTATTCTTCTTGACCTCTCTGCCAGGGCTGTGGAGTCTGAGTCGGAGTCGTGGAGTCGGAGTTAGTTTTGGTTGGAGTCGGATCGTAGAAATGTACCGACTTCGACTCCAGCTTTAAAAAAATATATTAATATTTCATAATTGAACGTTCATATGAATTTTATAAATGTTACTCAAATATATATGTTCTATCAAACTATGAACAACAGTGATAAGCAGTTCTGCTGGAGATAGAGACATTTCTTACTTCTTGTGTGTCACTGTTCTCCACTGCCCTTCTAATCTTATACTTGGTTAACCTCATGCTGCCCCAACCGCCCTACTTACAATGTATGAAACTGAAAGTGAAAATGTGTTGCAAATTCTTAGTAGTAAAGCTCCTCCTCGTCTAGACTAGATCATACTAGGTGTTCATCTCCCAACCATCTCACAGCTGCCTGCTACTCAGAAGAGGAAGACTGTAAGAAGTATTGTCCTTTCAATAAACTTTGCATCAGTTAACTGTGAGTACATGAGGAATAATAACAGTATTACTGACCACTATATCAGTTGTACGACCTGGCAATAATTGTGTACAATTGTTTTTAGGAAAAACAATTGTCATTTGGATTGTGAATGCAGAATTAAAAACCTGAGAATGTCAAAGAGGCATCACATTAAATCAGCTGTATTTGAACATTTCACCATCACTCAAGATGGAAAACATTATGTCTGTCAGTGTATGACAAATGATCCAGACGAAAACAGATGCTGTCAAGCCAAGATCAGTGCATATTCA
Source organism: Allobates femoralis (assembly GCA_033576535.1). Taxonomy (NCBI): domain Eukaryota; kingdom Metazoa; phylum Chordata; class Amphibia; order Anura; family Aromobatidae; genus Allobates; species Allobates femoralis. The sequence continues at coordinate 316,498,174 of JARQOC010000003.1, forward strand.
GGCAAAGATAAAAATGCCTACCAGAGCTTCTAATCTAAAGAGACATTTACAGCGCTTTCATCCAGAAGTACTGAAAGCAGTGGAAGAGAAGACTGCATCCAAACCAAGTAACCAGTGCCCAGCTCTTCCAGCCAAACAAAGGAGCAGAGAACTTTGCAGCCATCAGTTGCAAGATATTTTGTCAGTGACAAAGTTACTGTAACAATGACAGTAGATACATTTAAAAAACAGATCATAGAGCTTGTTGTAAAGGATAGTGAGCCTATTTCATTATTTTCACGACCAGCTTTTATGTGTCTGAATGGGGAAATGGCCCGCAAGCTTGGTGTTTCTCTGGAGAGAGAGTATTAGAAAATTAGTAATCGAAGAAGCTTTTAAACAAAAGGAAGAACTTAAAAAAACTCTCAAGGGACGCTTTCTGTTTCTTAAAATGGATGCCTGCACACGTCACAGAGTGGACTATTTTGCCATCAATGTCCGATTTGTTTGTGACAAAAATGAAATAGTTACCAAGACATTGGCAGTAAAAGACACCAAAGCTCATCACACCAGTGAGTTTCTCCAGGTCTTGGTGGAAAAGGTTCTGCAAGACTATGAACTTAAAAAAGTGCAAGTTCTTTCTGTCGTAACTGACAATGCTTCAAATATGATAAGTACTATTAAGCTAATGAATGAGTGTAATGATGGTGACCAGCAGCTAGAAAAACATTCTGGGTCCACAGACACAGAAATGTTTGAAATAGAGGAACACAGTATTGTAACTGAGGAGCAAACTGAAATTGCTTTAGATGATCTTGTTGAAACTGTGTCAATACGTTCTTTCATTCATCACATGCGCTGTGTTGTGCATACGCTACAGCTGGCTATAAGAGACAGTCTGCAAGAAGGACATGCTGCTGCACTGATTGGAAAGGTGAGAAAATTGGCTACTGTTGCCAGAACCCCTAAAGTTGACACAATTTTGAAGAGACGTGCTGGAAAAGGGGCAATTATTGATCAAGCCACATGATGGGGCAGTACTTACTTAACGATTCAGCGCTTGGTTGAACTGAAAACCTTTCTTGTAGACATGGCTAACCCTCAACTGACGCTAAATGAAAGTCAGTGAAATCAGGTGACTGAGCTGGAAAAATTGCTAGAGCACCCATTTACAGTGACTAAAAAATTACAAGCAGAGGACTTAACTCCAGGTATTTTCTTAAAGGAGTGGAAGAACCTGATGTTTCGCCTGTCCCAAAGAGGAGGGTTAATTGCAAGTGGCATTGCTACATCAATGAAATGGAGAGAGGAGCTACTATTCCAAAATAACATTCTTTTGGCAACTGTTTATGTAGACCCAATGCATCGGATTCTTCTAGATGATCAACAGCTAAGTAAAGGAAAAGAAGCTCTGTTTGAAATAGCAGTAAGGATGAAAGGGTTGCAGAACAGTCAGGAGGAACAAGAAGAATTTGGTCGTTCTGCCACATCTTCACCCTCATCATCAACTGATGAAGAATTTAATTTCGAAAAGTATTTGGATCACAAGGACCGTGCAAAGCGTTCCCGCATAGAAGAAGAGTCATCCCAATCAAAGAACACAGCCAGTACATTTCAGCAGAATTTTCATATGCACTAAAAGAAATTGAGAAATTTGACCGTTCATCAAAAATAACAGTGCAACAAGCGATTCCTCTGTATCCTGACATTGTCAGAGATGTTGCCCGAGTGGTTACTGCTTTGCCACCAACCCAACTTAGTGTAGAGAGGTTGTTCTCTGCTCTACAAAATAATTAGATCAGATTTGAGGGCATCCATGAAGGAGGATCTGACAGGCAATACTTTTTCTGAGGACAAATTTATAGATTTCTTCTTATTAACTGCATATCAGTGTTTATTGCATATTTACTTACAGTTTGGAAAAGTTTATAAAAGTTATTTGCTATATTCTAATTGTATTCTAATAAATATAGTTTTTGCTCTAAGTGGTCTGATTACTTATATGATGGTGAGAAACTGAATAAGCACGATGGTAATATTTTACAACAGTAAATTTATTGTTACGAAGTGGCCATTTATGAAGGAGTCGGAGCCGCAGTCGGAGTCGGAACCTGATAAAATCCAGGAGTCTGAGTCGCAACTGTGGCTTACCGACTCCACAGCCCTGCTCTCTGCAGCTTTTGACACTGTCGACCATCAGCTCCTACTCTCTATGCTGCACTTCATTGGCATAAAGGACACTGCTCTCTCCTGGCTCTCCTCCTATCTTTCTGACCGCTCTTTCAGTGTATCTTTTGCTGGCTCCACTTCTTCCCCTCTTCCCCTCACTATTGGAGTCCCTCAGGGTTCAGTCCTTGGCCCTCTCCTCTTCTCTCTCTACACAGCCCCGATTGGACGCACCATCAGCAGATTTGGCTTTCGGTATCATCTTTATGCTGATGACACACAACTATACACTTCAGCCCTGACCTTACCCCTGCGGTATAAAAGAACACCAATGACTGTCTAGCTGCAGTTTCCAATATCATGTCCACTCTCTATTTGAAACTAAACCTTTCCAAAACTGAACTTCTTCTGCTCCCCCCATCCACTAACCTCCCTAAATCGGACATCTCTCTCTCAGTTTGGGGCACCACGATAACACCTAGGCAGCAGGCTCACTGTCTGGGTGTTATGTTTGACACCGATCTCTCCTTCTCCTCCCACACACAATCTCTCGTCCACTCCTGTCGCTTACACCTGAAGAATATCTCTAGAGTCCGCCCCTTTCTCACCATGGAAACAACAAAAACCCTCACCGTGGCCCTAATCCACTCCCGCCTTGACTATTGCAATTCTCTATTAAGCAGCCTCCCCCTCACCAGACTATATCCTCTCCAGTCGATCCTTAATGCAGCAGCCAGGATCACCCATCTGGCCAATCGTTACTCAGATGCCTCTGCTCTGTGCCAGTCATTGCACTGGCTGCCCGTATACTACAGGATCAAATTCAAATTGCTTGTTCTCACCCACAAAGCTCTTCACAGTGCAGCACCCCCCTACCTCTCCTCCCTCATCTCTGTCTATCACCCCACCCGTTCTTTACGTTCCTGAAATGACCTTCGACTAACATCTGCACTAATCCGATCCTCCCACTCCGGCTCCAAGACTTCTCCAGAGCTGCACCAATCCTCTGGAATGCTTTACCCAAGAAATCAGCACTATCCACAACTTGCATGGCTTCAGACGATCCCTAAAAACGCATCTTTTTAAGGCGGCCTATCATACTCCCTAATAGAAGTCCTTTGTACTGTAGACAGTGAATGGGCTATCCCTCTGGACATTACTCTTCTACAAACTCCACCAAACCAAAAAGGTCTACACAGACTGTATAATGACCATCCATGTAAGCTTAGTTCTATGCCCCATTTCCTCAAGATGCCTGGACCATCAGTGCAATAAGCCCCTGTACCTTGTGAAACCCCTATCCCTTTGTAGATTGTAAGCTCTTTTGAGCAGGGACACCTTCGTTTCTTGCTTTATTTATTGTATTTTCTTTGTTACATTGATTCTATGCCTATTGTTTTGTATCCAATTATTGTACTGTATTTGTTCTCTACTGTAATTACTTACTGTATATTCTTCTGTACTCTAACCCTACATTGTAAAGCGCTGCGGAATATGTTGGCGCTATATAAATAAAGCTTTATTATTATTTATTATTATTATAATGATCCCAATGGATGGACCCATATCTGGATCAATAACAGGCACAGAGTTCCACTTTGATTTACCCTGGAGGTGGGGCACTGCTATGATCAGTACTATAAGACACTTTCTTCTGCAGTGATACAGAAAAAAAAGTCTGAATCTTTCAAGAAAAGCTTGATTTTTATACAGGACAATGCTATTTCTACATGCATCGAAGTATCCACTGCTTGGCTAACCATGGAAGGGAATCTGTTAGGTCAAAAATCCATATGTGACTGGTATCATTTTCTAATTCCTTTCTCTAAGCTCTCTCTATTCATGTATTTTTTATCATGTATACTTCCCTCCTGTCCTGTGTAATCTTCAAAATAAAAGATTTATTCCATCTGTTGTCGATCACAGTGAGCTCTCTGCTGCCCACTCTCCAAGGAATGAATATTCATGTATCATTACACTGCCCTGCCCTCCTGTGATCTGTTATACTGTGTGACTCATTGCAGACAAAGGAAAAAAGATGGGGAGGAGGTGCGTGCTCTTAGCAGATGCAGCTCTGAGACCTTCATTGTGTGTATCTGAGGCATGTGTGTAGAGTGTGGTCTGAGATATTTCTATGTTTATATGTCAGGAATAAAAAGCTGAAAAGAAAAAAGGCGTGCACAATAGTGTGTATCTGTGACAGAAATTGTGTAAATAAATGGTGGATTTGCTCACCTGTATGGGCTGTGAGACGTCACAACCACCCTTTACGCCTGTGACAACTTAAGGTGTCAAGCTTTCTTTGTTGTCTGCAGCAGTCCTCCCTCCTGTAGTAGTCCAGGAAAATCGATATAAGAATAGGGATTTCTGGCTGCGCTCCTGCTCCAACAAAATCCAAGAATCAAGGATTATTTGAATTCATATTTATTTCTATGCGTTTCGGGGTAAACCCTTTCCTCAGGAATACCACAATAATGGGACGTACATGTGTTTGTATGAACATGTGGTAATTTACTCAGTAGATACACATATTACATGTATGTAGCAAAACCAATGTTCACATAAACAGAAATCTTTCACAGATAGCACAGACTAGTGATGTTACTACAATAGTTATGGCACAAAACACCTCGACCCTCTCAACCCCCTCCCCAGCAGCTTGTAGAAGCCTGATAAATTCAGTGTAACCAGCACTGAGGGGAGGGACAGAATACCAGCTTGGATGATTAAATAACCTTTACATGTTGTGACTCTCAGACTGCTCAGGAATCATGTCAATTACTTTTACAGCTGACTGCAGGGTGTGAAGTTGCTTATATCAAGAGAACTACACGCGTACATTTATGATTTTTACATATTCTAAAAGGTCTATCCTGGCACTATTCAAGGGTACTATTAGCATCATACTTAAAAATTAATCTGACTGAGTCCCTGTAAAGGTGAAAGAATAATGACAGACCCCGACTTGTGTGACCTATTGAAAACTTGTGGGCTTTAAAATGGGAGATTTATGGTGGAGTCACCTCTCTGAACATAGACTGGGAGGCTGTGGTTGGTGCTGCCCAAAAAGATGATCATCAACAGATAAGGAAACTGACAGACAGACAGTGGCTATATTGCTCACTTATTTATGTGAAAGTATTTTCAGTTACTTATTATTCTCACATCTTAACAATAGAAATGGGAAAATTAAAGCATTTTATTGTTCAATAATAAAATCATCAGAAATACAAATTGCCTAATAATTCTGCACTCAGTATAGCACAGGTGACAAGTGACTGCTGTTTTCTGCTTTTATCATAGATTCACATACAATGCCTAAGTTAAAATACAGTTTACTAAATTAATAATTAAAAGTGCATGCAAAAGAATGTAACAGATGGTACTAGACATCAACAGCTCATTCAAGCAATAGACATGCAATATACACAGTCTTTATCTGGGAAGTCACCCCTCCTCCCAATATCCAAGTGGCCTGAATTGACAACAGCAGATTTCCTACCTGTAGCACCCAAGCATTTGTTGTGTACAGAGAGCAGCAACATATAGAAAAAGAAAGCCTGATTACAGAGATGTATCACTTGGCTCTGTTTTTTTTGCTGTTTCAATACAATCAGTTTTTTATTAACAGGAGATTATTACTAAAGGATATGCTGCCTTGTGCCTCTTTATCCAGTCACACCCTCCATCACTAATGAAGTAGCTTTCTGTCATTATGCAATGTGTGATATATTGCAGGAATCAGGATCTCAGTGCCTACCTTGTGCTCCGATCCTATCAGATGACATTCCAAAAACTTGATGATCGATTAACTGTTCCATGTCTAATCCTTTTATTCCCCCATTCTAACTCCCCTGATATCCTGGGAAGTGAAGATGAGGCATAGGTCTTTTTAGAATCATTAAAGGGGTTGTCCGGTATGAAGCTGATTATTGTGCGGTCACTTGATGTGACTGCAGATTGATTGATTCTCTCAGCACATGCAATGTGCACTGCAAGGTTTCTAAGGCGGGAATGGACCACACTAATGTGGTATGCATGTTCCCAGCAACAACACGACTAGTGAAAGCGGACTACTCAATACAAGTGTATGGAGCGGGCTCGTCCGACTAGTGGAAGAGGCTTGTACCATACACTTGTATGGAACGAGGCTGCACCCACTTGCCGGGGGGTCTGACCGTAGAACTTGCATACAGCAAAACTGTGGTCCCTTCCCGGTTTAGAAACCGTGAACCTTCACATTGCACAGTACGTACATTGGAAGGATTGATAATTCTGCATTTATATAGAGGGACTGCAGAATTATCATTTTACACGGGACAGACCCCTTTAAACAAATGTCTCGAAATTCGCATGTCTTAAAGTAATTGCTTAGAAATGTGGTCTAGTACTTGGTAGCACCTGACACCTCCTTTTGTAAACGTTAAATCAAAGTTGGAACCAAGAATATTAAAGTGTTAGAATCAAGCTGAACCATAAAATTAGCTCTTTCCAATACAGTTTCCTTCTCTCTCTACAGAGGTAGTAAGGTGGGAAACATACAGATAAAACAGCAGACCTTGAGGTATAAATGATGATTAAAAACACAGTTAAAGTGATCCTGAACCCACAAACTGACCTCCCCCTTCCCCCCACATCTTTAGACCTGTCCCTGCACCCCCTCTTATCATTTCTAGCCATCCCTTTTGCAGAAAAAATGTGTAAAATAGAGCTTTAGAGCTGAGACTATAATGATAGGAATGATGAAAAACATCTATAGTAAAGTGGTAGTTTCAGAAAAATAAGATTGCCCAGTGGAGGGGGAGTGTTAAAAAAATACACAAACTCATTAGTATTCATATACCGGTACTCACCTGGATCCTACCCTAGCCCCTAGGATCCTGTCGTTTTTGACTCATCTGCCGTACAGCTGTGGTTTATGATTGGCTGTAGTGGTCAGGTGATTTTGAGCAATGTCAGAAAAACATCCAGTGATGATCTGCTCAAGTCACCTGACTGCTGCAGCCTGCAATTAGCTGGCAGATGCTTGTACAGTAGCCAAGGGCTTACTGGCAAATTTCATCCTGGGGAAGCCCAAAGCATTGGCCCACGAACATCGCTCTTCAGCTCCTGCATATAGCCTCCATATGCAGTACGTCACTCTTCAGCTCCTGCATATAGCCTCCATATGCAGTACATCACTCTTCAGCTCCTGCATATAGCCTCCATATGCAGTACATCACTCTTCAGCTCCTGTATATAGCCTCCATATGCAGTACATCACTCTTCAGCTCCTGTATATAGCCTCCATATGCAGTACGTCACTCTTCAGCTCCTGCATATAGCCTCCATATGCAGTACGTCACTCTTCAGCTCCTGCTTATAGCCTCCATATACAGTACATCTCTCTTCAGCTCCTGCATATAGCCTCCATATGCAGTACATCACTCTTCAGCTCCTGCTTATAGCCTCCATATGCAGTACGTCACTCTTCAGCTCCTGCATATAGCCTCCATATGCAGTACATCGCTCTTCAGCTCCTGCATATAGCCTCCATATGCAGTACATCACTCTTCAGCTCCTGCTTATAGCCTCCATATGCAGTACGTCACTCTTCAGCTCCTGCATATAGCCTCCATATGCAGTACGTCACTCTTCAGCTCCTGCATATAGCCTCCATATGCAGTACGTCACTCTTCAGCTCCTGCATATAGCCTCCATATGCAGTACATCGCTCTTCAGCTCCTGCATATAGCCTCCATATACAGTACATCTCTCTTCAGCTCCTGTATATAGCCTCCATATGCAGTACATCGCTCTTCAGCTCCTGCATATAGCCTCCATATGCAGTACATCACTCTTCAGCTCCTGTATATAGCCTCCATATGCAGTACATCACTCTTCAGCTCCTGTATATAGCCTCCATATGCAGTACGTCACTCTTCAGCTCCTGCATATAGCCTCCATATGCAGTACGTCACTCTTCAGCTCCTGCTTATAGCCTCCATATACAGTACATCTCTCTTCAGCTCCTGCATATAGCCTCCATATGCAGTACATCACTCTTCAGCTCCTGCTTATAGCCTCCATATGCAGTACGTCACTCTTCAGCTCCTGCATATAGCCTCCATATGCAGTACATCGCTCTTCAGCTCCTGCATATAGCCTCCATATGCAGTACATCACTCTTCAGCTCCTGCTTATAGCCTCCATATGCAGTACGTCACTCTTCAGCTCCTGCATATAGCCTCCATATGCAGTACATCACTCTTCAGCTCCTGCTTATAGCCTCCATATGCAGTACGTCACTCTTCAGCTCCTGCATATAGCCTCCATATGCAGTACATCACTCTTCAGCTCCTGCTTATAGCCTCCATATGCAGTACATCGCTCTTCAGCTCCTGCATATAGCCTCCATATGCAGTACATCACTCTTCAGCTCCTGTATATAGCCTCCATATGCAGTACATCGCTCTTCAGCTCCTGTATATAGCCTCCATATGCAGTACATCGCTCTTCAGCTCCTGTATATAGCCTCCATATGCAGTACATCGCTCTTCAGCTCCTGTATATAGCCTCCATATGCAGTACATCACTCTTCAGCTCCTGCTTATAGCCTCCATATGCAGTACATCGCTCTTCAGCTCCTGTATATAGCCTCCATATGCAGTACATCACTCTTCAGCTCCTGCATATAGCCTCCATATGCAGTACATCGCTCTTCAGCTCCTGTATATAGCCTCCATATGCAGTACATCGCTCTTCAGCTCCTGCATATAGCCTCCATATGCAGTACGTCACTCTTCAGCTCCTGCATATAGCCTCCATATGCAGTACATCACTCTTCAGCTCCTGCATATAGCCTCCATATGCAGTACGTCACTCTTCAGCTCCTGCATATAGCCTCCATATGCAGTACATCACTCTTCAGCTCCTGCATATAGCCTCCATATGCAGTACGTCACTCTTCAGCTCCTGCATATAGCCTCCATATGCAGTACATCGCTCTTCAGCTCCTGTATATAGCCTCCATATGCAGTACGTCACTCTTCAGCTCCTGCATATAGCCTCCATATGCAGTACATCACTCTTCAGCTCCTGCATATAGCCTCCATATGCAGTACGTCACTCTTCAGCTCCTGCATATAGCCTCCATATGCAGTACATCACTCTTCAGCTCCTGCATATAGCCTCCATATGCAGTACGTCACTCTTCAGCTCCTGCATATAGCCTCCATATGCAGTACATCACTCTTCAGCTCCTGCTTATAGCCTCCATATGCAGTACATCACTCTTCAGCTCCTGCATATAGCCTCCATATGCAGTACATCACTCTTCAGCTCCTGCATATAGCCTCCATATGCAGTACGTCACTCTTCAGCTCCTGCATATAGCCTCCATATGCAGTACATCACTCTTCAGCTCCTGCATATAGCCTCCATATGCAGTACTCTTCAGCTCTGTATAGCTCCATATGCATACATCACTTTCGCTCTCGCATATACCCATATGCAGTACGTCACTCTTCAGCTCCTGCATATAGCCTCCATATGCAGTACATCGTCATCTTCAGCTCCTGCATATAGCCTCCATATGCAGTACATCACTCTTCAGCTCCTGCTATATAGCCTCCATATGCAGTACATCACTCTTCAGCTCCTGCATATAGCCTCCATATGCAGTACATCACTCTTCAGCTCCTGCATATAGCCTCCATATGCAGTACATCACTCTTCAGCTCCTGCATATAGCCTCCATATGCAGTACATCACTCTTCAGCTCCTGCTATATAGCCTCCATATGCAGTACATCACTCTTCAGCTCCTGCTTATAGCCTCCATATGCAGTACATCACTCTTCAGCTCCTGCATATAGCCTCCATATGCAGTACATCACTCTTCAGCTCCTGCATATGCCTCCATATGCAGTACATCCTCTTCAGCTCCTGCTTATAGCCTCCATATGCAGTACATCCTCTTCAGCTCCTGTATATAGCCTCCATATGCAGTACATCGCTCTTCAGCTCTGCATATAGCCTCCATATGCAGTACATCGCTCTTCAGCTCCTGTATATAGCCTCCATATGCAGTACATCGCTCTTCAGCTCCTGCATATAGCCTCCATTATGCAGTACATCACTCTTCAGCTCCTGCATTATAGCCTCCATATGCAGTACATCGCTCTTCAGCTCCTGCATATAGCCTCCATATGCAGTACATCACTCTTCAGCTCCTGCTTATAGCCTCCATATGCAGTACATCGCTCTTCAGCTCCTGCATATAGCCTCCATATGCAGTACATCGCTCTTCAGCTCCTGCATATAGCCTCCATATGCAGTACATCCTCTTCAGCTCCTGCATATAGCCTCCATATGCAGTACATCACTCTTCAGCTCCTGCATATAGCCTCCATATGCAGTACATCCTCTTCAGCTCCTGTATATGCTCCATATGCAGTACATCACTCTTCAGCTCCTGCATATAGCCTCCATATGCAGTACTCACTCTTCAGCTCCTGCATATAGCTCCATATGCAGTACATCCTCTTCAGCTCCTGTATATAGCCTCCATATGCAGTACTCACTCTTCAGCTCCTGCATATAGCCTCCATATGCAGTACATCACTCTTCAGCTCCTGCTATAGCCTCCATATGCAGTACTCACTCTTCAGCTCCTGCATATAGCCTCCATATGCAGTACATCCTCTTCAGCTCCTGATATAGCCTCCATATGCAGTACATCGCCTTCAGCTCTGCTATAGCCTCCATATGCAGTACATCACTCTTCAGCCTGCTATAGCCTCCATATGCAGTACATCCTCTTCAGCTCCTGTATATAGCCTCCATATGCAGTACGTCACTCTTCAGCTCCTGATATAGCTCCATATGCAGTACATCGCTCTTCAGCTCCTGCATATAGCTCCATATGCAGTACATCCCTTCAGCTCCTGCTTATAGCCTCCATATGCAGTACTCACTCTTCAGCTCCGCATATAGCCTCCATATGCAGTACATCACTCTTCAGCTCCTGCATATAGCCTCCATATGCAGTACATCACTCTTCAGCTCCTGATATAGCCTCCATATGCAGTACATCCTCTTCAGCTCCTGCATATAGCCTCCATATGCAGTACATCCTCTTCAGCTCCTGCATATAGCCTCCATATGCAGTACATCACTCTTCAGCTCCTGCATATAGCCTCCATATGCAGTACATCGCTCTTCAGCTCCTGCATATAGCCTCCCATATGCAGTACACCCTCTTCAGCTCCTGTATATAGCCTCCATATGCAGTACATCGCTCTTCAGCTCCTGTATATAGCCTCCATATGCAGTACATCCTCTTCAGCTCTGTTATAGCCTCCATATGCAGTACATCCTCTTCAGCTCCTGATATAGCCTCCATATGCAGTACATCACTCTTCAGCTCCTGCATATAGCCTCCATATGCAGTACATCGCTCTTCAGCTCCTGATATAGCCTCCATATGCAGTACATCGCTCTTCAGCTCCTGCATATAGCCTCATATGCAGTACATCACTCTTCAGCTCCTGCATATAGCCTCCATATGCAGTACATCACTCTTCAGCTCCTGCATATAGCCTCCATATGCAGTACGTCACTCTTCAGCTCCTGCATATAGCCTCCATATCAGTACATCACTCTTCAGCTCCTGCATATAGCCTCCATATGCAGTACGTCACTCTTCAGCTCCTGCATATAGCCTCCATATGCAGTACATCGCTCTTCAGCTCCTGATATAGCCTCCATACGCAGTACATCACTCTTCAGCTCCTGCATATAGCCTCCATACGCAGTACATCACTCTTCAGCTCCTGCATATAGCCTCCATATGCAGTACATCACTCTTCAGCTCCTGCATATAGCCTCCATATTGCAGTACATCGCTCTTCAGCTCCTGTATATAGCCTCCATATGCAGTACATCGCTCTTCAGCTCCTGCATATAGCCTCCATATGCAGTACATCACTCTTCTGCTCCTGCATATAGCCTCCATATGCAGTACATCACTCTTCTGCTCCTGCATATAGCCTCCATATGCAGTACATCGCTCTTCTGCTCCTGCATATAGCCTCCATATGCAGTACATCACTCTTCTAGCTCCTGCTTATAGCCTCCATATGCAGTACGTCACTCTTCAGCTCCTGCATATAGCCTCCATATGCAGTACATCACTCTTCAGCTCCTGCTTATAGCCTCCATATGCAGTACATCGCTCTTCAGCTCCTGTATATAGCCTCCTATCGCAGTACATCACTCTTCAGCTCCTGCATATAGCCTCCATATGCAGTACGCTCACTCTTCAGCTCCTGCATATAGCCTCCATATGCAGTACGTCACTCTTCAGCTCCTGCATATAGCCTCCATATGCAGTACGTCACTCTTCAGCTCCTGCTTATAGCCTCCATATGCAGTACGTCACTCTTCAGCTCCTGCATATAGCCTCCATATGCAGTACGTCACTCTTCAGCTCCTGCATATAGCCTCCATATGCAGTACGTCACTCTTCAGCTCCTGCATATAGCCTCCATACGCAGTACATCGCTCATCTTAGCTCCTGTATTTAGCCCTCCATATGCCGATACATCACTCTTCAGCTCCTGCATATAGCCTCCATACGCAGTACATCACTCTTCAGCTCCTGCATATAGCCTCCATATGCAGTACATCACTCTTCAGCTCCTGCATATAGCCTCCATATGCAGTACATCGCTCTTCAGCTCCTGTATATAGCCTCCATATGCAGTACATCGCTCTTCAGCTCCTGCATATAGCCTCCATATACAGTACATCGCTCTTCAGCTCCTGCATATAGCCTCCATATGCAGTACATCACTCTTCAGCTCCTGCATATAGCCTCCATATGCAGTACATCACTCTTCAGCTCCTGCATATAGCTTCCATATGCAGTACATCACTCTTCAGCTCCTGTATATAGCCTCCATATGCAGTACATCACTCTTCAGCTCCTGCATATAGCCTCCATATGCAGTACATCACTCTTCAGCTCCTGTATATAGCCTCCATATGCAGTACATCACTCTTCAGTTCCTGTATTTAGCCTCCATATGCAGTACATCACTCTTCAGCTCCTGCATATAGCCTCCATATGCAGTACATCACTCTTCAGCTCCTGCTTATAGCCTCCATATATAGTACATCACTCTTCAGTTCCTGTATTTAGCCTCCATATGCAGTACATCGCTCTTCAGCTCCTGTATATAGCCTCCTTATGCAGTACCACTCTTCAGCCCCCAGTATACAGTCTCAATATGCAGTACATCATTCTTCATCTCCTGTATATAGCCTCCATATGCAGTACATTGCTCTTCAGTTCCTGTATTTAGCCTCCATATGCAGTACATCACTCTTCAGCTCCTGCATATAGCCTCCATATGCAGTACATCACTCTTCAGCTCCTGCTTATAGCCTCCATATGCAGTGCATCGCTCTTCAGCTCCTGTATATAGCCTCCATATGCAGTACATCACTCTTCAGTTCCTGTATTTAGCCTCCATATGCAGTACATCGCTCTTCAGCTCCTGTATATAGCCTCCTTATGCAGTACATCACTCTTCAGCCCCCAGTATACAGTCTCAATATGCAGTACATCATTCTTCATCTCCTGTATATAGCCTCCTTATGCAGTACATCACTCCTCAGCTCCTGTAAATAGCCTCCATATGCAGTACATCACTCTTCAGCTCCTGTATATAGCCTCCATATGCAGTACATCACTCTTCAGCTCCTGCTTATAGCCTCCATATATAGTACATCACTCTTCAGTTCCTGTATTTAGCCTCCATATGCAGTACATCGCTCTTCAGCTCCTGTATATAGCCTCCTTATGCAGTACCACTCTTCAGCCCCCAGTATACAGTCTCAATATGCAGTACATCATTCTTCATCTCCTGTATATAGCCTCCATATGCAGTACATTGCTCTTCAGTTCCTGTATTTAGCCTCCATATGCAGTACATCACTCTTCAGCTCCTGCATATAGCCTCCATATGCAGTACATCACTCTTCAGCTCCTGCTTATAGCCTCCATATGCAGTGCATCGCTCTTCAGCTCCTGTATATAGCCTCCATATGCAGTACATCACTCTTCAGTTCCTGTATTTAGCCTCCATATGCAGTACATCGCTCTTCAGCTCCTGTATATAGCCTCCTTATGCAGTACATCACTCTTCAGCCCCCAGTATACAGTCTCAATATGCAGTACATCATTCTTCATCTCCTGTATATAGCCTCCTTATGCAGTACATCACTCCTCAGCTCCTGTAAATAGCCTTCATATGCAGTACATTGCATTCCAGTTCCTGTATACAAGCTCCATATGGCGTACATTGATCCTCAGCCTTTATATATAGTCTCCATCTGCATAATCTGTCTCCTCAACTAGTGTGTACAGCTCCCATATGCAGCACATCTTTCCTAAGCTTCTATATACATACTCCATATGCATTACATCTCTCCTCAGCTCCTGTATAGAACCTCTATGGGTAATACATTGTTTCTAATCCCCGATTTACAGTTTCCAAATTTAGCATATACTATACAGTTCTTATAACTAACCTATGTCTGCAGTACATGCTTTTCAGATGCAGCTTGTTACACCTCTTGATCCCATGCTCCTCTCTGTTCAGGTAGTAGGTGTCGTGTCCTCTGTGTGAGCACGACGTCTTCTTCCTACAGTGGCCTGAAATTGAAATGTAGAGCACCTCTGGAGCTGCCGGGTGCTTCAGCATAGCTGTACTTTCTAAAAGCACCAATGTGAGTATTAGGCCCCTTTCACATCAGCGTATTTTACATTTTGCGGCAGATTTACCGCATCTGCCGCATAATGGCCGCACTTGCGGCACACGTGCAGCAAACCCCATGTATTGTCTACGGGAAGTGCGGTATAGTTGCTGTTTCGGCCGCGAAAAATAAACGCTGCTGACCACGGTTTTTTTTCATGGCTGCAAGTGCCGGAACCTCGGCTATACCACACTTGCCACACGCCCCATAGAGAATACATGGGGTTTGCTGCAAGTGTGCTGCAAGGGAGGCCGTTATGCGTTATTTAGGTCTGGCTTTAAACACTGAATTTGGCATTATGTAATAGTATCAAGGCCTGCCCTGAGTCTTTACCTGAACGAATACAAATGCTTGGTTCATACTGAACAAAGATTTGTATTCAGTGTAGGTGGCTTTGAGTGTCATGAACTAATGGGAGAAGATGGGAAGAAGCTTGGATCAGCATCACAAGACTTAGTTGCCTTCTTCAGCTAATTTGTAGATTGCCCAGTTGCTGCATAACGTTTTACAGCCTCCAGTGTATGAAAGTGTGTGCTGAAATTGAATGTTTTATGATGTATTACGGTTAGTCAGGTTTCCAAGCAGTTTACTGAAAGCTTTTTAATATTGCATCACATCTTCTCCTTACCAGTACATTTACTTTGTGGTTATAGATGTTGATGGACTTATCACCCAAGCTTTGCTGACTGGTAACTTTGAAAGCGCAGTTGATCTATGTTTGCACGATAATCGTATGGCTGATGCAATCATTCTGGCCATCGCTGGAGGAGCAGATTTATTAGCCAGGACTCAAACTAAATATTTTGCTAAATCACAAAGCAAAATAACAAGGGTATGTGATCATTCTTTTTTTTATTAATCTGTGTATAAAGTCAATGAATAATTCTTAGCCATGTAATTGAGGTATGATTGTGGTTCTCTGTTGTGCCCAGGAACACCTGGTCCTTGTATCTTCTGTCCCTGATTCACTCACTAAAGACATCCATACCTCTGTTATAAGGAAAAATCAGATAAAGATTAATGAAGTAGATATTATGACATATTACTGTCATATGAACATAAAACAATAGGGGAAATATGTGGAATCCAATTGTGTTGCTGTACAATGGACCATATATCAAAGATATTGGTGAATGCAAGTAGCTTTATTCAACGTGTTTTAAGGTGTATTCCTCTCCTCTTCATCAGCACAACCACCAAATGTGCTTTCTATCCCACAGTTATTCATTCTCAGACATTTATCTAAAGCATAGTGACACACATATAGTGCCTTGTGAAAGTATTCGGCCCCCTTGAACTTTTCACCCTTTTGCCACATTTCAGGCTTCAAACATAAAGATATAAATTCTAATTTTTTTGTGAAGAATCAACAACAAGTGGGACACAATCGTGAAGTGGAACGAAATTTATTGGATATTTAAACATTTTTTAACAAATACAAAACTGAAAAGTGGGGCGTGCAATATTATTCGGATCCATTGAGTTAATACATTGTAGCGCCACCTTTTGTTGCAATTGCAGCTGCAAGTCGCTTGGGGTATGTCTCTATCAGTTTAGTTACTTTATGTTTGGGATCATTGTCTTGTTGGAAGATAAATCTTCGTCCCAGTCTCAGGTCTTTTGCAGACTCCAACAGGTTTTCTTCCAGAATGGTCCTGTATTTGGCTCCGTCCATCTTCCCATCAATTTTAACCATCTTCCCTGTCCCTGCTGAAGAAAAGCAGGGCCAAACCATGATGCTGCCACCACCATGTATTAAGGGAGAGAAAGAACCACTATAAATGGGGGTGCACACTTTAGTGAGGTGTTTTTTATTTTCTTTTTTAGTATTTTCAAGTGACAGTACAAAAACAGTAAAATAAAAACAATTAAAACAGTTACAGGGTAACTTATCACCCACCCAAACATACTCCTGCCTATGGTAGTTGACAGGAGGGATCCATTATGGACAAAGGGCAAAAGCATCAGCGTAGTAGCCTTTTACAGGCAGTGTGTAAAGAGCAGCAAGTGACAATAATATTTGGTTAAGAGGTAAATTAGATTACAATCCTGACATATAAATGAAACAAAGTACATACAGTGTTGGCCAAAAGTATTGACACCCCTGAGATTCTGTCAGATAATACTCAGTTTCGTCCTGAAATTGATTGCAATTACAAATTCTTTGGTATTATTATCTTCATTTAATTTGTCTTCAATGAAAAAAACACAAAAAGAATTGTCCTAAAGCCAAATTGGATCTACTTCCACACCAAACATAAAAAAGGGGGTGGACAAAAGTATTGGCACTGTTAGAAAACTCATGTGATGCTTCTATAATTTGTGTAATTAACAGCACCTGTAACTTATCTGTGGCACCTAACAGGTGTTGGCAATAACTAAATCACACTTGCAGCCAGTTGACATGGATTAAAGTTGACTCAACCTCTGTCCTGTGTCCTTGTGTGTACCACATTGAGCATGCAGAAAAGAAAGAAGACCAAAGAACTGTCTGAGGACTTGAGAAACCAAATTGTGAGGAAGCATGAGCAATCTCAAGGCTACAAGTTCATCTCCAAAGACCTGAATGTTCCTGTGTCTACCGTGCGCAGTGTCATCAAGAAGTTTAAAGCCCATGGCACTGTGGCTAATCTCCCTATATGTGGACGGAAAAGAAAAATTGACAGAGATTTCAACGCAAGATTGTGCGATGGTGGATAAAGAACCTCGACTAACATCCAAACAAGTTCAAGCTGACCTGCAGTCCGAGGGGTACAACAGTGTCAACCCGTACTATCCGTCGGCGTCTGAATGAAAAGGGACTGTATGGTCGGATACCAGGAAGACCCCACTTCTTACCCCGAGACATAAAAAAGCCAGGCTGGAGTTTGCCAAAACTTACCTGAGAAAGCCTAAAACGTTTTGGAAGAATGTCTCTCTTTTTGGGCAAAGGAATAAACATAGAGTTTACAGAGAAAAAAAAGAGGCATTCAAAGAAAAGAACACGGTTCCTACAGTCAAACATGGCGGAGGTTCGCTGATGTTTTGGGGTTGCTTTGCTGCCTCTGGCACTGGACTGCTTCATCATGTGCATGGCATTATGAAGTCTGAAGACTACGAACAAATTTTGCAGCATAATGTAGGGCCCAGTGTGAGAAAGCTGGGTCTCCCTCAGAGGTCATGGGTCTTCCAGCAGGAAATAACCCAAAACACACTTCAAAAAGCACTAGAAAATGGTTTGAGAGAAAGCACTGGAGACTTCTAAGGTGGCCAGCAATGAGTCCAGACCATGAATCCCATAGAACACCTGTGGAGAGATCAAAATGGCAGTTTGGAGAAGGCACCCTTCAAATATCAGGGACCTGGAGCAGTTTGCCAAAACAGAATGGTCTAAAATTCCAGCAGAGCATTGTAAGAAACTCATTGATGGTTACTGGAAGCGTTGATCGCAGTTATTTTGGCTAAAGGTTGTGCAACCAAGTATTAGGCTGAGGGTGCCAATACTTTTGTCCGGCCCATTATTGGAGTTTTGTGTGAAATGATCAATGTTTTGCTTTTTGCTTCATTCTCTTTTGTGTTTTTTCATTGAAGACAAATTAAATGAAGATAATAATACCAAAGAATTTGTGATTGCAATCATTTTCAGGAAGAAACTGAGTATTACCTGACAGAATTGCAGGGGTGTCAATAATTTTGGCCAACACTGTAAATCCCAAACACTTATAAGACTTACAAGCTCAATACATATAATCTGTCCCATATATAGAAAATTAGAACACTGAAAACCTCTATACCAACCACAAAGTAAAGTGCATCTAGTGCTGCTTCCAAAATTCAGAAGTCATTGCCCTTTGTGGATTCCTGCCAGGATTGCTAATGATCCTGTGGCGTATGGGGTGCGGGAGCGACCCGACGCGTGTCGCCAAGACAGGCTTTGTCAGGGGCTCCCCCGTTTCTGAAGTTTCAATGCTCTCCACCACCATGTGTGACAGTGGGGATGGTGTTTTGAGGGTGATGAAGCTGTGTTGCTTTTACGCAAACAACGTTTTTGCATTGTGGCCAAAAAGTTTGATTTTGGTTTCATCTGAGCAGAGCACCTTATTCCACATGTTTGTGTGTCTCCCAGGTGGCTTGTGGCAAACCTCAAACAAGATTTTTTTTGGATATCTTTGAGAAATGCTTTCTTCTTGCCACTCTTCCATGAAGGCCAGATTTGTGCATTGTACGACTGATTGTTTTCCTACGGACAGACTCTCCCACCTCAGCTGTAGATCTCTGAAGTTCATCCAGAGTGATCATGGCCTTTTGGCTGCATCTCTGATCAGTCTTCTCCTTGTTTGAGATTAAAGTTTAGAGGGACAGCCGGGTCTTGGTGGATTTGCAGTGGTCTATACTCCTTCCATTTCAATATGATCACTTGCACAGTGCTCCTTGAGATGTTTAAAACTTGGGAAAACTTTTTATATTCAAATCCAGCTTTAAACTTCACCACAACAGTATTTCGGACCTGCCTGGTCGTGTTCCTTAGTCTTCATGATGCTCTCTGCACTTGAAACAGAACCCTGAGACTATCACAGAGCAGGTGCATTTATACAGAGACTTGATTACACACAGGAGGATTCTGATTTATCATTACCAGTCATTTGGACAACATTGGATCATTCAGAGATCCTCACTGAACTTCTGGAGTGAGTTTGCTGCACTGAAAGTAAAGGGGCCGAATAATATTGCAATGCCCCACTTTTCAGTTTTTAATCTGTTAAAAAAGTTTAAAATATCCAATAAATTTCATTCCACTTCACGATTGTGTCCCACTTGTTGATTCTTCACAAAAAAATTTGAATTTATATCTTTATGTTTGAAGCCTGAAATGTGGCAAAATGTTGAAAAGTTCAAGGGGGACAAATATTTTCACAAGGCACTGTATGCCCAAAAGCGTGAGAATGGCACAGTATACATTTGTACAACAAAAATAATATGCAATCCCCACAATCCATAGAATGAGTTTCTGAGTCTCTTGCCTTTTCAAAAAAGAAAAAAACCCTCACAATTAGCAAACATTTATAGCACAACATTTATTTTTTGAGTACCGGTACTTTAAAAATGGCAGCCTGTCCAAGTAACAGTGCAGGCTGCAGTCTGAAGAAACACAGCTGACAGACAATCAATGTAAGCACATGTACTTCCATGAGCTGAGGAGAAGGACTGTGACAGGAGAAGTAATAAATCTCCTTGGCTGATTGAACATGTGGAACGGAGGCTTATTAAGCCCAGACGATTTATTCTCTTATCCTGTCACAGCGCTTCTCCTCAGTTCACAGTGATATTACAATCCAGCTCCTCTGTCAGTTGTAACGCTGGTCTGCGGAATTGTGTTTCTTCAGTCTGACACATGACAAGGATGGGCTGCAGTTTGAATGACGTGTCAAAGACCATTTTATTACATTCTTTTACAACCCCTTCAAAAAATGAAAACCTAGTAAATCTCTAAACTATGGTTTGTATTGTCTATACATGCTTGCATTTGATTGATTGGATGCGATATGTTTTTATTTAGCTGATCACGGCTGTCGTTACCAAGAACTGGAGTGATATTGTTGAATCTTGGATCTTAAGAATTGGAGAGAGGCGCTAGCTGCAGTGCTGACCTATGCTAGGCCTGAGGAGTTTGCTTCTCTATGCGGTATGAATATGGCTTTCTTGTTTTCGGATAGCTTTAGGCCACATGAACACGCTGAGTTTGATGAGTTTTTTACCTCAGGATTTGTAGCCAAAACCAGGAGTGGGTGATAAATACAGAAGTGGTGCAGGATTTTCTATTAGACTTTTCCTCTCTCCTGGTTTTGTCTACAGATCCTGAGGTAAAAAACTCATCAAATACTCACGTGTGCACATGGCCTTAATGTTATATAGTGCACATAGTCATATCATTTGTATAAGCAGAACAGAAAATGGACCTCTAAATTACTATTGGCAATATCGTGGCTTAACTCTTATATAATATTGGAAGTGTAATTTCACAAAAAGTTTACGTTTCACAATACTTTCAATTTGATGCGGAGATGTGTCAGAAGTTTTGATAGGCTTGGGTGATGAGACCTCCACTAATCACTAGAACAGGGACAGAAGCGCCCAGCCGAGCACAGATCCTACGCACATGTCGTAGATGAGCTCATACACTTTATATTGAGCCCATCTTTATTCTCTGAGGAGATCAGCACTCGGCTGACCTCTGCTTCTTTATTTATTGTGATCGGTGGGGGCTTT
This sequence comes from Allobates femoralis, assembly GCA_033576535.1. Classification (NCBI taxonomy): domain Eukaryota; kingdom Metazoa; phylum Chordata; class Amphibia; order Anura; family Aromobatidae; genus Allobates; species Allobates femoralis. Next base: position 316,519,368 of record JARQOC010000003.1, read on the forward strand.
GAAGTTTTCAGGGAAGTGTAAAATTCACTTCACTAGCGGTAAAAATCTAATTTGACCTCATTACTAGTACTTGCCACATGACAAAATGGAGGCAGAAATGTTTAGTTAAAGGATTCTGTCACCCCCAAAATACCTCAAAGCTATTAAAAGCTGTCCCTAGAGCATAGTAACACTTACCCTACACTCCTTTTAGCTCCTAAATGCAGCAAGTGAAAATGAAGATAAATGTTATTACTACCTTTATTAGGTGATGATAATTAGTGACTATTGGTATGCATAGTCACCCTGCAGGCTGCTCCCTCTTCATGATAACACGCCTCAATAGGCGTGATCTTCAAATCTCATTAAAATGCGCGCCTCCCTCTCTCCTATGGCAGCCGGACCGCTGCATTTGCGGCTGTATGACGCGAACCGCGTCATTTCCGGTGCCGGGTGACGTATGTACACCCGGCCGCTGTTAGCTTCAAGACCCGCAATGCGCAGTGCGCGTTTTGAAGCTAACAGAGCAGCACGGGTGTACATACCGTCACCCGGCGCCGGAAATGACGCGATTCGCGTCACCCAGCCCCACTACAGGCCGGCCGACACAGGACACAGCGGGGAGGCGGCGCATTTGAATCTGATTTGAAGATCACGCCTATTGAGGCATGATATCATGAAGAGGGAGAGCCTGCCAGGGTGACTATGAATACCATAGTCACTAATTATCATCCTAATGGGTAGTGTAATAACATTTATCTTCATTTTCACTTGCTGCATTTAGGAGATAAAAGGAGTGTAGGGTAAGTGTTACTATGCTCTAGGGACAGCTTTTAATAGCTTTTGAGGTGTTTTGGGGGTGACAGGATCCCTTTAAGCAAGTTAATGTAATAATAATTCCTAGCTTAATAAAATGTGTTTGACGATGATCTGAATGTTTGATTACAGACCTGCTAGGCTCCAGACTTGAGAAGGAGGGTGATGCTTCTCTTCAGGCACAAGCTTGCCTATGTTATATCTGCGCAGGAAATGTGGACAAACTGGTGGCCTGCTGGACCAAAGCTCAGGATGGAGTCAGCCCACTCTCATTACAGGTGAACTGATGTCAACTCTTTATCCACAGGTCTCTGATGATCATCTTCTTCAGAGTTATTAAAGGATTATTCCTGTGTTACAACGTATCTGATTGGTGGGATTAAACTTCTCATAACCAATGCTGGCCTTATAGCTGTGTCTGTGTCTGAAACCGCTAGGCTCTATTTTCAGGACTGACACTGGATTATGATACCGGACACAGATTCAGGGGTGAGTGTTGGTTGCGCCTGTAAAAGGGTTGAACTTTCCTCTGATGGAGCACCCTAAGGCTAAATGATCATCATTGTGTTTGCTCTCATCATTATGTATATATATATATATATATATATATATGTTACCTATATAATATTAACACAGAGATAAGCCACTTTACCAAATTTGTAGGACCATTTTCCCAAGTGCACGTAGACTTGTAAAAGCCAAAATTGTGATACAATTGGAGATTTACTGTGCAAAAAATTCTGAATTTATAACACATTTGCAACAAGAAAAAAGTTGAAGTAGTGCTAGATAGGGGACAAAACTGCACATAGGGTGATACCCAACAGACATACATGTTGTAGGTGAAATTGTGCTCACCTTAGGAAGTTGTGTGGGGCACAACTCCTATAATAGTCTGAAAATCCCGACTTCTGGTTCTTGCATTGAAGAGTTATGTCACCTCGGCAGGAAATTTGCACAGAAGAGATAGATGTCATAGATAAGATGGCCGGGTGCATATAAGGCTATGTGCACACGTTGAGTATTTGGTTGCAGACATTTCTGCACCAAATCTGCATTTCCTTGCAGGAGAGATGTGATGTCTTTGACGTGTTTTCTCCATGCGTTTTTCATGCATATGGGGTGGAAAAATGCTGCAATGATTGACGTGCTGCAGATTTATTACTGCACCAAATTTGCAAGGGAAAAATACGCAACATGTGCACAAAATCTCAGAATCCTCATTGACTTAGCTAGCATAAAGGTACCTCTATACGCCGCTACCGAAGGTTAGAAACCACCGGGTGTCTCACGTGCACGAGCACATTTCAAAGGTTCCTAACGGTACCTGATACCGCATTTACACGCCGCTAGAAGGTGCTCCACAGTAGGTTTTTTCTATCTCTGGAAGCACCGACGGGTGCCGCAGGTTACCTTCTGTAGAGCACCTTCCCTCATTTACACGCCGCTACAGAAGGTAATATGGGAGGACCTGGTACAGCAGGGACAACACATAGGTGTGCCAGAGATGTGGATTACGAGACACTCGTACAGTGATTGGAAAAAGCAATAACATCATGATTGGCCAGCCAGCGCAGGAAGGCTAGCTAATACATGATGCTATTGCAATTGTGTAGTGTGACTGGTCAGCTCCTTAAATATGCCGCCCTATGCAGGGACAACTAATCGTAACGCAGGAGTTTCTTCCAATGATCGCTGAAGGGGGGCGTTTTCCCGGAGGCTGTGTCACGCCCCAGGGAGTTCACTAGGTGACGAAAATACCTTCCTGTTCCTCGATTACATGCCGCTACCATAGGGTTTAAACCTACCTCTTTTTGAGCACGGCTGAAAGACAGGTGTCGACAGTGACGTGACAACAACCTGAATTACGCGCCACTACCTCGCGGTGTTTTGACGGTACAAGATACAATTGTCTCCGACACCCGGTGGTTTCTAACCTTCGGTAGCGGCGTGTAAAGGTACCTTAATGGTTTTCAGCAGTATTGTGGCAAAACTGCAGATAAAAAAAATACATTAATTAAAAGCACAGTGTGCTCAAGGCCTGAATCTCCAAATACGGTGTTCACAAGGTGGATGCAGTTTATTTCCGATTTCTTTCTCATGATGCCGTTTCCACATTTAGCATTATATGCACCTAGCATCCTTATGCTTGACTTCTATTCCTTCTACACCATCAGGCTAAAAGAGAATATTCACTTGTGTGCCAAAAGGTAACGCATTTCAAGCTTAGGCTGGCTTTACAGCGCGGTTTTGTGGTGTCAGGCTGTGTCCAGTGCTTTGCTGGACGCAACAGACACAGCCAGACAGTCCCGGAGAAGACAGAACCTGAGGGTTAATATGCCCTCCAGTTCTGTTTTCTGTTGGAATCAGGACTGCATGGCTGCTGCCGCTGTCCAGTCCAGAAATTTCAGGATCGCGGCTTGTGGGGAGCTAGCCGCGGTTCTGAAATTTCTGCCGGGAGCTCTCCAGCTGCTGTAGCTCAGCGCTGGCCGCCGCTGAACTTCAGCATCCAGCAGCCGGATCCAATTTCTGTCAGATCCGGTGTGATCCGGCACCCATAGCCTTCCATGTTAGGGGGTGCCGGATCGCACCGTATCCGGGTGGATCCGATTTTGTCAGATTTTTACCCTGGACACAAAAACGCTGCAAGCTGCAATTTTGTGTCTGCAGAAAAAAAACCAATTCTACTGGATCCTCCCAAACAGCAGGGAACCAGATGGCAAATCACTGCCATTCCGCCCCGCAGGAATACTATGGGGCCAAAATTGGATCCAGGGCTGTCCGGTTCACACCGGACAGCCCCAGATCCTTAAAACGGTGGTGTGAAGCCGGCATTAGGTTTTCCAAGCCCTTGAAAAAGAAATATATACATTCTATACACATTGCCCTTTGGCATGTAAGTGAATATACTCTTGCATATGCTGGACTTTAATTATATCATATATGCGGTAGTGGGCTGAGTCACAGAATGTGTGTATTGTGAAGCGCTGCAGAATATGTTGGTGCTATATAAATAAAGATTTATTATTATTATTATTATTATTGTTGAAAGCTAACTGGTCACAAGCGTATTGAACTGATCCTCTTGTCATTTAATTTTTTTTTTTTTTAATGTTTGAATTTGTTTAGGATCTTATAGAAAAAGTGGTTATCCTTCGTAAAGCCGTGCAAGTCACTCAAGCTGGGAACACACAAGATGTAGGGGTCCTCCTGGCTGATAAGATGAGTCAGTATGCCATCTTACTGGCAGCTCAGGGGAGTCTTGCAGCAGCTATGGCATTTTTGCCCAACAGCACCAACCAGGTGAGTAGAATGACAGAATGTACCACTAAAACACTACTCATCACTGAAACAAGTGTGAAAGCCACACTTTTTAAATCTCGTTCATTTTTTTTAACATTGCATATGCAACAATAAATTAGGTCTGTCAGAGTACCCATTAGTGTGCTCATAAGCCTACCCCACAATAAAGGGATTTCATGGGCGCCTCATTGGGGTGACAAAGCTACATGAAACCATGGTTTCCTGTCTTCCCCAATGAAGTCTACAAGAAAGCGATGTTACGATGAGTACTTAAAATTCTTCTTGGGCACTTCATTGAGGGACACAGGAAAATATGGCTTAGTTGAGATATGTTCCCCAATGAAGCTAGGGTAAAAGAGATTTTCAGTGAATTCCAAAAATCTTGTTTCCCTTACATCAATAGAACTATTATAATAAATGGGCAGTATAAAACTATATCTCCTCTTAAGCCTCTCTTCTATGTATGCAAAAGAGAGATACTTGATTGATGCAAGTCCCATTTTGGGGACCTAGTGCATGAATAAACATCAGGTCATGGAAATTTGTAGTTACAGTTGTGCTCAAAAGTTTACATACCCTGGCAGATTTTTTGCTTTCTTGTCTTTTTTCAGAGAATATGAATGATAACACAAAAATGTTTTTTTCCACTCTTGGTCAGTGGTTGGGGAAGTCATTTACTGTCAAACTACTGTGTTTTCTCTTTTTAAATCATAACAACCAAAACATCCAAATAACCCTGATCAAAAGTTCACATACCCTGGTGATTTTGGCCTGATCACATACACAGAAGTGGACACAAATGGGTTTGAATGACTAATAAAGGAAGCATCCTCACTTGTGATCTGTTTGTTTGTAATCAGGTGCGCGCGCATATAAGTGAGTGAGTTTCTGGGATCCAGACAGACTCTTGCACTGACATTTCTGGATTGTGAGTCATGGGGAAAGAAAAAGAATTGTCAATGGATCTACAGGAAAAGATGGTTGACTGTATAAAACATAAAAGGGATACATAGAGATATCAAGGAATTGATAATGCCAGTCAGCAGTGTTCAAACTGTGACTAACAAATGGAAAATCAGGGGCTCTGTAAAAACCAAACCACGATCAGGTAGACCAACAAAAATTTGAAAACTGAAAACTATTGGTGTGGCTGTTTCAAGATGCACAATAAGGAGGCACTTGAAGAAAAATAGGCTGCATTGTCAAGTCGCCAGAAGAAAGCCAATACTGTACAAATGCCACAAAGTATCTCACGTACAATACACCAAACAGTATTCATCACATTTGAAGCAAGTCATAACAGCCAAAAGGGCTCAGTAGAATTCTAAAGATGCCTGTCATGAAGGGGTGAATAATCCTGAGACAGCAGTAGTCAGTGGCCATGGAAGCCGCATGTACGCAGATGGAGACCTCTGCTCTCCAAGATCTCCATCTGCGCATGTGTGTATGTATGTATAGTATATATAAAACATGTGTGTCTATATACATGTGTGCTTTTTCCTTCTCTCTCTCTCTCGCAGTCTCTTTCTCTGTCTCTATTCCGTCATCCAAAATCCACCATTGGAGTATTTCACCCTTCTGCAAATTCCCATGTATTCTGTTACTTGAGTATTACACTGGTATATTTTTCTTCTATTTTCCCCTCTTCCAGCTGAACATTGTGCAGTTGCGGGAGAGATTGTCTCGAGCACAAGGAGAAAGTGGAGTGACGCCCACTATGGGAACTCGGGCAACATCCGTGGTTCCACAGCGCATGCCAACACACATGAAACCAACACCAGAAAACCAATACTACCCACAGGTAAAAAAAAAAAAAAATCTTACTGATTTCTATTGTTAGATAGACGTGTGTGTTGAACACTGTGTGACCTTTAGATGGATTTTGTTTTTGTTGTGTAAAAATAATTACAGCTTTCCTCATCAGTTATTGGTAACCTGTCAGTTGATTCATGCTGTCTATACCATGGCAGCTAAAATGAAAGCCCAGCTCCTGCTATACAGTCATCGATATTCTACTCTGAAACATTGTATTGTTTCATAAAAGAAAGATTGAAAGTGCAGGTAACCTCCAGCTTTCCCTGAGTGCTCATCTGGACTGACTTCTCACCTCTTATGTGTGTGTATGGGGAGAGGCCGAACTGTCGGAGAGAAGACACCAACACCTGCTCCTTGGACTGGTCACCTTGTCCCCAGAGTGCTTCTAACTATGTTTTTCCATGAAAACTCTTAGTGTTTCAGAGTAAAACATAGCTGTTAGTGAAGCAGTGATTCGGGCAGCATGAATCATTGGACAGGTTTCTTGTCTTTATATATTCTTGCTTTCAGTGATTGGAAACCTTGTTCATATGCAGAGGCTGTAAACGTGCATCAGGCTTAGATTTATCAGACCTGAAAGTTTTCACTCTTTCTTAAAGTGAACCTGTCACCAGTTCTGGGTTTTGTAAACTCTGCCCACCTCCTCTAAATGATGTAATTGGAGTTCCTGAACCCCCTTTATATCCCCAGATATCCCCTGCACCTCAGAAATAGAATTTTATTCTGTCCCTCACCATATGCTAATTTCTTTTATAGGTCATATAGGTGTCTGCACATGCGGGCAGTGCCACCCCACCCCTTGCCAGCACCGCCCCTCCTGAGTGTGTGCAAGTAGATGACATTGTGATGTCATCCACACAATTCACAAGTCTCACATCATCCGCAGAGTGCCCAAAGACTTGCGCCTGCGCAGTAGAATCGCTGGCTCTCAATTGGGCATGGTGAGGAGCGCCACTGTACAGGTGCGAGACTTCGGGAATTGTGTGATGGCTTCGCTATGTCATCCACTTGCACACAGTCATGAGTGGCGGTGTTTGCTTAGGGCACGGCAGTGACCTCTATGTGCAGACCCTCATATGACCATAAGAGTAATTAGCATATGGCACGGGACAGAATAATACTCTACTTCTGAGGTATGCAGTAGATGTCTGGGGATATAAAGGTGTTATAGGAAGCCAAATTACATCGTGTTAGAGGTGGTGGGCAGGGTTTACAACCCCCAAAACTGATGACAGGTGCACATTAATTCACGGGAATCTTATCTGAGCTAAACACAAAGGATTGCAGTAGAATATGTATGTACTTTTTGCAAGCCTCATGTTTCTCCTACAGTACAGAAAGTTGTGGTTGTTTTTTGTGACTTTTCTGTCTCCCTATTGAACATCTATCTTTCACACTGTGCTTTTCTGTGTACAACCTTTGTAACATGGCAGCCCTCTCTTCACAGATGCTTTATACTTTCTCTGAAGTCTTTATCACTCCTATCAGATGGTGGCATTTGTCTCTGTAGGACCAATAGCAAAATGGCCACCGTTTTACCAAGGCACAATTTAGCTGTAATCTTAGTTTTTTCCAGTGATTTTTATTTCTTTATTCACCTCAGGCTAGAATTGCCCCTACTGTCACTTCCTGGAGTAACAAAAACCCTACTGCCCTTACCAGCTTTGCACCTGCTGCCTCCTCTTCCTTTGACACACAGGTATAACATTGCAGTACATGGAAGGTTTGCCTCTTTTCTATTGCAGTATCACTGGGCATGCTCTGATCTTGCACCGCACATCACATATTGTGCAGCACTTGGTATCCGAAGCAAGATACTTTATTTGCGCTGGCTTTGTAGCTTGCTGCCTTTAGACATATTGCACTGCTATTAATGCCATTGAGTGTCAACTTCTTATTAACGTAGACTTGTTTCACCTGAACACTAATAAAGAAGACTTGCTAAAATCCGTTAATAAGACAGGTGTTAATTGTTTGTCTTTTTGCATTTTACAGAGAGAAAATGCCCCACCACCGGCTTCAACATTCCTGGTAACCTGTATCCACCTCCTGTAGGAGCTTCAGCTCTGCCACCAGATTCCAATGCCAACCCGTATAATATAAGTGGTCGGCAATCATACCCACCAAGTATGTATTTACATACATCAATATATAGGTAGACTGTGTGGTGTTATTATGTACACGTCTATTTTCTGATATTTTATCACTGTAGCAAGTGTTTTCATACAGACCTTTTTGTATGCCACATACCTCTCATTCAGAAATTGCTAATTTAAGACCACACATGTAATATAACATGGAGTTGGTTTGAATTTATTTTTATGTTCCATTCCATCAGCCATGACGGTGGCTGAGGCCGATAAACGCTAACGGTATTACCGCCTCTTTCCCATTCAGCATCCACAGCTCTTCTTTTGATTAGCCGGCCTGACTCAACATAATCGGTAGGTAAGAGTCAATGGTCCTTTATCCATGTAGCTGTCACAGACCACTGTCATGGCTGATGGTATGGGGCATGCAAATCGATTCGTACAAACTCTGATTTCTCTACATGCATGCATATCTTCCATCTTTCTTAGGCCCCTTTCACATCAGCGGTTTTCGCTGATCGCGGCAGTTGCGGTGAAAAACCGCAACTGCCGCGATTACCGCATAACGGCTGCACTTGCGGCAAGCCCCATACAATGTCTATGGGGCTTGCGGTAAGTGTGCGGCAAGTGCGGTTTCGGCACCTGCGGCAGGTGCGGCCACGAAAAAAACGCGGTATGCCGCGGTTTTCTCCTTCGCCTCATTGGGGGACACAGACCGTGGGTGTTATGCTGCTGTCCACTAGGAGGCGACACTAGACAGAATCTGCAAAAGAGTTAGGTGGCTCCTCCTCTGCAGTTATACACCCCTGGAGCAGGAAGTGCTTCTCCAGTTTTTGCTTAGTGTCGTAGGAGGCACACCTAAATTTTATTGTCCTAAAAATGTTTTCACTTTTTGATTTTTGATTTCAAGAAGAAAAGTGGGTCGCTGACGAGACTCCCGCCATGGTCCCTCCTCGGCCCCCCACTGTTGGGGGCGCCTGGTTGAGGTCGACTTTTTCCCCCAACATGCCGCTCCCTCTTCGGCCCACCTTTGTTGGGGGTGCCTGGTTGAGGTCGAGACGACGGCTCCCCCCTTCCCCAGCTCCCCACTGTTGGAGACCCTGGGTTGAAGTTGAGGTTACACAGCAGCCCGCTGATGGTGGACAGCAGCATCCCTCCCTAATCACCCCTTCGGGGCTTTTTAGGTTGAGACAGCGCAGGTAGGGCACTATCATGGTGCACTGGCGCAATCCACATACGGATTTCTGATGGACACAGGCCGCAGCACTCGGCATGTCTGCACCGCAGCTGCTGCAGCTCACTCCAGGAGCCTCAGCCTAGCTGAGTGTCTCTGAGGGATACCCCAGGGCCCCAGTTCTGCCTGCGGCCCCCTAATGGGGGATGCAATTCAGCCGAACCCTGGAATCTGAAAGACCCGGTTTCTCTGGGTTCTCCTAATGGGGGATACAATTCTGCTGCAGCATCTATGGCAGACAGGCACCCCAGGAGATCAGCCTTCGCTGCTTTCTCCTGATGGGGCAGGGAGCCCATGCTGTTAGTAGGAGCACCAGTTTGCTGGGCTCCCTACAGAGTCCAGCACAGTGTCTGGACTCCAGGAGACCCAGTTCCACTGGGTTCTCCTGATGGGGGCTGCCACTCGAGACCGCACTTCCAGGGGACCCAGTCCTATGGGTGCCCCTGATGGCGAGCTGCGCTGGGCAAGCGCTCATGTGGCCTCAGCCCCAGGGGTCCGGCCGGGTCCAGATCCGTTCCGGTCCCGGACCGGACATCCGCGCCGGCCTGCCGTCATTTGCGGCATCTGTTTTTACTTGAGGCCGCGGCTTCGGCCTAGCGCCTCTTTTCCCGCCCCTGGTCCGCCCCCGGATGACGCGGATGACACGGTCATCTTCAGACAGGGGGCAGAGCAGAGCGTGCAGGGCACGGAGTTTCTATTTCTCTGCACGCTCCGCCCCCCAGAGGACACATCATGGAGGGGGTGGCCTAGAGCTGCACAAGGGGCGGGACGGCTTCTCTGGCGCGCATTTTGCCAGGCATCTCCCTCACACCCCCCCCCCATGTCCTCCCCCCACAGATAATGGCGGCATACAGCGGCGGCCAGTATATGGAGGCCGCCTGCATGAGCCATGGCCATTATGTGTAAGGAGGGCCACCTGCATCCAGCGGTGGCCATTGAGTGACTGAGGGCAGGAGTGGACCTGGGCTGTGAGGGATCAATAAAGCCCTCATACGGAGCCAGGAGCACCTTTGCAGAGTGCTGGGGTAAAAAGAGTGCATACAAGCCCTAATACAGAGCTAGTAGCCCAGTAACATCAATAAAGACTCCCCTGCAGCCCCCACACAAGTAGTGGCGGACAGTGCGGTACATGAGGTGGCTCAGTGGGATACTGCGTGGATGAACTTACAGTTTTCACAAAGTGCACACGGGGCAGCGAAGCCAAGCAGGGCTCCCTCCCTGCTGCAGCCCCACACGTTTCCTCCCGGCTGCACATGATAACCAGAGGTTCATTGGTCCTATTCCCTACTGCAGCTTCACACGCTTCCTCCCTATCGCACATAGCAGAGGATCAGCGTGCTTCTCTCGCTGCAGCTCCGTACGGTACCGATAAGGCCACGGTCAGGAGGTTAGCATTTTCTCCTCCTGCTGCAGTGTTCGGGACCCACAGCATACCGCTGGGGCTCTCAGCAGCTATGAAATGAGAGCATAGCAAGAGGTCGCTACCATGTTGCTAACTGGCTCAGCAGCGCCTCTCCCCCGCTGCAGTCCTCAGGACACATGCCGTGCAGCTGGAGTCCAGCGTCAGGGAAAGCAGCGGCGCTTCCTCCTTGCTGCAACTCTCAGGGAACTACCTGCTGCAGTTCCCTAAGGAAAAGCTCGGCAACCGTCGGGGGGCTAGAGTCTCAGAGAGAGCCCTGGTCTCCAGACGCCGTACATGGCCAGCCAACCGTAGGTGATCGAGGCAGGTCATCAAGCTCTTCTGGCAAAACTGTGCGGAATTGCTATGATCCACCTGGTCTAACAACCTCTCGGTTGAAGAGGTGCCTGACCGTCTGGCTATCCAAATGACCAGATCAGTTTTTACAGCGTCAAGGCCTTCTCTTGCACCTGGATTCACTTCTGTCGAAGCCGTGCAAGCTTTCAAGGCATTAGTGATTTGACCATACTAAATAAATGTCTCGTCCGCCGATCCTACTCTGGCGGCCCAGACTGCTCCACTCGCTTCTATAACTTTCTACCTGATGCATGCAGCCCTACATGCTGCTAACTGCGCAGCAGTTGCAGCTGCCAATGCCATTCCCATTAGACGTACCCTCCGGTTGTGGAAAGGGATAAATGGCCGCTATCTCTAAGGAGTCCTTCGCAGGTATTCCATATCTCTGCGGGCACCTGTTTGGACAACAGCTGAACAGGTTAAACTCAGATGCCAGGGGAGGCACTAGCTTTCCCTCCCACAGTACAAACCAGGATGGCCCGTTATCCACCGTAGGTACCGTACGCCAGTCCCTTCGTAATTCATTAGCAGTTCCTCATAATGGAGTTTATCCTCATTTCTGGAGTCCCTGTACCAGTATCAAGCGAGGAACGTTTTCTAAAGATTCTAGTCCAGCCTATCGGTGGCCCACACACAGGACGGTACAGCTCAATCCGTGCTGGATCGAAAACCACCCAACATTTATGTCTGGATAAGACTTTTCCGAATGAAATCACCACTCCACATTAACTTCAAGAATCGCGCAGTATCCGTGCGTGCATACATACAGGACGCCTACCGGCATATTCCTATTACAATTCCTAGCCACAGGTTCCTAGTTTGACAATCTTAAGAGAACACTACTAAAGGTGGCATGCCCGTTCAAGTTGACTACGTCGTCATAACTGCTCACTAGAGTCGGGGAGGACGTCAGGACCACCCTTTACTCAAAGGGGGTTGTTTTCTTTCTGTACCGGACCCAGGGCTTATCAGGGCACCGATCCTCACGGACTGCGGAACACAGCGTGCCCAACAAGGTAGACACTACAAGGAGTTAGGAGGCTTATCCAACCTCCACAATTCCGATATTGTTCCAACAGTTCAATATATCACATCAGGGATCAACCTTCCACAGAACAGGAATTGTGGCCTGCGGCCGGGAGTCCGCACCCCCTTCCTTCAGGTTTCTCTGTACTTAAGCCATGCCAGGCAGGGCGTAGACAACAGGATGGCAGCAATAGAGGTAGGTTCCCTTGTTCAGCTGATCTCGACCAGCCTTCTCTCTCCACGCTTAAGTCATGGAACAAGAACTTAACTTACTGGACAGGACCTGTTTGTCGCCTGTCGTGTTTAACCAGGTGGCCTCACCACCGGTGGTTCTGCCCACTCCCTCTCTCCCGCAGGGACGTTTTTTTCATTCCAACATGCTGACGGGTTCTGACTACTACCGCGAGCCCTCAGGATAGGGAATGGTATAACCCATCACAGGACAACAGGGCGCATGATCTCGACCAGTTTCGAGAATGTCCAGCACTCTGCGGGAGATTCGTGGAAATTGACATAGCACGGACGGCCTTCAGATACCTGGTACATCCCTACACAGTTACATTGGCCATGACTGGGACAGTTGTCAATCTCTGCGACGGAAACCGCAGTCTCCGACATAATGATATTCATCAGGCACGTAGCTGGATGGAATACGTGATTTCAGTGCGTTCAGGCGGTTTTTTGTACCGGTCTAGGCAACTATACTCGGGATTTCTTCAGCCGCCTGCCACAAAGGACGGTTTTCTCGAGAATGGGTCTCCCACCCTTATGTTGCTTCATGATTCTACCGGCATTAGACAATCCCGGATGTGGACCTCATGGTATCGCCCCTCAAGGCCAAGGTGCCAGTTTTTTCTTTACCCACAGTTATTTGAAGCACACGCGCCATTTCAGGACTGGATTCACTTCCGAAATCCCACTCAACGTAGCTGTGCCATGGCGGTTGTCAGGCCGTTCAACCAGACAGTACAGATCTACTGTGCCAAGACCTGGTCTACCGTCGAGTTTTTCATCTCCGATTTGATGGCGTGGCATTTGAGACCCAGACCTTAACCCAGATGGGGTTTTCTTTGAATTTTTTACTGAGCGTGGTCAGAGTGAGGGAACCGTCTCATCAAACATATGCCGTCGCACATGGAAGAACGTTATTGGGGTTGCTGGGTGCATGGCTACCCATTCTCCTTGTCCCTATTCTCTATCAGGAATACTCAGGTTACTTAAATCAGGCATAGACTCAGGCCTGTCTTTAGGTTCTCTCAAGGGGCAGGTTTTCAGCCCTTCCACTCTCTTCCAGAAACGTTTAACGACCATACCTCAGGACATCCGTCTTACGAGGGGTCTGCTAATTATCTTCTCCATGCAACGTACCACTGCACCCGTGGGACCTAAATCTTGTCCTCACGGCTAGACTATACAAAAAAACAAAACAAAAACATTTCAGTTTCATGGGAGTATCTCCCTTAACAGGCTCCCACAAACAGGGGTGTTTTTTTAGTGGCAATTTACTTCTTTCCAAGAAGTAGAGGAGTTTGAAGTGCTTTCAGGTAAATCACCCTTCCTTATCTTCCAGCTTTTCTTCCAATGGCAAGATACCTTTTTCGCCTAAATGAAAGTAACTCTTGGCCACCACGGCGCCCGTTTCCAGGCCATCGGGTCATGAAGGCGCTGCATATGAAGGACCTCTTCAGGGCCCTATATATATATAAATGTGTGTCCAACACAGTACCCCCTTTTAGAAAGTGAGATTTTCTATTACTTTTTTCAAAGGGCAAAAAATAAAGACATAGCCTCCAGGCTACTCTAGTTACGTAAATTCGATCAACCGTCTAAGACGCTTATCTCTGCGACAACCTGCACCTTCCTGCCGTTGTCAGGGCACATTCACTGGCGGCCGTGAGGATCTTCTGGGCCTTACCGGCACCAGATGTTAGCACACTTACTGTGTGCGGCAGCTAGACTGGTCTAGACCACATACGTCTAAAAGCCACTACAGTGCGCAATCAGTCTTCGGCCGATGCGGATCTGTGTAGACGTGTCCTCCAGGCAACAGCAGACTGCCTGTAGGTACAGAGTCCTTCGCTGAACTGTTCAGCATTACTAGTTCCATAGCTTTTCCCACCCAGGACTGCTTTGGGACGTCCCACGGTCTGTGTCCCCCAATGAGGCAAAGGAGATTTTTGTGTACTCACCGTAAAATCCTTTTCTCTTAGCCTCTAATTGGGGGACACAGCACCCACCCTATTGCCCTTGTGGGCCTTTTCTACAGTTCTTACATAGCTTCTTAGCTGTTGCATGGTTAACATGTCTACACATGTTCGCCTATTATCACTTTGTTAACTGTTGAATGTTTAAACTTGTGCCTGTTTGGTTACGGGCCTTGTAGTACTGTGAGCCGGTTTGGTTACAGGCCTTGTTATACCACTGTTGATCCGTTGACTATTCACGGTTTATGCATGGCCTGCTTAGTTACAGGCCTTGTTGTACTAATATTACTTTGTTTACTCTTACCTGGTTACACACGTGCCTGTTTAATTTCAGGCCCTGTTACACTGTTATTAACTTGGTAGCTATATCGGGTTGCCTGTGTGGTTACAGGCCCTGTTTTACTGTTATTATATGTTAACTCTCCTACTGCTTTAGCACAAAACTGGAGAAGCACTTCCTGCTCCAGGGGTGTATAACTGCAGAGGAGGAGCCACCTAACTCTTTTGAAGATTCTGCCTAGTGTCGCCTCCTAGTGGACAGCAGCATAACACCCACGGTCTGTGTCCCCCAATTAGAGGCTAAGAGAAAAGGATTTTACGGTGAGTACACAAAAATCTCCTTTTTCGCGGCCGCACCTGCCGCAAGTGCCGAAACCGCACTTGCTGCATACTTACCGCAAGCCCCATAGACATTGTATGGGGATTGCCACCAGTGAACCGCAAGTGCAGCCATTATGCGGTAATCGCGGCAGTTGCGTTTTTTTCACCGCAACTGCCGCGATCAGCAAAGACGTTGATGTGAAAGGGGCCTTACGAAGGTGTTATTTATTTAATTAATTAAACCTAAAATACCCAAGCCAATAATCTACTTAACATAAGTTGTGTAACGTTACATATTTGATCCTGCTGTGGACCAGTTAACACATTACTATTCTCCAGAGCTGCGTTCACAATCCTGTTGGTTTCAATGCTGGGCTTTAATAAAGCCATGTTAACACGTTCAGTATTTGGTCCGTATTTGTAAGCTAAAACCAGGAACAATTAGAGAAAAAGTATAATAGAAACATGTCACCACTTCTGTATTTTTCTTGGTTTTGACTTTGTAAGTTAATATTAATATTAATGTAAAATACCGAAACAAATACTGAACATGTGAATGGGGCCTAAAAGTGATAAATTAGGAGGTGGCATATTACACCATTACTTATCTTTATGTAGTTTGTCTTAAAGGGAATCTGTCTGCACCTCAGTCCCTCCAAACCACCATCATTACATAAACTGTAAACCTATTCCTGGATTATAAGAAGGTCTTTTCTGCTTTATACTTATTTCTATGTTGAAATAATGAAGTTATAGATTGAGATAACATTATTTAAATTCTTCATGACTATTCCAGAAGGGTATTGATTCCCTTAGACTAGTCCTGCCTCGGATCTCTCAATCATGCCCAAGGATGTGTGATACCATCCATTACATAGCAGGCCTGCCCATCAGGGCAGCTCTCACTGATGAACACAATGTTCTGCCTTGCTGGCCATGCACAGTGAAGTTGGGTACATGCTCGTGGTATTATTGGTGCACCAGGTGTTGGTGACTCTGATCCTGCTTTGTGAATAACCACAGCATTGGTATGTCGAGTATGTATCTGGACATGAGCAGTATCCTGATAAAGTCAGCCTGCTTATGCATGGCCATGAAGACAGAACACTGCTCTCTTGCACAAGATCTCCAAAGCACTGAAGCTGATGTCGCCTGTGTGGTGGATGATAATCATTCCCTCACATCCGTCATTCCAAGATCTAAGGTAGGACTAGTCCAAGGTAATCAGTGCCCTGCCAGAATAGTCATGAATAATTTGTATAATGCAAGACAGAGTTACAACTTGATTTTTCAGATTAGAAGTAATAATATGACAATTGTATTTATATAGTGCCAACCTATTTCACAGCACTTAACAATTAGGAAATAAATGTACGGCACATAAAGTATAATGGAGGAATAGGCTTACAACAAAGCTTTGTTATCAATTTAGGATGGGCTGGGGAGCGTACAGGATTCCGTTAAATTGTATAAATGGGATTTTATAGTAGTGTACTAATTATTTAAATGACAGAAATAAATGTATTCTATGTTTGCATGATAATTGCTTTCTATTATACAAAAACTAATATTGTTAACTAATTTATATTTCTGTTCCTTTTTCATATAGCTTATCCACCTTCTCAGCAGTATTATGGTTCTGAGGGACCAGCTGTCTATCAACCTCAACCGTCAGCCTCAATTCCCTCTGCCTCTCCTTACCATAACCCTTCTTATGCCTCGACCTCCCACTCTGCTCCTCAACCGCACTATCCTGTGCAACCTCAGCACCCTCCAGTGTCTACACCATCTTCTCCTCATTCTTTTCCTCCTCCTGGACCATCCTTCCAGCATGCCAGGCCAGGAGCGCCAGCTACCTCTGCACCTTATGCAATACCACCACCTGGATCTACAGGTACTCTGCCTGCTGCCAGTGAACTGCCTGCATCCCAGAGAACAGGTCTGAGCATGAAGTGGGGTGGTGGGAGCATGGGATTAACCCATTGGGAGAGTGAAACGTAAATGCATGGGCATATGGCTTGCTTACAGGTTTCTAATCTATTCTTCATTTATTAGCATATCATTACAGAAATTGGGTTTCTTATGTAAAATATCTATTGTGTCCATCTCATTAATTTTTCCCTTATTTAAAAAAAATTTTCTCCATTCCATTAGGCTTCCATTCCTCTTTTTGCAGTAGGTGCTCTTTGTGCTTAGCAGATAGCCCATGTTGAATAGATTTCACAGATTGGTTCAGTTATTACGTCTAAGGTTCATCATGTACAAGATGACGGTGGATAAAGGGAAGCTGAAATTAGAAAATAATGTATTGTCTAAATCAGGTCGTTGCATTATATATGTAACATTAAAAAAATATTGTGTATGTGCATTCAAATAGACTGGCTGTAAAACGGTCTACTCATCCCTGTTTAAATGCCAGGCTTTTGGTGTGTAAAAAATCATACTAAGAAGAATGATTTCAGAATTTTTTCCACCGTTTAATTTCACAATCTACTTATATAATCGGGAGTTTGGAATTCGGGCACTGTAGCCGAATCCCAGACTCCTTTGCGCCACTGCGAGCGATGACGCGCAGCGTCATCGCGAGCCGCTGCCGCATTACACGTCATCGCTCGCAGTGCCGCCGCACTACCTCACACCGCCGCCATCCTGGCAACCGTCGGCCCCGCAAGGCCGACGCTGCCCGGATGCCGGCGGTGCCTTCCGCCCCTCACCCCTCGCCCCTCTCACCGCTGGCACCTCGGTGCTGTCCGACATGCGGTGTAGGGGCTGTGGGCGGGTGACGGCAGCCACTCACATCCTCCTGTTGCCGCCGCCCGCCAATGGGAGTGAGAGGGGCGTGTCAGTACTCACAGCATAGCTCAGCCTTCCATCACAGAACACCGACTCCACAAACATGGTGCCCAGGAGTCTCCACAGTCCTGCTCCTCAGAGGAAGAAGTCGCACAAGTATCGCTGCTTTCCTCTGTGCATCCACATTGTTGTAATCCCACAGTCAGATAGACAGAATGAGAGGAGAGAAATCAGGAACAGGCTCGGAGCTAGAAGACGGAATAGCAGAGCTCCCCCTAATGTCCAGTCATGAGATCCGAGCAGAGCGACACAACTGAACTGTACTACACATGTACAGACAGAGGGCACAGAGTCACCAACAAGTGTCTGTATCTGCTGCACAGAGCACGGAATCACCAAGTGTCTGTATCTGCTGCAGAGAGCACAGAGTCACCAGCAAACCTGCATCTGCTGTAGCGGGCACAGAGTCACCTCAAGTCTGTATCTGATGCAGAGGGCACACAGTCACCTGCAAGTTTGTACCTGCTACAGAGGGCAAAAAGTCACCAACAAATCTACGTCTACTGCCAAAATGTACTGCAGAGGGCACACAGTCACCAACAAGTCTGTGCCTGCTGCAGAGGGCTCAGAGTCACCAACAAATCTATAATGCCAAAATCTACTGCAGAGGGCACAGAATCACCAGTCTGTATCTGCAGCAGGGTGCGCACAGTCACCAACAGGTATATATCAGCTGCAGAGGGCACACAGTGAACAACACCTGTCTGTAGCTGCTGCAGAGGGGGACACACTAAAAATAATGAAGAAAACGAATAAAAAAAATGAATGAACTTCATAACTCATTAGAGAAAGATTATGGAGAATGAACACATATTCCAAATAACAAGGTGTATGTTATGTTCCCTGAGCATTATAGGTGGGGAATGAACATGAAATATCTACTTATATAATCGGGAGTTTGGAATTCGGGCACTGTAGCCGAATCCCAGACTCCTTTGCGCCACTGCGAGCGATGACGCGTAGCGTCATCGCGAGCCTCTGCCGCATTACGTGTCATCGCTCGCAGTGCTGCCGCACTACTTCACACCGCCACCATCCTGGCAACTGTCGGCCCCGCAAGGCCGACGCTGCCCGGATGCCGGCGGTGCCTTCCGACCCTCACCCTTCACCCCTCTCACCGCTGGCGCCTCGGTGCTGTCCGACTTGCGGTGTAGGGGCTGTGGGCGGGTGACGGCAGCCACTCACATCTTCCTGTTGCCGCCGCCCGCCAATGGGAGTGAGAGGGGCGTGTCAGGCTGCAAATACTGACAAGCCCCGGCAGCCACTCACGTCCTCCTGTCGCCGCCGCCCACCAATGGGAGTGAACGGGGCGTGTCAGCCTGCAAAGCCTCACACGCCCCACTCACCCATTGCCCGCCCCCGGTGACGTCCTGTCAGCACCAGCGGCCAATGCAACTGTATGTATATGCCACACACGCCTGTATACTCTGCACCACCACACGCCTGTATACTCTGCCACACACGCCTGTGTACTCTGCCACCACCACACGCCTGTATACTCTGCCAACACCACACGCCTGTATACTCTGCCAACACCACACGCCTGTATACTCTGCCAACACCACACGCCTGTATACTCTGCCAACACCACACGCCTGTATACTCTGCCAACACCACACGCCTGTATACTCTGCCAACACCACACGCCTGTATACTCTGCCACCACCACAAACGCCTATATACTCTGCCGCCACCACCACACACGCCTGTATACTCTGCCACCACACACCTGTATACTCTGCCAACACCACACGCCTGTATACTCTGCCAACACCACACGCCTGTATACTCTGCCAACACCACACGCCTGTATACTCTGCCAACACCACACGCCTGTATACTTTGCCACCACACGCCTGTATACTCTGCCAACACCACACGCCTGTATACTCTGCCAACACCACACGCCTGTATACTCTGCCAACACCACACGCCTGTATACTCTGCCGCCACCACAGATGCCTGTATACTCTGCCACCACCACACACGCCTGTATACTCTGCCCCCACCACAGACGCATGTATACTCTGCCGCCACCAACACACGCCTGTATACTCTGCCGCCACCACACACGCCTGTATACTCTGCCACCACCACACACCTGTATACTCTGCCGCCACCACAGACGCATGTATACTCTGCTGCCACCACACACGCCTGTATACTCAGCCGCCACCACACACGCCTGTATACTCTGCCGCCACCACACACGCCTGTATACTCTGCCACCACCACACGCCTGTATACTCTGCCGCCACCACAGATGCCTGTATACTCTGCCACCACCACACACGCCTGTATACTCTGCCGCCACCACAGACGCCTGTATACTCTGCCGCCACCACACACGCCTGTATACTCTGCCGCCACCACACACGCCTGTATACTCTGCCGCCACCGCACACGCCTGTATACTCTGCCGCCACCACACGCCTGTATACTCTGCCGCCACCACAGATGCCTGTATACTCTGCCACCACCACACACGCCTGTATACTCTGCCGCCACCACAGCCGCCTGTATACTCTGCCACCACCACAGCCGCCTGTATACTCTGCCACCACCACAGCCACCTGTATACTCTGCCACCACCACAGCAGCCTGTATACTCTGCCACCACCACAGCCGCCTGTATACTCTGCCACCACCACAGCCGCCTGTATACTCTGCCACCACCACAGCAGCCTGTATACTCTGCCACCACCACAGACGCCTGTATACTCTGCCACCACCACAGACGCCTGTATACTCTCACCACCACAGCCACCTGTATACTCTCACCACCACAGCCGCCTGTATACTCTGCCACCACCACACACACCTGTATACTCTGCCACCACCACACACGCCTGTATACTCTGCCACCACAGCCGCCTGTATACTCTGCCACCACCACAGTCGCCTGTACACTCTGCCACCACCACAGACGCCTGTATACTCTGTCACCACCACAGCCGCCTGTATACTCTGTCACCACCACAGACGCCTCTATACTCTGCGACCACCACAGACGCCTGTATACTCTGCCACCACCACACACGCCTCTATACTCTGCTACCCGCAGAGCCCCCTGGATACTCTGCTACCCACAGAGCCACCTGTATACTCTGCTACCCACAGAGCCCTTTCTATACTCTGCTACCCACAAAGCCGCCTGTATACTCTGCTACCCACAGAGCCGCCTGTATACTCTGCTACCCACAGAGCCGCCTGTATACTCTGCTACCCACAGAGCCGCCTGTATACTCTGCTACCCACAGAGCCGCCTGTATACTCTGCTACCCACAGAGCCGCCTGTATACTCTGCTACCCACAGAGCCGCCTGCATACTCTGGTACCCAGAGAGCCGCCTGTATACTCTGGTACCCACAGAGCCGCCTGTATACTCTGCTACCCACAGAGCCTCCTGTATACTCTGCTACCCACAGATCCACCTGTATACTCTGCTACCCACAGAGCCCCCTGTATACTCTGCTACCCACTGACCCTCCTGTATACACACAATTCATTTCACCCTGCTCCCGATGCAATTGCATCGGGCCTTTTTACTAGTCTCAAATAATCTTGAGTGGGAAAATAACATAAAAAAGCTAAAATATTGAGGTTGGGTAGGTTTGAACACACACATCATCTCATAAATTCAAAGGGCTTAAAAAATTAGCTGTTAGTCTAAGGGTGTGCATATTTTTGCAACCACATTATTTTAGTTATTTTTTCTTCCAATTGAAAAGATTTCAGTTTATTTTTCTATTAAATTGTACAGATTATTGTCAACATTAAAACTTGACAAAATCCATTCTGAAATTATTCTTCTTGGTATGATTCCTTTACATGACAAAACCTGGCATTTTAATGGGAGTATGTATTTTTTTTTCAACTATATCACAATCTATTAAAAATATTGAGGGACACATGGATCAGTTTCAAATGGAAGATATATAGCGCTCAGTTAACAGATCCATTTACCATAGAAAAGAGATCCTGCAAAAATCTGGTTCTTCAAAATGGACCAAACAGACGCTACAGGATCTGTTCTTACGGATGATACTGAACGTGTGAACTCAGAGTCATTGTAACCCTGTAAGAGTTTAAACAGCCCCAGCGCTCAGTCCGAAAACTGCAAGATTTATTTATTTCTTTTTTTTTCCTCAACATACATGTAATCCAAAAACCTGATTTAAACATTAGTTCATTTTCTGATGATCGCTTCCCTTTAAGTGGTGTCTGGCTTGTGGCTATTCTTCTTGAGTCTTCACAGTATGTCTGCCGGGAACAAAGCCATAGTCATCTGGACCCTGGAGGAGCATAGGGTATATAGGGTTACCTTCTCTGCTCCATCATAACATTTTTCATTCCAGCTCATGGTTTCTTCTACTAGATGCATATTTCCCCTTGGTTGGGTGTGTAATGTGCATTGTCATGCAGTTATGTGCCATAATACAACAAACTACTTATTATTATTTTTTAGATTATTTTTTTAATTTCTTATTTTGGGGCTTTTAAAGAATAAACTGTTAGAAGTAACCAATGTCAAATACAGAATAAATTAATGGCATTAATGCCTCGGTATTTAAAAATACATGTGCTTTTGCCCTTAGTATCATTACATTTAATAACTGTGCATTTACAAGTCATTTTTGAGACTGATGCATACATCTGATTAGGGCAGGATTTTCTGCAATAAACACTAGAGATGAGTGAACCTTCTGAAGTCCAGGTTCAGGGGGTGCAGCAGAACTTTTTGGCGTACTGTTCGTAACCCCAGAATTTGACTCGAACCTCCAATGGAAGTTACTGGTTGGATGTTCAGCTCTCAGCCTACATACAGCCAGCCATAGGTAAAACACTTCAGGCGGTGTAAGGGCATTTTGTTTTCTTCATTAATTTTGGACACACCCTACGCTCACAAACTGCTTTCAATCCCAGTGTGAGACAATCAAACACAGCTCGCTCTGGACCAAGCACCAACTGTACCCAACCACAGTAATGCTTGCTCGAGAGCTTTGCAAATGTAAAGCACCCGAACAGCTTAGCTCAACGCTGGGAAGTTTGATGACCCAAACCTTGAATGCAGTCTTTTGCTTGGCCGGGGGTTTGTTTTGTTCATTTGATGCCTCCAATATATTTGGACTGTATCTATGCGATGAGTGATCTAAGTCGGCAGTAGGGGTGATATTAAGGTAATCTACTTACTGATGCTATACTGGGGCTTTTTAATAATAGGATCCATTGTAGATTTTTGTAATGATGTGTATGTTAATGTGATTGGTTATTGTAAATGCGAGGGTGGTGCATGCACTATTTAAGAAGGGTTAATACAATGTGTACTGTGCTTGAAAAAGATCCCTGTTGGATCGAAACGTCGCAATTATAGGCGGAATTAAGAATGTGATGCAATTCACCAACCTGTGAGGAGCTGTCCTTATTCAATTTTGATGGCCAAATCTTGAAAGGTTCGCTCATCTCTAATAAATATGCCATATCTCATCATACACAGGAAACATAAATGTTGAGGGACATTATAAGGCGTGCTTAAAAACTGGTGTCTCCGTAGGCAGTAATTGCACATGAGTTACGTTTTGCCAATCGTCACTGGCCATTGATCCCATCCAAATCTTAATGTGACCCTTATACTTAGCATATAGTGAATTATGAAAAGTATAGGTGATGTAATAATGCAAGTGCGTGTGTTGTCAGCTTTGTTTCAATCCATAGGTATGAGATCTGATGCACCAGTTATCCATAATGATACTAAATGTAGATGGGGAATTAGTATAGCTTTTAACTGCCTGGCATTGGTTCAAGCTGTTCTAGGATTACTGGCTGATGAAGATGCAGCAGGCATCATGTAGTCTTGATAAATATGTATAGAAATGACACTGCTATATAATAAGTGATCTTTGCATCTTATCTGCAGAATTTTCCACTGTTCAAGACATGACATCTTACCCGCAAGGTGAACAGCACGCTGCAGAACAAGTGCAAAAAAATAATCCAATAGATTGTGGACATATGTTACAATTCACATTCATTTTATTAAAGAGGTTGTTCACTTTTCAGGAAATTTTCTCTTTCTTGTGCATCTATATATCTATATATATATCTTTATCTAAATATATATATAAATATATGCTACATCTACTGTTCCTTTATAAACTGGTGAGTCTCCATCACTGCTCTGGCATTGACTGTAGAGCTGACGTCATGTCGATAGTGGGACAGCAAATTAGTTCAATAGCGCTGCCATTGTGGATGGAAAACACCACTCAGAGCCACTGAACTCACTCATTGGTTGTGACTCTCTCAATTTGACATTGCCGCTGTCAATGCCAGACGTTGACAGTCACAGCAGGGACTTAGTTGTGCACCCATGCGTGTGAGTATAATTCTGTAAATTTTTTGTTATACTGTATGTTGAGGGACGAAGATTTCTTGAAAGGGAACAACTTCTTTGAAGAGAATTTGACACCAGGTTTTTGCTACTTAATCTAAGAGCAGCATAATGTAGAGACAGAATCTAATTCTAGTGATTTGTAACATACTAGGATGATTAGTGTAGTTTTTATAAAATCATTGTTTTAGCAGCAGAAGATTATCGTTAGAGATTTACTTGACCTGCTACCATGTAGTCTAGCCACCCCCACATCACTGATTGGCAGCTTTCTGTGCAGAGGCAAAAATCTGCCAATCAATGGTGTGGATGGGGTGGGGGCTCAGCATTCAGACAACTGATAGACCTGCAACAGATGAAATACTTTTTAATCAAAACTGCAGCGTCCATTAAAGTTAGCAACACATCACTGAAATCAGGGTCTCTGCCCTTATATCATTCTGCTCTCAAATGGAGTACTGAAACCTGGTGATACATTCATTTTAGGTTTATGCTAATTTATCCTTTCAATAATTAAAGATCAAGCTGTTAACAATATCTGAAGAATTAATCAAATGAAAAAAAAATCAATCTTTAACTTTCATTATAATTCAAATTCCTTCAAAACTATGCCAATCCTTTATAGTGATTCACTGTATCAAAAAAAAAAAGAAGCAACCTAATAAGAGGTTTTCCAAAATGAGGAAAAATGGGGCCAAGAGAGGAAAATATCAAAATAATAGGACTTATTATTCACCTGATAAATCCTTTGAGTTCCAGCTCCAAATGCTCTCTTTTTACTGTGCTGCAGCGATGATGACCCACTTGGCTGCTGCTGGTGATTAGCTGCAGCGGTCACTTGGATTATTTATATATCACAGTAATTAAAAAACGGTAAGTAGCATCCAGGGCTGAAACACACAGGTTTTCTTTAAATGAGTAATAAGGTTTCAATTTGTGCCATTTCCCATCCTTGACAACAAAAAGAACACCTTCATTGTTAAAATCATCAGTTATGGTTGTGATGTGTGATCCTGCTGCTGTTTGATGCAGCTATAGGTTCCCCTAATGTGATTAAGGCTGGGGATCCACTTGATGCGATGTCGGTGCGAGAGACTCGCATGTGTGTCGCATCGTATCACCCGGCACGACAGCCCGCATTCTGGACAGAAGCATGTCAGCTGCATTTGTTTCTATGCAGATCCACGATCCTGCCAGGTGATACGATGCGAGACACACACGAGTCTCTCGCATCAAGTAGAGCCCCGGCCTTTTAAGTGTTTACAGCTCCTTTGCAGTACCATGTATGTTCATGGTCACGGACTAGAAATAATCCCCATCCATAGTCTGATCCTACAGTGATGTGAAATGTCCTTCTTTCTGACCCCCTTCTAATTGTTTGTAGGGAATTAGGAAATTGTGGCCAATGAAACGTATAGTCCTATAAATAATATAGTGGGGGTATTCAAATTATAAGATATTTTAATTGAGACAGCGCCCAAATGTTTTCATTTTTTTATTTTTGTTACATTGGAGCAATAGAAAAATTGGTTGCATAAGCTTTAATAGCTTTTAAAGGGAGTCTGTTATCACACAAATAAAAGCACTTAGCCCTTATATACTGTATAATCTTACCTGCAGTGTGGATTTTGGTGGTTTAGTGGCTGAAAAAAAGCTGTTCATGTTCAAATGGTCACGGTCTCGGTTCCCTGTTACTTCCTGTAAATTTACCTCCGTGCACCCCGCCATCCTAATAAACAGCACTAGCCCATAGTAAGCTGTGCCTGACCTCAGTCCATTTCACACGATCACTGAAGGAGCCCAGCGAGGCTCCCACAGTGTAAATGTGGGCTTGTGCACAGTGTTCTCTCATCACTGGCTTTTGATTTGCAGCCGTCGCTCCCTATACTTCCACATATATCGGTATAGCAAGTGGCAGCTGCAGACAGGATGATGTTATTATTGTGTAGTCAACTCACAAGGGAGAAATGGGTAAAACACTAGAAACTGCAACTGGCCCATCCGGTTCCTAGTGCTACCTTTGTAGGTTAGAATGGCCATAACTTGTCTCTAAACTATGGCAAATCGGACCAGAGTGCAATTTACCTGCAGAAAGAAAGGGCGTTGAGATAAAAATCCCGGAGCACAAACCACATAAAACAGAGTGAGAAGGTAATGAAAAATCTGCTAGATAGTATGCCACCTACTGCCTAGCTGCAAACAGAAGATAGGGGCTGATTAAAGAGCAAAAGCAGCATAAAGATAAATCCCGGTTAGTCTTACACTGACTGACATTGGGAGAATGGCTAGGCATTCTAAATGAGAATATCATCAGTAGGAAACACTCGCAGGGGGAAGGTATATATAGCCACCCCCAAAAGGTGATTGGACAAATTGGTAAATAAAAACTACCTGTTAACCTCATAGAAAAAGCCAGGATAACAGATAGTAAACACCCAGAGAAAAGGTGTTCCTGCTGTAGCTCAGCAGAAAGATAAGCTGACCACAAAGCACATGGTCCCTCCGAAGCGTAACATAGGAGCCAGCAATGGGAGCATGTCTACACTGACATTGTGAACCTGCTGCTGTGCTTCTTCATAGTTAATGTGCCATGGATTGGGTTCAGGCGACGTTCCCTTTTAGTTTAGCTTCACAACACGGTTTTGTTCCTGTCTGTGGGATTCTGTTTTTTGCAGGACCCACGGACAGGAACGGACAGGACAGGATATGTAGAAAAGTGTGGCCAAATATGGCCAGGGATCCTGTTTTTTGCAGGATTTGCTTTCTGCTGCTGTCCATGGTGCTGAAGTCTGCCTGTGTCTGCTCTGCTGCTGTCCAAGGTGCTGAATTCACAGCCTGTGCATGAAATACTGCTGAAAATGGTGCTGAAGTTAGAACGGCAGGATTTCTGAGCATGCTCTGTGCAAAAAAAATCGGATTTGGGAAATGATCCAATTTTTTTTACCAGATTCGGCACCCATAGACTCCCATGTTATGGGCGCCAGATCGCCCCGGATCCGTTTCTCTCCGATTTTTTTTTTTCACTGGAGCTCAACAATGCTGCAGGTTCCGATTTTGGGCATGGTGAAAAACCGGAGAAAAATGAATCCAGTACAGAATACACAAAATTGGATGGCCAAATAGGAGCAATCCAGCACCATAGGATACATGGGAGGCAAAACCGGATCAGGTTCTGTCCGGTAAAAAACGTGGACAGAACCTGATGGACAAAACCGTGGTGTGAAGCCATCTTAACCAAGAGAAAGGATTAGTGCTTAGAATGCAAATGAAGAGGGTGTAACGATGCACACTTTCTCATCCACCTAAACAAATTCACGCTGCAGGTGTGACTTTTATAGGGGCTACGTTCCCAGTTGTATTAAGTGGTCTGCTTTACATTTTGGGTTGCAGACTCCTTTTTAAATGTAAATTTTTCTTTTTTATGAAAGCAGCTAATTTTTTAGTGTGCACAATTAATCAGAAAAAAGCTTGGACAAAGTCAAATCTCCCTATTTTTTGGTGTGATCTCCTTCATTGGCCCAAAGAATTGAAGTTCACCTTTACACATCTACTGTCACTATGTCAAGAAATGTCAGAAGACTTCATTGGTTAGGCTCCATGATCCCAGATCACCAATAATGGCTCGTTTACAACTAACATATGGCTGATGAGCAGACACAATGTGACAAGAGAGTATACATGTACAGTAAATACATGATATGTATGCATAGTTTTGTCCCAGTGTGTCTGCATCTCATTCCCAATAGATTGGAAAGCTGGTTTTCCTTCTAACACGTGATGCTTTGGCCAGTTGTGGCATTTTTTACAATAAACTTTTCGAATCATTATCTCATAAAACAGCTCTATGATGCTGCATCTTTTCAGTATTACAACCTGAGAAAACTTTTTTCTTCTTTTAGGGCCTCAGAATGGATGGAATGACCCCCCTGCACTTAGTAGAACTTCAAAGAAAAAGGTTTGTGATAGAAGGATGGTCTGTCTGTCGGAGAGATGATCACAATTGCTAAATCCTACTCTTTTATTCTTTGTAGGTTCTTGAAAACCGGATTCCTCCTCCGCCTATTACAGCTCCTATAATGAACCCTGGGACAGACCCACGGTCCCAACCGCAGCAAGCTCCATTGCCTGCAGTTCCTGCAACATCAGTACCATATCAGCCATCACACATGCCAATCCCACATCCAGGAGTACACCTTGATTCCTCGAAGCCTAATACGGAAGGTGCTCCGGGTGCACCAATCGGCAACACCATCCAGGTCAGTTTAAAATGTTACTTGGACCTACACAGCTATACAGTCTGCCAAAGTGCATCCTGTCACTAGTAAATGGCACATGCCCTGTCTTAACCTTAACATGCTGATGCAAGTGCTGCACAACGCTGTGAGTGTTATGAATGGGTCTTTTTACTATTACTAAACTATTAATGCAATTACCAGAAAATGATTTTAAAGGGGTATTCCCATCTCTCTGATCCTATCCAAACTTGTAGGTGTAATATTAACAATGTTAGCAAATACCTCCAATTAAAAATGTAGAATAGTTCTCCTGATAAGCAATGTTTTTGGGTCATTCCGTGTCAAGTGGACCAGTGGTCCCCACTCGACGTTCTCCGATTTTGCTGAAAATTTATAAGGATGTACATGTATGTTTGAAAAGAGGTTCTGTTAATTTTTAGGGCCAGATCTCAAAATACATTGGGCACTGTTGACCTTTCACTGGAGGCCCCCCCCAAGCCTGCGGCTTCAGCTAAGAGGATTTTGCAAACTTTGGCACATAGCCATTAGAGTTCTATACTGGCAATGATGCTGAAATTTGGCATACTAGCTCAACTTTTGCTGCTAAACACGATAAAATTATTACCGGCTATGACAAAACAATATTTCGGCCGCAATTTTGTGTCAAAGTAGCTTGCAAAACGCGTCGCATAAAATTTATGCCAAACTTTGCCCATATATAACTCAAGACCAAAAACCAATAGGAACTGGTGCTTTACCTTGCAATATCACGATCAAAGCATATGTATTTGTGGAAATATTCACACCCACATATGATGAAAAGAAGAATCGTTGATCCAGACATTCCCTTGTACTGGCTTCTTTTGTTCCTTTCTGAAGTGGCAGCGCGGTTTAGCAGCAAAAGTTGAGCTAGTATGCCAAATTTCAGCATCATAGCCAGTATAGAACTCTAATGGCTATATGCCAAAGTTTGCAAAATCCTCTTAGCTGAAGCCGCAGGCTTGGGGGGGCCTCCAGTGAAAGGTCAACAGTGCCCAATGTATTTGAGATCTGGCCCTAAAAATTTACAGAACCTCTTTTCAAACATACATGTACATCCTTATAAATTTTCAGCAAAATCGGAGAACGTCGAGTGGGGACCACTGGTCCACTTGACACGGAATGACCCATTTTCTTAATGTGTAGGGCATTGCAGAACCTTTGGTATCCATGGTTACGGCCATGCCTAAGGAGAAAGTCATTTAGTTGCTGGTGGTCGTAACCATGGATACATAAGGTCCTACAATGTCCTGCACAAGAGGAAAAGACATTGCTTATCAGGAAAACCGTACTACATTTCTAATTGGAGGGTTTTCATAATATTATTATTCCTACTACATAATGGGATCTTAGAGATGGGAATACAACTTAAAAGAAAATGCATTCATATCATTAACCTGTACATAGCCATGTCATCTTAATGATAAATCATATATTTTGTGTATTAGATATATCATTATCATCTGTGTATCTAAGGGTACCTTTACACGTCGCAACATTGCATGCAATTTCACTTGCAACTTACTGGTTGCAGTGAAATCATGGACACATTGTTCTATCTTGTTGCTGTGTACAAATGGAACAATGTGTCCATGATTTCACTGCAGCCAGTAAGTTGCAAGTGAAATTGCATGCAATGTTGCGACAGGTAACGGTACACTAATACACAAAGTATATGATCTATCGTTAAGGTGACATGGCTATGTATTCTATATACACAGCTCCACTGCAAATTGTTCAGTTTTTCAGATTTTTCTCTTTCTAGGTATATTTTTGAGTAAAATGTACATTGTTCTTTTATTCTATAAACTAATGACATGTCTCCGAAATTCAAAGCTAAAAATTTTGTATTCGTTTGCAGCAAATGACAAATCGTCAAAATAATAAAAAAGAAACAGTGCTTTCAGACCTCAAATAATGCAAAGAAAACAAGTTCATATTCATGTACAAACAACAATACTCATTTTTTAACTCGGGAGGAGTTCAGAAATCAATATTTGGTGAAATAACCATGATTTTTAATCACAGCTTTCATGCATCTTGGCATGCTTTCCACCAGTCTTTCACACTGCTTTTGAGTGACCTTATGCCACTCCTGGCACAAAAATGTAAGCAGTTCTTCTTTATTTGATGGCTTGTGACTATCCATCTTTCTCTTGATTACATTCCAGAGGTTTACAATGGGGTTCAGGTCTGGAGATTGGGCTGGCCATGACAGGGTCTTGATGTGGCGCTCCTTCATCCACACATTGATTGACCTAGCTGTGTGGCATGGGGCATTGTCCTGCTGAAAATACCAGTCCTCAGAGTTGGGGAATATTGCCTGAGCAGAAGGAAGCAAAATGTTTTTCAAGTATAACCTTGTATGCGGCTCGATTCATACGTCCTTCGCAAAGATTAACCTGCCCAATTCCAGCTGAAGTATCCCCAGATTATCAGCGATCCTCTACGAAATTTCACAGTGACTTGTATACCTCTCCAGCTCTCCGTCTAACCATTAGACAACCAAATGTTGGGCAGAGTTGAAATTTAGACACATCAGAGAAGATTACCTTACTCCAGTCCTCTATAATCCAATCCTTATGGTCTTTGGCAAACTTCAGCCTGGCTCTCTTTTGCTTCTCATTGATGAAAGGCTTTTTTTCTAGCTTTACATGACTTGAGACAGTCACAAGACATCAAACAATAAAGAACTTCATACATTTTTGTGTCAGGAGTGGCATAAGGTCACCCAAAAGCAGTGTGAAAGACTGGTGGAAAGCATGCCAAGACGCATGAAAGCTGTGATTTAAAAATCATAGTTATTCTACCAAATATTGATTTCTGAGCTCTTCCTGAGATATAACATGAGTATTGTTGTTTCTAAATGAATAAGAACTTGTTTTCTTTGCATTATTATATATCTATAAGGAGAAAAATCTGAGCAACTGATAATTTGCAGGGGTCTCTTAATTTTTTCCAGAGTTGTATATATTAATATACACCCACATTATTTTTTTATTTTAATTTTTTTTACATTTTTCAGGCTATACACAATTTGCCTGCTGAGAAGATTACAAAGAACCCAATCCCTGAGGAGCACCTAATCCTGAAGACAACTTTTGAAGCCCTAATCCAAAGATGTTTATCATCGGCCATTGACCCTGTGAGTTTCCTTAACATAGCGTCCCGCTTAAAATTTTAACCAAAAATGCTGTTACCGCTTGTTTAGTATATATTATGAACTATAATTGATATTGTTATATGTGTAATTTATGTATTGGAAACATTTGATCCCTTTTCTATTTTTGTCAGCAAACCAAAAGGAAATTGGATGATGCAAATAAGAGGCTGGAGTCCCTGTATGACAAGCTAAGAGAGCAGACGGTAGGTTAGCTTTCCAGCTATCTTCAAGTTGTACAGAGATGTAATTGAGCACACAATAAAACACTAATGAGCCCTGGCATATCTCCCTATAGAGGAATACGGTCTGGGGTACATCCAAGAATCTTGAGCCTCTTCTTATTACTGTGTCGCCATACTATGCCCTATTGTGTGCAATGTATGCAGAGCTATTGAACTCTAAGGGAAGGTGCATATAATATCTTTAAAGACAATCTGTCAGCATGTTTTTGCTACAGAATTTGAGACCAGACAAAAAACTAAGATAAAAACAAAATGAGCATTTAACTGGCAGTAAGTAAGCAGTAATGGCAGATATAAACAACATAGAGCAGCATGATGTAGGAGTACTAACCCTGATTTCAGCAATGTATTACTTGCTGTACTGCTTGTTGCAGTTTTAATGTAATCCCTGTTTTCTCTGCTGTAGATGTAGTAGAGCTCACAATGTTGAACTTTGTATCACTCCGTCCCGACCCCTGACTGCCAGTTTTCTGTGTACAATGTATATTTCTGCAAACTGCTAATCTGTGGTGGGGGAAGAGTTACGCAGACTAGCTTTTAATGGACATAGTATCCTGTGATAATCTGCTGCTGATAAAACACTGATTTTATTCAAACTTCAGCACACAGTCAAATAAGTGACACATCGCTATGATCAGGATCTCAACATCATTCTGCTCTAAGGTTACATAGCAAAAACCTAGTGGCAGAATCTCTTTAAACTTGGAAAAACCTGCCAAGTTTTTTTAAGCAGAACTCAAGGTGTTTTGCAGAAGTATGATTTATGGCATCTCAACGGGCGTTTTTTTTTATACAATGTATGTTGAAAGAGATGTGCTGTTTCCGAGCAGAAGGCACCTTGAAGGCTAAAAAGGCCTGAATCGCATGCACCCAAGTCGCTTTTTACATTGCAGTAAATAAGCATGTTCTTTTCAGCAATTGTTTAGCGTTTTCTCAGTCAGGTAACAGTGTACCCACCTAAAAAAGACTTTGTGTATACGTTATCTAAAGGAGAAGTACTAAAAACGGCACTTTATAAGTAAGATATAATTGCCACGGCATAAATATAGTTACTGTCTAATGCTTTTGTAACCATTTCTTCCCTTGTATTTTCTAGCTATCTGCTGCAATAATTGCTGGTTTGCACAACATTGCAAGAAGCATTGAGTCTCGAAACTATGTGGAAGGTCTGAACATCCACACCCATATAGTGAGCACCAGTAACTTCAGTGAGACGTCCGCCTTCATGCCTGTGCTCAAAGTCGTGCTTACCCAGGCCAATAAACTTGGGGTGTGAACTGTTTACTCAGAGACTTCCTCACCATTTCTTGAAGAGCTTCTGCACCTTGCATAAGATGATGGACCAAGAACTAGCATGTTTTTAAAACCTCAAAAACACAATCACTTTGTGACTCTTGAATTTATTTTCATCATTTTTTTTTTTAATTTGAGGAATTTTTTAAAGCATTATTGTATTTCATGGATTATTCCCTGCGCCTGTCAGTTGAGTTTCCAGAATCATACTAGCAAATATTTGACCAAGGTTATATATATATATATATCTCTAATTATTTTTTATTTTAATGGTTCACATTTCCGAAACATCTAGTTGCCAAATTGTCTCATCTAAAATAAAATGTGATCCATATTAAACACATGGGGCTTTCTTCTCATTTCACAGTGGACACGGTAAACAGCAGCAGTCGTTTAGGAAGACCAGGAGCACTAATTTACAAGTGTTCATTGAGTAATTGTTCATCAATCTAACGTAGCTTCCACCTAAACGTCCCATGTACGAGTAGCTTCTTGAATACACATGCCATATTATGTCTGTGTCTTATAGGAGCACCTGCAGAGGGGCATGGGAACTGTGTCTCCTTCCTACATAGGCAAATTTGTTTCTGTTCAAAAAACCAAACAATTGGTATATTCTATTGTATTATGACTTCTTAGTAGAATATCTCTGACATGTGATAATTACCACCATACCACCATTGTTGGAAAAGAAACCAGATTGGAATGAAGAAAGTGGATCTTAATATACCAGCCGAGTTTTTAATACTGCATCAGCATGTCTTCTACTAGTTTGTTGTAGGTTTCTGCCCTGACATTCCCAAAAAGCTATACAAAAGCTGTGTTGTACACTTATCACAGCATATATCTGGCTCCCAAGGATTGTCCTTGTCACTTATCTTGCATCCTAAGTAAAATGCCTTCTTCACTTGAGAAGTGATACTTTTCTACTGGTTGGCAAATGTCACTGCCCCATAAATATAGCAAAAATGTCCACGCTGTTAACGCATTATTGAGGCATTAGTGTTCTGTATTGTAACTAAATGGATAAAATCATAAAGTTTTATGTAACAGTAGCTTTAACTATATCCCACAAAGTCTGAAAAATTTTAAATTCTCAACCTTTCTGACTGGGCTTTATATAGTACACCGCTGACATCAGCTTACTTCAGCAGGCGCCTGGCAGTAGTACTGCATTGCATCAGAGAATTATGCAATAAACTCTGGAACATGTGTGCATGATGGTATGCAATGTGATGCAACATTACATCATTATAGGCTTATTTAGGAGGTTGTTAGAGTCCTGCTGGATTCCTTTACACAGTGAAATAGAAAATGTGCTATATGAAATATCTTCAAAACCAGAGTCAATAAAAAAAATTTTCATGGTCATATTTGTGCTCAGCACACGAAGATGCTACAGATTAGGACCTTAGTGAGGCCGGCTTCACACCATGGTGAAATCTGATATCGGGCTGTCAGGGGTGAACCTTGCAGCCCCGGACCGGATTTCGGCCCAATAGTATGCTATGGGGCCGGATGGAGCAGGATGGCAGCTATCTGCCATCCGGTTTCCATCTGTCCAGGAGGATTCAAATTTTTCTCCCGGACACAAAAATGCTGTATGCAGCATTTTTGTGTCCGGGGAAAAAAGGCTGATCCTCCCGGGTACGGCTTCGGTGTGATCCGGCGCCCCCTAACATGGGGGTCTAGGGCATCGGATCGCAGCGGAGCTGTACCCGGGAGCCGGACGTTGGGTGCTGAAGCTCAGCGCCGCTCGGCGCTGAACTTCAGCACCACGGAGCTGTCCACTGCTGACAGTTCAGGAGCCGCAGCTCGCTCCCTGCCAACTGCGGTACTGAATTATCAGCAGCTGTGGATGCAAA